>BSBM01001188.1:2400000-3600000 GCA_027924585.1 Larix kaempferi
GGATTCATCATTAGGGGCAACTACAAGTTGGGTGATAACATTTTGGCGTTGCTATTGGGGAGGTAGAGGCTTACCTTTAGTGTCTGCGAGTGTCCGTGCGTTTTTTCATATATTATTGCATCCAGTATTTTGGTTTGGTGATTGCATTTTTCATTCCTTAATTATTTCAATCGCCATCTTAATTCACTCATCTCACCTCTCCTACGACATTTACCCTTTTGGTGAATTACTTGTGTGGTTCACTTGGCGACTCCACTCTGCGACTCTACTGAGGACCGAACCCAACACATAAACCTTAAATGCATAATTCATAATGGACCCATATTTGCTTCGTGATTTTCAATAGGCTGTAAAAGATTTAAAAGAGTATAATGAAATAAATTCGAGATTTAGGTATGAGGATAATTATCAACATAAGTATGGGTATGAACCTGCATATCAAGATTCTTATGATACCCATCATTTGCCTCATCCATCTAATAAATTTTCTTCGCCAAATATCCCAAGTGAACTAATTAGAAAATATCAAACCCAACGAAGGCTTTTGGTGAATGATTCTCGCCCAACTCAAGCAACTAAAGCCTTTAGGAAACCCAATCCATCACTGGGGATGACATGTTCACGGATTTGTTAGTAAGTGAGTTGGGAGAAAACATTAATGAATCTATGGAAGAACAGTCAGACAATGAGTGTCTTGATGAAAATTAACTTGATGAAGATGATCAAGATCATACTGATAATGAAATAACTAATGATTGTCCTTATCAAATTGATTCCTCTTCTCCTAAGCCGATAGGGTCTCACTAGAAAATAATGTATGACAGTGAGCAAATTTCAACTCCTCAGGATTGTTGCCTCAACATTGACATAAGAGGTGAACTTATCAAAATCTTATCATCAGTACCTGAAGAAGTCACAGATGAAGAGGAGGATACCAATGGTTTCCATCAAGAAGCATCCATGGTTGAGTCTCCTTTTAGTGAATCCTTTGAAAATGCTTTTCCATAAACCTTGTGTAATCAACGATATTTCTGATCATAATATTGAAGAAGAAGAAAATAGGGACAACAACCAAATTTCTTTTGAAACGAATTCATCTGATCGTTGCATGCTTAGAGATCAAATTTATGAAAATAATCAAGTGGTTGTCAATGAGTTTGTCGATACGTTCCTTTATAAATTATCATCATATGAACTTAAAGATAAATCAGTTGAAGAGAAATCTCATGATGAGGATGGGTTAGTGAATCAAACTAATCAAGAGCTTTCCTTAATAGAATCCTCAAACCAATATCTTACTGATTATGGGAAGCTCAGAAACAATCCTTCACTTAACTCATCTGATGTTGATATTTTTCCCAATTCAATTTTTGATCAGGATCACTTATTTCAATTCTTGGGGTTGGGTGCTCGCAATAAGTTCTTTCCCTTTTGTCAAATTTCAATCAATCTAAGCCATATGGGAGAAACTACACATTTTCAATCCACCCTCCCATCCCAATTGTTTGAATTTGCTTTGGGTTTGTGGTCTGGTAAATCTTTTATTTTTGAGATTTTCAATCAGGAGTCTAAGCATTGTCACATGAGTGGAGATAAAATACTTCATTTCCCTTTCCAGTCATCTTTGCTGAATAACATTTTTCAACTTTTCAATCCTTCTCGTTGGTGGATGGAAAAGGTATATGAAGATCAATTTCATTGTTTCTCCATTTTTGAACAAGTGGGGCTAATCTCGGTCTCAATTTTATTTCACAATTCATCCCTACTTGGTTTGTACATTAGTCCTAGAGTGAAAAGAATTAATTGTCCGAGTCAGGTAGATGAGGAAGCAAAGAAAAGCTTAGGAGGGCTGAATTATGTGTCATATTATGTTCTTCCATCAATTCTAAACTTGCATTATTTTTATGATCCTATTTGTATCTTGATGGAAGAAGTTTGCAAAATTCAATCCCAACCCTGTTATAATTTCATTTCGCACTATCCATATCTTTCTGTGAATTTCAAACGACAAGTTAGAATGGCATCAATTATCATTCACATTACTTCCAAACCATCTCTGACTTGTTGTATTATTAACTTAAAGAAAAATCAATTGATCCGTTCAGCAAGTGGTTACATTGGATTTATGATTTTACTTAGCACTTGTCTGATTTGTTAGATTAGGGTAGGTAGGAACTAAATAAGCTCACTTGAGCAGTAGTTTAGTATTTTTCGCCATTGAGTCTGGCACCTTTTTCATCCTTAAGCTCCCCTTTGAAGCTAGTAGTTAGTCTTGAGTGTTTTTCTTTTCATCTGTTCTTGCAAAATAATGAAATTTGAAATTCGGTTTAGTAGATTAGTTTTCTTTTAGCATTTCATTTCAGTTATGTTATTTTGATATTTATGTATACACATGCATGTTTTCTGACGACCGGTTTGCGAGTTTGGTATAGCTCTTGGCAATTTGTAGATAATAGGTACAATCTTGAAGATGATGCAGAGCTAGAGTACGTGATCGAGGATACGAGTAGCAGAGTGATGAGGATATGAGTACAATAAAATTTCTCTTGTGACTGGTTTCCCTCCTAGGGGGTTTTTCTAGGGTCTAGGACCAATTTACTGTGTCTTAATGAGTTATTTCAATCAACTGTTTCATGTTTATTTCCACTGCTCAAAGTATACTTAGTACTATATATCAGCTTACTATTCATGAAAATGTATGCGAGTGAAATGTGGTTGTTTTCCACGCATTTAGATGTCTGATATTAGAGTTGTATTGAGTATTGTGGGCTTAGTTAAGTTTGATTTTTAACCTGGTTTCAGAGCTAGGGCTCTAAGTGATTTAGTAGACTGTTTTATGGCAGCTGTGTGTGCAAGAGTATTGCTGGATAGTACGACTGAGTGTGATTTTTTTGGCAATGGTTGGAAGAGTTTGCTTGGTTTTTTGGTTAGAAAAAGAGCAGAGAAAGGGAAGATGACCAGTATCCGGTATGAAGATCAATTGGAGGGTATTTCCAACTACTTGCAATGGATAGCCCAAATGACTATTGTTCTTAAGGAGAACACGATATGGCAGTTTGTCAGTACCACTGTAGTACCGCCTTCGTCAGCAGATTCCATTGCCTTGGATATTCATGAGGTGAAAGAGGCGAGAACTGAGAGAATACTCTTGGATGGAGTAAAGGATCACCTCATCCCACATTTGGTTGAGAAAAAAACAGCCAAGGAAATGTGGGATGATTTGAAGAGTTTGTATGAAAACAAAATTGAAAACCACAAGATGGCTTTGAAAGATAAGCTTCACAGCACGAAGATGGCCAAAGGTGAAAATGTGGCCTCATATCTCACTAGGCTCAGACAAGTGAAGGATGAGCTGAGCACAGTTGGTGAGTTTGTTCTTGGTTCCTAGTTGGTGCGGATAGCCCTGAAGGGCTTCACCAAGGATTGGGATGTGTTTGTGAAATGTGTGGTTGGAAGGAAAAACTTTCCCTCTTGGGAAAGATCATGGGATGACTTCACGTAGGAGGAGATCCGAGAGGGGTCTCAGGAGAAGACAAAGAATGGTACTGAGGAGTAGGACATGGCCCTTTCAGTGAAGGGAATGAAGAAGAAGAGCTTGAGCAATGGAGCCTCGTCAGAGAAAGACATGAGTAAGGTGAGATGCTTTGCTTGTCAGAAGTATGGCCACTATGCAGGCCAGTGTCCCAACAAGAAGAAAAGCAAGAAGAAAGAAGAGACAGAGGCTGCCACTTTAGATGAAGTGGAAGAGTGCGCCTAAAAGTTTGAGAAGGAATTCTCATTTGTCTCAGTTCTTTCTAGAAGTAGTGTGGCATAGAGTGCGGACATTGGAGCATGGTATGTGGATAGTGGGCCAGCATGGCACATGACAGGAACATGAGCCATGTTCCTGCAGTTGACAGATATTGACAAAGTTATACTTGCAAAAGATGGGGTTGATGTCACCCTTGCAGTAGGAGTTGGATGTGTCAGATTCCAGCTCGAGTCTGGTGGTTATCTGGAGGTGGGCAGAGTGCTGTTTGTACTTGTGTTGAGAAAGAACTTGCTCTCATTCTCAGCTTTGGAGGATGACATATATGCGGTCTTGGTTTCCAATGGACAAGTTATTTTATATTTGATGGGTGAGAGCATGGATGTAGCGAGAGTGCCAGGCATCAGAGACAACAGGACGTACTGAGTGTTCGGTCATCTTGTTGATGGTGAATCTGGAGGGATTTTGCACTCAGTGGTAGTACTAGAGGTAGCCGGTGGAAAGGTTTCTTCCAGCTCAGTGAGGAGATAGAGCAGCTACGAGATGACTCTTGAGGATGAGCATGAGAGTGGGGAGAACTCTCAGTTCAGTGTTATTTGGCAGAGGTCTTGAGTGCATGATCCAAAGCAGGTAGCTCTTGGAACTCTGGGCAATATTGACTGCTTTGTATGAATGGCTAAATGGCTACATCGGTCATCTCTCTAAGTGTCCTGAAACTCAGTCATGGCATGGGGAACAAAACTGCCGTACATAAAATGATCATGATCCATAATAGATGCTCATCTCAGCATCTCATTGTAAGGGAACTGGCTGAAAAGTGTACTGGAATTAGAAAAATAGTGTATGGTAGCCCGACTACTATATATGTGATAACATTACCCTAAAAATTAATATATTTTTAATTTAACTTTATTTTAGACTTGTAGGCTCAAGAATTAAAAAAGTAGAGGGGGATGTGAGCCTCACAACATGACTAGGGACACAACATAATGTCATAACATGGTGGGGGGGTCTAGGAGATCACATCTTCACTAGACTAAAGCCTCACCTACATAAAAAATAATACATCATGTGATAAAGTGTCAAAAGACACTAGGACCTGTGCCCAAAAATACAATAAAAAAACCCTTGAACTGATGAATGGGATGACCTGTGGACCCCACCGATGCCGGAGACTAAGTTGGAAGGTGTGGAAAATATCATCATGAAGTCCTGGACTAATCTCATGCCATTTCCTTACCCCACTGAGCCAAATCGATTTCCTTTATTAGCCATTTCACTGTCGGAAAACTACCTCTGAAAGTACAAAAATGCATGTAACTCTCTGCTACATGCCTAGGCCACCAAACTGACTGCAGCATAATGTCTGGGGATGGGGTAGTATGGTAATAACGAGTGGCTGGACCCCATATCCCCTCAATAGCGCCCTAGGATAACAAAAATAATCTCTGAATGCGTTGAACCGACCATTTCTGCATGGCATACTGGAGAAAAGTGGTAATTTGACCATATCATCACCTGTAACTGCACGAAATTGATAACTGAGTGCACCAATGGACTCAAAATACTCAAATCCACTAGGAATGAGTACTCATACATAATATGACCATAAAGTAATACCTCTGTAAGCTCATCCATGCTCGAAATAATAAAATAATGGTTTGTAAATGATAATAATAATAAAAATCCATCAAACCATCATCTGAAAATGCCATTTGAAGCATGGAAACATCCAATGGACACATATGGGCCATAAATAATCCATCTCTAACACTGTTGGCCCAAACTCTTCCCAGACCCTGTGGTTGACTAGGGCAAACTGGGTTGACCAGGTCAAAATTGATCAAAATAGTGATCCAAACCATAAATAACTGCTGCTGCAAGTACAAATAGATGAGATATGCCCCTTCAATTAAATTAGTAGTGAGACTAAAGTATAAAATGATGTTTAATTGGCATAAGCATGCAAATATAATGATAATAGGTCCAGATCAAAGTAACCAACTACTACAAACAAGAACCTCAAGTGCATACTCATTTACAGACTGGGCCAATTTGCTAACCATGGGTGAATTTGGAAAACCAAGGCTAGGCTAAGGGGAATGACTTGACAACCTCAACACTGAAGAATTCGGGGATAACGCAATACCTATTGTGAAAAGTCGACGTTTCGAACCTTAATCACGGTTCATCATCAGGACAATGAGTCAAGGTGAGGATAGCGTAACCAAAGCATAAATATACATTTAATGTTTGTTTGTTTGAGAGAACTTGAGAACCCGGGAGTGTCGGCCAAACCCTAACCCTAGTTTTAGTTTGTTAGTTTTGAAATTTATTTAGATTATAAATGATGTAAAATAAGATGACACAGACAACATCAAAACATTAGATGACACAGACAAGGAATCGACCAGACAAGAGTGCGTGGCTATCCTTAAGAAATCCAAACCACCCCGAACCAATATACACAGAAATGAATTAATTGCACTTAAGAATCTGAGGAATAATGAAAATATAATTATCCTTAAAGCTGACAAAGGAGGAGCAACTGTATTAATGAATAAACAAGATTACGAGGACAAGATGTTGGAACACCTCAATTCCAGTGGCAGTTATAAGAAGCTAAATAAGAACCCCATCTTAAAAATAATAAGAGAAGTGAAAAAGGCCATCAACCAATCAAACCTAGACGATAGAACCAAAAAGAGACTCTACCCAGTTAGGGAAGTTACCTCGAGAATATATGGCTTACCTAAGATACATAAGGATGGGGTTCCCATACGACCAATTGTCAATACAATTGGCTCACCCACTTATGAGCTTGCTAAGCATGTAGCAAAGCTCTTAAGCCCTCTTGCTGGGAATACCAACTCCTACATAAAAGACTCCAATGACTTTGTTCAGATCATAAAAGAAGAGAAGTTAGATGAAAATGAATGTCTTATTAGCTTTGATGTTGTCCAACTTTTCACAAAAATTCCCCTTGATGAAGCAATCCAAATCATTAATGATATTATAGATCCTCAGACAGCGAGGCTAGCAGAGGTTTGCCTTAGGTCAACTTTCTTTAGTTTTAGAGGAAACTTTTATGAACAAACTAGTGGTGTAGCCATGGGATCCCCTCTTTCCCCTATAGTTGCAAACCTCTTTATGGAAAATTTTGAGAAGAAAGCCCTTAACTCATATCATTTAAAACCTATTAGATGGAAAAGATTTGTTGATGACACAAACGTCAGATGTCCCCATGGAATGGAGGAGGTTAACAAATTCCTAGAACATCTTAACAACCAGTCTAGCGAGATTAAATTCACAATGGAGGTGGAGGACAATGGTAGGATTCCGTTTCTTGATGTCCTCATTTCCAGAAAGGATGACACGACTCTTGGACATCAGATCTACAGGAAGAAAACCCATACAGAAAGTTATCTCCATGCAAACTCACACCATCCCCATTCTCAAAAACTAGGTGTACTCAACACTTTAGCAATTAGGGCTATAAGAATTTTCGATAATGAACACATTGAACAAGAAAAAGACCATCTCTCCAAAGTCTTTCAAAACATTGGTTATAAGAAGAAAGACATTAGGAGGCCTATAGGAAAGGCAGAAAACACATCTAGACCCCATAATCGACCAGACACTCTGAAAGCCTACCTCCCTTACATCGAGGGAGTCACGTACAAGATTAAAAGAGTCCTAAAGAAAAAGAATATTTCAACCTCATTTAAACCAACCATGACCATCAGAAGCAAAATTAGGTCTGTCAAAGATCCTGTTATCACACAACTTGTTGTTGCCCCTAGAGGTATCCCATCCGGGACGGTAGAGGAGTTAGGCAACTAAAGAGGTGACCTAAGAGATGCCACGGTTCCCAATGCAATGTGGGAGTCACGTCAACCGAGGCACTCTTCGCTTTAGGTCAAGGTATAATTAGACCAAGGGGGAGACCCTATACCCCAATCACAGTTGATTGGACCCAAGCAAAGGTTTTAAAGGGTGAATGAGTGATAAGTTACGGAAACCAATGCAAGTCTAAGTGGACCTAATGTTTAGGGCATGGTTGAAGGTGGTATCAAGGATAGTTAGTGTTTCAACCTATGTATGGTTTAGGCCACTTGATGGGGTATGATTATTAAGTATAGTACCATGTGTTTACACAAGTGGGTCTTATTGCCTTGGGAAGTGTGAAATGGTTTTAGATGGGCCCACAAGGTGAAGCTAAGTGTGAAGATGGTACTATAGGCTAGATCTAGGTTGGATCTACAAGTTAGAGTTGGTTCTAGGGTTACCCATGTGTTAGATTTAGGGTTTGACACTAATCCCAAGAAGTGCGCCTTGCTTGGAGAAGGACTAGTGCCTTGTTGGATGGGCTAATGGGGTCAAGAAAGATGTCAAAGTGTAGATCGGGACACCTAGAAGCCAAGTCAAGTGGTTTGGATGAGATCCAATGGGCGGATCTTACTAGATCTAGGTTTTTAGGTAAAGACCAAAAGGTGGACCACAATTCCTTAAAACAAGGAATGCAATCCCCAAGGTGGATCGGGACAAAAGGATAGTCTAGACCTAGGTTTCAAGGCATGGGCATTCCAAATCCACAAAAATATCCAACACCCACTTCCTAGAAGTGGTCCAACTCAAAACTCCCAAGGGGTGCGACTTTCTCAAGGAGAGGCAAAAGGGGGGTTTGGTGGACCAAACCAAGTCCAATGGCCATCAAAATGTAGATCCGGGATGCTAGTACCCCGATCTATGCATGTTCAAAGTTTCAAGTGAATCCAATGGGTAGATCTTAGTAGATCTAAGTTTTAAGTTACCAATGAGGTCAAAAGGGGGTTTCAACCCCTCAAAACATGGAGAGATGTCCACAAGGTAGTTTTCACCAAAGTAAGGATATGGGTATGTGTTATCAAGTGTCTAGTTGTCAAATCAAGCGGGATCTCACATACCCATGTGCTAGATCTAGCCCAACAAGCCTCCCTCAAGGAAGTGCGCTTTAGGTCAAGGAGAGCTTTTTGTCTTAGAAAATGGGTCAATTCTTAGCCAATCACCACCAAACTATAGATCCAACTAGGGGTGGATGCTATAGAGGTGGGTTTTCAATATCTTTTCAAATTGAGGGCTAGATCTAAGTAGATCTATGAAATACCAAAAACAAGGGTTTTAATTTGATTAGGGTTTTTGTGATCTAGAAATTATGGAAGATTCAAGGAAGAGAAGATCATACCTCTTGGGACATACCTGGATGAAGAGATGAATGCTAGTTGAGACGAGGATTACTTTGCCAAAGATCAAATGGAGAATTGTTGAAGCCCTCTTGCCAAATCGATTTTTCCAAGCCACATGTAATTCCTTCTAACCTGTCAAGCCAAGGAGCAAAGCATCAATTAGTTTAACAAATTGAAGGTAGATGCAAGCAAGAGAGAGAAAAACATAGAATAGTTGACACAAAGGCAAAACCACTCCCTGTCAAACCCAAAACGACTTCTTCCAAGCTTGAAGGGCAAGCCTCCCCACCAATTCGCACTTGTCAAAGTCGCCCTCTCAACCTGCAAATAAAGTATGGCAAATACGCAAGATAGCTACAATAGATCCTCCAGTGCAATGGACAATAGCATTTACAATCGAAACAACCAACATCCACTCCAATCCAAGCATGTACTCCAAAAGATAGAAATTTTATTCCAAGAGCCAAGAGCCAAAAATCTCTAGATGAATTTTACAATGAGGGGGTCTCCTCCTTATATAGGATAATAAAGACCAAAACCCTAGATCTCAAAACCACTTTTTGAAATAAGTGGTTGAGATTAAAAGATCTCACAACATAATCAATGGCTAAGATGAATCCATAACATAATATCACATGGATCACTCATCATAACAATAGCGCCCTCATTAAATGGTACAATAGAGGGTGACGTCATCCCACAAGAGGGGTATAAAGTACAATAATCCACCTCATGATGACTAGGACATGATAAAATAAGCACATGGTGGGGCTAGGAGGTATAAATCCTTGCTAGCTCACCCCAAGGCACAATGAAATAATAAAAATATGTCCAATATAATAATAATGACCAAAACTGTCCTCAGAATCCATGACAGTCGAGCAGTAAATGTCCTCCTGTGATCAATCTGGAGATACCCACATGGTGAAAAATGACTGGAAGATGGTGAGATCAACCTGGAAGACCTCTGTGAAAACCAAATGCCAAAACCTTGCCTCAATTGCCCAAATCGATTTCCTCAGTGACCACTTTATCCCATTTTTTAACTGCCTCGGGAACTGTGAAAGTGCCAAAACTGCCTCCTAGGGTGCTAGCGCTGTCCATCTGAGCCCACCAGGCTCTCCGGGAGGGGGGATAAATGGTAATAACAAGTGGCTGGACCACCCCCTCCATCATCAGCGCCCTAGGTGAACTGGCCTCTCGGGGCCCCTGCTGCTCAGGCTGGGAAATCAGCCCCAAATCTGGTCAACAAGTGTAAAACTGCATCAATCACTGTCAGAAGTGCCCGGAACTGAAAGATAAGTGTCTCAATGGATCCAGAAGACCCAAATCCACTAGGAATGAGTACTCATACACCCTGGGTTGCCCTAATGGGCCAGCTGTAGGGTCCACCATATATGGACAATGTATAATCTGCTGATCTGTAATAATAATAACCTGCTGAACTGGATCAAACATCATCTGCATCATATGTCCATCATATGATATCATCATCAAACATGTGGGACCATAAATCATCACCAATAATCATCATACATGGTCCACATCATCACGGATCCCAAGAATATATATAATCAAGGATAAATCACATCAGTAGACTAAGACAATGCTTCTTTAATCACTTCATAGCTAAGCTCAAAGTATAAATTCCATTCAGTGGCATTAATCAAGTTAACATATTCCGTGATAATATAAAATTACTTGCACCCTAGTTCAAATGACAAACTTACCCATTGGACATGGTCAAACTGCTAGTGAAGGATGAAGGCTAGGAGCAAGGTTGGGCCAAGGGTTTGACTTGTCTAACTTAACTCAAAAATACTTTGGACTGGGAGAAGGGGGAAGCTACAAACTCTGTGTTGGACAAAAGAACACGGGGGATGGCTGTGCCTCACAAATGGATAAGTTGTTTAGAGAGTGCTTATTCAACTTAGGCATCATGTCTACATCAAGTTGATCCAAGTTCATTAGGATCATTCAATTTATTTCCATGGCCTTTTTGGCCTACATAACCCTTCGGATTTCAGATGTGCTGAGAAGCACAACTAGTTGCAGCTTGCATCCAGGGCATGTTTTTTATATATTCACAAGGTCAGCAATTGTTTAGATATAGCTTTTAAGAACTATTGCTTTTTGGACCTTTCTTATACTCTTCGAGGAGTATTTTTAGCTTTTCATTGCTCTTGCCCTTTTTTGTTTCCATGGGCGAATTTATTAAGTTTCCATAGGTAGAACATGAGCTTTCAGTTTTAGCCAACAACATCTCAAGTGACTAGGGGGAGTTCGAGCCAATGCCAAACATCGGGACAACCGACCAGAATGATGTAGGCCTACAATCCAACTCACCAAAGGCAAGTTCTGTCACCAACTCAGAGCCGAGACACTAAATAAACAGGGATGCGGTCCAAACACAGAGGTAGAAAAATGGGGAAGTCCTCAGTATCAGAAAGTCAAATAAGACAAGTCAGGGTTTAAAGTCAAACAGGAAGGTCATGTATGGATGGAGACAAGTGGATATGGAGCCTACACTAGCAGACAACAGGTGTCGGGAAAGACCATGTCTATGTAAGGTGAAATACCAGTAAGTTTTGTTAGATGACCTAAAAGTGCAAGCAATTGTCCATTTTAAGATTTACAGTTCATTTTAAGTAGTTTGCCACATCAGGAATAATATACCAAGCACATGCTATAATCATGACTAAATCAACAAGCTAATAATCCACAGTCAGTGAGAACATATCCATAGATCATACAACATCATCATAATAGCAATCATCATGCATCATCTGAAACACTGCTGAAGTACATCTCTAGGCACTGAACTGAAACTGTAATGGAATAAGTGGTCACATCAGTCATCAAATCTGAACTCTCAAGGCTCAGCCTTGACACAAGGTCATACAATATCTGAATAATGTACTGCTCTGATCATGAGTGATCCAATATATATAGCCATGCTCTGGAATAAATGAAGCTCTGGAATGTGCAGATATCTGCTGTACAAGAATAGTAGCCCTGCTACTATGGTGTGATAACAGATCCCATAGACCAACTTCAACACCAAGGAGTTTATAAAGCTCCTTGTTCCTCTGGAGATTGCGACATTGGTGAGACAGGATGCTCTTTCCGGGTCAGAATCAAAGAACATGAAGCAGACATCTGTCATGAGAGAACCCGCACCTCTGCATTAGCTGAACACTCCATCAACACTAAACACCACATTTGTCTTGAAACACAGTAATTCTCGCAAAAGAAAACCATTATTTTAAACGCAAAGTTAGAGAGGCCTTAGAGATAGCCAAGCACCCTAATAACCTAAATAGAGACGGTGGCCTTGAGATTAGCAATACCTGGCTCCCCCTCATCAAGAAAGATTAGGTCTCAGAATATTTCAATATTTCTCATATTTTCTTAAAGTTATTAAGTCTTAGACATTAATTTATAAGGTTAAAACTAATCAACAATTAAAAGTGAGTATCCTTTGTTTATATTTAAACTTTGTAAACCTTAAATAACTAACTATTAATGAATGAATTAATTAAATTAATCTTTTACTTCTAAATTAATTATTTTATTCAACTAAACAAATTAATTAATTGTCAATTAGTTAATAAAGTTAAACATTATATAACTAACTATTATTGAATTAAATTAATTAAATTAAACTAAACAAATTAATTAATTTTAGTAATTAACTGTCAATTAATTAATTATTATTGATTATTGCATTCTATTAACTAATAATAATAAAATAAATTCTTTTTTAATAAAATTGTTTTTATAGAAATTTGAATTGTTCTAAATTAATTTTTTTTATAATTATTAATGAATTATTATAAAAAAACCTATAAGACTTTAAAACTAGATTATAGACCTTAATTATTTAATTATATATTTTTACAACTATATCAAACACTTAGTTATAAAGAATCAATTATATAAATTGAAAATAATTATTTTAAATCATTTATAATCTAAATAAATTTCAAAACTAACAAACTAAAACTAGGGTTAGGGTTTGGCCGACACTCCCGGTTTCTCAAGTTCTCTCAAACAAACAAACATTAAATGTATATTTATGCTTTGGTTACGCTATCCTCACCTTGACTCATTGTCCTGATGATGAACCATGATTATGGTTCGAAACGTCGACTTTTCACAATGGGTACTGCGTTCTCCCCGAATTCTTCACTAAACCCTCAATGCAAGAATCTACGAGATGAAACCTCAACACTGTAATCTCTCAGATAAGGGAGTCAAGGAAAGACCACATAGACATAAGTTGGACAGAGAATAACACAGGGGATGGCGGTGTCTCACAAATGGGTAGAGTGATGAGACTGCTTCCAATAGACTCTAGACAAGCAACCTTTTAGCAAATTATTTGTTAGCTTTTCACACTTTGAGATTTAGCATTTAATTCACTTTATAGATTTTCACTAGCCAACCTCCAAAATCAGGGGCCATGAAAGCCTTCTAGGCTTTAGATATGACTCAGTATGACCTCCATTTCCCGCCATCGTCCATAGGTGCGATGGAGTGACCACCCTGTTGCCCTATGGGGACAAATGACCTTACATCAAACAAGATGAGTGCTTGTCCTTTGGCCACTGACTATCTGTTATTGATATACATATGGTTGTGTTTAGCAACACTGTTTTGGCTGACTTAGCATCCTTTTAGATATAGCATTTAACTTTGATGCTTCTGTATTTAGAAACACTGTTGGTAGGCATACTTGGTTTTGAGGACTAGAGGAGAACAATCACTGTGACTAAAATCACACACTCTAGAGCCGAGACACAATGTAAACAGGGAGTCTATCCAACATAGAGGTCTAGGTGGGGAAGTCCTCGAGATCACTAGTTAAGGTGTAAGTCGGGATCAAATCAAGACTGGAAGATAACAAATGGATGGAGAAGTGACTGATGATGCCATGGATAGCAAAGGCCCTACAAAGGGAATGACCGAGTATGTACTTATAAGGTAAGGGCATGACCGATGAGTATATACAAGAATTTCCTACTCATAGTAATCAACCACTTCTACTCTAAACAACAAGAATAATATAAAATATAGTCACTAAACAATCATCATATATCAGTCAAATACTACCAAGATAAGAGGAAGAGCACATCCACAGTCCAAATGTGCAAACCATATACCTGTTGGATCATATACCTAGGTCTTTGACCTAAACATCTGAATCATATGGAAACACTGCAGCTGAATATACCATGGGCACTGTCATCAATCTGCTCTAGAAGATATAAAATGGCTAACTCAGTCATCGAGATGGGGTCATGAGGCTCAGTCCTGGCATGAGACTGTCAAATTTAAGCTCTGGATCCACTGAATACATGAGAGTGATCACCGATATGCTGCTCATCATCAACTGATCTCGTGCAAAATGTGTAAAGGACTGGCTTAGAAAAGTACTGGAATCTGGTCTGAAGACATGGTAGCCCCGACTACCATGGATGTGATAACAAAACCCTTTCAGGCGCAAGAATGAAGTTGAGGTTCTTCTTGTAGAATACCTGGTTGTGTTATTTGATAGTGGAGTTGCCAAGTGGATTGAGTGAGTCTTAGATTGTTCGAATAGACACACTAAAAGGTAAAAAAAAACAAAATGAAGCTAAAAAGTTGTACCCAGGGATGAAGATTTATCCCCGGCAACGGCGCCAAAAAATGTTGCTGCCGGATTGCGCACTTGGTTAATGCAGCATAAATCTTACTGTTAGTTTTTCTCTATGTTGCACAAGTTTCTGGAACGTGGGTACATTGGGTATGTTTCCTGCAAATTTCACCAACATATAAAAGATAACACCAGCATATAAGGATTAAGCAACAACAATGAACTGATATTAAGCAAAAGTAAAGTGTTGTTGTCAATGGAGACCAGTGCCAATGGAGTCAAATAAACTATTGCACTGGCAAGAGAAATTGTAAATGTTTTGCAATATATTCTTGGTTAGTTTTAAATTATTAATGATGAAATTTGATTAAGGGAAAATGTAAGCTCTAGATATAGTGTGAGGTACGGGGAGTAATGTCCAGAAATTAGGCAAAGGTGGCTCCTGACAAAGACGTGTGGGCTGGAATGGAGTTTCGAGAGTGTGTCAACACTACACCAACAAGGATGTAGTCTAACAGTGCCCTGAGGTCACTTTCTAGTGATTCCCGTTTCTTTTGAAAAATTTCCCCACGCAATACTTAATGTTTGAGTCCTGGATTTTCACTATGTTTAGGGTTGTTGATTTTATTAATGTGAGTTTTTAATTGATTGTTTGAGAATTAATAAGTTGTTGTAACTCTTTCTAATTTCCCTAGGACCAGGCAAATGTCCGCAAAGGGAAAGAGCATACTTTGAGCGACAACAAAGTGTTCGTTCCGATTTAGTGCTTGAAAATGAAATGCTAAAACAAAAATAAATTGCAGAAAACAAAGATATATATCATCGGATTTATGTGTCACTTTCTGATTAAACACCACTCATCGACATTGCCTTTATGTGGCGGTGAGAGCATACTTCGTGGCAATGAGATCGGTTTATTTTAACTACTAATGAAAGTAAAAAAATATTAAACAGTTAAAACAACTAGAGTATACAATTTTGTAGTGAAATGTGATTGTGTGCTTGTGTTTGTTAGAAAAAAATATTCCACTGAATTTTGAGACTGCAAATTCCCTTAGGGGGGATGGGGTGTGGGCACTGTGTAGCCCACTTGCTCTCTTTTAATATTTTACAATCTTTTGCTCAAAATAAATGCCTTTTAGTCCTTTTAAACTTGTATCTAAGGGCTTACAAGTTAGAAGCTGGAAGCTATAGTGAAAGAGGGTCCTTGGAAGGTAATTTTGGCAATTTTTGACGAAATTTCGCCATAGTTTCCTCCTCTTTTTCCTTGGACCTGCTGAAAACCAGCAAGCTAATTCAACCAAATTAGTGGGTTAAGCATATACAAATACAAAAAAAATACAAATTTTATACTTGGAATTTTTTTTGAAATTTTTGACTACAAGTATAAAACTATGGATCTAGATCTATGATATAACTTTGAAATAAGACTTTCTAGATCTATGAGAAGCAAGAGGTTGAAATAAGCTTTAGATCTATTCTACTTTCTCCAAAAACAAAAAGGAAAGAAGATTTTGTTTGAATGAAGAGGATGGAGAAACCCCAAGCCTTTAGCTTGAAGGAATGGAGGAATGTTGATGCTTGCAAAACAAATTATGTTAATCAAAGTGATGTAACCAGCCACCAAGCTTGGAAGAAGAGTCAATACTAGATCAACCTCCAAATCTTAGCATCCAATCCTGCACAATCTCAAAGGCACGTACACATAAAAGAGATTATATCTAGTATATCAATCAAAAGAGATAAGAAGGGCAATGGTATAACCGACTACATGTGCGTCTCCTTAATATCTTAATAATTAAATATACATAAGCAAATCAAAGACAATGAATGCTTACTCTATAAGACTGAAAAAGCCTTGCCAGGCTAGATTATCCACAATTACAACATAAGAGCAAAATTGAAATTATACAAGTATACCTCAACCAAATGCATGCATGAGAATGGAACAAGAGCCACCAAATTGACCTCCAAAGCCTTCAAATCTTATTACTCAACAAAAGTTTACACATTACATGAGCAAAGGTTCTATTCTTTCTATCATGAAGAAATGAGGAGGCAAGACCTTGCTTAAATAGCAAGAGAGAGAGGTAGGGGGCGCAATCTTGAGGAGGGCGCATCACTAAAAGAGGGGAATGATACATACCATGATTGAATGCTTGACTTAAGGGATTGGGAGTGAGGTGGCTGCCACATAAGGAGGGCGCCCCCACTCCCACATTGTTTATTCCTCCCACCATTCACAAGATGCCACACAAGAAAGTCGCCTAAGAGGAAGAGAGGGTGCATTCTCCTTAAGAGTACAAATCGCCATCCTCAAATCCATGATTGATTTGATCCCAATTTGATTGAGGTATGACTTGAATGCCAATGCCAACTCAATTGGGCCTCTATCTAGGACAAATTCCATTTATTTAGGAATTTGATTTTCTCTCGTATCTTTATTTTTTTAATTAAATAATTCACCAAAATTAATTTTGAGAGAATATTTATGTAAATGAATAATTGTAACAAATAGAAAAAATAAATATAATAATAATGATAATAATAATAATAAATAATAATTAGTATTAGGTTAAGGGACGTGTCTCCTCATACATGGCTTCCCACACCATATATAATGGCGGCTACCAATTGTAATAATTATCATCTATCTATCAATTATTTGTCATATACATATTTATATACATATATCTGATGTCGGATTCACTTCTCAATAGGGACAATCGGATTTGGTTGTACCATCTGGTATCAGAGCTACCTTTCGGCTCCTCGTTGCCCATTGCCCTTCCTTCCATTCCCCTACTCTACGCCACCAACTCGCCACACCTTCCCCGTGCTCTCCAACTCCTTCCATCTCGCTCACACTCATACGCCATCATCGCAACCCTCCACGCTGCCATCACCGCAACCCTCCACGCTGCCATCATCGCAACCCTCCACGCTGCCATCACCGCAACCCTCCATGCTGCGTTGTCTCTCCCTCCACTCTGGGCTCTTCTTCCTCTCCTGCCCTTGCTCCACGTGCATCCTCTCTTGTTGCTCACCCATCCCCCACGCCTCTGCACACTCCAGCAACCTCGCCTCCTCCTGCTCGCCTCACAACCCTCTTAACTCCGTCTGCACCATCCCTCCTTCCAGCTCCCTCTTCCAACCATCACGCCTGTTGCCGCCTGGTTCCACACCTGGGAAAACGCCATAGAAGTCTTCAAGCTACTGGCGTGGCCTTGGGGGCAAGTCAGAGTCAAGTGTTGTCACTTGGGACTCGACTCCTCCATCTAGGCTTTCCTAGCGAAGCCAAGGGAGGTGGACCCTAAAAATGTAAAGAAACTATGTTGTCTAATCTAGGAGTTAGAAATATGTTTTGAAACCAAGCTAATGCAACATACATTTATACATATAAAGCAAAGCATCATTCATCAACATTTCATTTGCAAATATTCAACATTATAATCATAAACAACATTCATCAATAACATGAAATATAACAATATAAACCAGTGCGTGAATGGAGTCGAAAAAGATGCATGAACTGAAAAAGAAATGTTGTGCAAGTGCTCTTGGTTTATTTTAAATTTAATGTGGTAGTGATATTTTTATTAGGGCTGGTGGGTTTTGTTGTCCTCTGAAATGGCATGCATGTCGTTTGAAAGCCCAAAATGCAACACATCAGCTGGAATGACAACTCTCTTAGGAGAGAGGCCAATGTCACCACACTCTCTCCTCTTCGCTTCAGGTTGACTCTTCTCCAACACTAGGGGGATATCCCTAAAATAGGATCACTAAGGCAGGTACAGTAACGGGCAAGGTGAATGGAAGAGGCGGCCTTAGAGAAAGAGAAGTAACAAAAGATAGTTTTAGATGGGTGATGGAAAAGAAAGGAAGATCAATACTAAGGGAAAGACCAGTGCCAGTATCAGAGAGGGGCGAATGGAGTCAAAGGAGAACTCTAAAAGGGCCTTGCTGCCAGGTAAATGTAGTGACCAACTAAGAGCTCTTGCGCTCGAGGATACTTAAAAGCCACAAATCTTGAGAGAAAAGCATGGGTCAAATAAAGCTGTGCTAGATTGTTAGCCCTCCGTTTAAGTGATCCTAACTTAAGAATCGAAAGTAAAGAGCTAAGAGAGGTATTGCCTTAGACAAAATGAAAGATGGCACACAAAGAAAAATGGCATACAAAGGGAAAAAAGAGCTCTAAATTTATCCAGAGAATCCCGTCATGATATTTTTCATTTAGTTATGGGGAAGAAAACTCCCAAAATTTTTTCCATGTGTACAATAGAGAGAGCTGGTCTCTTTATACGCCCCAGAAAAGAAACTCTCCTAAAAAATAAAGAACAATAAAAATAATAAAATAATAAACAAAAGAAAAAGTGAACTAGATCCACTTTCTTCTCTCCATCGAAAGTCAAAAAGCTTCTAACTGCCACTAACTTAGACCTGCTGTCAACATGAAAAGAACTGGCCGTCAATGTAACCTCAAAAAATAAAATGTGACCCTGGACATTAATCGAGAACTGGCACCAGCTAACAGTGATTGTCAACACACACTTATTTGTCAAATGTTGAAGATGACAAACGTGCAATCGGCTGCCAAAAGAAAAACTTCACGCGAAAAGGAGTAACTTGGCTATCAACAGCGTGAATAAACAGAGACAATGTGTTCAGTTTAGGCTCATGGCTTATCCCAAAAGCTTAGCTAAAAAGTGATGACAGTAGTTCGAAAATTGTGATTCTTGCACAGCTGTCAAGACCTCTGTTGCAGTGAAGAAACCGTGAGACATTCGATCACTCACTAAATTTCGTAAAAAACGGATGTGAGAAGAGTCACTGCAAGAAGTAGCTCTGATTTTCACTGTTCGTCGATGCCCTTAACCGGTCTAGAATTCCATGTATCGGAAAAATTTAGTGAACTCGGGAACTTCATCCACGTGGGGCCAATCTTCATGACTCGGCTGCCATAAGGAAAACACGGGTCTATCACAGAAATCGTGGGTTTATTCCTTGAAGCTCGAGCTCTGTGCTGGCATGATGGATTGTCAAAAGATTTTTTGTCATCGCTGTCTGCCGCGAAATCGAGAGATCAACTGCTGATGAAATTTTTAAAAAATACGCCGTGTAAACCCTTGACTTTTTTGCTGAAACCCGAGCACTTGACATTTGATAAAAAAAAAATCGGCGTGGAGATCATTTATGCACTGCGAGCTTTAGCGATTGACTGTGGGTGGGCACGTCTTCTTACCGAACTGAGTCTCCAAACTTAGATCTATCGCCATCTAGCACTGCTTTGCCAATGCATTGGTGGTTTAATCGACTTATCTCTGAAACTCAGAGTTTAATAACTAAATTGCAACCGCTTGTCAAATGCTCGATGTAACCATCTCTTGCTCCGGCTCAGACATTTAAAAGGCTACTGATGATTTGATTCTTGATAACGTGGAGAAGCGTTAAGAGGACTGAGACCTGCACCACGGTTGTATGTGAGTTCAATTTGGAACCCCTGTGGATCTTCTAGTGGTACCGTCGTGTTCTCAAACATCCACAATATAATGCAGGCCATATAGTCTAGCTCCCTAGTTTTATACAATCGTTGAAGAGCAAGATCACAAACAAGGCTACGTTCTTCTTGCAGTGAATCATCCAAGTTACAATACCAAAGGACATTAGAGAATGTATATAGGATTCTGATGTAAAGTACAGTCGAGTTCGGACATGTCGTTCAGGAGTCTTGACATTTGCATGCTTTGGATCTAGAAGATATTGTGTCTTCAATTCGGGGGGGAATCCGTGGACTGTCTGAGCTATTACGATTTTCACCAGATGGATTTTACAAATATTTCATCAAATGGCCCACTTCCATCACTGCTTTTATGAAAAGATGACTGCATTATGCACTTCCTAAATTTTTGGAAGAATTTAGACTTGACTGTAATTTTCAAGTTCTTTCACCATCTATATGAGTGACCTTCACCGGAATTGTACAAGTTTTTGCCAGGAACAGACTGTCCATAAGTATAAGCCTCAGCTTCGATAGATTGTAGTTTCTTCTGCAATTCCGCTTTCATCATTAACTGCAATGACCTGCTTGCTACATTGAATGTCCTGGAAGTTTTGTATGAGATTGTAGCAACTCCAATTGCTGCAAAGCTTCCCCATGACTTTCTGCCTTTACCATGCCTGCTGCAAATTCTTTTCACTAGCTGCGTTGACTACACAGGCTTTTTATTGATGCTGTGTGAACACCCATGCAAAAATGGGAGGTAACAGGTTCCCAATATACGCAAAGATACGGGGAACATGTCCGGAATTTTGATGTGTGGCTTCTCACTTAGACTTGGGCTAGATCGGAGTCTCAAGGAGGTGTTCAGATGCTGTACCAACGAGGGCAAGCCTAACGGTTTCCAAGAGGTCATTACCCAGTTTTGTCCCAAGTCCTCTGAAAAATTTGCCCACGACAACAAAATACTCGCGTTGTGCCAGATTTTCACAAAAAGGTTTGTTTATTGGGGTGGTGTTAAATCCTATTACTAGTCGTCTTCCCCTTTCTGATGCGTACCAACATGATCAGACTGAGCTGCAAGTTGGCCACAGAGCATACGGGAGAAGACCTTGGAAATTTTTCAAATTTTTTATGTACGAAAATTTTATCTTTTAAAAGCCCAAGAGTCTCTTTTCAAGCTAGTACTCGGGCAAGCCTTTGTTCTGAAACCCTACTTTGGGAAAGCGAGGGGGCATTTGAGTTTGTAAAAAAATGATAAAAATCTATGTCCTGAGTGAACTTGTGGCCCGCCAATGGAATGGACCGACAAGGTAAATTTTAACCCTAGTTAGTTTTATTAAATGCCGAAAATAAAAGAAGTAAACTACTCTAAAAAATCACACCATGAAAAGAGACGACACAGGCCACCCCAGGGGGAATGCGGTGTGGGCGCTGGCTAGCCCACTTTGTGTGATACCGAGGGACTACACCTGTAAAACAAAGATTAGAAAAAGAGAGAAACAAAGAAGATCACTCATTTTCCCGCTTAAGGCCACTTGAACATCACAAATTCACCAACACAGATCAAATGTAGGCATACACTCACAAGAAATCAGTATTGCATGTCCATAAACAAATGAGAAATACAATCATAATCTCTTAACAAACATATACCAATAAATTACTTCAATAAACATATTGGAACAGCCTATCTCATATATTGGTAACAATCTTTCCAATGAGTACAAAATATCTATTTAAATTGCAGCCTATGCACAAGTTACCTTGACAATACATAAGGTGGTACATCCACTCATCAATGGCCCAACATAAACTGACCTCCAAAGTCTTTTTTTATTAACTCAAAGATAGAACAAGATTACAATAACATTCCTTCTCACTCTCCAACTAGAGAACAATGGAGACAAAGAGCTTCAATTTATAGAAGAGAAGCAAGAGGAGAGGCGCCCAAGTGAAGGAGATAATGGTGAAGGGAGTGGCACAAATGATGGAGTGAAGTGTGCTGCCCACATCCCTTTATCTAGCTGCCCATATGCAGCACTAAAGGTGCCCATACAGCAGCACCAAATATGCTGCTCTACCTCAAAACATGGGCTGCCCAAATACTAAATGCGCCCCCCCCTTTGTGAGAATGCGCCTCCCTTCATGAGTGGGAGTTGTGCCCACCATTTGGGCTGCCATATTGTCATGCTTTCAGCCTATATCACTCCTAGATTGGTGCTGATCCAATTCTGGCCCTTCATTACTCCAAAAATTTATTATTTTTCTAAGTCATATTTTTCACTTTTTGCATTTTTTATGACTTTGTTGGGTTTTAGGGGCATAAGTGGAAAAATAATCACCCAAACCTTAGAAAAATTGGTTTAGGGTTAGGGGGTGCTCTGAGTTGGAAAATGAGCACCCCTAAGGCAAAAAAGACCCCCAGATGCCACTTCTTAGCCAATTACAATATTTTTTAATGAAACCATTAAAAAATGGCTCATTTACGGAAAAAATAAACTTCGCCGAAAATTAAAAAACTACCTAGGGGGACTTAGCACATGTCCATATGACTCAAAAATAATGTCTAGCATGTTCATATACGTTGACCCATGGACTTTAACAATCCCCTAGGGCCTGTCAGCCTCCCCAGGCATTCCAGCTTTGGAGGAGTAGGAGAAAAACCCAAAATTATGTTATGCACTAATGCAAGACATAATTAATAGGTGAAAAAAATCCTTGGAATACCCGACTTAGCTAAAAGTCCTAGGGAATCAAGTCCTTTACAAAACACCATGCTAGTACATTTTATTACAAACCCCGCAGGGCCATGGACATGTGGAAAAATTTAAAAAGTGGACCTTTAAAAGGCCTGTTGGACATCAAAACATCGAAAAATGAACACCGAAATGTTCAACTCTGCCCGCTCGCTTGATAATCCAACCAAGTACAATTTAGTTGGCAACAATGCCCACGTCAACCCTGTTATCACATCTATGTTAGCTGGAGCTACCATACTGCAGACTGTGCGGTCGAGGACCGCACAATACTTTTTTTCCAGATCAGAGATCTGATGCCTTCAGAGGAGGCACACAGTTTTGTTCAAATTGCCTCGAGCAGATATGTCAGAGGGGACAGATGGTTGTACAGTCGTACAGACATGTCACTTAGCATTTACCACACAATCACCCTTCGATGCCAGGCTTTGATATGAGCCCATTGAGACAGTTGCCTAGTCTTGTTTTGATTGAGACTATCATAGAGCATTGCTAGTTTACTATTAGTGCCTGGATTCAGCAGAGATCCAGTTTAGAGACAGCCTCAACAGCAGGTATATGGTGCGGCAGGTATTGCATTTGATGTATATTGCTCATGATTGTTGCTTAGACTTGTTTATACATGATAGTACACTAACTCTACATATGATGATTGATTTGGTGATCTAGCTATTTTTATGATATGTGATTGGGCCCTTGGTGATGTCAGTCCACCCCGTCCTAGTAGGCTCCTATATATGCACACCAGGTCACACCCCTACTCTTGGTATAGACTTGGTCACTTAGTCCCCCTAGGCAGCTGATTTTGGATCCACTTTCACTTTCTCCATCCATCCGACTCATCCATGATGGTCTTTCCTGACTTGGATTCCGATTTGTGACCTCAAGGATCCCCTTCCCCACTGATCTCTGAGTATGCCATGATTCCTTGTCTATTGTGCCTCGGCTCTTTAGTGTCTGAGATGCACTCTCAAACCTGGGATTTGCTCCTATCGGTTGCCGCCGATGTTGCAATGCAGTTAGGATTGTGTAGCCTCACTGGGTGTTCCCCATTGGTCATCGAAGCGTGTATTGCTCACCCCCATTACTTTGCAGTATGAGCACCATGTTTATATCTATTGAGATATGTATGTAGCCCAAAAGGGCCTCAATGTAAATTGAAGAAATGAAGAAATGTAAAGCAAGCCAAAAAAGCTAATGTAAATGTAAAATCTAGCCAGAAAAGGGCCAAGTATGAAATTCATTGAAAAATCCATGCAATGTGTTTGTAAACACACATGGACGCAGGTCAACCATACATGTCAGCATTTGTAGTGGTTATTACTCACCTAGTCCTGTGGGGCAAGGAGGTGAGACGGAGCAAGGGACAAGCTCAAGATTGTCTTGTAGAGTCTCAAGTTACGGTTTGCCGGACACCCAGTTTGGCGGCTCTAGAAAAGAACCTCATAGAGTCTTTGGGCACGGATGTGAGTTGTGAGATACTTGTTAGATGGCCAGTGGCGGTTTCCCTACACTATACCCATTTGTGAGGCACCGCCCTTCCCCGTGTTTTGTCATGTTATACTTATCTCAGTGGACCCCGCTTTCCCGAATTATCCAAAAGGTTACACGATCTTTGTCCTTGTCATCCCTTATCCTTCGCAATGTATTCCACATCACCCAAAGTCAGCTAGGTGGTCAAGTCTATAGGTTGTGCATAGCAGTTGAGTCTTTTGGATGTGGTGGGCCCACCTCACTTGGGGCCTTGTATTTTCCGAGATTTAATGCAGTTTTTGGATAACCATTTTATTGTCATATTGTTTAGTAATATACTAACTTGTATAAGGAAGCCTTTCGCTTCATGATTGCACACAGGTATTCAGCCAGCACCATTGTTGACCAGATTTGACTTGGTTAAACTAGGTTGATCAGGCCAAAACTGGGCCCGAAAAAATGTTGCGACCGGAATTTCAATTTTGGTCAATTATTATCTACAGGGGACCCATATGAGCTTCCAAGTAACAAAATGCAAAAAGATCGAGGCGTTTGTGAGATTTTTAATTATTATTGGTCATTAATGACTTGTTTTAATTAAAAATCATGGATTTTGGGCAAATAATTCCTAAGTGATGGATTGGGGTTGTTCGAGTGGTCATTCCTACTATTTTTGTTGTCCACAATCACATTGCAGCAGACGGTTCGACAATCCGGGCACTTTAGATGGGTCAAAAGCCCAAATTACATCTTCAACAGTATAAACCAGTAATAAAATACATGGAATATCAAAAATTGACAAAGGCAACTATAGCAAAGGGTGAAAATCAATGGTTGGCAAATATAAGGATGATTCCTAAGGTAAATTGGTAATGTTTTGGCATGGTATTATGTATTGTGGGGCCCTCTCTTGCCCTACTCATCTAGGTGGACGAATTGCCCATGGGGGGCGTTTTTCTCCACTTAGGGAAATTTGATTTCATCGTTTTGTTGTATGTGGGACCGTGTGTATTGTGTTGGGGGGATAAAACCCCATATAGACACCCCCCAACGTTGTTCCTTCTATTGTATGGCCCCACAATGGGCCCCTCTCCTCCACTTGTGCGCTATCTTTGGGCAATTCGCACCCCCACTAGGAGAGCTCTCCACCATTCGATTTGTTTGATGGGGGAGTGATCCTAGCCCTCCATTTTGGGGGGAAACTTGTTTTGAGAATGACCTTTCTCTATAAGAGAAGGCATTCACTCCATTGTAGATCCTCTTGGCATTGTTGAGATTTGATATAGAGATTTTTACGAGGCACTTTGATTGAGTTACTTGTGATATGGAGTGAAATCTTTCTTGTGTTGATTGAGATCATATTTTTGATGCATTGCTGAGTTATTTGTGGTGTCCCCATCTCTCCTTGAGCATTTGGATTTGCAGATGAAGCGGGCCACTGAAGGAAAATGCAGCACTTGAGCCAGCAGCTCCTTGCTAGCGTTTCTCTTCGGGATTTCAACAGGGAAGTGAATTTGCATTGTTGCTATTTGCTTTACTCATCATTTGTCACTCATTTGTTGGTCTCTTTTTGTTATTTGCTATAGATACTGATTTTATCTGTATGTGGTAGGTAAAAAATGCGTTGGCTCACTGGCTGCTCCAAAACGCAAAGGGGGAAAACGCACTCTAGCTTAGCACTTGATCTTCGGGGCTTGTCTTCAGCACGGGGATACCTTCATCTTCATTATCCGGGTATTGAATCTCTTCTTGTTTCTCATAATCTCTCTTTCATTGTTGATGTTAAGTTGCAACCATTAAAGAAAACACTAAAAATTGATAACTTAATTTCCCACTGTTAGAACTTTGTTTTATTGCAAACCCGTTTGTTATTTGACCCTAATAGCCTATATCTCAAGTTTGAGATAGTTCCGACTCCATTAACCCATAATTTAGGCACTTGTCCACCAGGCAAAAACTCCCACCCGGGGCGTTTTTCTCTTCTGCTTGCTTGGGTCAAGTTTTGGGTTCTGGGTACTTTTGATTTGTGTTCAGAACGTCGTTTTACCTTAGGAAATCAAGTACCGATTGCTGGAAGTGATTATTTATGCTAATTATTGTCCGCCCTAGGTCCATTTGTCCACTATCTAACCCCTTTCCTAGGCAGTTTACTTCACTACTTCACTTCCAACTCAATTCACATCCTTAGACTATTTTCAGCCATCTTATCTTTAATCTAATCTACTCGATTCATAATTTCAATTGTTGGTCCCGTTTCATTTAAGTATTTATTTCATCTGTGTGTCCAACTAGTAGCTGAAACTAGACTTAGGACCTACTTGCACTCAATTCCTGTCTTTAATTCTTTCTATTTCTTGGGATTTGTGTCGGAGAGTTGTTTTTGCTTTTATTTTACTTACCCCCATGCTCTCCCGAGTACAGTCTTTGACCTGAATGACATTCTTGGGTAGATTAGATTTTACTTTCAGTACAATGTTTTAATTCCGTGAATCATAAGACTCTTGAACCTCTATCATAAAACAAGTCAAGAACACTCTCTGTCGGAGAGCTTTCTTATGTTGTAATAAAATCATTCACAACTCACACTTCCTAATAAAATTTGAATTTACTCATTTCTCCGCGCCACGTATGCTCTGCCCAACCTTGAAAGGGGTTGGAATACTTAGAAACGATGTTGGTTGTTTAATCTTGCAAGATTCAAACCATAATAAAATTTTCACCCCATAACCAACTAACCGGCGTTGATTCGATAAGTACTCAAAAGTGGGGAACTCCTAGTGAGGGCGCCGGACAACCCAACTTGGACACTTGCTGGTTAAATTCTCTGAACACCTAGCTTGTGAGCCAGGCCGGTCCGTCATGTCCTTGAACGGGGCCACCTAGAGTACTTCTTTCGGATAGATTTCCATAAACACCTAAAACAAGATTACTTAAAATTTGCAATAAAATAAACCAAGAACAATTTCAAAACGATCTCACGAACATTACTTTTGAGACTTGTATTTTCTAGCATCCCCAAGCACTTATTGACTCCATTTGGCACTGGTCTTCAAAACTTACATGTATCACCTTGATTAGGACCATTTGTCCTTTCTATTTGCTTAAGTCATTATCTATCTGTGGATGATTTTAATTTCCAAGTCATCATTATATATTGTTCATCTCAAGCCTTTTGTTTTGTAATTGCAACGTGGATTGCTTATATATTTTGATATTGTAAATCTGTAATCATCATAAAAAATCCTAAACACCCATCCGCATCACCTCACGTCAAAACATCTAAAAAACACAAGAGACTTAGAAACTCTTTGTAGGGTCTACCCCCCTTGGCTTCGTTAGGTGTTTGCCTAAACGAAGGAGATGGGATTCAGGTGACTATACCTGGCTCATTGGTTGCCTCGAAGGCCACACCTTCCCCACTTGTAGTGAGCAAACAAATTTCAAAAGATTTCTGCTGACTCGGTGTGCATTCGGCGGACAACAAGCCACATTGCAATCGATGGGGGGATAGTCAATGAAACCTAAATTGGAGTTACACAAGTTCGATGGAGAAACAAAACAGAGTGTGGCATGGTTCAACAAGGTGGAAGAGTTCTTCTACATTCACAAAATCTTATCAGATGGTGAGAAAATTAAATACGCCTCTATGCAGCTCGAAGGTCGGGCATACAATTGGTACATGTGGTGGAAAAAAATATCAAATGTATGTGCCTACAGTTGGGACACATTCAAAAACGAGTTTTTTAAAAGATTCGAAGATGTGATAGAGTGATTTTTTCGCCAAACTAACTAGACTACAGCAAGAAAGCGATGTGGAAGAGTACACCTACTTATGGGAAGCATTAGCGACGCGCGTGCCTGAATTAATAGAGGGTCAACGACTCCGGCCATATGTCTCTGGTCTTAAACCATACATAAGAGACAAATTAGAATTACATAACGTGTCCAATCTAGATAAGGCAAGGTGCAAAGAAAAACTTATTGAGGAAAAATTCAAAAAATCAAGACAAGGGAAACTTAACAAGGGATATTTGCGACAACAAGAGACATAGTGCATGTATTGCGAAGATACATGGTCACCCAGTCATCAGTGTAACAGATATCAGTCGTATGGCTATGAAGTTGAAAAGAGCTAAAAAACATCGAACAGTCGCACTGACAGTGACAAAAAACAACAAGAAGAATACTTGTCGTCGATGTGGAGAAGATTGGTTCCTAGGCCATAAATGCAAAACCAATCACACAGTACATTGCAAAATCATTAATGGGAAGCAAGTACAGGTGTCAAGAGAGGTAGATACAACTGATTCAGATACAAACACAAGCTCATCTGAAGCATCAGTTGCGACGACTATGTGTATTAAACAAGTTAGTAAGGAAGAAAGGGTAGAGACACCTAAGAAAGATTACACCCAACAGAAGGGAAGCCAAGCACTCGCAGGAAAATATATTCCACCTCAGTTGAAAAATCGTGACATCCTTAAAATGGAACAACTCATATCCCGAGTAATAGAATCAAGGAAGTTAGGACCAAAAAGACTACAACTTAATGGGAAAATTAAAGATAGGGATATCACAATTTTGGTCGATTCTGGAAGTACCCATAATTTGATCGACATCAACAAGGGAAAGGAACTTAATCTTTTTGTGTTTCCCGCAAAAGGGATTAAAGCCTCAACCATCGCTAATCAACACATAGAAGAAGTGAGGAAATGTCGAAAGGTGTCGTTGCACATACAAAACTTACATTTACAACTCAATTGTGTTGCTTTACCTCTCAAAGAAGTAGACATGATATTAGGCGCCGACTGGTTAGCATCGCTAGGGACTTACTCTACCAACCTGCAAAAACAATACATGGAATTTGAATGGAAAGGAAATAAGTATCGATTGAATGGACCGAGAATTTCTCCACCTAAGCAGAAAGAAACACGACACAACAAAGATCCGGACCACGTCAAGATAAAAGAGATCAATCCAAGCTCTAGAGCGAAAGGCACTATCAGTAAATCTAGCTTTGAGGACAAAGCTTTCCTTAAAAGGGAAGGCAATGTAACAAATATAAATAATAAATATAATAATAATAATAAATAATAATTAGTATTAGGTTAAGGGAGGTGTCTCCTCATACATGGATGCACACACCATATATAATGGCGGCTACCAATTGTAATAATTATCATCTATCTATCAATTATTTGTCATATACATATTTATATACATATATCTGAAGTCGGATTCGCTTCTCAACAGGGACAACCGGATTTGGTTGTACCAATAATATTCACTTAGAACTTAGGAAACGCGGGTTTAGGGTTTCGTGGGTGTTTTGGGATAGAAAACATGCACCCCCATGGCAAATTTCACTTCCTAACCACACTTTTATCACTTTTTTGGATTTTTTAATTAAAATATTGAAAACGCTTGTTAAACGGGAAAAAATATTTTTGTCCGAATTTATTCAAACTCCTAGGGGACCTAGTGCATGTCCATACGACTCATTATTGATGGCTAGGATGTAAAAATACATAGAAACCTAGGCTTTAATAACTTCCTAAGGTTCGACCACCATGGAAAATACTCCAACTTTGGAGTTGTGAGTGAAAAACTTAAGAATTATACGCCACTGAAGTGCAACGCATAATTACTAAGGAAATAACACTCTAGAGTATCCCCTTGATAGCAAAACCTAAGGTAGGCCAAGCCTTTTACAAAAAGACCATGCTTAGACCAACTTATTACAATTTCCCCAAGGGGGTCTAGACATGCAAATTTTACAAAGGGCCAAAAATTTGGCTTGATGAACTTCTGAACTCTCGCAACGAACAAGGTAAGTTGTTCAAGTCTCCTGAGGTTCACAAGGAGTCCAACTAAGTGTAGCTTAGTGGACAACATGCTTGAAGGTGGATGAAGTAATGTTATATGGCTTCTTTTGTCTAGAGGTTGATGCTAGACTAGTTGGAAGAACTCATGCACAAAAGTGACCTAACGGCTTTTTCTTTGCTCACTTCTTGTTGGATGTTGGTAAGTTATGCTCCTAGCTAGGATAAATGGTGCTTTTATGGTGCATTTCTCAGAATTGTTAGTGCTTTTTGTCTACATTCTGTCAACTTTGTATGATGGGAATGTCCTCTTTAGGAGTTCTCTATTGCTCATTAAGGCCTTAGAATTCTTCATTTTCCCTAGTTAGGCTATCCTATCGAACCCTAGAGGCTGCTTGGTGATGCCCTAGCTTGCAAGTGTTAAAGGACATTTCAAGAGAGGGACATTGACCATTGATCTCTCAATGCCCTAGGGATTGAGATAAAAATCATATCTGAAGAAAATTGACAAAAATATGAAATTGCTCATTCATACATTATGTCAAACACTTTGAAAATCTAGGGTTTTAACTTAGAAATTTTAAAAGTAAAACCACCACTTCAAAAGCACCCCAAATACTGAAAATATGCAAGCACATTGAACACTTGAGATTTTGGTCAAACTTGATCGGGCAAAACCCCTCATTTGGCGAAAACGCTAGAATTTTTTTTCTTAAAGGAGAGTACTGAAATTCAATACACAAAATTTCTCTTTCAACCCTCACAGGCAAAATTTCATATATAACAAATGAATTCATAATTTTCAGCCAATTTAGAAAACTGTGCCAACCTCGAAATTTGTGCCAAACTGCTGCTGTACCTGCTGTGTGGTTTGCCTCGAATTCTGTGCCTTCACGTGCCTTCTTTTACTGTTGTATGGTCTACCTCGAATTCTGTGCTTGCATGTGCCTTTTTTTACTGCTTACGGTCTGCATTAAATGCCTGCCAACTTCCTTGGGATTTGATCCCACACGTGTGGCTACAATAATGCTGCTGTACTGCTGCCTTGAATTATGTGCTTCTCCTTGGGATGTGTGCTTCTCCTCTTTCTTGGAATTTGTGCCTTTCTTGGGTACTCTTCTTCCTCTTCAGTTTTCTCTTCCTCACTCTTTGATGGTGAGTGTTTCATTTATCCCTTTCACTTCATTTTATACTTTGCTTTTCACTAACTAACCCTAACTACCAAAGAAACTATCTAATCAATGGATAGGATTAGATTAGGAGATCAACGGTTCATAATAGATGCACTTTTCTCAAACTGCCTGAATGCAGGCATTGACTGCCCCTCGATACTCTGCCTCTGCTGAAGAAAGTGCAATGGCTGCTTGCTTTTTGTTGGACCAGCAAATAGCACCATGACCAATCATGAAAACATAACCGGAACTAGACTTCTGATCAATGCCATCACTTGGCCAATCTGAATCAGTAAAACCAATGAAATCAAGCTCAGAATCTGCAGCATAATGTATGCCAAAATGTCTCGTACCTTGCACATACTGCAAGATCCGCTTGGCTGCTCGCCAATGAAGCTCATGTGGCTGCTGCATGTATCTTGACACGACACTCACGGCATATGAGATATCAGGCCTTGAGTGTGTCAAATAAAATAGTGAACCAATCAACTGTCGATACATACTGCAATCTGCAAGCGGTGTAGAATCTCCCTCCTCAAGACTGATTCCTGAGAGGAATGGGAATGGGGCTGCCTTACATTCAGCCATATTAAACTTCAATAACAGGTCGGAAGCCTATTTTTGTTGAGATATAGTGATCCCATCAAAATTTTGAGCTATCTCCAAGCCCAAAAAGTGACTCAGCAAGCCCAAATTGCTTATGTCAAAAGCTAGATTTAAGGCAGATTTTAGCTTGTTTATTGAAGTAAGTGTGCTACCAGTAATGAGAAGATCATCAACATAAAGTACAATAACCAACAAATTACCTTTAACTCGCTGAAGATACACATTCGGATCTGATTTGCATCTTTGGAAATTCTGAGAAAGAAGGAAGGAGTCCATCTTTGCGTACCAAGCTCTTGGGGCCTGTTTTAACCAGTACAAAGATTTCTTCAATCTGCAAACCAATGATGGATCTGATGTATAACCCTCTGGTTGCTGCATATATACCTCTTCAGCAATGTCTCCATGTAAAAATGCACTCTTCACATCCATGTGGTGCACCTCCCAGTGCTTGGATGCGGAAATAGCTAAAACAAGGCGGATGGAATCCATCTTTGCAATCGGTGCAAAAGTCTTAGTGTAGTCCACTCCTTGGACTTGGGAGAAACCTTTTGCCACCAACCTTGCTTTATATTTGCTGATAGTGCCATCAACAACAACTTTAGTACGGTAGACCCATTTACACTTCACTAATTTTCTTCCAAGTGGAAGAGAAACTAGCTCCCATGTGTTGTTCTTTTGAAGAGAATTGTACTTTTCATCCATGGCACTTTTCCATCTCGGATCTCGATGAGCAGAATAGTATGATGTAGGATCTGAACCAGCCATCAAATAACAAATCTCAGGAAGAAATGGATCAGCAATAGAAAGAGCCATACCTGCTCTTTGAAAGTCTGCTCTTGTTCGTCTCGGATTAGCAGGATTTCCAAGGTTCGAACCAACAGATTGTAGAGTGTTTTGGGCCCACTTTGGTAACTGAGGGGGATCATAATGGTCGGATTCCGAACCTGATATGTCATGATCATCATATGCTGCTACAATATCAGAAATATCAGAACTCATACCTTCATTATCGCTGCACGGATCTTCTTCTGGTGAAGGCGGTGAATCGGCAGTCTTCTCCTCGACTAGTTGCAATTCTTGAAGCGGTTCTTCAAATTGCACACTGCGCTCTATGAATATCTTTTTAGATCTGATATCCATGAGTCTATATGCTTTTGATTCTTCCCCATATCCTATCAATATGCACTTGGTACTTTGTGGATCCAAAGCTCGTCTTTTCTCGGAAGGAATTCTAGCCCATGCAGTAGAGCCAAAAACTCTCAAATTTGACACATCCGGTTTGTGACCAAAGAATGCTTCGGAAGGAGTCATACCTTTCACGGATGAATGTGGAACACGGTTCTGTATATATGCAGCAACATTGATTGCTTCAGCCCAAAGATTTGCAGCCAAACCTTTTGATTCAATCATGCATGTAGCCATCTCTTTCAGTGACCGATTTTTCCTTTCCGCTACACCATTCTGCTGGGGTGTGTAGGGAACTGTATGTTGGATCTTAATTCCGCTTTGGGCACAAAGTTGCAGCAGCTCGGATTTAATATATTCTCCACCATTATCAGATCTAAGAGATCTGATCTTGCTCTCAGTGGCGGTCTCAACAGAAGCCTTAAAATCCTTGAATTTTCCAAGCACTTCTGACTTGTTTTTGAGAAAGAATACCCATGTAAAGCGGGAAAAATCATCAATAAATGTCAAAACATACCTTGAACCATTTAATGACATATGGGGCAGCGGACCACTGATATCAGAATGGATCAACCCCAAAATAGTAGAAGCTCTGCTAGCTTTGCCGCGGTCGAATCTGTGCTCGGGGTGCTTCCCAATGATGCAACCAGTGCATATTCCCTTCGAGGAGCGGAGTTGTGGAAGCCCATCTACCATGGATTTGTTTGATAACAGTAGCAAATACTTATAATTAAGATGTCCAAATCTTTCATGCCAAAGCCTACTAACCTCATTACCATGTGTGTGAAGAGCAGTGGGCTTTGCATGCGGAATAAAGTGTGAAAACTCATAGCATTTTGCAGTGTGGTTTGCCTTTCCGACTGCAACTAGTCTTCCACTTTTGATATCAGAAATTTCAACTGTATTAGGGCTGAATGTAACTTGCTTCGGTTCACCAGTGTGTGTCATTTGATACACAGAAAGAAGATTTGAAGCCAAGGAAGGCACATAGAGAACATTCTGAAAGCTTCCATGATCTACATGAATCGTACCTTTGCCCTTTGAGGAAATTTTTGAGTCATCTCCCAAATGGATGGGGATGGAGCTATTTGGATCGAATGAGGAAAAAGAATCAATATTTGCAGCCATATGATTTGATGCACCCGAATCTATCAAGAGAGTAGTGGGCTTCGAAACCGTTGCCATGAGTGCTTGTCCTCTTTCATGATCATCATTCCTATCCTTCTTCCTTGCACCGTCGAGAAGAGTTATGTTGTTCTTTTCCAAAAGGAGGGCCATTTGATCTATAGTCTTCTTCATACATGAACTTTCGGGATGAAAGCCCCACGATTGCAATAAGTAAATTTAGATTTTTGGTTACCTTCTTTGCCCTTTTGCTTGAACTTCGAACTGGATGGTGCATCCGTTTGTTTGCCTTTGTCTTTTTGCTTGTGAGGCTCGAATTTGGGCTTCTCCTTCTTTTGCTTTCCTTTACCATTCGAGATCTTGGGTCCTTGAACGTATAGGACTGAATCTTTGGAGTTTATGGACCCCATTTGAATAAACTTGTCATGCTCTTTTGTGACGGACTCAATGAAGGCATTCAAGGTAGGCATCTTCCAATTCGGGGTAGTTAGCCGACCGGAATTGAAAGTAGAGACAAATACCGAATAATCTTTCCCAAGCTTGCTTAGAATGGAGAGGATCAATTGTTTATCCTCTTTGATAACTCCACTATTCTTCAATTGCAAGTTCAAGTTCTTGAATTTTGTGAAGAATTCATTAATGGTCTCGAAATTCTCAGGACTAAGGGCAATCAATTCATTCTCTAATTGAAAAGCCCTAAGCTCATCCTACTTGCCAAATAGTGTTTCAAGTTGCTCCCATATAGCTTTTGGAGTCTTCAATCCGCTGAGATGGAAGTGAAGATCTTTGGAGATGGAGAGACAAAGAAGACCATAAGCTTCATCAAGCTTGTTGTAGTGTTTGGTTCTATCTGACAGATTGTTTGACTCCAATTCAAAACCAACAGTGACTCGGTAGTAACCTTTTGAACGTAATATGATCTCCATATCATCTTTCCAATCAAAATAATTGAATGGGGTGAGGATAGGCTTTGAAGAAGAGTATTCCATTGCTAGGAGCGAGTCAAACTGATGTAGAAGGAGCTTGCATGCACAGTGTAGCGAATGCAATTGCTGTAGAGGAGCTTGCATGCACAATGTAGCGAATGCAATTGATGGAGACAATAAACCTGCAAATCACAATAAACCAAGAACAATAAGGTCGAACAATCCACCCTTTTAGAGTTGCATCACACTTGGGATTGGAGATCAAACAATGTTGAATGGGTCCAATGTATCAAATCCAGGAATTATGTGGAAACTCAAGCTTCTGGAGTGGTATTGGAATTATTTTCAAGCTTTGCATGCACAGGAGCGAATGCCCTTGAGATATCTCATGCCAAAACTTTTTGCAATTTGAGCAATTCAGTCAAATCTTCTTGTAAAAACACCTGTAGAAAAGAGATCTTGTCCCTGTAATGGCTCTGATACCATGTAAAATTAGTCACAGTAGATCTAATGAACAAGTAAATCAATCACAACAGATGAACATAGAAAATATGGTGTAAAACTGTGCAAAACATGCAGCAGTGCTCAATATCCCAATAAGGGTGAATAATTACAATACAATCTGACAATGTGAGTGAGCAATTCGAATTGACTAAGTAGGCCATTCGAATCACTGAATGGAGTAGCTTGACTCCAACTAGGAGTCCTCATCATCAATCGGTGGTGCTCATCAATGCACAAGAACCAGTCATCCAGGTGTCAATCTGAGTCTAACTGAGTGTAACAAGTGTAACTGAAGTGTGTAGCTCTGATTAAGGGAAGGAGGCTCAGTGGGCGGCGCATGGGAGGCTAACTGAAGTCAGAACAAGTCATCTAGTCAATCTGGAGGTCCAACGGAAGTGAAACAGTCAGTCGGGAGTGAAACTAGCCTCAAATCAGGGAGAATCGAAGCTAACTGAGTGTAACTGAAGTGGAACTGCAGTGGTAGGTGAACAAGTGCGCCCTTCTCTGGCAGTAGGTGAGAAGTGGGCGCCTTTCAGCCTAGGAGGGCTAAAACTCTGAAGGAAGTGGCTCCCGGGTGCTAGAATAAGGTGGCTAAGGTGCTGGAGGCATCAATCTGGTGACTGGGATGCATGCAAAGTGCATGCAAGTGCATGCAAACCCTAGATTTTGCATGCAAACCCTAATTGCATGCAAGATCCTGAAAAAGATGATGTGGATATCCGAACAGCGCCAAGTCCCGTCTTTCTTTGGAACGAGGACGACTAGACTTCCACAAGGGGAGGAGCTGGGTCGGATATGACCTTTGTCGATCAATTCTTGGATTTGTCTGCGAATCTCTTCATTTTCGAGAATGGATCTTCTGTAAACATGTGTTAGGTAATGAAGAACCAGGAGCAAGTTCAATAGAGTGTTTTAGTTGGCAATGTCGAGGTACTTCGTCTGGAACTTGGAATAGGTTCTGGTACTCATCAAGAATATTGTCGATCTGCTGCTTCTGTCGGGAGATGCATTGGTCGGTGACTCGACTGGTTGCTGTAGTCTTCCTAGAATGTTGCGGCTTTATCATAATCAATGCGAACTTCTGAGCATGATTGATGAGCTTCTTCGTCTGTTTAGCAGATATCATTGCGACCGTTGGTATAGGTCGTCACTCTTGTATGTAAATCTTTGATTCAAAGATCACTACTCTCTCTGAATCACCCCGAGAACTCAAGCAGTTTGAGTCTCGATATCAATACATACTCATATAAATATAAACTCAACAGCTAGATCTCTTTACCAAACTGAAACACATGCAATCACACATAAACACCAAATATACCCTGGAAACCCCAACCGGGGAAAACCAACAAACTGTGGGGCTATCTTCTATCTCGAGCCTAGAGCATATATATAAATGGACAAGTACAATATAGGATTACCTCAAAGGTAACTCAATCCCTGAACCGAACAGACTCTAGATCTACATGCATCAGCTGATGCATGTACTGGAAGAGTAAGCCCTAATTGACAAACTGGATATGAGTATCTCTGCAGGTGTCTCTGACTTATCTGCCCTCTCTGTATCTCACTGCTCTGATTTGCTCTCTCTGAAGACAACCCTCTGAAGAATGCGACCTCCACTGCATGCAGAAGTGCGCCCTCCCCTCTGGATGTCTGATGCTCATACTAGACCAGATCTCAGCAGATTTGAGCTCTGATCGTCCCTAACCTTCCTCGAATGCTGAGGCAAGGCTATCCTGGAAGTCTTAGACTCTGAATCGGTCAATTGTGCTCCGAATGAGCTCCTCCCTCGTTGGGAATTGCGCCCTCCTCCAAGGGAACACGTCCTCCTCTAAACTGAGCAGAATGCTCTCTGATGGACTATCTCAGTCCACAGTCCTGGGTGCCTAGTGACTTTGGAGCTGAAGGTCACTGATCCAGGTCAAATCTGACCTTCCTAGCTCCTGCAGCAGCTCCTCTCTCTCTCATAAAGTCGCCTTGCATGCACAACAACGCCCTCCTTTCTCTAGCACTATGACTCTCATATAATACAACCGAGCAACCTCATCTGGGGACCCCCTGCCTCTATAAGTTATCTCACTGATAAATTAGGTTTACCAAAACCCTAATTCTCGGTGCATGCAAAAGTCACTTTTGCGTGTATCCAATGATCACTAACAGGTCATGCAAAACTCATGCATGCAAAAGGTCAAATCACCCCGGAAGTTCCGCATGCAGCCACCATTGGGCTCATGCCACTAAGTAGAGTGCATCTCATCCTCCACTCCATGTTGATGCTTATACTGCTAATGTACCTCCATGCAAGGCATCTAAATCATGGAGGAAATCCCAAAGCTACCACAGTCTAACATAGTATGTTGTACCGTTGATTGCAAATCCTGACAATCACCTTCTGCGGTCGTGACTGGTAACTTCCATGTCGATCCCATAGGTAAGGCTTCCCAAACAGGGCGTCAGCTATGGAGAGTGGTGCCATGTCGCAAAGTACTTCATCTTCAAAAGGCTTTATGAAGTAGGCGAGTTTGCATTGTCGAGTGATCCTTAGCTCTTGTCCATCCTTCATCCAACCGATGTTGTAAGGCTGAGGATGCAGAGTGGTAACAAGACCTAGTTTCTTCACAAGTTCTTCAGAAACAAAGTTTTGCTTATTTCCGTTGTCCACAATCAGATGCAATGGATTGTTTTGAACCCATATCTGTGTATGGAACAAGCTCTCTCGTTCCTCCTCATTGACGATAGTCGAGATTGTTGGAGTTGTCGATGTCGATGTCAAAAGAGTTGTTGCTTTTGGGTCAGATTCTACCACAGTCTTGTCGAACGCGTCGGATGTCGACACTTTTTCCAAAAAGGTCTTCCGAGCCTTGCATTTAGACGTATCATGCCAAGATGAGTGATGGTAATCACACCATTTCCCGGTAGGTTGCTTGCTACGTTCCCTTTTGTGAAAAGGCTTTTTGTTGTGATCTGGCTTTGGCAGAGTTGGTTGTGAAGATTTCGACTTGTCGAAGTCGGCTGGTGCCTTCTTGTTGGGTAGTTGTCCTGATGTCAGTTTAGTCGTGAAGCACGCTTTTCCCTTTTCTTTGGTTTCGAGTTTGCTGGCATAGTGGAATGCATCTACGAGTGTATTGATAGTCAGAAACTCCATCTCCTGCTGAATATACTGGGATTGTTGCCCGCCAAATTGCACCTCAGCAGCGGAAATCTTTCGAAAGCTCTCCTCACTACAAGTGGGAGAGGTGTGGCCTTGGGGGCAAGCAATGAGTCAGGTACTATCACCTGAATCCCAGTTCCTCTGTTTAGGCTAACTCCTAACAAAGCCAAGGGGGTTAGTCCCTACAAAGAGTTTCACTAAGGATCTTATATGTTTTAAAGTTTTAAGTGTGTGGTGATGCGGATGGGTGTTTTTTAGGAGTTTTTTGATTGATGATGACCACAATTACAGAAATGAACACAAGATAATAAGCAATCCACGTTTGTTATAAGAGTACAAGATCAACAGTATATTAAAGACTTGAAAAATGAGATAGCATCCACAGATAAATGATTTCAAAAGGACAAATGGCCCGACAATATAGATATATGAAAAATACAACAATTAGACCAGTGCCTTATGGAGTCAAAACTACGTATAGTGTTGGGGGATGCTGAAAAGTAGGTCTATGATAGTGGCTGTTCGTGAGATCGTTATGCAAATTATCTTGGTAAATTGTAAGTTTTAGGTAGTCTTGATTATTAGGCTAAGAACAAGGATATCAAAAGTTCGGAAATAGTACTGGTAACCTCTTAGATGATAGGTCGAAGCCACCCAAATTTCAAGAGGGTAAGTGTTCAATTGGCTTGACCACCCTTGAGTGTGACAGCGGGATTTCGGCACCACCTGTTTCAAGAAAGAACCTCAGTAAATCTCGAAAGAAACGTTGGTTTGTTGGTTGGGGTAAAGTTTTATTAAGTTATCACTTGTGAGATTAGCAAATCCAACACCTTTCTGAGTACTAGCCCAACCCTTTCAGGTTGGCAGAGCATATGGGTGTTGGATAATCGATCAAGATAAATAAATTATGAAGGGGTGTGAGTTGGAATATTTTATTATTAGAACACAGTTCAACTCTCCGATAGAGAGTGCTCTTGACTTAGTCTTAAGACCAATGTTCAAGAGACTTTAATTAATCTAAATGCCTAATGCAAGGGAAATACAACAACTAAATGCTCTTCAACAGAGAGTGCTCTTGGCTTGGATTTTGCCAAGTTCAAGAGACTTTTGTTCTTTTTATGAATAGAAGCAGTTGTAACTTGAAGAGCAAAAATGAAGCTTTAAAAATGACTGAAAATAAAATAATGATAACAAGATGAAACAAGATACTTGAAACAAATTGAAAGTAAACTTAGTGTTCTACCAAACAATATTAATCTAAAAGTGGGATCTATCTCCGAACAAGGTTAGTGTTCTACCAAACAATATTAATCTAAAAGTGGGATCTATCTCCGAACAAGGTTGATCACTAGAACCACTAGTCCTTGAGACTTTCCAGCGAGCTGAAACTTCGGCAAGGAGGCTAATGGGGAACGAGAAGCTACCACAAAGCTATGTGGCCTTTGGGATGCAATCCCAAAGTTTGCTTACTCTAGTAAAACTTGGAAATGGAGTAAAAAAATGAAATATTAATCTAAGAACTAAAAGAGAAAGAGAGATCTAAGCTAAGCAAAACACAACACTCTTCCCCAAATGGGGAAGAAGAACCCAAAAAGTGGAGGGCTCCTCCACTTAGCTTTTTTATTAATTTGATACAATTGCCTTGGGAATGAGATCCTTGAAAGGACTTTGAGAGATATAACTTGGAAAATATACTTAAAACAAAGTTCTTAAGAACTATTTACAAAGGATCCATAATGACTTTTTTTTGGTTTGGATCATCCCTTTGGTTTCTTGATAGCTTCTTGTATTAGAAGCTTCTTTCTTCTATTTGCTTCAAATCTTCTCAAAACTTCTCTTTCTCAAAGAGAAATTTATCACAATGGAGCAACTCAAACACCCATTAGCATTAGAAAATCAAATAACTTGAAAGTAACAAACCCTAAAAGTTTGATGAGATCTAAAACCTAAAGCAAGCTATAACAATATGCAAAGTAGCTTCTAACATGAAAAAATGACTAAATGCTTTGAAAGACAATGCAAATTATTAGTTTTTTGATGAGATCTATCTATTATGCCAAGTATGATATCTACTAATGAAAACTAATACAAGATCTAACTATGAAATTTTATGAACAACATAAGCTTGAGATTATAACATGGACTTCAACTATTTAAAGTGCAATGCTAACATGAACTAGAAGCAAAGTCCATACTTAAAATGCAAAATGATGAACTAGAGAGACTAAAACTGAGATTTGGAGTCACTTGCAACTTTGAACGAATGAAAACTAACTCTTTAACCAACTTATTGTTTTGTGTTTTCTAATATGCTGATGGCAGATTTGAAAAGTGGACGAGAGGAGCAAGGGAGGAAGGCTGGAAAAATAGAGTGGAATGAGAACTGCTGCAAAAAAGCAAACACAAGGCAGAGATGAACGTTGGTAATGGGCAGCAGAGAGAAGAGACAGCGGGCAGCAAATAAAGGTGAGAGATGACTGAAAGTTGGAGCAGCAATGAATGGAAGGCAGACAGAGATGAGATGGCAGCGAACTAAATGATGAGGGGACTGTCAACTAGAAGGAGAAGAATGGGGAACTAGGGGTTGGAAGAAAAGACTAGCAATCAATGACAAAGATCAAGGAGAAAAAAGGAAGGTTTGAAGAAATAAACCCTTAGGAACCAAGGTAACCAAGTAGAGAATTGTTGAATGTTGATGGGAAGAGCTAGATCCTCTTGTTTCTTAAATTCATAAAGCTTGAAAACTTCTTAGCCTTATGTGGAGTGAATATGTACTTGCAAAAACCTTAAGCTTTGGACAATATACGAAAAAAATACTTGTGCTAGATTGTTAGCCCTCTTGAAACAAGATCTACAACTTAATAATCCTAAGTACAAAGCAATACAATATCACCTCGTTTATAAGGTGAAGCAATGGCCACCAATAGCCTCCACGATTTGACCTCCAAAGTCTCAACTTTATTAATAATCAAATAGCTTACAAAATCTCCAGAGTTTCTTTGCTCAAAATTCCGTGAGGAATGAGGAAAGAAAGCCTCATTATATAACAAAACAAGAGCATCCTATAACAAATTCGAATTGGCCTTGGAAGGAGCCAATGGCACAAGTCTAAAGTTGAACTCCCAATCGTGATCCAATCAAATCCTTGCCTTGGAGTGGAATCTAACACATGAACTCGAGTTCTAGCTGTTGGGATGGGAAGGTGGCCTCCACCTTGGCAAGGCGCCCCCCCATCCATCTCCTTGGAAGGTTCACCATCCAATTCGCAACTGCCACATGAGATTGACTGACGTGAGCTTAGATGGAATGTGTGAGTGCCAAGCTTGGAGTGCAATGGAGAAGGTAACTCGAATTTGCTTTGAGTTAGATCTAAGGTGATCCCATAATTCGAGGAAGGTGCCCACCTAGCATTTACTTCAAACTCAACAATCCATTAAATCAATGCCACTTCACCAACTCGACTTTCTCATGCATTGAGCTCCCACGTGAAATCCGTACGATTTAAATTAATTAAAAAATTGACTTTTTGTGGCATGGTTTAACTTTGTAATGCCATCATACCTCTCCAAAAAATATTACATGCCTTTTCCATAGTTTAAAAAATCATATTTTTTGATTTTTTAATTTTTTGTCTTTTGTGTGTTTTGTCATTTTATGGCCACTAAATGCCAAAATAATGAAAAATTGCTCCCAGAGGCGATGTAATCGCCCGAAACCTTGGAAAAGCTGGCTCTAGGGTAAAGATGACGCTTTGAGCGTCAAAACGAGCTTCCCAACGCCCAAATCTGCCTCCGGATGAGGTTTTTATCACTTTTTGAATTTTTTTTAATTAAACTATTAAAAAATGGTCTAATTTTATGAAAAAATTATTTTTCTCGGAATCCAACGAAATTCCTATGGGACCTAGTGCATGTTCATACGACTCAATCGAGATGGCTAACACGTAAAAAATCCTAGACACAAGACTCTAATAACCACCTTTGGTTTTGACCACCATGGAAAATACTCCAGCTTTGGAGGGTTGAGTGAAAAACTTAGGGATTATACGCCATTGATGAGTAGCGCATAATTCCTATGGAAAAATACTCTAGAGTATCCCCCAAATGGCCAAACCTACGGACAACCGAGTCTTTTATAAAAGGATCCTGTTTCGACCAACTTTTTTACAAATTCCCCATGTGGGTATGAACATGCAGCTATTACAAATGGGGCAAAAATGCCCTGAAAATGACTTCTGAACTTCTGAACATTGACGATGAACATGAATCATGTTCATGGAACTGGCGGCTCATGAGAAATTCAGCGATTTGTACAAAATAGGTGATAACAGGGATAATCCGCTGATGTACTTCAAAACAAGCAATTTTTCTTCTTCTTGAACGCCAAGTCTAGCCATGAGTCGATAGAATTCGTCGGTGTAACTCTATATGGACTGGTCTTTCCATTGCCTTAGCTGTTGCCACTTCTTATACTGCTGTTCAAGCTACTTGTGCGGGTAAAACTCCTTTCGGATGTATTCTACAAATTTGTCCCATGTGTCGATGGGGTCTCCGCTTTTCTCCATCTTTGTCCAAAGGTTCTCCTAGCAGCAGTGTACAAATGTTGACATCTTTAAGGATGTGTTACTCTAGTATTAGCACCAGTGTATCTGCAGAGGTGCCCCAGGGAGAGGGTGTCTTTTTTCTGACCAAGAGGGGTGTTTAGCCATCTCATTCTGTGGTAGGGGCATGGCCAGACCCTCTGGTTTCTCTTTCGGAAGTACTATGGCTTAATGGCATCGCTGACTACCTCAGGAAAGGGTTTGAAACCCTGAGGTTGGTGTCTGGGTCTTCCAGGGGTGGGTCACTGGCTCACATGACCCCAACCCTGTTTCATCACTCCAGCGGCAGTTGTTCCAGCACTGAGACTCACTCTCATCTTCTGGAGCAAATCCAACACCCTCTTGGCCCTTCCAGTTTAGCAGTGCCCTCCCTCTGGGCCCTCGTTCAAAGGAGGACGTCATCCTCCTGGCAGACTATTTGATTGCTAAAAGGGGGGAGATGTTGAGGGTTTTCATCATTGTTGGGGTTAGTTGGGGCATGACGAGCCCCCCCGGTACAGTTTAGCCTTTCATTTCGTCAAATTTGGCCTTGTTTTAGCATATTTTAGCACCTAGGGGGTAAAATACCCCAGGTAGCCTACAATAGGCCATCTTTAGATTATTTTTGTTATATTTTTAAGTTTACATTTTTAAATATTAAATTGACCTTATTTTGTGTAGAGTGAGTGTGAGGTCATATAAATAAGATCTCCTCACTTCATTTTTAGACATCAACTTTTGGGATAAGATCATTATGTTTGCTATTTGCCCTAACTAGGGCTCTTTGAAGGAAGACTCTTCTTGATGAAGGATATTTTGCAAGTTTGAAGCATTTCTTGGAAGTTTTTCTTTTGTTCATGCCATTGCTAAGGTGAAGCTAGAGTTGTTTGCTTAACACATGCACTTGGAAGTTTCTATGCTTTTTTTGTTTGACGTTTCTATGTCAAATGTATGAAAGTGATGATTGTTAGGGTTGAATGGAAGCCATTATTGTTTCATTTTGTCTTGATTTGCATTTCATTTTTGTCATTGGTCACCCTAGCATCCAAGCTTGAGCTTTAGGTCTTCAAGTCTTGCTAAGACTAGGCTTTCTTAATGAATCTTAGAGATTATTGAGGTTAGCCCTAGTTGACAAGCTTGCCAAGTACCATCTCAAGGAGAGTATCTCCTCTCATTGATGCCCTAAGGTTTGGTAGGTAGTTTTCTTTTGATGCCCTCGTTGTTCATCTATCTTTTTAACCTAAATTTTCTGAGTTTATGTAAATTTGTAAATATTATGTTAGCTCATTTTTTTGATTAAAATTCATAAATTTCAATAATATTTTTTTTTGGCCATTTTAGGGCCTCCCGAAATTTTCGGGCCCTAAAATTCCAGGCCCTAAAATTTCGGCCCACATCAGTCAAGGTCTGCTCCCTCAATCCGAGCCCTTTCTCTTTCCTTTTCTTTTCACCCAGCTCCCTTCTCACCCTAATCCGTGGCCCTTCTCCACACCTTCGCTGCCCCTTTTTCCAACCCTGTTGTCATCCCTTATCTCTCCCACTCATCCTCTCCACCTTCCTTTCCATCCTTCATCTTCCAGCCCTTCCTTCATCATTACACAGGTCTGCCCTTTGGGAAGCCCTTGTGTGCCCTAACTGCCCTCTCCATCACCTGTACAACACCTAAAACAGAAAGTTAAAAAGGTAAGCAAGGGCAGTGAACAGTTATCATTTACCTTGGCAAGGTGAGGTCTGATTTTCAGTCAAATTTGTGTATATTGTACGGTGTTATTATGATCTGAAACACATGTGATTATTAATGGTAAATGCTGGTTAGTGAAACGATATTGTTGAGTGCTTTTAAAGTGCTTCTACATGCTGAGATAAAAAGGACCTTTCTTTGTGGCTATTATAATACTACTGCTGCTAATTCATGATGCTTACAACATAGAAAAATAAAACGCTGGAAGTTGCTTTTATGATAAGTTAGTGTGGCTTATACTTAGCCTTTTATATTGTTGACTGTGGAGTGGTCTGCTACAAGTTTAAATTGCTAATTGTAGGTTCACATTCAGATCTGAGATAATTAACGTGATTGTATATTGATTGAAAATATTGAGGATAATGCTCCAGCTGGTTTGCCAAACTTTGCTACAGACTTATGTTTGCTAGGGCATATCAATTGATGATCATACACTTTATTAGCTAGTTGCACCTTGTTTATGACACATTTCTCCATGTACCTAATCAATGAATGCAACTAATATCTCATAGCGACGTTGAGCATTTGTCTCGGTGTCCTTTAAATCATCTTATTTGCATGCTAACTGATTGACTGCCAAAACTGATCTGATCTTAAGTCGGTGATCTGTTAACATATTTTGTATCTTACATCAGCACATACATGTTGGATGGTTATATAGGGTGATATTTTCAAATAACTTCTGCTGTTGTAAGGTGTTTATGGCAGTATAAAACTGAAAGTTATGTGTTAGACATTGAATGTTATCACCTTCATGTAATAATACTTCACTGGCTGCTAACATCCTTTCATCTAAATCATTTGCTGTTGCTGCTAGAATTACGATCACATACAGTTACATGCTTTACCTACTAATGATATATCTTTACATGCATAGTTAGTGTATTTGGTTGATGAATTAAATATGTTAATGCAATCATATTCATACATTAAATGGTTATTTTATCTTATAAGGTATTACCATTACACTAAATTGCATAGTGAATGATTTTGGCAATTACAACTTAGCTACCATTTGGTTATTGGTTGAAATATTTTGGCAATATAGTCTTTGGATCCAATATTGTTTATCTCAATATACGTGCATACACTTCATTGGTTCATTGGCTGAAATTAGATATACTTGACTCCATTAGGCACTGATCTAACCTTAAGATTGCATAAAGCATAGTTTGTTGGTTGTCTTAGTGCCTTACAGGGTTGCATAAGTATACTTCTCCTTGGAGGTTTCGACTTCCGAAGAAGTTAGAACAGTGACCGAGGTGACATTGGGTCACTATTCTTATTTATGCTTACTGGGAATTAGCCCTGCTAATTTGCCAGTGAACACGGTTCCCCCCTGGGGGGATGGGGTGTGGGTGCTGGTTAGCCCACTTGCTTCGGATGGCCTGAATTTTCAAAATTTTGCCAGCATTTCCTCCTACCTGTTCATCAATTACTGCAAACCAGCAAGCAAACATTAGTAAAAGATGCCCCAAAACACTTTAAGAGTGTATTTGGGACACCTGCTAAAAACCCAAAAAAAATCTAAGTTAAAATTCGAAAAAATAACTAAGTGAGACAGGGACATATGTCATATATTTCAGCCTATTTCACTCCTAAAACAATACTGATATATTTCTGACATCAATCCCCCCCAAAAAATGAGAATTAGTTTTTTAATGATTTTTTGACTTTTTTTTTTTTCTCTCCATTGGTGAAAAATAAATGGGTCTAAGACTATGGGAAGTGGGTTTAGGGGTAAGGTGGGTGCTCTAAGTTAGAAAATGAGCACCCCCATGGCAAAAAAGACCCCTAGACCACACTTTTACACATTTTGCAAATTTTTTAATTAAATCATTAAAAAATCGCTTAAAAACACGAAAAATCTTTTTTCGCCGGAAATTAAAAAAAAAAAACTAGGGAGACCTAACACATGTCCATATGACTCAAAATTAATGTCTAGCATGTTCATATACATTGACCCATTGATCCAGGTGGATATCGGTGGCGGCCCACATCTTCCAACTGGCTCAAAACAGTCTTCTGGCAATTTTGGTAAATTACTATTTTTAGCAGTTTTTCGGGTCCTGAACTTCCAGAGCCATTTTGAGGCCCTAAACGACATTTTTTGGCGATTTGGGGGACCAAATGGTTGCCTCCGGCATGCATTTGGGCCCAGTCGAAAGTTGTAAATCTCGGATAGACCTTCCCAACGGGCTACCGAGCGCCCCAAACGGAGATCGTATGCAAAAGTTATGACCCCGGGAAGTTGACTGTTCAACTAACCACCTTGGGGCCGCAAACTTTATGACGGTTCATCTTCTAGGGTTAGGTTTTTGGATGTTTGGGATTCTTTCCCTCATGCTTATGATAAATAGGCCCTTTCGGCCTCTCTTTGTATTCATCTTGGCACGAATGAGCATAGCGGCCACATCTCTTCTCAGAGATAGCTACCACCATTCTAGCTATTGTATTTTACAGTCTGTTCTATTTCCGCTATTTAATAGAATATGTGTTTACTGTATCACTGTGTTATTTGCAATATATCTCTGTATATGATTCTGTATATGCTATCTTTTGTTTCGTTCCCACATAAATCCGGATCAGTGGTATCAGAGCGGTGCGCTCTTTGATTGTTTCTCGGTGCATGTCTCCGACGAGGTCAGGATACAGAGAGTTGGGTCTCGAACTAGTTTCACTTGGGGAAGACCACTCTTGCCGCCCCAAACGGCCTCCCATGGCGGAAGAAAAGAGAGACGACGGAGCAGTAGATCCTATCAAGTTGTTGCTCGAGGAAGCCCTCGCGCGACAGAGGAACGAGATGATGGATAATTTCTCCCAAATCCTTCAACGCATGCCAACAACGACAAACGCACCCTCAACGAGCAGCCATTTCGGAGATACGACTCCCTTCAAGGTACAAGTTAATTTTGATATCCCTTTATTTGAAGGCCAAATCGATGCCGATGCTCTAGATAAATGGTTGAATCTACTAGAAGGGTATTTCTTTGTCCACCAATTTTCCGACAGGGAAAAGATCATCTTTGCACTCCTTAAGGCCGTCCCCCATGTCAAAAATTGGTGGGAAACTTATTGTGAGCAAAACTCATCAGACGAGTCTGGATTGTTTGAATATTCCAATCCCACTTGGGCCTCTTTTATAGATGCCGTCAAGGAACAATATTACCCTGTTGGAAACTATGATGACCAGTACACAAAATGGACCATTCTGCATCAAGAGAGGGACCAAACGGTGTCGGAGTACACCAACAAATTTCATACCTTGCGCACAAAGCTAGGTATCAAGGACTCCGAGCGGCACCTAGTACTGAAATATCGCAGTGGTCTACACCGGTACATCCGAACAGAGATGGATTTCCTGGAAATCTCTTCACTCGGATCCGCCTATCGATATGCTGTCAAAATTGAGCAGAAATTTCAGCAAAAGAACAAGCGTGACTTCGGACCTGCGCAGAAGCAGGGCAAGGGAAACTCTAGCTCGCAGAGCACGGGGCAGGAAAAGGACAACCAGTCCCAACCACAGGCGAAGAAGGGTAAAGAAAAGACAAAGAAGGACACAGGGAAGTGGTGCGAGTTCCACAAAAGCCCCTGGCACAACACTGATGATTGTCGCTCAAAACAGTCATTGGTGGCTGAGATCAAAGCTTCAGAATCAGATCCCAGTTCCGATTCTGACTCGGAACCTAATTTCACAGCCGCGCAAAAAGGGAAGCAGATCATTGATGCAGAACCCAGTGCCGTTGTTGCCACCACACAGATTCAGCCAGAGGAGCCTGAAGAGTCGGAGGTAGAGGAGCGCCTTTTCCACTCACAGATGTGGGTGAAGGGAATTCTCCTACACTTTGTTGTGGACAGCGGCAGCCAGAAGAACCTGATCTCAGAAGAAGTCATCAAGAGATTGGAGCTACCGATAACGCCACACCCACAACCATACACCATTGGATGGCTAAGCCAAGGACGAAGGATCCGCGTTAGTCACCAATGCCGCCTACCATATGGCATCAAGCCCTTCAAAGATGAGGTATTGTGTGATGTGGCCCCACTTGAAGTATGTGATGTTCTTTTAGGACAACCATATATGTGGAAGCGTCATGCTGTATATGAATCACGACCTTGCAGTGTCATTGTCACTTTGGGAGGACAACTCTATCGGATACCAGAGATAGTTGCACCTACCCCAAAGGAGCAGGGAAGGAAGATAATCTCCCACACAGGGAAATTTTCCCTATTCGCAATTGCCACTAAAGGTGAACATCAGATTGCGGAGACATCCACGACCTCTGCAGATTATCCTTCTACTCAGCAGAAACAAGAAAAACACAAAGTTAGTGCAGCATTGCCTATTCGGGTACCTCTACAGTGCAAGGCCACGCATTCAAGGGGCCCCTCCAAAAAGAAACCATCCACACCAGTGCATACCGAGGATACCACAACAACCAAAACTGTTGAACAGCTCCAGCGCATCCATCAACAACAATTACAACCCTCTGAAGATGTCAAAGTGAGGCAACCTTTCCACTTCAGCAAATGTCGCACCAAGACCTCAAATCGACACACAGCTCGACATATGATAAGGGAATTAACGCAATGGAGACCATTGCTTCCTAAGGAGGGAGGATTGATCCAGGTGGATATCGGTGGCGGCCCACATCTTCCAACTGGCTCAAAACAGTCTTCTGGCAATTTTGGTAAATTACTATTTTTAGCAGTTTTTCGGGTCCTGAACTTCCAGAGCCATTTTGAGGCCCTAAACGACATTTTTTGGCGATTTGGGGGACCAAATGGTTGCCTCCGGCATGCATTTGGGCCCAGTCGAAAGTTGTAAATCTCGAATAGACCTTCCCAACGAGCTACCGAGCGCCCCAAACGGAGATCGTATGCAAAAGTTATGACCCCGGGAAGTTGACTGTTCAACTAACCACCTTGGGGCCGCAAACTTTATGATGGTTCATCTTCTAGGGTTAGGTTTTTGGATGTTTGGGATTCTTTCCCTCATGCTTATGATAAATAGGCCCTTTCGGCCTCTCTTTGTATTCATCTTGGCACGAATGAGCATAGCGGCCACATCTCTTCTCAGAGATAGCTACCACCATTCTAGCTATTGTATTTTACAGTCTGTTCTATTTCCGCTATTTAATAGAATATGTGTTTACTGTATCACTGTGTTATTTGCAATATATCTCTGTATATGCTATCTTTTGTTTCGTTCCCACATAAATCCGGATCACCCATGGACTTTAAAAACTCCTTAAGGCCCATTAACCTCACTTGGCATTCCAGCTGTGGAGGAGCAGGAGAAAAACTCAAAAATTATGTGATGCAAAGTTGCAAGACATAATTAATATGTGAAAAAACTCCTTGGAATACCTGACTTAGTCAAAAGGTCCTAGGGAACTAAGTCCTTTACAAAAAATACCATGCTAGTACATTTTATTACAAACCCCGCAGGGCATGGACATGTGGAAAATTAAAAAAAAGGTGGCCCTTAAAAAGGGCAGTTGATCATCAAATCATAAAAAATGAACATATCATATGTTCAACTTTGCCCACTCGCTTGATAATCCAACCAAGTACAACTTAGTTGGCAACAATGCCCAGGTGCACAAGGGGACAACAGTTCGACTGGAAGAGTCGACTCTGTTATGGCGGAAGCATAAGAAATAGAATGACCAAAGCAAGAAATACACTACACAAATAAACACATACACATAGACAATATGCAGGAATGCAAATTGATTTCTTTATTACTGGATAGATATGATTGATAAGATGTATGTTACAATATTTTACATTCTTATATAGAGTGCTGAGATGCTTGGGTGCTTGCTCGTTATGTTCAGTTACAAGAGAAGTTAGAATGGTTTCGAAAGTTCAACCGTTACAGTCGACTGGAAGACAGAGAGACAATCTGTCGAATTTCAATAGTCGCAAGTCGCAAGTTGATGTTGCATGTCGACGTCGCGAGATTGTTGAGGTTGCTGAACTTTGTCGAAGTTGTTGAGTTTGTCAAAGTCATGTCGTGTTCGCAACTAGTCGAAGTTGTGTCAAAGTCGATGACTTGTCGCAATTGATGTTAGCATTCGACAACCATGCCAACCACTGGAATGGATCATAGACCCTACTAAAAAAAAGGTTTCTTAGGGTTTTAGTTAATGTTGAATGATTGGAAAGGATGTTGTTTTTAGGAGTTTTTTGAGTTGATGCAAATTTAAACCATGTTTGCTCGCCAATTTAATTAAGATACATGCACAACGTGATACCATAAAATAAACAACAATTTGTAAGATAGATAAAAAAGCAAAAAATGAAATATTGTTGTTGATGAATGAGACCAATGCTAATGGAGTCACTGATCGTTTGGAGTGCTGAAAGGACTATTGTGTGAATGCTCTTGGTTTATTTTATTAAGTATTTTTATGGGATTAGTTGATTAATAGTGGGATGAGGGGATTCTCGATATACCTTGCGGTACAAGGAATATGTCCGGAATGTGATCTAAGTGGTTTTGTACAAGGACATGTGGGATGGAATGGAGTCTCGATAGAGATGTTTAACACTACACCAACAAGGGTGTAGCCTAACTGTGCTTTGAGGTTGTCTCCCAATTGTTCCCGCTTCCTTAGTCAAAATTTTCCCACTTTTGATCACTTTCGAGGCAATGCCAGATTTTTCGTTGGTTAAAAGGGACTTGATTTTATTAATGTGAATGAATTAGCTTAATGTGAAAAATTTAGCAATTGCAACACTACCGCTTTTGATATCCCAAAGCTCAGACTAGCCTGCGATGGGTAGAGCATACACAGACGGAGTGAGCGAAATATTCTTTCGAATTTGGTTAAACTCTCTGACAGAGAGCCATCTTGATCCGCTTAAAGCGAGATTCAAGAGAAGGTAGAAAACAAAATTAAAAATGGAAGATATAGGCTTCTCCAAATGGGGAAGAAGGGCGTGGGAGCCGAATCCCACTTGCTCTTTATTATTACAAAATTTTATTAATAAGTCTCCAATAGAGAGCGCTCTTGATCCACAAAAATTGCGAGATTCAAGAGACTTTAAGCTTTTAAAGAAAGCTGAGGGAAAGAAAGGGATTGAAGAAGAGGGATTTTTTTATGTTTTATGCTAAAATTTTTGCCCCTTTTCCTCGCTTTCCTGTAAAATAAACACTAAAACCAGCAAACAATGGTTATGGAAAGTGCCCAAAATCACTTTGAAAGTGTTTGGGAAACATTAGAAAATTATGCGAAAAATTATCCAAATCTATGCTAAGCAAAAATAAAGCAATAACTAAGATAAGTTGATTGTTTAGACCAACTTACTTAGGATCTTGGACAGCCTTATAGGGCAGCCAATAGATAGCACTAAAATGCTCAATTTGACCTTAAAAAACCACAAACTAATCTATCCTTCAAGCTTTTAAAATAAATAAAAAATTTAAACTTGCAAAGTAATAGAATAACGATTTTCGATCCAATTAGAAAATGAAACTTTTTATGCTTTTAGATCTAAAATAAGAGCATGAGATCTACCAAGTTATGTATTGAAGTACTTAGATCTAATGCAAACAAGCAACCTACTAATGATGCAACTTTTAATGGATCTAGTTTACTTGTGAAGAACAATGTAACTGTTATCACCTAACTTGTAGTTGCCCCTAGAGATGGATCCAAGACGGACGACAAAGGGGATGGGCAACCAAAGAGGTTGAACCAAGATAGCCTCGACTCCCAATGGATGGTTGTCACGCCAATCTAGACAATCTTCACTTTATGTTATCTAGCCCAAGACAACAAAGGGGGAGACCCAAATCTACTCCCGATAGGAGAGATCAGACCAAGACACTTGTTATCACACAACTTGTAGTTGTCCCTAGTGGTATCCCATCCGGGATGGTAGAGGAGATGGACAACTAAAGAGGTGACCTAAGAGATGCCACGGTTCCCAATGTAGGCTGGGAGTCACGTCAACCGAGTCACTCTTCATTTTAGATCAAGATGAATCAAGACCTAGGGGGAGACCCTATAACCAATCAAAGATGATTGGATCCAAACAAAGGTTCCTAGGGATATGTAAAAGACAAGTTATGGAAACCAATGCAAGGTTAGGTGGACCTAGAAGTTTAAGTGTGGTTGAAAGAGGCTTAAGGAATGACTTAAGTGTCAACCAATGAAAGATTTAGGTCACATGATGAGATAAGATGACGGGATCTAGTACCATGAAATACACAAGTGGGGCCCACTTCCTTGGGATATGGAAATGGCTCAAATAGGACCCACAAGGTGAAGTTAAGGGTGCAAATGGTACTAAGGGGTATGTAATGAGTAGATCTATGGATCTAAAGTGAGATTAGAGATACCCACATATGGGATCTAAGAAATGACACAACTCCCATGGAGTGAATTGCCCTAGGTGGACTAGTGCCTTGATAGATGAGCTAATGGAGTCAAAAGAGATGTGGAAATATAGATCGGGACACCTAGGATGCAAATAAAGTGGGCTATTCAAGATGTGATGGTTGGATCTTAGTAGATCTAATATTTCACCATGTGACTCAAGTGGACAACAACCCCCAAAATGAGGAATGATACCCCCAAGGCAGAACTTCACAAAGTGAGATATAGGTAGGGGTTTCAAGGTATGCTCTTTTCAAATCAAGCGGGATCACAACCACCCATGTCCTAGAAGTGGGCAAACTCACACGCAAGGAGTGCGACTTTGCCCAAGGAGGGCTAAATGCATGGAATAGTATCTCAAAACAAGTCCAAAGACCACCAAACTTTAGATCCAAGTAGTTTAGGCAAATATCAATGTGGATCTAGAAAATCAAAGTGATCCAATGGATCTAGAAAATCAAAGTGATCCAATGGCTAGATCTCCATAGATCTAAGATGGAAAATGCATCACCAAATTGACCCAAGTGGGATCTCACCTACCCATGTGTTAGATCTAACCCAACTAGCTTCTCTCAAGGGGTGCGATTTGCCTCAAGAGGGCTACTTTGCCTTGAAAAGTGTGTCAAATGGAACCCAATCACCACCAAACTATAGATCCGAATTGCCGTGGATGCTATAGAGGTGGTTTTTCAATATCTTTTCAAAAGCTAGGCTAGATCCAAGTAGATTTAGGAAAAAGTAAAAAATGAGGGTTTTAATCAATTAGGGTTTTTTATGATCTAGAAGTTATGGGTAAGCCAAGGAAGAAGAAGACCATACCTTTGGAGCATACCTGGATGACGAGATGAATGCTAGTTGAGATGAGGATTACTTTTGCCAAAGATCAAACGAAGAATTTTTTTGAAGCCCTCTTGCCAATCGATTTTGTCCAAGCCACATATGTGTCCCTCTAACCTGTCAAAACCAAGGAGCAAAGCATCAATCAGTTTAACATGTTGAAGGTAGATACAAGCAAGAAAGAGATAAGCAAAGAATAGTTGGTACAAAGACAAAACCACTCCCTGTTTAACCAAAACGTCCTCCTCCAAGCTTGAAGGGCAAGCCTCCCCACCAATTCGCACTTGTCAAAGAAGTCTTCTCCACCTGTAAAAAAGATATGGCAAAATATGCAAGATAGCTACAATAGATCCTCCAATGCAATGGACAAAAGCATTTACAATCAAAGCAACCAACATCCACTCCAAAACCCAAGCATGTACTCCAAAAGATAGAAATTTTATTCCAAGAGCCAAGAGCCAAATTTTCTAGATCATTTTACAATGAGAAGCTCTCTCCTTAAATAGGATGGAGAGAGGCCATAATCCTAACCACTTTCTGAATGAGTGGCTAAGATTAAAAGATCAAATGATCTAATCAATGGTTGAGATGAGCTCAACAATAAAATACATGGATCAATAATAAAATATAACAATATGTGGACAAACTCTCCCTAGAAGAGGGGATCCCACCAAATTATCATGATAAAATATAAGAAATAGCTCATGGTGGGTCCAAGGGGTAATTTCTAACACCCTTGGTCAATCCCCATGGCACAATGTCCAAAAAAATCATGCTAGCAACAAATCGTGCCTCTCTGGGAAAGTCGTGAGCCTTTGGAGGCTCCAGAAATTATCAAAACATGCCATAAGTGATGGATGTGGGTCCCGATGAAATTGAAACTGCTGGAAAAGGTGTGGAAGACATCCCACTCATCATCACTGATCATCCCATGCCATAACCTTGCCTCAATAGCCCAAATCGAATTCTTTTGTAGCCATTTTTACCATTTCTGGACTGCCTCGGGAAGTGTGAAACTGCCCAAACTGCCTCTTGGAGTGCTTGCACTGTCAAGGTGAGGGCACCAGGTTGTCTGGGAGGGGGGTAATATGGTAATATCAAGTGGCTGGACCACCCCCTCCATGCACAACGCCCTAGGTGATCTCACCCAATCTCTGCTTTGCTCTGACAAGGCCTTTGATAGACCAAATCTGCACTAGGATAGCCAACTGAGGCTCAAACATCACTGTAACTTCCCGGAACTGAAAACAGACTGTCTCATTGGACTTAGAAGGTCCAAATCCATCTAAAATGTGTACTCATACACCATATAAACCTCTGCATGGTCCAAAATAAATATTCATTATATCCCGCAGACCAAAGAATAATAATCTGTAAAAGTGTTGAAAAGCACAAATCATCATCATAAGCCTGAAACCACTGCATAAGCCCACCATGGTGACCTATTCCAGACCATATATCATCTCTCTGTATCATTTGAGGTCTGCCACCTCATGTCCTGTGGTTGACTTTTGCTCAAACTAGGTTTGACCAAGTCAACATGACCAAAATATAACTCAAACTGTCATCAAGCTGTTGCAAGGTGTCAAAGGTTAAAGCATGCTTTACAATCCATTCAAATAGCAATTATAACAAGAAGTAATCATAACTGGCGATCTACATCCAAATATATAAGGTCATTAATTATTATTATTACGTAGACTAGACTTTCAAGACCATACTCACTTCATAGTTGTGATCAATTTGCTAGTGAAGGGTGAAGGCTTAGAAATAAAGTGGCTAGGCCAAGGGATGACTTACTGATTCAACACTGTGACACTTTGGATATGGAAAGGGAATACACACCATAACATAAAATGGACAAGCAATAACACAGGGAATGGCGGTGTCTCAAAAATGGGTAAGTTGTTCAAAGAGTGTTTATTCACCTTAGCAGATGCGCACAATCCATAATACAAAGAAGGCCAACAATCTTTTTGATATAGAATTTAAGTTCCATTGCTTTTTGGCCCTTTGGTTTTCCATAGCCTTTGATCTATGTGTGTTTATAAACACATTGCATAGATTTACATTTTATTTAGGCTTCTTGCTGCAGGTGTGTTTTTAAGGCACTTGTTTACCTGAGCACTTCTAGGTGTGTCTTTAGGCAACTTGTTTACCTAGGTATTACATTTCACAATAGATATAACATTTGATATTTCTTTGCCATATTCATTTGGTTTTTTCACAATAGTATAACATTTGATATTTCTTTGCCAGGTTCATTTGGCATTTTCACAATATTTCATTTGCATTCATGGCAGTACTATCCGTTTCAGGTTTAGCCAACAACATCTTTAGTGACTAGGGGGACTAAGCCAACTCACCAATGGTAAGTTCTGTCACCAACTCAGAGCCGAGACACAAAAAATAGGGAAGCTTATCCAATACAGAGGCTACAATGGGGGAAAGTCCTCCATGCCACTAGTCAAATAGTAAGTCAAGGTAATGAACAAACTGGGTAGGTAATGGATGGATGAAGACAATGAATAATGAGACCAACACTAGCAAGCCAAAGTATGGTGGGAATGATCACCTCTAATCTCCCTAGGGAGGGTAAAACCGATGAGTATAGGTCAAGAACTTCTAAGTTTGAGTAGGGACAATATGATATATATAAAGTACAACCAGGTCCACATATCTATATGATCGCCAGATCATAATACTAAATGCAAAGACATGCTATAAGAATGGATATAAAAGCAAACTAACCATAACACCAAAATATACCTGCTGAGTCATATACCTGAATGCTCAATCATTTGAACCAACATTTGTCCACTGAAACTGCTGCTGTAACTCTGGGCACTACTGATTGCTCTGTATAAATGGCTAAATGGATACATTAGTCCTCTCTTTGAGTGTCTTGAAGCTCAGTCATGGCATGGGGAAGATATATGCTGTCCATAATTTGATAGGGATCCATAATAGATGCTCATCTCAACATCTCAAATGCAAAGGAACTGGCTGAATAGTGCTCTGGAATCTGAAAAAGAATGTATGGTAGCCCGACTACTATATGTGTGATAACAACACCAGATCAAATCAAGTATGGATGAAGTACGTAAGGTGTATGGTAAACCCTAGATCTATGGATGAAGTCACAAGATGAGTAATGGGTTGGATCAAGAGGTTTAAGCAATGTAGATTTGGTCCAACTTGGTTATGTGAGTGACTTATGAGATTTAAAACAAGATCTAGGTTCAGGGTACTAGTCAAAGATGAGAAAATCCACTGCCTTGGGAACTGTGTCCAATGCAAGGTAGTTAAGGGCCAAATTGGGGCTAACCTATACCAAAGATCGGCTTGATGAGTGGATATGACAATGCCTAGGTGTTCAAGCAGTAAGACAAAGACCAAACCACAAGCAAACTCAACAAACCAGAAAAGTCGTGAGGGCTTGGAGAAGGATCAGTGCCTTGGAAAGTGGGCCAAATGGAGTCGGATGTCCACCAAACTATAGATCAGGGATGTTGAGTTGTAAAGTTAGGTGGGTCTTGAAAATTAGGATCATCCAATGGCTAGATCTCAGTAGATCTGAGATTGAAATGCATGACCAAGTGACCCAAGTGGGGCTCAACCCTCAAAATGAGGAATGGGGTCCACAAGGTAGAAATCAATAAGGTGAAGCACTAGGGGTAGGTTATCAACTGTGGAAATTAAGGATCAAGGGGGATCTCACCTACCTAGGTGCTAGATGAAGATCTAGCAAAACTCACCCATCCAAGAAGTGCGATTTCACTTGGAGAGGCTAATTTGGCTTGGGAAATGGGTCGGATGAAGGCCAATCCACACCAAACTATAGATCCGAATTGCTGTGGATGCTATAGAGGTGGGTTTTAAATATTTTACCCAAAAGCCAAGTAGATCTTAGTAGATCTGAAAAATTGTAAAATGAGGTTTTTAACTTATGAGGGTTTTCAGTTACTTAGACAAATGGATAGATCATGGAATGAGAAATTTACCTTGAGATCATACCTGAGTGATGGGTGAGGTTGCCTTGTTGTTGAGGAAGATTCCCGCAGAGATCAAATGGGAGATCTTTGATTTGCCTTGCTTGAATTGATGCCCTAGCTCCACACGTGCGCCCTCCTCTACCTGTCAAACCAAAAAAAGTCGATTCACCAGAATGATCAAGCATGGAGGAAATATAAGTATAAGCGAATGATAACATGAAATAGAAGGTACTAAGATAGTAATACTCCCTGTTACCGACGACGAAACCCAAAGAAGAAGCATGGAGAGTCTTCCCCTACCAATGCGTCCTCCTTGAACCAATTCAGCCTCCACCTGTAGATGACAAAATCGTGGAACAAAATCGATAGCAATATAAATCTCCAATAACCTAGTTCAAAGGAAGAACCAACAAACAAACTCCAAAAGCATTCACCACAACACAAGAGATATATGCAATACTATTTTTCTATTCCAATAATCCAGAGCCAAAAGTCCTCTTTACAATGAGAAGCTCTCTCCTTTAAATAGGATGGAGAGGCCATAATCCTAACCACTTTTTGAATGAGTGGCTAAGATTAAAAGATCAAATGATCTAATCAATGGTTGAGATGAGCTCAACAATACAATACATGGATCACTAATAAAATAATACATCAATGGACCAAATCGCCCTAGGAGAGGGGATCCCACCAAAAGTGAATGATAAAACATAAGATCTAGCTCATGGTGGGTCCAAGGGGTAATTTCTAACACCCTTGGTTAATCCCCATGGCACAATATCCAAAAATAAATAAGCTAGACACCAAATCGTGCCTCTCTGGGAAAGTCGTGAGCCTTAGGAGGCTCCAGAAATCAATATAAAATGCCAAATGTGATGGGTGTGGGTCCCATTGAAAGCTAAAACTATTGGAGGTGGTGTGGAAGACATCACACTCATCATCACAAGTCATCCTATGCCATAACTTTGCCTCAGTAGCCCAAGTCGAATCCTTCAGTAGCCATTTTCACCATTTCTGGACTACCTCGGGAAATGTGAACATGCCCAAACTGCCTCCTGGAGTGCCTGCACTGTCAAGGTGAGGCCACTAGGCCCTCTGGGAGGGGGGTAATATGGTAATATCAAGTAGTTGGACCACCCCTTCCATACACAACTCCCTAGGTGAACTCATCAACTCTCTACTCTGCTCTGACATGGCCTCTGATAGGCCAAAACTGCACTAGGATAGCCAACTGAGGCTAAACATCACTGTAACTGCCCGGAACTGAAAACAGACTGTCCCATTGGCCTCAGAAGGTCCAAATCCATCTTAGTTGTGTACTCATACACCATATAGACCTTTCCATGGTAAAAAATAAATACTCATTATATCCGATAGACCAAATAATAATAAGCCTGAAACCACTGCATAGAACCACCATGGTGATCTGTACCAGACCATATATCATATCTCTGTATCATCTGAGGTCTGCCACCTCATGCCCTGTTGTTGACTTTTGGTCAAACTGTGTTTGACCAAGTCAACAATGACCCAAAATATAACTGAGGCTATCATCATAATGCTGCAAGGTGTCAAAGGTTAAAGCATGCTTTACAATCCATTCAAATAGCAATTATAACAAAATTAATCATTACTGGCGATCTAAATCCAAATATATAAGGTCATTAATTATTATTTATAATTCAGACTAGACTTTTAGGACCATACTCACTGCATAGTTGTGATCATAGTTGTGTTGAAAGCTGGGTTATCTGCTGCTGTGTTGCAGCTTTTCTTGTGAACAAGATATCATGTTGGCTTCCTCTTGACGTGTTTTCTTCTGAATTACGAAACCTTTCAAAAGTCTATGACTTTAAGGTTTGGAAATATTTTAAATTTACATTCAATTCCGCCCATTTTTTCAACTTGATATACAAATTCTCAAATATTTAAAAAAGACAACTTGTTTTTTGGGTTTTTCTCTCTACATGAGATTGTTCATAATTTTCAGGAAAATTTGAATCTGATCTTCATGGGCACAAGGACTCCGATATTGCTCTGATACCAAGTTAAACAATGAATACACAGAATAAATGAAGATATGGATTCTATAATTTTATGATAATTGGTGTCATTTAATACACTCAGATACATATCCTTATACAGCATACTTCAGGTGGTTGTGGCATGTGTTACCTAATTGACCTAACTACTTTATTACATGATGACCACTTACAGCTAATACTTGTTTGTTAAAGTCACTTAATAATGACACCACTTTATTACATTTGAACTTGGTATTTGAGTGCTAATACGCATATTGTTTCTGCAGACATTTTCCTTTCTTTAGCTCTTTGGTTCAACCTTTAACTCTACAAATTTTTGGTTGACACAGGAAGCACATGATCCATTGTCTAGCTTTTACAGTCGATTTTTTATACCTGGCTTGGATGGAGATACTCGCTTTTCTCCACTTGTCAGTTCTACAGCTGGCAGCAATTACACTGTAAGTCATCCATTATTATCAGGTCAAAGTGGTCTGTCATAACAGGAGGTGATTGATGATCTATCACCCTTTTAAGTTTCTTGCATGTTGATACTGATTTACATATGATGTTCCAGGCTGGAAATTCTGGGGTGCTATCAACTGCAGGTCCTGCCGATGTAATGCAAAAGTCTGGAACAGTACAGGCTAGAATTCCTCTACAGCAACAGCCAATGCCAGCGTTTCCCCAATCTGCCAGTGTGGATATTTCTCAGTTTCCTTCCAATTACCTCCCTTATCATCAGTATCTCTCAGCACTATATCCTCCACCAACAGTTCATGGCTTCACAGGCAACCCTGGATATTCTCCCCATAACACTGGGAGCAACTATAATCTGTCTGCTGGTAGCTCATACCCTCAAGCTGCTGCAGCTGTAAAATACTCTCTCTCTCAGCATAAGCCAGATACTGTCAGCGGGAACTCCCTTCATGGTGTTGTTCCCACAGGATATGGTAGTTATAGCACTCCAGTAGGATATGCTGTGAGTCCTGCAGCAACTGGAGGGAGTGGAGCTAGCTTTGATGACATTGCTGGACCTCAGTTTAAGGAAACTAATCTATACCTTCCAAGTCAACAGGTAATTTTCATTGGGCATGTATGTAAATGTCTTGCACTTTCTACATGTGATTGTTAATTCATGATCTATTTTTACCGTGCCTGCTTTCCTGTCATTTCTTTTGGTGTACAGGCTGAAGGGTCTGCACTCTGGATAAAGGCACCTGCCCAGGACCTTTCTCGTATGCAAACAAGCTCATACTATAACATGCCAGCTCAAGCACAACATTCAGCATATGCAGCAACACAGTCTGCACATGCAGCTTTTGCACCCACTCAGTCTGGGCATGCAGTATATAGTTATACACCCACACAGTCTGGCCATGCAACAGATGCCAGATTATATCATTCAATGCAGCCAGGGCCGGCTCCAAATTCTGATCATTTGCTTCACCCATCTCAAGCTTCAGGAGGAGCTAGTGGTCAGGTAGGAGCATACAAGGAACCAAATCGTGGTCAACTGAACTGGACTAACACTTTCTGACATGTTGAAGCTACTCCACTTGCTCAATTTGACAGGGCTAGGTGCTGTAAATGGGGAAGATATTGAATTCAATGATGACAGCTCTGACATAGGGCCGTTATGAGTGTATATAATAAGTTCCAGGCTAATGCCTAGATAGTGAAAGAGAGCCAGTTGAATGGTTTGGATTTTAAATAGACAAAGTGGGATTCCCTTGACAGCAAGTGAATATCCAATCATCGCTCTCATGTGGCACCATTGTTTTTTATTGGTTGCCATTTTAATTGAAGTGTGTGCAGGTTGTTCTTTTGTACTATGGTTGGTGAAGGTTCATGCTTTTCTCCTTCTTAAGCATGGATTTAAGGTACAATGTTTATATAAGTGGGTCTTGGCCAGTCAATAAATTGTTAACGCAGAAGCTAACCAGATAGCTGTAATGGCAACATTGGCCCGTTGCTTGAATTTCGTAAGGTCATTTGAGTCAGCTACTAAATTTTTTGGAAAGCATACATGAGCAGGCATTTGATCCTTATAAATTACATGTATTATGGTATTGTAGAGTTGTTTTTTTCATGATTGTTCAAGTTATAGGATGGTGCAGTCTTTTGATGTTCGAAATTTGAGTTAGCTACCTTCAGTTGAGCACGGCCTAGCTGTTTCTTTGTCTTTGATTTCAGAGGTCCTTGATACTGCATGTATATTTTTTACATTCTAGAACATAAATTGAAAATGGATGGATTTGTCCAGGACTTGTGCATGAGAGAAATAATGCAAAGAATCAATCCATCTTGATTCTACCTCTGTTGAAGCATCAATTCACACCACCTGTTGTTTTAATTGTAAAGACAAGACACTAATCCGAAATGGATTGGAACAAGGGAATGGTTGTAAGACTCAGTACCTACAAGTGTAATTAAAGAATTAATAAAGTTTAGATAAAACATAAAAGACAATGCAAGTGGAAAAATTAAAAGAGACAAAAGAGAAGAAAAACAAAGAATTAAATAAAATAGAAAATGAATCTAGGAAAAAGGATTGGGAACTGAAAAGTAAGTCTCTTGGCCTTCCCATTACCCTCCAGCTCTCCTATATCTTCTTGTAACTTTACTCTCAAAGAGATTTTTTGCTTGTTGACTGGCCAAAGAGAGAGGGATGCAGAAAGAGCCCTGAACTGCATTGTAACCAGAGATTGCCGAAATAGAGAACTGAGCACCCATTCAAATGCTGGTTTTTTCATTTGGGTTTCCAGGGTAAACATGGTGTCCATTTTGTTTTGTTGAATGGCTTGATATCTCTCTATGTTTAAAATCTGTGTTAGTTCTGTTTGTAAGTTTTAATGGAAGCTGGTCTGTATTTTAATGGCTCCCTGGTTATGTGGTTGCCATTACAAAGCTCTTGCACTATTCTAGAGGGTTTCTAATTCTGTGTTGTCAAGCTTATTGACTGTTTATTTAGCCCCCACCCAGGCTTGGTCACTCTGAGAGCCTGTACACAGCTGCTGGCTTCTCCTTGAGTCCCCACTCTGGCTGTACTGTTACATAGGCCATATGTTGGTATGGAGGTATGAGGGGGTGTGTCTCTCTCTCTTGATGGTGTGTGAGTTGGCTGGACACTGGCTTATCAGTTTGGTAGTTAGCTGGGTGGTGATTCAAGCCATTAAGTCAAAGCTTGAACTTCTTTGATGCTCTTCCCTCAACGTTTTGGCAGATTGTGAGTCTCCTTTTGCTTGGACGTATCCAAAGTTAAATGCATTGGGCATGGGGTAAATCCGTTACATTCACCACTTTTATTAGAGACAATTCTTATATGGTTAATTTAACTTACATATTATATATGTTTTAATGAGAGAGGGCATATCATTATGCTTCTTAGATTGGTGTTTGTGTATGGGAGTGGCCATATATATCATTATGCTTATTGGATTGGTGTTTGAGTGTTTGAGATGTAGTGGAAGGTTCGGTTGATGCCTGAGGACATGCTAATGATAAGAGCAAGTGAAGGTTCATTGAGCTTAGATCTTTGCATTGCATAGTATGCTGGTGGCATTACTCATTTTGTTTGGAAACAAGTCTAGAGATAATTTCATTGATAAACACAAGTCCAAGGAGCTAGAAAAGATGGAAAGGTAGAGCCTATCAAATAAGTAGTCTTGTTCATATTCGACAGAAGGGTTCCAATTGAAATTGCAGTCGATTTTGTTTGTCATTGTCATGCTGAGCTTATCATTGTTATGCTGAGCTTGTCACTATTATACTGAGTTGGTTCCATTGAGCACTGGAGTTATGAAACACAATGCATTTGAGTTTGCTGTTGGACAAGTGATTCTGGCATTACCTACAGGCAAATAGTTGGCCACACCGATTCTTGGAATCTTGTAGTCACAATGAGATCTCTGTTGGATGTGCGCTGGGTAAGCACATGTGAACAAGGGAACAGGGTATACTGGCAGTCCATGTGATTGTCAAACCATAGGAAGGAGTCAATCAGTAGGCAATTACATTTTAATTGAGCACCATTGTATTTGTTCATTGGCATATTGCAGAGCATATAGTGTTGCAGGGAAGTTTATACCCATACTTGTAATCTGGAACAGAGGCCTTGTAGATATTCTAAAGTACAAAGATCTCTACACAAGATTGAGAACAGAGAACAGAAAAGTTAATTCCACATAGTATCCGTATTGGTGAAGTGAGTGGGCTATAAATATTCATTTATCGATCAAACACCCATCTAAAATGGTGGAAGTCTTATGGTCGGTCTGGGCATCTTTGAATATATATATATATATATGGGCCTTTGCACCAGTGGTGGAGTGACATGATGATGGCAAAATTGTTAAGTTTAACCTAATTTCACAAGCAAGATCACTGAAAGAAACACAATCACAAGATAGACAGATTTACCCTGGGAAATCCTCATGGGGTAGAAAATCCAGCAAAGCTTTCCTCAATATAGATAATCAACCAATACAAGATGTAGTACCCAAACAAGAGCTCCTTCTCCTCCAAAGCAGACCTCTCTCTCTCCTATGTGTCAATCACAAGTGAGTGAATGAATGAGATACATGAGGAACACACCTCCTCTATTTATACTCATGTTCTAATTGACTTTTCACCCTAATGGGGCGACCTCTCCTAGGAGTCTAATAACCCTTAAACAGTTAATTCAGGGCCGACCTCACATGGGAGATCTAATACCCCTAGTTACCACACTCTCTCGAAGGAATAAACATCTCTGGATATACAATAAGGTCAATACAGAGGAATGTACCATCTCCGGAATAATAAAATACAAATATAATATTCTTAGAAGTTACAATATTTCAACACTCCTTAACGAGAAAGATATTATAACAACGTCTGCAGGAGCAAGGAGTCATCAACTACATGATACATGATACATCTATAAATCATTGGAAGCTTTCTTCATACATCATCAGCAACTCAAACAGTTTACTGGAACATCTTCAAGATCTTCAATACTGGAACATCAACATCTTCAGTATTGAGTCTTCATCTTTTGCAGCACTCGAACATCTACAACAACATCATCCACATTTGGATTTAACACCATTTGGATCATCTTGATCGACAACATCTGGATCATCTCGATCGACAACTTCTGGATCATCTCGATCAACAGTATCATCATAGCAGCATAATCTGCAATACACATGATCCAATTCCTGGATGATCAATCCTTATCAATTTTAGACAAGTCTCATGTCTATGGACGATGCAATCCAGATCTACTTCCAGGATGATCAATCCTTATCAATTTTAGGCAAGTCTCATGTCTATGGATGATTCAATCCAGATCTACTTCTAGGATGATCAATCCTTATCAATTTTAGACAAGTCTCATGTCTATGGACAATGCAATCCAGATTTACTTCTAGGATGATCAATCCTTATCAATTTTAGACAAGTCTCATGTTTATGGACGATGCAATCCAGATCTACTTCCAGGATGATCAATCCTTATCAATTTTAGGCAAGTCTCATGTCTATGGACGATGCAATCTAGATCTACTTCTAGGATGATCAATCCTTATCAATTTTAGACAAGTCTCATGTTTATGGACGATGCAATCCAGATCTACTTCCAGGATGATCAATCCTTATCAATTCTAGACAAGTCTCATGTTTATGGATGATGCAATCCAGATCTACTTCCAGGATGATCAATCCTTATCACTTTAGGACATGGGTCCAAGGACGATGCAATCCGATCACGTACATTTTGAACCAAATGTCCAGGGATGATGAGTCCTATCATCAATTCTCGGAGATAGATGTCTACGGATCAACTTAGGGACCTAAGTCCAGGGACGATGCAATCCCTCTCGTCCACTAGGGACCATTTCTCGAAGACATATGTCTACGGATCAATTCAGGGACCGAAGTCCAGGGAGGATGCAATCCCCTCTCATCCACTAGGGACCACTTCTTGAAGACATATGTCTATGGATCAATTCAGGGACCGAAGTTCGGAGATGATACAATCCCCTCATCATTTTAGACCAAGTCTAAGTACCACTCATCGACCTCATCGTCGACATCATCAATACAGGTATCCACATCATCGACCTTTCTGTCGATGCAGGCAATCTCACCATCAGTGATCACATCAGTCCCCCTTTCGAGGAGGGTCCTTTTGAATCACACCAAGCTTGTCTCAGAAGTACTCAAACTTTACTTGAGATAGAGGTTTGGTCAATATGTCAGCAACTTGTTCGTCAGTGCTTACATACTCGAGTTTGATATCTCCTTTCTGCACCATATCCCATATATAGAAATATCGGATCTCTATGTGCTTTGACTTATCATGAAACACTGGATTCTCTGTCATCTTGATACAACTTTGGTTGTCACACAGGATCATAGTGAGGTCCATCTCTAAGTCAAACAATCCTGGTAACAATTTTCGAAGCCATACTGCTTCACAACTAGCAGAGCAAGCAGCTATATATTCCGCTTCAGCTGTATTGAGAGCCACACTAGACTATTTCCTGCTAAACCACGAGATCATGGCAGATCCCAGACAATAACATCCTCCCGATGTGCTCTTCCTATCTGATACACTTCCAGCCCAATCAACATTTGTGTAGCCATACAATCTGAAGTCATGATCTCCAAGATAACATAGACCAAAATCTATCGTACCTTTCAGGTACCTCATCACATGCTTTGCAGCTATTAAGTGAACATGTCTAGGTTCCACTAGATGTTGACTCAAGGTGTTCACAACAACGCATATATTTGGCCTAGTGTTTGTTAGATACATTAATGACCCAATAATCTGCCTGTACAGAGTTACATCCACTAACTCTGATGAGTCATTTGTTAACAGCTTCAAGTTGGAATCCATGGGAGTGGCCATGGCTTTACATTCCAACATATCAAATCTCTTCAAGATTTCCATAGCATACTTTCCCTGATTGAGAAAGATTCCTTCTGAGCCTTGCCACACTTCTAGTCTTAGGAAGTAATGCATCAAACCAAGATCTTTCATCTCAAACTCTGCAGAGAGTTTCTTCTTGCATTCAACAATCTGTTTCTCATTTCCAGTCAGAAATAGATCATCCACATACAACAACAATATGACAGATTCATCATCCATAACCTTGAGATAAAGGTTAGGGTCAGCTTTACTCTTGGTAAAGCCTAAGCTAGTCAAGAAACTGTCAATTCTTCCATACCAAGCTCTGGGAGCTTGCTTCAACCCATACAAGGCCTTCTTTAGTTTGCATACATGGGTTCTTCTATCTTCAACTTCAAATCCTTGAGGTTGTTCTATTTACACTTCTTCCTCAATCAGACCATTTAGGAAAGCTATCTTTACATCCATCTGGTGTAATTTTCACTTCATCATAGATGCAAGTGCCATAATGGTTCTAATGGAGGTGTACCTTGCAACTGGTGCAAATGTCTCTTCATAGTCAATTCCCTCTTTTTGAGAAAACCCTCTGGCCACAAATCTTGTCTTATATTTTTCAATGCTACCATCTGCAGCATGCTTTTATTTTGTATATCCATTTGGAGGATACCACACTCTTGTCCTTTGGTTTGGGCACTATATCCCAAACATCATTCTTCATTATTCACTGGTACTCCTCTGTCATTGCCTCTACCCATTCTTTCTTATGAGATGCTTCTTCATAACTAGTGGGTTCTTGATCTACAAGATCACACATCAAGGCCATATAGTTGGAGAAAGTTTTTGGTTTCTTACTCACTCTGGTGGAGCCTTTAGGAGCTCCATACTTTTCTGCTCCTAGTATAATGTCTCTTACCCATGTCGGCTTTCTCTTTCTTGATATGTTTAGGATAGGGGGTTCTTGTGGTTCTATTATGTCATGGTCTTCAGGTGTTACATCCTCAGGGGTGGGTACAGCTTCTGTAATTTTGGAAGGTGCATCTTCCTCAAATACTTCTTTATACTGGCACTTCCTTGATCTTTTGAGAGCTGCCTCTTCATCAAATGTCACATCCCTACTTATTTCCATATGATGGAATCTTGGAATGTAAATTCTGAATGCTTTGGATGCTTCACAATATCCAACAAATATTCCTTTCTTCCCAGAAGGATCCAGCTTGGTCCTCTTTTCTTTTGGAATGTAAATGTATATTGGGCATCCAAATATCTTGAGGTGACTTACCTTTGGCCTCTTCCCTGTGAACACTTCTTTTGAAATCAAGAGCACTATGAGATAGTCTATTCTGTACATAGACTGTTGTCCTAGCTTCCTCAACCCATAAGTACATAGGTAGGTCTTGATCATGTATCATTGTCTTTACTGCTTCCATGATGGTCCTATTCTTTTTCTCCACAACACCATTTTGTTGAGGATTGTAGGAGTGGTTAGCTCCCTCTTGATTCCAGCTTCTTTACAAAATACTTCAAAGTCTTTTGAAGTATATTTTCCACCATTATCCGTCCTGAGTATCTTGATTTTCTTTTCTGAATGATTTTCTATCAAGGATTTGAATTCCTTGAATTTTCCAAAGACTTCATCCTTTCCCTTCAGGAAATATATCCAAGTCTTTCTTGAGTAGTCATCAATGAATGTGAGATAGTATTCATATCCACTCAAGGATGTGGATGGCATTGGTCCACATACATCTGAGTGAATCAATTCCAATGTACTGTTAGTTTTTGTTTCATTCTTTGGAAATGGGTTCTTGATCTTCTTCCCTTTTGTACAGCCTTTGCATGTGCCATCATGATCAATCTTTAAGTTTGGTAATCCTATGACTACCTTGCTCACATGAGGTAGTGCTTTGTAGTTAATGTGAGCAAGCCTTCTATGCCATAGCTCACTTGGGTTAGTGGCTTCATTAACAAGGGCAGCTTCAGGATGGCCCTTGAGTTTGTATAGACCTCCTTCCTCTTCACCAATAACAATTGCATCCTCAATTGATTTTCCTTTGGGCCACATAAGTACTTGTCCATCTATGAATGCAACCCTATAACCTTTCTTATCTAAAGTTGAGATAGAAACTAAGTTCTTCTTAAAACCTGGTACATATAAGATTTCCTTCATCTTTAATGGAGTTCCTGAATCAAGCTTGTAGTTTGCTTCACCAATTCCTTTGATGGGATATTGATAGTCATCCCCGAGAGATACCTTTTGTGGGGATGACTTCTCTTCAAGTTTTGAAAGGGTCCTCTTTTGTCCTGTCATGTGCTTTGAAGCACCACTATCAATGAGCCATGTATCTTCTCCAGGTGTTACTGACCCAGAGAGAGCAGAGAATAGAACATACTCTTCTACATTTTCTTCTTCCACTTTAACTCTTTTCTTTCGAGGCTTTTCCTCCTCTTCTTCTTCATGATCATCTTTTGCAAGATGTGCATGATGTCTTTTGCGAATATTTTTCTTCTTCTTTTGTGAAGTACAATTTCTAGCAAATTGTCCTAGTTTGAGACAATTGAAACATTGAACTGTGAAGAGATCTCTTTCTGAGTTCACTCCTCTTTTCCTTTTAAATCTATGAGGAGGTTGAGACTCCTTGTTACCATTCTTCTTGGAGTTGAAGTGACTCCTTCTTCTGGTGTGAGTAGCCAAAGCTTGGTCATCCTCCTTGAGAAGGGCTTCTCTATTGTCTACCCTAGCCTCTTCTTGAATACAATCTTCCCATATCACATCAAACTTCATACTGTCTTTTCTGGCACACATAGTTTGGATGAATGATTCCCAAGGTCTAGTGAAACCATTTAAAGCAGTCATGACTAGTTCATCTTCATCAAGGGTATCACTAATGGCATCTAGTTGTTCCTTGAACTAGGAAACCCTTGAGAAATAGTCTTGAACAGATTGTTCTTTATTCATCTTGGTGCTCTTCAATTGAGCTCTCAGGTTCATCTTCCTATTGATGTTCTTTCCCTCATACATTCTGGAAAGGGCATCATACATTTTTTTTGGGGTCTTCTTGGATGCCACTTGGGGAATCAAGTGGTCCTTGATAGAATCAACAATGATTCTCTTTGCCCTAATCAAGTCCTTCCTATGCTTCTCTTTGGCTTCATCTTCTTCAGGTTCTGCAACCTCATCTTTGATATATTGGACAAGATCATTCTCTTCAAGAATGAGACCAATTCTGTATTTCTATGCTCGGAAATTTTCTATACACTCTAGCTTGGAGCCATCTTATCCAGGAGGTCACAGAGATTGAAGTTTCAAAATATAGAATAGTACTTACCAGGAGATGGGCTTGATTGAATTGAGCTTACCGGTGTGCTCTGCTTCTGGAAACTTCAACTTTTCACCTTCTGGATTTGCAACATAATTTCTGGTTTTCTGATCTTCACTTTTCTGGTTTACTGGTGCACAGGTTCGTAGTTTTTCTGGTTCACTGGTGCACAGGTTCGTAGCTTTTCTGGTTCACTGGTGCACAGGTGCGCACTTTTTCTGGTTTACTGGTTTTCTGGTTTTTTGGTCCAAACCCTAAACTAGGGCTTGACTTTCCCGGAGTTCTACCCACTCAAAAAGTTTGATCTAGGACTCAAAAGTTCGATTTTGAGGAGGGATATCCAGCCATGTAATCATATTCCAAATATTCCAACTATTGCAAAAACCCTAATTTTCACCGAAGGAGGAGAGAGGTATTTTCACCTTGTGAAAGATGTCCTATTCAGGTTAGCTCTGATACCATGTTAAGTTTAGCCTAATTTCACAAGCAAGATCACTGAAAGAAACACAATCACAAGATAGACAAAGATTTACACTGGGAAACCGTCATGGGGTAGAAAACCCAGCAAATCTTTCCTCAATATAGATAATCAACCAATACAAGATGTACCCAAACAAGAGCTCATTCTCCTCCAAAGCAGACCTTTCTCTCTCTCTCCTATGCGCCAATCATAAGTGAGTGAATAAATGAGATAAATGAGGAACACACCTCTATTTATACTCATGTTCTAACTGACTTTTCACCCTAATGGGGTCGACCTCTCCTAAGTGAGTCTAATAACCCCTAAACAGTTAACTCAAGGCCGACCTCACATGAGAGATCTAATAACCCTACTTACCACACTCTCTCGGAGGCATAAACATCTCCAGATATACAATAAGGTCACTATAGAGGAATGTACTATCTCATGAATAATAAAATACAAATATAATATTCTTAGAAGTTACAATATTTCAACAAAAATTTGACTGATGTTACATACTACGAAGACATGAAGATATGTTGTTGTTGGCAGCAATTTATCTGTTCAAACTGTAGTGATTTTGTATATCAAAGTTCATCCATATGAATTTTATGAGAATTTCATGTCCAAACCCTAATTTCCATGTAAGCTCTAATCCGTGAAGACTATTGCATCTAAGATTTTGTAAATATCATCCACTTAGTTTGTGAAGGTTGTGGACTGGCATCCAAGAATGCAGACAAGAATGGAAATTAGAGTTTTATGTCGTGCACCTAGTATGAAACCAATAACATATTTTCTATATGTGGATGATAATCTGCTCTTAGTAAGGCCAACGCCTCAGAAGTAAAGAGTTTAAGTTAGCTTTTGAAAACATATGAAATAGATTCAAGTCAGGATGTAAATAATGAAAAATCAAAGATTTTCTTTATGGTGTGTACAGGGCTACATTTATTTGGTCATGTTATCACACCGTAGTAGCTGGGCTACTATTCTCGTTGAGCAGATATCTACACTTTTCAAAGCTTTGCTTTTACAGAGATCAACTATGATGAGCATATTTATTTGAGATCACTTACAGATCATAGTAGTATATATCAGACATTGAGAAGACCTTGTGCCAATGCTGAGTCTTGAGAGCTTAGATTTGATGATCGATGTGACCTTATGTTCCATACAGTTTCAATATAGTGCCTAGTTGTATTGATGCAACAGTGTTTCAATAGTTCTTATGATGACTATTTGTGATATACATTGATGTGAACGTTAGACTTGTGATGTTATCATTGTATTATTATCTTGTTGTTTTAGTCATCGTCACAATGTTAACAACTATTTCATACAAAAGCTGAACTTCTAGTGAGTCGCCAATTTCATGAACATGTTCAATGTTCATCATCAGTGTCCAGAAGTTCAGAAGTCATTTTCAGGGCAATTTTGCCCCATTTGTAATAAATGCATGTTCATACCCCCATGGAGAAATTGTAAAAAGTTGGTCTAAACAGGGTCCTTTTATAAAAGACTTGGCTATTCTTAGGTTTAACTGTCAGGGGGATACTTTAGAGTGTTTTTTCCTTAGGAATTATGCATTGCGCTTCAGTTGTGTATAATTCTTAAGTTTTTCACTCACACCTCCAAAGCTGGAGTATTTACCATGGTGATCAAAACCTAAAGTGGTTATTAGAGTTTTGTGTCTAGGATTTTTTTATGTGTTAGCCATCTCGATTGAGTCGTATGAACATGCACTAGGTTCCCTAGGAGTTTTCTTTCATTTCGGCAAAAATAATTTTATTTTATTTATTTATTTATTTTTCCGTAATTTAGACAATTTTTTAATGGTTTAAATGGAATTGTTCAAAATGTGATAAAAGCCTCATCTAGAGGCGGATTTTGGCGTGGGGAGGCTCGTTTTGATGCCCAGAGAGCCCTCTTTACCCTAATGTCTTTTTTCACCAGGTTCCGGGTGATTACGTCACCTCTGGCGGCAATTTTCGCTAAAGATGCATCATTTTGATATTTAATTGCCAGAAAAAAAAGAAATTGCACCATGTCCAAAAAATTGAAAAATTCAAAAAACCAATTTGTAAACTATGGAAAAGTTTGAAGATGGATTATAAGAGGTGTACGAGCACTTAAGTGATAAAAGGAACATGTTGAAATAAAGTTTGGAGTTACAAATTAAATAAATTGATGACGTGAGCATGCTAGCGTAGGCCTCCTTCACGCGTGGGCATCCTTTCCATGCATGAAATTCAAAATGGAAAAGGTTGCATATAGTTTATGGGAGGGCGACTATCTCAAAGGAACAAAACACAGGCCATTTAAAAAAAAAGAAAAAACTTTGGATAAGCGATTGAGCAGTTTAAATGAGCGTGGGCCTCACGTGGGCCTCTTACTCCACGTCAAATTGGCTCACGAGTTTGGGATGGGCAAGTAATACCAAGTGTTGGGCATTGGTTTCAATGGTAGAGGGGCTCCACCTCATCCCCCACCAACCCAATCGTGGGATGGAACTCCTTGTTTGGTGAATGCGCTTTGGTGGCTCTCTCCTCCATGCATTCGAATTAGGGATTTGGCTCTCTAGTTTTTGTATAAATAAGAGGTCTCTTGGCTCTCTCATGGTGGATAATTCTTGCAAAGAAGCTCTGCTCAAATTATTGTAATGCTTTCATGCATATTGTTGAATAAAAATTAAGGCTTTGGAGGCTCATCTTGTGTTGGGATTGGATCATTTTTCTTGGTGAATGAGGTGATACTGTTCCATACTTTGTTCTCTTGTCAATCGTTGGTTAAATAGTTCATCCTTTAGAGGGCTTATTCAAGCACATAAGATCAAGCATTTGTAGTTCCATGTTGCCTGTTTATATATCTGTTTTTAAATATCTAGAAGTGTATGGTTTTATTAGTTTGTAATTCATGCCTTTTGATTTCAATCAATAGATGATACATGTTCTAACTCCATTGTTTGCAAGTATTTGAGTGGTTGTGTTTACAGATCATTCCATTCAATCAAATATGATGTCGAGCTAGTTTGCATCCCTTCCTCTTGAAGCCAAGCAAAATGATTCAATAAACAATCACCAAGTAGAAATCCAAGAGTCATTTCAAGATTCAAAGAGCTAAGTATTCTCTTCTTATCCTCCTCTTAAAATCAAATTTTATCAAATCGGTTACTTGGTTACTAAGCAAGGGGTTTTGGCTTTCAAAGATTTATATTTTCCAAACCTTAGCTCTTCTCTAGTAGGCTTCCTTCCTTGTTTGTTTGGTTTCCCTACCTTGCCATTTTTCTCCCTTTGTTCTTGTTCTTTTTGCTTCTCTTCTTTGCTTCCATTCTTACCTTGACTTCTTCTTTCTCTCTTCTTTCTTTCTTTTTCATTTTCTTGCCTTCTCTTGTCTTGTTTTATTGTCTATTTTTCTCATTTGTTTTCTCTATTTTAGTTGGTCATTTGCAGCCTTTCAAAGGTCTGAATTTTTTTAAAAATAATTTTCAGCCTCTTTTAGAGGTCTGAAATTTGTTATTTTTCGGTCATTTTTAGCTTCTTTTAGAGGTCTAAAATTTCTTATTTTTGTCATTTTCATCCGTTTTTAGAGGTCTGATTTTTTGCACCTTTTTACTCATTTTAAAGGTCTGATTTTTGTGCATTTTCAGCCTCTTTTAGAGGTCTGATTTTTGCATTTTTTTGTCAATTTCTAGCCTTATTTAAGGTCTGATTTTTTACTCTTTTTTTCATCCCTCTTTCACCTTGTTTTCTTCTATTTGATTCCTCTTTTTCTTATAGCTTAGTTTTACCTTTTGTATCTTAGTTTGAGTTTAGTTTTCTCATTTGCATTTAGACTTGTAGTTGCATCTAGTTTCATTTGCTTAGCTTGCATTTTAGTTTAAAGTTTCAAGCTTGCATCTAGTTTGAGATTGCACATTAGTTTAAATTTCAATTTCATTTGCATTTGCCTAGTTTCCATTTTGCACTTAGTTCATCCAAAGTTCTTAGTCATAGATCTCAGTTGCATTGGATTTTTCTAACACCATAACAAGCCTTTGTCTTAAGCTCTTATGCATAGGTGAACAAGAAGATCAAAACAAACAAAGAGCCCAAAGGCTAGTAGCAAGCAAGCAATAAAAACTCCTTGAAAAACACTTATTCATTCTTCATCCCCCCATCTATTTCGTGCTTTCAAGTGATAAAAAACCAAAAGAGCATTGTAAACTTAATAAAAGAGCAAGTGAAATTACGGCTCCCACACCCTACTTCCCCTATTTGGGGGAAGCTTGTAGTGTTTCTTGCCTTTTTTTTGCATTAGCTTAGTTTCAATTCCGTACTAGTTAATTTCAATCTTTTGCAAGTAGCTTAGATTTTATTTCTAGATTAGTTTCCATTTGATAAACTATTAGAAGTTCTTAGATTTTGTTTGTGTTTTCATTTTTTATATAAAATTGTTAAATTAAAAAGAATCCAAAATCTCTTGAATCTCACCGAAAGGTGGATCAAGAGTGCTCTCTATCAGAGAGTTTACTTGTTCCTTAAATTTTTTACTAAACACCTTGCTTTCCCGAGTAAGGTTTTAGACCTGAAAGAGACTCTTGGGTAGATTAGATTTCATTTCAGTATATTTGCATTTCATAAATCTCTTGAATCTCGCCATAAGGCGGATCAAGAGTGCTCTATGTCGGAGAGTTTTTACAATGGTTTTTGTTTCAAACACATAATAAAATTGGAATTTACCATTTGTTATGCTGCGTATGTTCTACCCACTTGTGGGATACTCATAAACAGTATAGAATTATTAATTTTCACATTTAATTCCAACTTTAACCATAATAAAACACTCTCCCGCAAAACCAACGAAAATCTAGCGTTGATCGTCAATCCTCGAAGGTGGGCAAATTTTGCCTTGGGACGCTGGAACCACTGTATTTAGATCTTGGGGGCATTGTTAGACCACATCCCTAGTTGGTGTAGTGCTGAACAGGCTCTTGAAACTTTGGCAACCAACATGTCCTTGTACAGAGCCACTTAGAGTATTTTCTGTACACATTTCCATTACCGAAAGGTATATCTTGGAGATATCCCTCACCCCTAATAATCTGCTCACCATTTAAAATTTTACAATAAAATTTACCAAGAGTACTCACAAAATAGTTCTCAAGCACACCAAGACTATGTATCAAGCATCCCCAAAATTTCTATTTTGGCTCCATAAGGCATTGGTCCTTCAATTGATTTATTTATTTGCTTATCTATCTGGAGTACATTTATATGCTTTAATTCATATTATACTATGGATGTCTTGCATTTAATTATCATTATCAAGTCGTCGTGTATCTTTAAATCAGTGTTGCAAGTACATACTTGGGATTTATAAATTCTTATTGCAATTCACAAAAAACTCCTAAACAACATACATCCGCATCACATCACTTAAACTTTTAAAACATAAGAGCCTTAGAAACTCTTTGTAGGGTCTACCCCCCTTGGTTTTGTTAGGAGTTTGCCTAAACAGAGGAGTCGGGATCAGGTGACAACACCTGACTCTTTGCTTGCCCCCAAGGCCACACCTTTCCCACTTGGGAAACAACTTTCAAAAGATTTTTGCTGCTAGTGTGCACATCCAGCGGGAAACAAACAACATTGACTTGGTATGTAATTCATGATGTGGTAGTACTATTTAAATAATTAAATGAAATATCTTTGATGGTTTTATAAAATATAAAATTGGATGTATTACTTGCACTCTAAGTTTTTCTGACAATACTCATTGGCTTCATTATCCTCATTGGTTTGTCTGCTAGCCTAGGCACCACATTCACTTGACTCCATCCATCCACGACCTTCCTTATTTGGCTTCCACCTTGAATTGCCTTCTTGACTTTTTGATATAGAGGACTTCCCCATTTCTACCTATGTGTTGGATCGCATCCACATTTGTTTTGTGTCTCGGCTCTGAGTTGGTGACAGAACTTGCCTTTGGTGAGCTGGATTTTATGCCTAGATCATTCTGGTCAGTTGTCCCGAGGTTTGGCTTTGTGCGGAATTCCCTCTAGTCATATGAGTTGTTGGCTAAAACTGAAAGCACATGTACTACTTATATTGGAAATCTCTTATAAAGCCTGTAAACTTAAAATTCCAGAATGTGTTTTTCAACACACGATGAATAAAGGCTAAAGCAATGAAATGCTAAAATACCCCATGAAGGGTATAAAAAGGTCCAAAAATAAATGGCTAAACAAATGCCATATATAAATATTGCTAACCTTGTAAATGTAAATATGCCCCGGATGCAAGCTACGATTAGTTGTGCTTTTTAGTGCATGTAAAATCCCAGAGGGGTTATATAGGCCAAAAAGACCATGAAAAGTAAATGAATGATCCTAATGAACTTGGATCAACTTGATGTAGACATGATGCCTAAGTTGAATAAACACTCTCTAAACAACTTATCCATTTGTGAGGCACTACCCTTCCCTTTGTTATTTTGTCCAACATAGAGTGTAGCTCCCCCTTTCGTCATCCAAAGTGTAATTTAGTTGAGTTGGTCAAGTCATCCCCTTTGCCTAAGCTTTGTCCTTAGCCTTCATCCTCTGCCAACAGTTAGGCCATGTCCATTGGGTGAGTAGTCTTTAAAGCTTTTATGCAAGTAAACTATAAATAACATTGATATATATATGTATTAACTACCACTGAATGATGTTTATTCTTTAAGTTAATCTATGAATATGATTAAAGGAACATGTCTTAGTCCTTTGTTATAATCTTGTCTTTGGTTGTGTTTTTCCCTAGTCAAACATGGTTTGACCATGGTCATTCTTCGGATCCGTGATGAGACGGATCATTTATGCTTATGGGTGATGATCTATGGTCCCACATACACCTATTGATGATTCCATATGTTGAACATATGCTTCAGATGATGATTGATGCAGTTGGTCAGTTTTATTATTATTTCCAGATCAATATATTTTACACTGTCCAGGTCTGGTGGACCATACTGATGACCCCATAGGTTATCATGAGGTGTATGAGTACTCATCTTTAGTGGATTTGGGTCTTCTGAATCCATTGGGACACTTATCTTTCAGTTCCAGGCACTTATGGGTATGATAGTTGCAGTTATCCACCTGTTGACCAATTTGGGCATGCTAATCCAGCCTGTCCAGGAGGAGCATTGGAGACAAGTTTTTTCCTAGGGTGCTACAGGGGAAGGGGGTGGTCCAGCCACTTGTTATTACCATTATCCCCTCCTTCCAGATATGATGGCACCTTCATTTTGACAACGCAGGAAACCTAGAGGTGGTTTTGGGCACTTTTAGGGTTTTCAAGAGGATAAAAAAATGGAATAAAAAGGTCATTGAGGAATTCGATTTGAGCATTTGAGGCAAGGTTTTGACACTTGGTCTACTTTGAGGTCATCCATGGTGAACCCCCCTTCTTCCAGAACAATTTGCACCAGTTAGTGGGGTCCACAATGGCCACATGAGGCCTTTTACTGCATGTCTCTCTTAGATTTTTGGGATAGGATTTGATCATTTGTGTTACTTGGACATGTTATAGACTTATATTTTATATTATTGTGCCATGGGGAGATGCTAGTGAAAGAAATTAATACCTCCCAACCCCACCATGTGCTTTTAGTGACTTGTCTATCTCTTGATGATGTGGCACATGTATTTTTAGCCACCCCCATGTATGACATCACCCTCATTGAGTCACTTTTAGATATGACATCATCACTTAGTTAAGTGATCCATGTGATATATTGTATTGGCTCATCTTAACCATTGATTAGATTGTTATATCTTTTGATCTCAACCACTGGTTTTAAAAAGTGGTTTTGTGGTTTAGGGTTTTGGTCTTTATTATCCTATAAAAGGAGGAGACCCCCCTATTGTAAAAGCTATCTAGAGATTTTTGGCTCTTGGCTATTGGAATAAAAATATTTTCTTGGGCATCTTGGATCTTGGAGTTGGAATGCTTGTGGTAATTGTAAATGCTTTTTCCTCTGCACTGACAAACATTGGTGGCCATCTTAGATTTTATCTTCACTAACACGATTTGCAAGCAAAGAAGACGTTTTGGAGGAGTGTGTATTGGTGGGGAGGCCTACCCTACAAGCTTCAACAAGTCGTTTTGGGTTACAAGGAGTTGTTTTGTCTTTGTACAACCAATTTCATGTCTTTCATCTCTTTTGCTTGCATCTACTTCCATTCTTGATTAATTGATTGATCTTTGTGTCCTTGATTGACAGGAATAGGGAGGCTAAATTGGTTGAAGGAGGAAAAATGTTGGCAAGAAGGGCTTCATCAAGTTTGACATTTGATCTTTGTGGGAAGTAATCCTCGTCACAAGCAATCTCCATCTTCATTTTCCAGGTACGCTCAAGCAATCTCCATCTTCATTTTCCAGGTACGCTCAAGGAGGTATGATCTTCTTCTACCTTGACCATCTATTCTCTTAGATCATAAAACCCTAATTGATTAAAACCCTCATTTTTACATTTTTTTTAGATCTACTTGCATCTAGCAAGCTTTTGGGGATAATTTTAAGAACTCACCTCTATAGCATCCACGGAATTTTGGATCTATAGTTTGGTGGTGATTGGCCTCCATTTGACCCATTTCCAAAGGCGCATTAGCCTCTTCAAGGAAATTCACATTCCCTTGAAGAGGCTAGTTTGCTAGTTCCCAAAAGTGGGTAGGTGAGATTTTTGTTGCATTGAATAGATCTACCTTCAAAACCTACCTCTAGTGTTTCACTTTTGTGATTTTCACCTTGTGGGCCCCATTCCTCATTTTGAGGGTTGTGCCCCACTTGGGTCACTTAGTGATGCATTAGATCTAGTGAGATCTAGCCATGACTTGTACTTGATCTTGAAAGCCCACCTTACTTATCCTTTCACTTGCTCAATCTATAATTTGCTGGACATCTGACACCATTTGGCCCTTGATCTAAGGCACTGGTCACCCTTAGGGCAATTCACACTCCTTGGGTAGGTGGCCATTTCCTAGATCCCACATTTGGGTTTTGCTAATTCTTGGTCCATCCTTAGATCCATTCCATAACATACCCTTATTACCATCCATTTTCATTTTTGACCTTGTGGACCCAACTTGGACCAATTTTCCACTTTTTAAGGAGTGGGTCTCACTTGGCTAATTTTCATGGTACTAATTCATCTCTTAGATCTATTGATTAAACCTCATAGGTGGCCCTTGTTTTTCATTGGTTGAACCATTTGTCACTTCATAAGCCTCTTCAACCACACCTTAACCCTTGGGTCCACTTAATCATTCCTAGATCTAACTCACCATTGATCTTCTTGTTTCACTTTCACATTTCCCTAGGAATCTTTGGGTTACCTAGTCTTCATTGATTGGCTAGGGTTTCCCCCTTGATTTTGATTTGTCTTGATCTAAAGTGAAGAGTGCCTCGGTTATCATGACACTGTGCTGCATTGAGAACCATGTCATCTCTTGGGTCACCTCTTTAGTTGTCCAACACCTCTGCCATCCCGTATAAGATACCTTTAGGGACAACTACAAGTTGTGTGATAACATTTTTGGCGCCGTTGCTGGGGAGGTAGAGGCTTACCTTAGGTGTCTACGAGTATCCATGCATAATTCATATCTTATCGCATCCAGATTAATCTAGATGGTTATCATTTCAATCCTTAATTAAAGATAGCCATCTATTTGTCACTCATTCTCTCACTGCTTATTAATGACATACATCTTGGTAGAAGAGTTTAAAGTCTCCCTAACGACTCCAATTCGTGACTCCGCTGAGAGACGAACCCGTAAAGAGATGTCTTCTCAAGAAAATATCTTTCATGAGATGACCATGGAATTCTTGTCAAACATGTGTGAAATGGTCACCAACATTGTTATGTATCTTAAAAATCAAGATGAAGATCTTAAAAGACGTGATCAACAAACTAAAGAAATGTTAAAATCTATTTGTAACAATTCAGTTCGTCCTAAGGCTAGTTCCCCTAGGCCTCAGAAACAAAATCCAGTTGATTCGCAACCTAGCAGGGAAGTGCATCCTAATAGTCAACCTGTGCAAAGAATCATATCCAAAACTCTGAAACCTTCATTTGAAGTTATCCCAAAGGGTGGAGCTATGCCTAGTACTAGTCGAACCCCTCCTACAAACCAAAACCCAGATCAATAAATTAAGATTGATCTTCCTCCTAAAGCTAATGTGCCCAAAGCAACTCTTTGGAGAAAACAACCTGGGCCTTTGAAGACAAAGCCTCCTATGATTTTAAAACCTAATCAAGAGCATCCAAGAACAAACGTTCCTAACAAGTTGACCAATTCCTTTGCTTTAGTCTTCCTAAAGGATCTAATCAAAATCCTGTCTGTCAAGTATGACATTATGAAGTTTTTGGGTTTAGGTGTGGATGAAAAAGATAAAGAAAATCCCTACAACTTAAACATTGATGTCACGGGGTTCTTAGGAAAGATGAACCTGCCTATTCCTTTCTGTGATATTTTCAAAATCCCCTCCTCCCATAAGAGAGCCACCGCCCATCTAGGAATCCAAACAAGGAAATAAATGACAAAGCAAGTTTCTAATTATTCTCCTGTTATGATCCAAAGTGTCTCTGGTGACAACTTTGGGGGTTGTCCTCCCTTTTATATAACTTTGGAAGTGAATGGGTTGATACTGCATAACTGCATGTTAGATTTACGAGCTGAGGTAAACGTTATGCCTCTAAGAGTCATGGAACAACTTGAACTAGTGCCCACAAGGCATATGAATGTGTGTGGGATGGATTCCAGAACAGTGAAAGCTATTGGGATAGTAGAAAATTCTCCCATTAGGTTGGCTTCCTGTTTCGATATCAAACTTTCAATGAATATCTTAGTCTTGGATGTCCCTGATGTCTGGGGAATGTTGTTGTCTAGAAAATGGTCAGCAAGGCTAGGTGGAAGTGTGCAGATGGATCTCACATATGCCACATTCCCAACTAGAAAAGGTTCATCTATAACCTTGTTTAATGAACCACCCATGCAAGAGCATGTAGAGACACTTGAACACTTGTTTACTGAGGAAATGCACTCAAGTGATGAGATTGGGAATTTCATGGTTTTGGAAAATTATTGGGAGGAGGTTAGGAAACATCCTTTCCCACCTGATCAAATTTGGAAGATGCACTTTAATGGGGCCCATTCCCGACATGGTGCAGGAGCAACGATTGTTTTGACTTCACCTTATGAAGAAAATAATTTGTTTTCTTTTCACTTGGAGTTTGATTGCACTAATAACATAGTTGAATATGAAGCCTTGCTCCTAGGATTAGAACTTGCTCAAGAAAGAAACATTAAGTCCTTATCTGTTATAGGTGACTCTGACCTCATTGTATCCCAAGTCAAGAATTAGTTTGCTGCTAAGAATAATAGACTTAGAGATTACAGAAATGCAGTTTGGGATACCATTGAATGTTTTGATGCCTTCGGAATTAAGGTAGTCCCCCATGAGCAAACACTTTGGCTGATGAACTGTCTGTCATAGCTAGTACCCTCCAAGCCTCTGAGTCTTTAAAGCAATGAAGTTGCAAGGTTGAAGTTTTATTCAGATCCTCGGTTCCCGATAACCAATATTATTGGCAAGTTTTCGATGATGATGCAAATCATCCGATTCTTGTCTGTTTCTCAAGCCCCAATGATAAAATTTGAAGATCAAATAAAGGGTCATTCCATAGAATGCATGGACATAACATAAATCGTGCATAAATCACTTCTCCTTTGGAAAAGAACTTCAACATGCATGATGAGTTTAAAGGTAAGAGATATGAACCAATCGACGAAGTCATTGAGATTAATATTGGCTCTTCTTGTTCCCCAAAAATGATTAAGATAGGAAAAAATGCCTCTAAAGAAGAAAGAAGGAAAATCAAAGAATTAATTAGAGAGTACAAGGATGTCTTTGCTTGGACTTATGACGATTTGAAAACTTACGATCAATCTGTCATTGAGCATACTATTCCTCTTAAAGGAGCAAAACCTTACCATCAAAAGTTGCGTAACGTAAACCCTAATCTAGCTCCCTTAGTAAAAAAGGAGTTGGAAAAGATGTTGGCAGCAGGTATCATAAGGCCAGTCAGGAATACAACATGGGTGTCTAATCCTGTGGTTGTAAGGAAGAAAAGTGGGGAAATTATGATTTGTATTGACTTTAGGAACCTGAATCAAGCTTCGCTAAAAGATAATTATCCATTACCTAATATGGAAAATCTATTGCAAAGTGTAATAAGAGCTGGTGTATTATCTTTGCTTGATGGTTTCTCAGGTTATAACCAAGTCCAAATAAAAAAAGAAGATCGTGGAAATACAACTTTCACTACCCCTTGGGGAACATATGAATATATAAGGATGCCATTCGGCCTCTTAAACGAAGGTTCAACCTTTCAAAGGGAAATGGACCATGCATTTGAAGGTCTAATTGGAAAAATTATTGTGATCTATCAAGATGATCTGACTGTATTCTCTAAAGAAAGGGGTGACCATGTAAAGCATTTGAATATAATTTTTGAAAGGTGTCGAAAGTTTGGAATCTCTTTAAATCCTAAAAAGTCTACCTTTGTTGTCGATGAAGGAAAGTTGTTAGGACATATTGTTTCTAGAGAGGGTATTAGAATTGACCCGGAGAGAGTGCAAGGAATTCAAGACATAGATCCTCCCAAAGATGTTAGTTCGTTGCGATCCTTTTTCGAAAGATAAATTTTATAAGAAGGTTCATTCCAAATCTAGCTAAGTTGGAAAAGCCTTTGAATGCCTTGCTGAAGAAATATGTAAAATTCGTTTGGGATAAGAAATGTGATGCCTCGTTTGAATCTCTAAAGAAAGCAATCTCCTCTGCCCTAGTCCTAGTGCGTCCTGATTATAACAAAGAATTCCTGATTTACTCATATGCATCTGAAGATACTATCATCGATGTTTTGTTGAAAAAGAATGAAAACAACCATGAACAACCAGTTGCTTTCATGAGAAAAAATCTTAGAGATGCAAAATTAAATTATACAACCATTGAAAAACAAGCCTATGCTTTAGTTAAGTCTTTGAAACATTTTGGGACTTACATTGGTTATTCGAAGGTTTTAGCTTACGTTCCTTATCAAGCAATCAAAGATTTGTTGTCTCAACATGATGGCATAGGAGCTAGAGGAAATTGGATTTCTAGAATTCAAGAGTATGACATTGAAATTAAGCAAATCAAGATAGTAAAAGGTCAAGGACTGGCCGAACTGTTAACTGATTCCAAAATGCAACCGAGTCATGAGGAGGTAAGTATTTAAAATGCTACGGTGCTTTATATTGATGAAGACCATGAGTGGTACAAGGACATCATTTTCTATCTTAAACATATGTCTTGTCCCGATCATCTTTTAGATCACCAAAGGAGAGCTTTGAGATTAAAAGCATCTAAATATGTGTTAGCAGAAGATGGATTGGGATGGAAGAATCTAGATGGAATTGTGCTAAAATGTGTGAACCATGATGATTCCCAAAGAATCATAAACGAGATGCACTATGGATTATGTGGAGGACACTATGCTCCTAGAAACACAACTGCTAAGATTATGCGAGCTGGATATTATTGGCTATCTTTATTCAAGGATGTGCATGCCTTTGTCAGGAATTGCCAAGAATGTCAATTCTATTCTGGAAAACCTAGGTTTCCTAGCTTACCTTTGACCCCAGTTATCATAGAAGCCCATTTCCAACAATGGGGAATGGATTTTGTAGGACTAGTAGACCCTAGCTCTTCTGGTGGTTATAAATACATCTTAATGTGCACAGATTATTTCACTCGTTGGGTTGAAGCTATTCCTACTAAGAAAGCAACAACTGAAGTAGTAGTCAAGTTCTTAGAAGAATATATTGTTGCTAGATATGGGTGCCCTTTAACAATCACCACCGATAATGCAAAATATTTTAGCAAAGAAGAGATGTCCATTTTTTGCTCAGATCATGGAATCACTTTGTCTCATTCCTCCAACTATTACCCGCAAGGAAATGGCTTGGCAGAATCAAGTAATAAGAATCTGATAAGGCTTTTAAAACGAATGATTGGTTAGAATAAAAGAAGTTGGGACACCAAGATCAAATATGCTCTTTGGGCAGATAGAACTACCGTTAAAAGAATAACAGGTAAGGCTACTTTCGAAATTGTATATGGCCAAAATTGTATATTGCCCATAAACCTTCAAATCCCTGTGTATGAGCTTTTGCAACAGTGTTCCTCAGATCAAGAAGCCCCGCAAGCAAGAATTGATAAATTAGTAGAATTGGATGAAACTAGAAGAGAAGCTTGGAATAGAATGGTCATAGAGCAAGAAAGAGTAAAAGGAACCTTTGACCAAAAGAGTAGAGATGTGATTTTTGGAATTGGTGATGTAGTCTTGCTGTGGGACAAAAACAAAGAGAAACCAGGAAACCATGGAAAATTTGAGAGGTTATGGATGGGCCCCTATCGAGTAAGTAGGATAGATGGAAAAAGGTTCGGTCCAGGGTTTCCGAAGCGTCCACCCTCCCCACGGTCCATATAGGAAATTCACGCTCCGAACGAAAGTATGGGCGAAGCGTTGAAGGAACCCCACTTCGACATGGAAAAATGCGCTCCTTGCCTCTCTGAGAAGCGTTTTCGCTTCTGAGCGCTCTGAGCTCCGACCTCCACGCTTCGACCTCACTTCCACCTGTTTCTTCCACATTGCTTCCTGAGCGCTTCCGCGGACAACAGGAAGCTTCCTGAAAACTGGCGGAACAGTAAGTTAGTTTATGTTTTTTTGTTTTTATTTTTTTATTTTTCGCTCCTGACCATTTTTTGAAAAATGCGCACCCGCGCTCTCGCTTCCCTCTCCCGCTTCGCTCCTACGCTCTAGAAACCTTGGTTCGGTCTTCCTAGAATCCTTGGATGGTGATGAGTTGGAATTTCCTGCGAATGGAAGGTTGTTGAAACATTACTTCCCGCCTATAAATCTTGAGTGACTTTGCTTGCATGTTTAGAGTAGGTAGATCTTCAAATAAGCTCATTTGAGTAGTAGAATTTGTGTGCCTTTTCCTTTTTATGAGTGTTAAGTATTGTGAGTTTTCTTTTTCTTTTTGATGAGTCTTTTTCTTCTTGCTGAGTTGTTGATTGAGTTGAGTCTTGCTCCTTCCTAAGCTTTTATCATCTCCTGCATGCATAACTTGAAAATGGTTAAAGTCTTCTTGAGTTTTTGTTGTTCTTCTATGTCAAGTGAGTTAAGTGTGCATGTTATATTGTTAGATTAGTATTTCGTTTACGCATTTTCAGTTTCTACTATAGAATCGATTTCATTTTAAGCATTTATTTTATATTTTATCCCATACATGCGTCATGAGGTATTTTAATGGCCATGAGTGCAGATACAGGTGCAAAATAAAAGCTGAAAGCAAGGATGATGAGTTGTTGGATTGAAGATTGATGCAGAGCAGTTCGAGACTAGAGATTCTGAGGTTCTCAAGCGCTCTCTCCCTTAGAGCACTTGTCCCAACTGGATCCAGATGTTATCACACCATAGTAGCTGGCCTACTATTCTTGTTGAACAGATATCTACACTTTCCAGAGCTTTGCTTTTACAGAGATCAGCTATAATGAGCATATTTATTTGAGATCACTTACATATCAGAGCAGTATATATCATACATTGAGTAGACCTTGTGCCAATGCTGAGCCTTGAGAGCTTAGATTTGATGACCGATGTGACCTTTTGTTCCATACAATCTCAGTTCAGTGCCCAGTTGTATTGATGCAGCAGTGTTTCAGTAGTTCTTATGATGACTATTTGTGATATACAATGATGTGACCATTAGACTTGTGATGTTATCATTGGATTATTATCTTGTTGTTTTAGTCATCTTCATAGCATTGACTTGGTATGTAACTCATGATGTGGTAGTATTGTTTAAATAATGAAATGAAATATCTTGGATGGTTTTATAAAATAAAAAATTGGATGTATTACTTGCATTCCAAGGTTTTTTGACAATACTCATTGGTTTCATTACCCTCCTGTGAGCATAGACATCGTCTTTCCTGACATCTTTTTCTGCTAGCCTAGGAACCACCTTCACTTGACTCTATCCATCCATGACCTTCCTTATTTGGCTTCCACCTTGAATTTCGTTCTTGACTTTTTGATATAGAGGACTTCCCCATTTCTAATTCTGTGTTGGATCGCATCCACGTTTGTTTTGTGTCTCGGCTCTGAGTTGGTGACAAAAATTGCCTTTGGTGAGTTGGATTTTATGCCTAGATCATTCTGGTTGGTTGTCCCGATGTTTGGCTTTGTGCAGAATTCTCTCTAGTCACATGAGTTCTTGTTGGCTAAAACTGAAAGCACATGTACTACTTATATTGGAAATCTTTTATAAATCCCGTGAACTTAAAATTCTAGAATGTGTTTTTGAACACATGATGAAAGAAGGCTAAATCAATGAAATGCTAAAATACCCCATGAAGGGTATAAAAAGTTCCAAAAAGAAATGGTTAAACAAATGCCATATCTAAATATTGTTGACCTTGTAAATGTAAATATGCCCTGGATGCAAGCTGCAATTAGCTGTGCTTTTTAGCGCATGTAAGATCCTAGAGGGGTCATATAGGCCAAAAAGACCATGAAAAGTAAATGAATGATCCTAATGAACTTGGATCAATTTGATGTAGACATGATGCTTAAGTTGAATAAACACTCTCTAAACAACTTATCTTTTTGTGAGGAATTGCCCTTCCCTTTGTTATTTTGTCCAGCACAGAGTGTAGCTCCCCCTTTCGTCGTCCAAAGTGTCACTTAGTTGAGTTGGTCAAGTCATCCCCTTTGCCTAAGCTTTGTCCTTAGCCTTCATCCTTTGCCAGCAGTTAGGCGATGTCCATTGGGTGAGTATGTCTTTAAAGATTTTGTGCAAGTAAACTATAAATAACATTGATATATATATGTATTAACTACCACTGAATGATGTTTATACTTTAAGTTAAGCTGTGAATATGATTAAAGGAACATGTCTTAGTCCTTTGTTATAATCTTGTCTTTGGTTGTGTTTTGACCTAGTCAAACATAGTTTGACCATGGTCATTCTTGGGATCCGTGATGAGATGGACCACTTATGCTTATGGATGATGATCTATGGTCCCACATACACCTATTGATTATTCCATATGTTGGAAATATGCTTCAGATGATGATTGAGGCAGTTGGTCAGTTTTATTATTATTTCCAGATTATAATATTTTACACTGTCCGGGTACGGTGGACCATATTGATGACCCCACAGGTTATCATGAGGTGTATGAGTACTCATATTTAGTGGATTTGGGTCTTCTAAATCCATTGGGACACTTATCTTTCAGTTCTAGGCACTTCTGGGTATGATAGTTGCAGTTATCCACCTGTTGACCAGTTTGGGCATGTTGATCCAGCCTGTCCAGCAGGAGCATTGGAGGCAAGATTTTGCCTAGGGAGATACAAGAGAAGGGGATGGTCCAACCACTTGTTATTACTATTATCCCCCCCTTCCGGACATGATGGCACATTCAGTTTGACAACATAGGAACCCTAGAGGCAGTTTTGGGCACTTTTAGGGTTTTTTAGAAGGATAAAAAATGGAATAAAAAGGTCACTGAGGAATTCGATTTGAGCAATTGAGGAAAGATTTTGGCACCTGGTCTGCTCTGAGGTCATCCATGGTGAACCCCCCTTCTTCCAGATTAGTTTGCACCAGTCAGTGGGGCCCATAAAGGCCACAAGAGGCTTTTTACTGCATGTCTCTCTCAGATTTTGGGTACATGATTTGATCATTTGTGTTACTTGAACATGTCATAGAATTATATTTTATATTATTGTTCCATGGAGACATGCTAGTGAAGGAAATTAATACCTCCTAGCCCCACCATGTGCTTTTAGTGACTTGTCTAGCTCTTGATGATGTGGCACGTGTATTTTTAGCCATCCCCATGTATGATGTCACCCTCATTGAGTCACTTTTAGCTATGATGTCATCGCTTAGTTAAGTGATCCATGCGATATATTGTATTGGATCATCTTAACCATTGATTAGATTGTTATATCTTTTGATCTCAACCACTGGTTTTGTGGTTTAGGTTTTGGTCTTTATTATCCTATAAAAGGAGGAGACCCCCCTATTGTAAAAGCTATCTAGATTTTTGGCTCTTGGCTATTGGAATAAAAATATTTTCTTGGGCATCTTGGATCTTAGAGTTGGAATGCTTGTGGTGTTTGTAAATGCTTTTTCCTCTGCACTGACAAACAATAGTGGCCATCTTGGATTTTATCTTCACTAACACGATTTGTAGGCAAAGAAGACATTTTGGAGGAGTGCGTATTGGTGGGAAGGCCTACCATACAAGCTTCAACAAGTCGTTTTGGGTTACAAGGAGTTGTTTTGTCTTTGTACCAACAATTTCATGTCTTTCATCTCTTTTGCTTGCATCTACTTCCATTCTTGATTAATTGATTGATATTTGTGTCCTTGTTTGATAGGAATAGGGAGGCCGAATTGGTTGAAGGAGGAAAAACGTTGGCAAGAAGGTCTTCATCAAGTTTGGCATTCGATCTTTGTGGGAAGTAATCCTCGTCACAAGAAATATCCATCTTCATTTTCCAGGTACACTCAAGGAGGTATGATATTCTTCTACCTTGACCATCTATTCTCTTAGATAATAAAACCCTAGTTGATTTAAACCCTCTTTTTTATATTTTTTTAGATCTACTCGGATCTAGCAAGCTTTTGGGGATAATTTTAAGGACCCCCCTCTATAGCATCCACTACAATTCGTATCATAGTTTGGTGGTGATTGGCCTCCATTTGACCCATTTTCGAAGGCACATTAGCCTCTCCAAGGCAATTCACATTCCCTTGAAGAGGCTAGTTTGGCTAGTTCCCAAAAGTGGGTAGGTGAGATTTTTGTTGCATTGAATAGATCTACCTTCAAAACCTACCCCTAGTGCTTCACTTTTGTGATTTTCACCTTGTGGGCCCCATTCCTCATTTTGAGTGTTGTGCCCCACTTGGGTCATTTAGTGATGCATTAGATCTAGTGAGATCTAGCCATGACTTGTACTTGATCTTGAAAACCCACCTTACTTATCCTTTCACTTGCCTCGATCTATAATTTGGTGGACATCCGACACCATTTGGCCCTTGATATAAGGCACTGGTCATCCTTGGGGCAATTCACACTCCTTGGGTAGGTGGCCATTTCCTAGATCCCACATTTAGGTTTTGATAATTCTTGGTCTATCCTTAGATCCATTCCATAGCATACCCTTAGTACCATCCATTTTCAATTTTGACCTTGTGGACCCAACTTGGACCAATTTTCCACTTTTTAAGGAGTGGGTCCCACTTGGATAATTTTCATGGTACTAATTCATCTCTTAGATCTATTGATTAAACCTCATAGGTGGCCCTTGTCTTTCATTGGTTGAACCATTTGTCACTTCATAAGCCTCTTCAACCACACCTTAACCGTTGGGTCTACTTAATCTTTCTTAGATCTAACTCACAATTGATCTCCTTGTTTCACTTTCACATTTCCCTAGGAATCTTTGGGTTAGCTAATCTTCATTGATTGGCTAAGGTTTCCCCCTTGATCTTGATTTGTCTTGATCTAAAGTGAAGAGTGCCTTGGTTATCGTGACACCCAGCTTGCATTGAGAACCGTGGCATCTCTTGGGTCACCTCTTTAGTTGTCCAACACCTTTTCCATTCCGGATGGGATACCTTTAGGGACAACTACAAGTTGTGTGATAACATGTCACTTATGAAGTCTTGGTAGGTGGATCCCCCACCGAAACGTTTAAATCCATCAGAGGAATGAAACAAGGTTACACCTTGTCCCCTTCTCTGTTTATCATGATGGTAGATTCTTTGGGGAAGGGCATCCAAGAATGTAGACAATAATGGAAATTAGAGTTTTATGTCGTGCACCTTGTATGAAACCAATAACATATTTTCTATATGTGGATGACAATCTGCTCTTAGTAAGGCCTAAAAGTTTTCAAACTGCAACCCGGTTTCAAGCTTGATAGCTTCTCTGGATATGGTTTAATGCCCAAACTCGAGCATGCACATTTTTAACTTAAAAATGACTAAACTGAAACACATGAGATTCTTTTTCCAACATAAACAACTCATAAATTTTTAACTTTCAGGCAATAAACTCATACTGAGAAATTTAAATAAGCCATCACATAAAATTTAGACACAGATATTTTTGACCAAATAGATCTAGGATAAAACCCTGAAGGGAAAACGCGACTGAGAGAGATATTTTAATTTCTTCAACAAATTACAAAAAACAGAACAACAATACTTATCTCATCTTTTCTTCTTAAAAAGCGTGGCAATATCTCACTGGAAACCTGTTGTATGGAATGCTACAAAAGTGTGTTGTATGGCTACATAGAAAACTGTGCTATACAATCTGTCTCACACGTGCGAACCATACCTCAATTTTTGTGTTGTATGGATTTCTCCAAACCTATACCTTTCTTCCTCGGGAATCATGTTGTACGGACTGTTCTGCAGCCTTGATTTTCATGTTGTACGGAAAACAATAAATGCTGTACAAGTGTCTTGAAAACTGTGCCTAGATTCTGCTATACAGATTCTTTGTACCTTCTCGAAAATTGTGCCCAATTTCTACTGTACGATTTTCTAAAAGTTTGCTCCCATTGTCTTGGAAACCATGCCCAACATCTCCTCAATTTCTATGCTAGGGTTTTTTTTTTCTTTCCAAATCGACTTCCTTTCTCTTCTTCCCCTCCTCTCCAAAAATCTCTCTTGAAAAGTGAATAGTGAGTTAGGTTTCCTTTCCCCAAGCCTTTTTGTTCATGGAAACTTCCTCTTTTCAATCTAATGGCCCAGATTAGATTAGATGAAGGGTTCTCATTAAATGTTCAATAAATAAATAATAAATGATAAATGACATTTAGTGCACTTCATGTCATTTAATAAAGTGAGCTCCCCTTTCAATTAATCACTCATTTGACTTTTTATTAAATGTGAACTTAGGGCACCATGACTTTACCTTTTAATAAAGTGACTTTGAAAATATAAAGTACTTACTCACTTTATCAATTAATGACTAGAGGTCACCTTTTTTAAAGTGTCATTGTCCACCCCAAGGTAACACAAGCTGAACAACACTTCCTAGGTAACTTTTCAACAAGTCCAGCGCCTCAGAAGTGAAGAGTTTAAGTTAGTTTTTGAAAACATATGAAATAGCCTCAAGTTAGGAAGTAAATAATGAAAAATCAAATATTTTCTTTATGAATGTCTGTCACAGATTCAATGTTTGTTTTGATGCAATGAATGCACTTTCCATGAAGTATTTGGATATGAATTTGTGCGCTTGAAAACTTTGAATAGCGGATTGGAAACAAGTCTAGAATAAAAGTTGAAAACTTGAAATAGAATTGGCGGTTGGAGAAATGCTTGGATTACTTTGGCCAGAAGAGGACAACTTTTGAAATCTATTATTTTTGCTCTTCCAATTTTAAATTCATGTCTCTTATAGTGCCGATTGTCGTTTTACAACAGTTGTAAACACACTACAGAAATTTGTGTAAAGACAAAAGGGAAGAAAGGGAGTTCCACCTGTTCCGTTGGGACATAATATGCAAAAGTAAGGATTATGGAGGGAATTAATAAATGAACTGTTAAATCAAGACTTTTCTTTGGAGGATGTTAGAACATCCACATTTGCTATGGTACCGGGTACTTGGTAAGTGACCTCTCTTGTGATCCTCCAAGGAGAGTTTTCTGAAGAATCAAGGGATCCCCAGTTTGGTTAGCCATCAAAAAGGGAATTAATTTTATCAAGCAACACGTATTCTCGGGAAGATATGGGAAAACAATAGATGTTAGTGATGATACCTGGAACAATCATCCCCCAATCTCACAAGATGTAAGCCTTCACCAAGCAAGACAAGGGTTCCATAGAGATAAAATGAATGAAGTGGATTTTTCTTGATCAAGAAACTATTGAAGGTAACATCGGTACCTACAATTGCAAGATATAGAAATACCTAAATTTCTAGGCAAGAAACCTGAATGAGTAAAAGCAACAAATGTATACACGCTTTGATACGTTGACTAAATACCGAATGAGAAATAATTCATCCCTCTCATTTAATAGCTCCCTCTTTACACGTAAAGGGGGATTGGTTTAAGAACCCTATCACAACCCCGACGCCTTTAAAGAGGGTAACATGGCGAACATTTCACCCACTATACAAGTCGATATCTCCCGCTTGAGAAGCCAACCCGAGCTCATTACCTTAGGTGCCTCCTGTACGAAACATGAGGTCGAGGAACATAAGAAGCTCTTCCAAGAGTTTCGTGACATCTTCGCCTGGTCCTAAACCGAGATGCTTGGTTTAGATCCTGCCATCGTCGCATACCACATTGACACTTGGCCGAATGTCCCACCTGTTCGACAAAAGCAGAGACTCATTCACCCATTCAAGCTCTCCGCCGTCAAAGCTGAGATTGAGAAACTGAGGAAAGCGGGATTCATTTATCCCATCGCTTACACTACCTAGGTGTCCATTCCTATGCCTGTCAATAAAAAAAGGCACTATCTGCGTCTACATGGATTTTCGCGATCTAAATCGCGCCCATCCAAAGGACAATTTCCACACACCCTTCATCGACCAACTCGTTGATGCTTGTGCATGATACTAAGTTCTATCACTCATGGATGGTTTCTCCGAATACAATCAAATCCACATCTTAAAAGAGTACCAATACAAAACTGTATTTACCACACCATGGGGCACCTTTGCCTAATGCGTCATGCCATTCGGTCTAAAAAATGTTGGCACCAATTTCCAGCGAGCCATGACATATTGTTTCCATGATCTAGCTCACATCATTCTAGTATACCTCGATGATCTAACTGCGCGATCCAAGAAAAATTCCAACCACCTGAACGACCTCCGACAAGTTTTCATGCATTGTCGCAAATACCAAGTTCTCTTGAATCCCCTTAAGTGCGTATTTTGCGTTCCTGCAGGTCAGTTGTTAGTTTTCATCATTTCTCAGAAAGGGATTACTGTAAACCCCCTAAAGGTGATGGAATATTGGTCAATACTAAGAGGTGGGGGGGGGTGAATCAGTATTGTTAAATTTTTACCTTTTAACCACTTATTAAACTTTAATCAAAACATGGAATCAACAAGATACACAAAAACACATAATTTATCGTGGAACCCCAATTGGGTAAACCACCAACACTTTCTATACTGCAAAATTATGTTTACAATAAGTTTTGCAAGCCACAACTTGCTGGAGACACCAATCCCCAAGTTTCTCAGCCACCACTGAAGGATGCACCTACACCCTAGTTTCTACCTGCACCTACAGACAAGGATACACCAATACCCTGATTTTCTAGCCACTATTGGAAGGAGGCCAAGACCCCCCTTGCAGGCATGTAGTTTTCCCTAGCACCACCCTACCTCCCTTGCTTGATATTATTAATACTTCTCTTGTCTTCTTCAACTTCTGTCTCTTTCTATCTTGACTTGGTCTCTGCCTTGCTACTATAAGGATCTTCACTGTCTCTTTACCTTGTTGGTCTCTGTCTTTTATTCTGCTCTCTTCTTCTGCTTGATTGTGCACTCCCTGGTCTCTGCCTCTTCTTACTGTATCTTCTACAAAAGTCTTCACTGGTTTCTTGCTGGTCTCTGTCTTCTGTTTTACTCTTGCTCTGCTTCAGATCTTCATCATTCCCCAGACACAGTTTTCCTGATCTTTATACTGCTTCAGATCAACATCATTATTTAACCATAGAGACCCTCTTTAATACTGGATCTTCATTATTTCTGTCTTCTTCAACAAACTCGACTACAGAGCCATCTTCCTGCTTCTTAAAATATTCATTATCCATCCACAAAAGAGACACATTTTGAATGACTTTGTTTTCTCAATATATATACCTCTCCAATAGTCATGTGTATTCTTTGGAAATAACACAACTCTTCAAAACAATGCGACCCTTTTAAAAACACAACTCTTCATTTAAAATCACTTTTTAATTATATCTTTTTATTTAACATTTTACTCCAACAAAAAGGTTAAATATTTTTTTATTTCTTTTCAGCAACAAGTTTTTCCTTTTTTTTTTAATTTTCAAATTTTATCTCTTATATCTTTTTATTTAACTTTTTACTTCTAACAAAAATGTTAAATACTTATTTCTTTCTAGCAACAAGTTTTCCCCTTTTTTAATTTTCAATTTACATCTCTTGTATATTTTTATTTAACTTTTCACTCCAACAAAAGGTTAAATATTTCTTTATTTCTTTCCAGCAACAAGTTTTCCCCCTTTTTTTAATTTTCAATTTACATCTCTTATATCCTTTTTATTTAACTTTTTACTCCAAAAAAGGGTTAAATATCTCTTTACTCTCACGTGCTTTAACATATATTTTAATTATATATTTAACATATAGAAAACCTGTCCAAAATTTGAAGGTCATGTCTCTTCATTAAGAATTTAACTAACATCACGTCCTTATCTTTTATAAAACATCATGACTTTTCACAAGATGTGCCTCTTTATATTTTATAACATATCACTTAATTCTTATATTCATTCTTAACAACATGCAACTTAACAAAGTATTACTTGTCATAAAACTTCATTGACTTCATAGTTGTGAAACTTAGCAAGGGATTCTAAACCATCGATCACTTCATATGTTTTATAACATATCACTTAATTCTTATATTGTTATTCTTAACAACATGCAAACTCAACATTTTTCTTGGTTTTGGCAGGTTAATAACTTGCACGTGTGAACACTAGGAGAGGATCTGATCTCATGGTTGAATAGCCAGTTCATCAAGGAACATGATCATGCCATTTTGGATTTTACTGACACACACACACTCTTTGGAAGGCATTCGAAAATAGCCTTCCAACTTGTTTAATTTCAACACTTAGACAAAATTGTCAAACCCTAGTCATTACTGTGCCGGGAAACATTTTGGTAGACTCATTTCTTTGTCAACTGACCATCACTAAGAAAACTGAAGGTATGGATGGATAGCCAGTCCACTAGGCAAAAAAACCATGTCACCTTTAGAATTTTCTGAGACACCCTGAGCTTCTGGCGGGCATTTTTTTGAGGTGATTTAGTCATTTTTGCTTGCTAAACCCCTGTTTTGGTAAGTCCATAACTTTCCCTCAGACACATTCTGGACAAAATGAAGACATGGCCAGGTAGGAAAAAAACCATCTACAAGACCCCCCTATGGTGCGGGAATTTATATTCTCCTATAAATGATGGCGTGCATTTCCTTAAGACAGTTTTTACTAAATTTCCAAGACTTGGTCATTTTCTTGTTTTTCACCAAATTGCCATATTTTTCCAAAATGATGTCAAATTGCTATAATGACTTCCTGGTAACTCCAGAACACCATCATGTGTTTTTTCGGCCTCATCACACATGCCACATCACCATACATGCGATGTCATCACTACCAACCATGCCACATCATCATACATGCCATCCTTTGACTTTCACTGAGTTCACTCTTGCCATCATGTCCTTGGTTATTCTTTTGTCAGCACTGAACTTCTTTTGACATCAATGATAACCATATTCCATATTGCTAACAATCTCCCCCTTTGGCATTGATGGAAACACTTAAACCTTCTCCCCCTTTGACAACAATGACAAAGGATAACTTATTATGCCTTTTTGCTGTTACCAACTTGACATAAAATTTTCAATTGTTCCCTGATGGACAACTTCCCTTTGTTTGCTTCTCCTCCTCCAGTTAAATTTGGACTTGGTGTTGATCATCCTATGAACATCCTTCTTGTAGTGATTCTTTTGAATAAGATCCTTGGATGATGAGTTTATGAAGTCCCCGTATCATTGTGCTTCTCTTCTTTGCAAACACATTCCATCTTCATAAACTGAGATAAAATCCACTTGTGGTAGTTGATTCCAATTTGTCACTTCTACACTTCTTCTTGATTTTGACCAAGATAGCTTTACCGAGTACTCTTATTTCTTCTTCTCGGTTTGATGGCAACTTCAAGACATTCTTCTCTTCTTTATCAAAAGACTTTTATTTCTTCTTCTCGTTTTGATGGCAACTTCAAGACATTCTTCTCTTCTTTATCAAAAGGCATTTTTCAAGTATTAATTGCAACTTTATGATATTAAATCCCCCTGAGTTTGTGATCCCTTCTAATGTTCATCTTGGGATTCTCTTCTAGGTCATGAGAGTTCTTAGAAAAGACTTTCAACTTCAGCTCCACCACCATTACTAACTTCTTCTTCAATATCTTCATCTCCAGCGATTTGTTATTTTATATTTTCATCTTGCTTTCCATCATAGTGGATGTCATTCTCATTTGCAACATTGTTATGCTTCTCATAATCTTTCGAGTCTTCTTTTCTTCTCCACATCTTTCTATAATGTACCCTATTTACTGGCCTTGTTTGTTTCTTGAATTTCTTACTTAGATCTTTTTTCTTGATTCTGCAATCAATAGCCTTGTGGCCAAACTTGTGACAGTAGTGACAATAGCCATAGAAACTACCTTTAGTTTTGAGATATCTTTGATATTTCTGATTCATGGCTTCCATCCTCTTCAATTCCTTCCTTTGTTCTTGGAATTTCATTGAAGAATTCTTCCTTAGCTTACATTCTCTAGCCATATGTCCAAAATCATGACATGTGTAGCATTGACCCAAAAAGATTTGCTGGACCCTACTTGTCATTGGTCTTTTAGGCATCACATTAGTTTTGTCTTTGTTATGAGAGGAGGGAGCAGACATCTGACTTTCTTTCTTCATAGATGGACTCTTTAGTGTAGCAGCATGACTTCTATTATCTCTTCTTTGGTTTTTGAAAGAGGAACATTCAGGCTTCCTTTCATTGTCATACCCTAAACCAGCTTTATCTTTTGATGGTCTTTGGCTACTCAAAATGTCATCCAAAGTCTTTGAGCTATTTTCAAACTTGGTTTTAATAGATTCTTCATTAAGCATTTTTCTAAGCAAAGTAACTTCTTCTTTGATTTTTCATTAATGATCTGTTGGTCTTCTAGCTTCTTTATTTCCTTTTTGAAGTTAGCAACTTCTTGTTTCAAGCTCTCAGCTTCTTCCATGCTAGCCAACACTTGTTGTCTTGAATTGTGCAACTCTTCTCGGAGAGTCTTGACTTCCTCTTCATTTGACTTTTGCTCTTCTTGATACTTTGAAATTTTTTCTTGCAAAGACTTGTTCTTCATCTTGCTTTTTCTTAATTCTTCAAGGGTACTTATGAGTTCTACTTCTAGGTTCACCTCACTTTCCTCATCTGAAGCATCTTCTGAAGTTTGAGTTATTGTTCCTATAAATAGATTTTCTTCATCTTCATTTGTGTCTTCACTATCAGACTCACAAATAGCAAGGCTTGTTTGTGCTATCTCTTCATTTGAATAAAGTTTTTCCAATTTATTCCAAAGTTCCTTAGCTGAAACAAATGATCTAATCTTCCTTTTGATGGATTGAGGTATTCCATCCAAAATGGCCTCCATTTCATTTGCATTATTTTTCTTGGCTTTCTTTTGAGCCGGAGTCCTTATTCTCTTTGGTGGGATATAATCAGAGATCATTGCATCCCATACATCAACTCCTAATGACTGTAGATAACTTTTCATTCTTGTACTCCAAAATATGTATTATTCTTTTCCAAGTACTGGAGATCCATTTTCTGTGTAAATCTCTTCTTGTTGATCCATAGTGGTTTTTAATAGGATCTTCCTTTCAGTGGTTAAACTGTTAGTGAAGAATCCAGCTCTAATACCAATTGATGGAATATTGGTCAATACTGAGAGGGGGGGGGGGGTGAATCAGTATTGTTAACTTTTTACCTTTTAACCACTTATTCAACTTTAATCAAAACATGGAATCAACAAGATACACAAAAACAAATAATTTATCATGGAACCCCAATTGGGTAAACCACCAACACTTTCTATACTGCAAAATTATGTTTACAATAAGTTTTGGAAGCCACAACTTGCTGGAGACACCAATCCCCAAGTTTCTCAGCCACCACTGAAGGATGCACCCACACCGTAGTTTCTGCTTGCACCTACAGACAAGGATACACCAATACTCTGATTTTTCAGCCACTATTGGAAGGAGGCCAAGACCCCCCTTGCAGGCATGTAGCCTGCCCTAGTGTTAAATTTTGAGCATTAATTCATTATACTCTAGGATCTTTACTGAGAGAATAACATATACAGTATATCAATGCATGACAATCACAATATGACAAGCATCACAAAAATCAAAAGCATAAGAGACAAGAGACACAGAGTTTCCGTGGGGAAAACCCTAAGGTGAAAAACCCCACAACTTCCTCAGAGATAGAGAGAGCAATGGCTCAACCAAAATACAACCAAATAACACTGAGATAGTCTCCTAGTAGCAGATGCTCCTGCTCCTCACTAGTGCGCCACTTTCTGAGTGAGAGTGAGTTACTTTTCCGAGTGAGTAAAATAGAGATCTCCTATCTCTATTTATACTCACCTTTTTTCCCAGTGACCTTATGGGGCCGACTTGTCTATCTAGGTACATCCACATTATATTATATATAATTCCGGGTCAGCCCCACATGGTGGCCTAATAACCCATCGGCAAGTACACACACTTGCAACACTTGTCAATCCACATGACGACACTTCCTTATAGAGGAATAACACATCTCTTATAAGGGTACAATAAATATATATAAAATACACAGATGAAATACATTCTGAAGTTACATATACATCAACACTCCCTCTTAACTAGGAAGGTATTTCTCGACACAGATCTGCTAGACAAGTCTTCTTCTCTGGATCATCGTCATCATTATCGTCACTGCTGCTGCTATCTCAACCAATCTCCAACTCTACTCGTCATAGGAATTTCTACAGAGCCAATCCTTTTTCATACTGGATGTAGGCCCACCACCTGCAGGTCTTCATCATCACTGGCCATACTGTGGAATCCTCAGGACTTATTACATGCGTCACAAAAACTGGCTACAACATCCCAAGCTATTACGAGCACACAGCTCTACCTATAGGATCTCCCAGGAGCACATTACATGTGACCCATCAAAAAACCTTGCTGAAGCATCCCAAGCTGTTACGAGCACACGGCTCTACCTGTCGGATCTCCCATGAGCACATTACAAGTGATCTCACCACAAAACCTGGCTGAAGGATCTGAGGCCTTTTTCATCCTGTCCAAATCTCCTAGGAGCAAATTACATGTGGTCATGGAAAAACCCTGGCTGAAGCATCTGGGGCCTTTTTCATCCTGTCTAGATCTCCCAGGAGCAAATTACATTCCATAGGACAAAACCTCGAAAGAGCATCTGCCAGATATCCCAGGGAACCGAATTACATGCCATAGGCAAAACCTTGAAAGACTATCTGCATATCTCCCAGGGCACAAATTATATGTCCTCCCAAATCAAAACCTCGAAAGAGCATTTGTCAGATGTCCCAGGGCACCGAATTACATGCCATAGGCAAAACCTCGAAAGACCATCTGCAAATCTCCCAGGGCACAAATTACATGCTTACCTGCACAACTTGATCCACAGCCACAATGTATCATCTGATACTCATCATGCATCATCCTGATGTACACATGATCATCCTGATCATCATCACTGCAACATCCTGCTGCATGTCATCTGGAGAAGCTCTTCATCCATGATCATCCTGATTATACAATGCATCCATATGATGCACACCAAGTATCTATCTGATACATATCATCATACATAGTGTATCCACCTGATACATAGATACATGATCCACACAATGTATCCATCAACATACATGATCTACCCGATCATACCTGATAGATATCAATATACATGATCTACCTGATCATACAATGTATCCACCTGATACATATACGGATACATGGTCCAAGCATCCAACATGATGCATATACACAATACATACAAATGATCCATCCGATCATATCCAACATCCAACATGATGCGTACATACATATAAATGATCCAACTGATCATATCCAACATCCAACATGATGCGTACATACATATAAATGATCCAATTGATCATATCCAGCATCCAACATGATGCATACATACATACATAAAAATGATCCAACTGATCATATCCAGCATCCAACATGATGCATACATACATACATAAAAATGATCCAACTGATCATATCCAAGTAGAAACCAAAACATCATCCTGATGCTCATCATCCAGCGCTTACATCCATAGCCATGTGAAGGATCCCCCTTCCAACATGCTTGGAATGGCTTCAGCAAATGTGTCCATCACTTCTTCCTCGAAGTGTCCTTGATCTGAAGAATGCCAAGCCTCTCTCTGAAGTACTCGAACTTCACCCTGGCTAGTGGTTTCGTCAGCACATCTGCAATCTGCTCGTCCGTTGCAACATACAGGATCTTCACAGCTCCTCTTTGCACCATATCCCTGATATAGTGATATTTGATCTCTATGTGTTTCGACCTGTCATGAAACACTGGGTTCTCGGACAGCTTCACACAACTCTGGTTATCACAAAAGATACCAGTAGCATCCAACGGGAGATCAAATAACTCAGACAGTAGCTTCCGTAGCCATATTGCCTCACAACTAGTTGAACAGGCTGCAACATAATTTGCCTCAGCTGTACTCAGTGCTACACAGGACTGCTTCTTGCTAAACCAAGAGATCACACCCGATCCCATACTGAAGCAGGACCCAGATGTGCTCTTCCTATCTGCAGCACTGCCAACCCAATCTGAATCAACATAACCTTGCAGGTTAAACTTTTGATTCGCTTCATACTTGAGCCCATATTCCACTGTACCCTTCAGGTACCTCAAAACATGCTTTACAGCAATCAGGTGAACACTCCTTGGATCCGTGAGGAACTGACTCAATGTGTTCACAACAAAGCAAATGTCCGATCTCGTGTTCGTCAGGTACATCAAGGACCCAATCATCTGACGATACATAGAGACATCAACCGGCTTAGATGAAGCATCACATAGAATCTTTAGATTCGATGCCATAGGTGTGGCCATGGCCTTGCAATCCATCATCCCAAATCTCTTCAGGATATCTACTATGTACTTCCCTTGACCAAGGAAGATCCCACCTGCACTCTGCCACACCTCCATACCTAGGAAATAGTGCATCATTCCCAAATCTTTCATATCGAATTCAGCAGGAAGCTTCCTCTTAGTATCTGCAATCAGTCTGTCATCTCCTGTTACAAATAAGTCATCCACATACAGGAGTAGAATCACAGGATTCCCTTCCTCAACCTTGTAGTAAAGGTTGGAATCCGCTTTACTCTTGGTAAAGACCAAACTAGATAGGAAACTGTCCATCCTACCATACCAAGTTCTGGGAGCTTGCTTCAAGCCATACAAGGATTTCTTCAATCTGCACACATATGAATCCCTGTCATGTATTTCAAAACCGAGTGGCTGCTCCACATATACTTCCTCCTCAACTACACCATTCAAGAAAGCAGTCTTGACATCCATCTGGTGTATTTTCCATTTCATAGCTGCAGCTAGGGCAAGTACTGTTCTGATGGAAGTATACCTGGCTACAGGTGCAAAAGTTTCTTCATAATCTATTCCCTCTTTCTGAGAGAATCCACGAGCTACGAATCTTGCTTTGTATTTCTCCACATTGCCATCTGCAGCATGCTTGATTTTGAAGATCCATTTAGAAGTCACAACAGACTTCTCTTTAGGTCTTGGGACATCTCAAACATCATTCTTCATTATTGATTGGTATTCCTCAACCATGGCATCCTTCCATTCTTTCTTTTCCGCTGCTTCTTCATAATTGGAAGGCTCTTTGTTCATAATGTCACAGAGTAAAGCAACATAGCTGGTATGTGATCTTGTTCTCTTCTTTGCTCTGTGTTCTTCTTCTGGAATGCCAAATCTTTCTGCATCTTGAATGAGCTCTCTAGCCCATGCAGGTTTCCTCTTGTGAGAGTTATCCTCACGGGGTGGATCTACAGGTTCTTGCGGATCTTCAAATTCACGAACAACTTCTGGAACTGCTTCAGTCATGGTAGTGTCTTGAAATCTAGTTTCCTTAGGTTCTTCATCAACTTCGATAGGTGCCTTCCTTGATTTGATGAATGTTGAGTTTTCATCAAATGTTACATCCCTGTTGACATCAATCTTCTTGAACCCTGGAAAGTATATTCTGTAAGCCTTCGAGATTTCACTGTAACCCACAAAGATACCCTTCTTTCCTGAAGGATCTAGTTTAGTCCTCTTTTCCTTTGGGACATGAGTATATACTGGACAACCAAATATTCTGAGATGACTGACTTCAAGTTTCTTACCAGAAAAGACCTCTTCTGGAGTCTTGTTGTCCAATATCTTGTGGGGTGTTCTGTTCTGCACATACACAGCTGTTCTAGCTGCTTCTGCCCATAGATGCATAGGTAGATCCTGGTCATGCAACATTGCCCTTGCTGCTTCCATGATAGTTTTGTTCTTTCTTTCTGCAACTCCATTCTATTGAGGATTATAAGGAGCAGTCAACTCCCTCTTAATCCCTGAATCACTACACAGCTTCTTGAAGTCACTTGAGGTGAATTCTCCACCATTGTCAGATCTGAAAGTTTTGATCTTCTTGTCAGTTTGATTCTCCATCAAGGTTTTGAATTCCTTGAATTTATCAAGCACCTCATCTTTTCTCTTCAAGAAGTATACCCAAGTCTTCCTAGAGAAGTCATCAATAAATGAGACATAGTAAACATACCCACTTAGGGAATTGGATGACATAGGGCCACATACATCTGAGTGGATGATTTCCAGGATGTCTTTTGCCTTGCTTTCACTGCTTGGGAAAGCCTTCTTAATGTTCTTACCTTTTGCACATCCTTTGCAAACACCTTCATGTTTGGTCTTGATTTCAGGAAGACCCTCTACTTCCTTGCTTGCAATTGGAAGTGCTCTATAGTGCATATGAGCAAGTCTTCTATGCCAAAGTTCACTTGGCTCCATGGATTCATGCACCATGGCATGTTCAGGTTGTTCCTTCAATTTATACAAACCTCCCTCTTGCTCTCCAATCACTACTGCATCATCTATGTTCTTTCCCTTTGGCCACATTAGGACTTGGCCATCCACAAATGAAACCCTCATACCTTTTGCATCCAATGCAGAGATGGAGAGTAAGTTCTTCTTGAGCCTAGGTACATAAAGGACTTCTTTCATCTTCAAAGATTTTCCAGAATCTAGGTTGTATGAGGCTTCACCACTTCCTTTGATTGGGTATTGATAATCATCCCCAAGTTTCACCTTATGGGGTGATTCATGTTCTGATAGGTTCACAAAATATTCCTTAAACCCAGTCATGTGTTTGGAAGCCCCACTATCAATCAACCAATCATTACAACCATGGGAGATGGTACCTTTGAGAGCAGATATCAGAACATACTCTTCTTTACTTGATGAGTCATTATCACTATCACTTTCTACCCTAGCTTTCTTCTTTGGGGGTTCATCATCTTCAGCAGCATGAGAATGAAACCTTCTTTTGCTACCCTTCTTCTTCTTATTGGAGATGTTGTCCTTCTTGTTCTTGGGACAATTTATGGCAATATGTCCTTTCTCATTATAGGTGAAGCATATTCTTCTTTCTTTGAAGTGATGTGAAGATTTCTTGGAGTGAGATGGCTCTCTCTTGAACTTTCCTTTCTTGGTGTGAGCTGTGAGATCTTGATCTTCATTCCCCATCTTCTCTTCTCGTGCCACAAGCCTTGCTTCTTCTTGTGAGCATTCTTCCCGTAGTCTACTGAAAGAGATCAACTTCTTTCTTGCACAAATTCCTTGGATAAAGGAATCCCATGACCTGGGTAGGCCATTTAGTGTGGTCATCACTACTTCACCATTCTCCACCATTTCATCCACTGCTTCTAGTTGTTCCTTGATCTGTGAGACCCTTAAAAAATAAGATTGAATGGTTTTTCCATTCTGAAACTTTACTCCTTTCAATTGGTTTCGCAGGGTCATCTTCTGATTTATGTTCTTCCCTTCAAATAACTTGGTCAAAGAGTCAAACATCTCTTTAGGTATCTTGAGAGAAGACACATGGGGTATGAGATGGTCTTTGATAGAATCAACAATGATTCTCTTTGCATTGACCAAGTTCTTTTTATGCAATGCCTTGGCCTCTTCATCCTCTGGGATAGGGATGTCTTCTTTCACATATGAGTCCAACTCATTCTCTTCCAAGATTAACCCAATCCTATACTTCCAGGCTCGGAAGTTATCAGCCCCTTCAAGATTATCCTCAAGCTTGGTGTGGAGAGACATCTTAAAGAGTACTTCAAATGGAAATAGAAAAGATTTAGGTCTTACCACTTGAAATGCTGAAAACTGGATCTGGTCTCGGATTAGGGTTTGTTAGAGAAACCCTAAAAATTCAAAATGTGAATTTCAAATTTCTGAAAGGATAGAAAGATGTGCTTTGATGAGCTAGCCATCTTGGTGCTTTCATAATTTGATATCAACAAAGTCTTGCCCTTCAGAATTGCCCTTTTGTCCTCCCGGGTTCACTAGGGAGAGCCCTGAATTAGGGTTTGAGTTTCCCGGAGATCTACCCAACCAAAAATCTCGATCCAAAGCTCTAAAATTCGATTTTTGCAAGGAGCCTCCAGTTGTGCCTTCAGATTCCAGAAATTCCTATTTTTGTGGAAACCCTAATTTTTAGGGTCAAATCTGAAAATGCTCAGAATTGAGTTCTGATTGGACAGATAGATGCGCCATGATGAGTAGAGTCAATCTACTATAGTGATTTTCAAAAATATGTGGAGAGAAACCCAATAAACAAGGAACTCAAGCTTCCGTCACTACAAAATGTCTTCTTCTCAGGTTAGCTCTGATACCATATTAAATTTTGAGCATTAATTCATTATACTATAGGAGCTTTACTGAGAGAATAACATATACAGTATATCAATGCATGACAATCACAATATGACGAGCATCACAACAATCAAAAGCATAAGAGACAAGAGACACAGAGTTTCCGTGGGGAAAACCTTAAGGTGAAAAACCCCACAACTTCCTCAAAGATAGAGAGAGCAATGGCTCAACCAAAATACAACCAAATAACACTGAGATAGTCTCCTAGTAGCAGATGCTCCTCCTCCTCACTAGTGCGCCACTTTCTGAGTGAGAGTGAGTTACTTTTTTGAGTGAGTAAAATAGAGATCTCCTATCTCTATTTATACTCACCTTTTTGCCCAGTGACCTTATGGGGCCGACTTGTCTATCTAGGTACATCCACATTAAATTATATATAATTCCGGGCTGACCCCACATGGTGGTCTAATAACCCATCGGCAAGTACACACACTTGTGACACTTGTCAATCCACATGACGACACTTCCTTATAGAGGAATAACACATCTCTTATAAGGGTACAATAAATATATATAAAATACACAGATGAAATACATTCTGAAGTTACATATACATCAACACCTAGTACCACCCTACCTCCCTTGATTGACATTATTAATACTTCTCTGGTCTTCTTCAACTTCTCACTCTTTCTATCTTGACTTGGTCTCTGCCTTGCTACTACAAGGACCTTCACTGTCTTTTTACTTTGATGGTCTCTGTCTTTTATTTTGCTCTCTTTTTCTGCTTGATTGTGCACTCTCTGGTCTCTGCCTCTTCTTACTGTAGCTTCTACAAAAGTCTTCATTGGTTTCTTGTTGGTCTCTGTCTTCTGTTTACTCTTGCTCTGCTTCAGATCTTCATCATTCCCCAGACACAGTTTTTTTTATCTTTATACTGCTTCAGATCAACATCATTATTTAACCATAGAGACCCTCTTTAATACTGGGTCTTCATTATTTCTGTCTTCTTCAACAAACTCGACTATAGAGCCATCTTCCTGCTTCTTAAAATATTCATTATCCATCCACAAAAGAGACACACATTTCGAATGACTTTGTTTTCTTAATATATATACATCTCCAGTAGTAATGTGTATTCTTTGGAAGTAACACAACTCTTCAAAACAATGTGACCCTTTTAAAAACACGACTCTCCATTTAAAATCACTTTTTAACTATATATTTTTATTTAATCTTTTACTCCAACAAAAAGGTAAAATATTTCTTTATTTCTTTTTAGCAAAAAGTTTTCCCCATTTTTTTTTAATTTTTAATTTTTATCTTTTATATATTTTTATTTAACTTTTTACTTCCAACAAAAATGTTAAATACTTATTTCTTTCCAGCAACAAGTTTTCCCCTTTTTTAATTTTCAATTTACATCTCTTGTATATTTTTATTTAACTTTTCACTCCAACAAAAGGTTAAATATTTCTTTATTTCTTTCTAGCTACAAGTTTTCCCCCTTTTTTTAATTTTCAATTCACATCTCTTATATCTTTTTTATTTAACTTTTTACTCCAAAAAAAGGTTAAATATTTCTTTACTCTCACGTGCTTTAACATATATTTTAATTATATATTTAATATATAGAAAACCTGTCCAAAATTTGAAGAGACATTAACATATATTTTAATTATATATTTAACATATAGAAAACCTGTCCAAAATTTGAAGATCATGTCTCTTCATTAAGAATTTAACTAACATCACGTCCTTATCTTTTATAAAACATCATGACTTTTCACAAGATGTGTCTCTTTATATTTTATAACATATCACTTAATTCTTATATTTATTCTTAACAACATGCAACTTAATAAAGTATTACTCGTCATAAAACTTCGTTGACTTCATAGTTGTGAAACTTAGCAAGGGTTTCTAAACCATCGATCACTTCATATGTTTTATAACATATCACTTAATTCTTATATTGTTATTCTTAACAACATGCAAACTCAACATTTTTCTTGGTTTTGGTAGGTTAATAACTTGCATGTGTGAACACTATGAGAGGATCTGATCTCATGGTTGAATAGCCAGTTCATCAAGGAACATGATGTCATGTCCCAAATTTGGTATTGGGTCAAAATGGCCTAATCACATTGGCCCTATTCATTAGAGTTTGTCAAATTGATGCTAAAGGTCAAATAATTGCCAAGGAGGAAAATTACTAGTCTCCTAGGTTTAGGGTGGAAGCTTTGGGATTTGGAATAATGGGGATAATAAATGATGTTTGAACATTAGAATGGCATAAATATTTAATAAAGGAGATAAATAAATATATACAAGTGAAAATCAAAGTGGCATTTCATCATGAAGACACATGGAGGAAGTGGGACCCACATATGGCTAGATTTCCCCACTACACTTGGCATCATTCTCTCACCAATTCGAATTCAAGGTGAATGGGAACATACTTGGGGGAGTCCAAAAGGTATTATTCATTGCATTACTCATCCAAGGTCGAAATATAGAGGAAGAGTAACTCCCATGGAAGAGGAAGAGGCAATTTGGATCTAGTGAGACACTTGGGCTAGATTCCCTAGCTCTATGACAACAATGATGAAGATGCTATGACACCTATGACACAAATCAGACCTGAAGGATGACATATGACATATATGACATGTCAGGGCTAAAAATAGACTCCAAGAGGGCGCTCAAGGGTGTTAGGGCAGCTAAGATGCTTCCACATGTGATTTGGTGGAAGTGGGAGACTAGGAATTGTTGTACAAGTGGCGTTCTTTGGAATCTCTTCCCAACTTGAGTTGGCATGAGTCTCTTGGAAGGAATTCGACCCATGGAGAACATTAGAAGTTTATAAATGTCAATAACAAAGAATGAAACCAACTTTTGATCATTTGTAGAATTTGCAATTGCATTTGTGAAGAGGGAGAGCTAGTGGATGACTAGTTTCTTGCCTTAGCCAATTTCGAGGGTGAAAGATTCCCATCCAAGTTTGAAATTGGAAAGGCCATTCGGACCTTTCATTTGGAGCTTTAATGGAGTCTTTATTTGCAGGTGTAAGCTACATGGCAGCTCATGGTTTCTTCTATTGCAGCTCGCTCCTTCAACCATTTCCAGTTTTGATGGCATATTCTTGATCCTTGAGGGAGGGCGTTTTTGGTGAGCTATTGTACTCTTTGGGGGAGATTCTAATGCCAAATTTGTTTTGTAATATGAAGTAAATACTCTGTTCTTCATCTCCAGAAAGTTTCAGGTCGAAATTCCAAGTAGAAATGTATAAATCTCATTTTTAATGGAAGAACAATGCCATTTCCCCACTACCTTGTTGTGAACCAATGTATTGATGATGATTTCGAATGAATGGATGATTCTATGATGAATTTGTTATTAATGGAATGCCATGGATGTATTTTACAAGTTTCATGTACTGTAGTTGAGCATTTGAAGCATTTTTACTCAGTTTAATTGCATTGGGAGAAGAAATAGTGCCATTTCCCCAAGGGTCGAATTGGTGATTTTTGCAGTTGAATGGGAGAGGGTGAGAACAGTTGTAATAAACCATTAATGGTGCATATGAGACCTTAATAACATAATTAACACATTACATACCTCTGTTCATAAATTTGAGTGGGTTTGGAGGCATTTGGGAAGCCATTTTCAGTACTTACCTTAGGGGGATTTGAACCCCAAATTACTAGTAAAATTGCATACTTGGTCCAGAATATTAAGAGAGTTTGCAGAGGTATTTTGGTGGCCATATGTTATCTATGAACATCATAATAAATCCCTAATATCATTCATACACCTTCCTTGAAGATTTGAAGGCATTTGGAGTCAATTTGAGACCTAGAGACCAATACTAGTCAAAGGGAAATCACTAGTAAAGTTACCTACATTGACCAGAATTGAAAGAGTATTTGCTGAAGTGTTTTAAAGGTACAAAGGCATCCCTGAAACACATATTTATGTTCTAATATCATTCATATACCTTCTCACAAGATTTGGGATCATTTGGGGCAAATTTGGGACCTAGAGATCGAAACTAGTCAAAGGTCGAACCAAGGAAAAAAAGTGGAAAATTGCAATTTTAATAAAATCCCTAACAAGGGACATTACACATGATCATGCCATCTTTGGATTTTACTGACACACACACACTCTTTTGTAGGCATTTGAAAATAGCCTTCCAAATTGTTTAATTTCAACACTTAGACAAAATTGTCAAACCCTAGTCATTACTGTGCCAGAAGGAATTTTGGAAGACTCATATCTTTGTCATCTGACCATCACTAAGAAAACTGAAGGTATTGCTGGATAGCCACTCCACCAGGAAACAAAACCATGTCACCTTTAGAATTTACTGAGACACCCTGAGCTTATGGCGGGCATTTTTCTGAGGTGATTTAGTCATTTTGCTTGCTAAACCCCTGTTTTGGCAGGTCCATAACTTCTCCTTCATGCACGTTCTGGACAAAATGAAGACATGGTCAGGTAGGCAAAACAACAATCTACAAGACCCCCCTATGGTGTGGGAATTTATATTCTCCTATAAATGATGGCGTGCATTTCCTTAAGACAGTTTTTACTAAATTTCCAATACTTGGTCATTTTCTTGTTTTTCACCAAATTGCCATATTTTTCCAAAATAATGTCAGATTGCTATAATGACTTCCTGGTAACTCCAGAATACCATCATGTGTTTTTCCAGCCTTATCACACATGCCACATCACCATACATTCCATGTCATTACTACCAACCATGCCACATCATCATACATGCCATCCTTTGACTTTCACTGAGTTCACTCTTGCCATCATGTCCTTGGTTATTCCTTGTCATCACTAAACCCCAAGGCAAGAACCCCCCCCCCCCTGCCCCTCTCCATCAGGTAATCAGCGTCGGCCCTTTCTGTAATTGGGCCATTGATTTCATGGAGTGCAACCCTCCCTCGGCAGGAGGCCATAAATATATCATCATGGCTGTCAATTATTTCACCAAATGGGTTGAGGCCATGCCCACATTCAACTGTAAAGCTGAAACTGCAGCTCACTTCTTTTTCAACCACGTCATCACACGGTTCGAGGTACCCAAGCAAATTGTGTCCGACCATAGCTCCCACTTTGAGGACTCCGTCTGGAAGGAGTTATCAGCCTTGTTGAAATTTGAACATCAATACGCCTCTGCCTATTACCCTCAAGGGAACGGCCAAGTAGAGGCTATTAACAAGATTCTAAAAACCATCCTGCAACGCACCATAGACAAGCATAAGTCCAACTAGCATCGCATGCTGTTTCCTGCACTTTGGTCTTACCGCACATCTACCAAGACCGCTACAGGTTTTACCCCTTTTCACTTAGTCTATGGTGTTGAGTCTATTCTTCCCATTGAGTGTTAGATTCCCTCCCTCCACATTGCCATCGAACTCCTCCCGGAGACCTCACCACTCGAGCAATGCCTAATCCTTTTAGAACAGGACAACGAGGACCGCCTTATGGCCTTGCAAACCATTGAGGCTGCTAAGAACCGTTCCAAATCCGATTACGACAAGCACATCCACCCTCACAATTTTCGAGAAGGAGACCTTGTCCTAGTCTACGACCAAGCACACGATAAGAATGGAAAAGGTAAGTTTGAGTCTATGTGGAAAGGTCCATACGTCATCCACACATGCCTCGGACACGGGGCATACATCCTCATCGACTTTGAGGGAAACCATCTGCGTAACCCCCGTAATGAGTTGTACCTTAAACACTTGTACCCTTGAACACTTTTTGGACCCACGAGTCCATGTTGTATAGTTGAATTTCTTTTCATCTTTCATTTTTTGCATTCAGGGCCTCACACGTTTCTCCCCCACATGACCACAAATGGATCCTATCCCACCATACTATGTCAGTTTCACCGACGGTGGAAGTCGCTGGTCCCCAAACCTCGCCTCCGCAGCATGGGTTTTATATTACCCCTCACATGAGTTGATCCACATCGACGAAGTGTGCATAGGAGCTTCCACCAACAACCAAGCTGAGTATGATGTTGTGACTGGTCTCCTGACCGTTTCCCTCCAGATGGGTATAAGTCTCTTTCGTGTGTTCCTCGCCTCCCAGCTACTCGTCGCCCAACTCAACAACTATTACCAAGTACAGGATCCTTGCCTCTTTAGAAAGTTCCTGTGCACTAAACAAATGATTAGATAGTTTGAATCCATTGCATTCATTCATGTCCCGCGAAGTCAAAATAGTGTTGCAAACCAAATGGCTAACAACATTCTAGACTGGCACATAAACCACAACCGGTAGGAAGCAAATCATAACCATGCATCTATCCATCATATAGGGATACATAAACATCATGAAAAGCACAAAAAAATCATCATCATAATTTGCATCCACGTGCATATACATCCTCATCATAAAGTGCATCCACGTGCATATAAATAAGAAACCACCATAATGTGCATCCACGTGCATATACATAAACAAAAGCCATCACTACAAAATGCATCCACGTGCATATATATATACATTATAAGTACAAATATCATCGTGCCCACAAAACCCCTAAACATAAATACATCGAGGAGCCCCAACAATGTCCTCATCATATAATACATCCTGATACAAAATACAAAATCCCCATGCTCAAGGTATGGGGGGCAATCCCATCAGATGGTTAATCAATCAGAGTCCTCTTTGTGGTCCTCCTTATCGTCCTACGCCTCCTCCTCGACTGGCTCATATGATCTTGTCTCAATGTCCTCATCTCCATAGTACGGGACATCCCCTTAGGAAATGGCCCGCACCGTCTCTTCCACCATAGCTATACGCCTCATCAGGGGCCTCCACTCCCGTGGAGCATCATAACATATATCAATCAACTCTTGGCTCAGGTGTTGCTAGCCAATCTCAACAACCCCATCAAGGATACGGTCGATACCCACCCGCAAAGTATCCAGTGTCACCGCAGAGCCCCGACGTCGACTCTGTCCACGTCCAGGAGGGTCCATACCCTCCACACGACCTCACTGCGCATGATACCCTCTCGAGGGCAGCAACCCAACATCTGCACATGAAAAAAATATCATAAGTATCAGTGCCATACAAATCAACTAGATACCATTTATGCTATGATAGATACCATCTATGCTATGATATCCATAAAATATGAGGATCAAACATACATAACAAACATACCATTAGGTCCCCATGCCTGTCTAGGAGGTCGTGGTAGCCCCGGATCCCCTCGGAAATCCATCCCGACATACAGATAGTCCTGGATCACAATAGGCAATTATATCCACTGCACGAACAACTCCTCAGTGAAGAATATCCCCACTAGCTCTCCTTCCGCACGAGTCATCATCTCACCCCACTGATACATCCGGGGCTTGATCGGCCCCCTGTCACGCACCACTAAGTGCGGTCGCAAGCTCGGGACCTGCTCAAAAAAGAAGGAACAGATGAATGAGGTAAAGCAAAACCTTCCTCCTCGATGACTCACCTCGTTCAGCTGCCGCTGAACCACTATCGGATACATTTGACCCCATGCGAAGTAAGTCCCGTCCAAAACCCGCTCCACCAACATCATCTGGCACCTAGAGACCCTATGGGTCGAATGTGACCCCAATACATGTACCACCAATGACGCAATCGCTCGTGTCTCCACACTCTGAATGCCACAAATCAATAGTGCATTGTCATGCACATAATCCCTTGGATAACAATGCCTCTCCAAAAAATCCTCCATGGCAATATCACTCCAGTGCCTCTCCAGAGTATCCGCAACCCTACCCAGCCGTGGAAGCCCCGTAAAAAAATAAACATCAGTGAGCGTAATCTCCAACCGCTCACCCTAGATGATGAATGCCTCAGCATCCGCATCCCAGAAACTGACTAACTTGTTTAGCAACAAGCTAGCCAAGCACATGAGGGACACTTGCGCGAACTTTAATAGTGCACACCAAGCCAGTATGTACTGAACATTTATGTCCTCCATGATCGCCTCTAATAGGTTGTCCGCTAGCTCGTGCTCCCTCCAAGCCACCGGCATCATGCCAACCAGTCAACCAAAACCCATTAGTTCAAAAAACAAAAATAGACAAACCCCAAACATAGGTTGAATGTGCACCCCAAACTGCACATTCTAGCCCCCCAGTTGCACTCCTAAAGCAAGACTGTGAGGCCCACAGTTGCGCTTTGAAGTGCAGCTGTGCACCCCACAGCTGTGCTTCGAAGCGCAGCCGTGGGGCCCACAACCGCGCTTCAGAAGCACAGCTTCCACACCCAGCGCAGTGCTCTGAAGCGCAGTGCTTCTATCAAAACTTGCGCTCCGGCGCTTTGGAGACCAAATTCTCCTCCTACGCCTTCCTAGGACACCAATTCGCCTCCCAAATACATCAAAAAACATGGGAAAACATTAGAACACTCACCTGCAAGTTGTGGAATCTAAATCCACCGGTCGGAATGTGAGAAATCGAAGTTTTCATCTCTGGGGCCCTCCACTCTCCTGTCAATTTGAATAGTGACAATGACACATGTCACGAGGGTCCCCACCCCATTTATAACTATTTTTCCAAAACTTCTTTTGACCATTCTGGAGCCATTCGAACTCCGTTTTTCGCACTGTTCACACAGCTGGATTCATATTCCCGCGCCCGTGATGATGCTTGAGATCATTTCTCTCTCTCACAAAAATATTTTGGACACTTTTTCTAGGCCTCCCATCACCTCGATTTGCGTTCCCACCCCGTGGAAGGCCCATGCCGACTCAATTTTTCGCACCGTTTGCACTCCCAAATTCATATTCTTGTGCCCATGATGATGCTTGAGATCATTTCTCACTCTCACAAAAATATTTTTGGGCACTTTCTCCAGGCCTCCCGTCGCCTCAAGTTGCGTGCCAACTCCGTTTTTTACATCGCTTGCACCATCAGAATCACATTTCTGCGTCCGTGATGATGCTCGATATCATTTATCACTGTCACAAAGACCTTTGTCGAGCATCTCTTCCATGCCCTTTGTCGCCTCGATTCACATGCTGCTCCAGATGCATCTTGGCCATCATCTTGTTTGGTATAATTTTATCCATTTTTCAAGCCGAGCAACTCCTTTTACGAAAAATGAACTTAGGGAGTTTTTGTTAAGGTATTTTTTGAATCATAAAAGAATGGAAAGATCGTCGAGGAATCTTGTTTCCTTTCATGCTCGCTAAAAGTATCTAAAAGGGCATCTATCAGGTATAAGTTTATCCCTTTTCCGGACCCGATAGACTAATTACAATAAAGGAATACTCTAGTCACATCGACTAGAAGAGTTCTCCATTTTACACTTTTATGCTTTTTCGGGCCTTGGAGACTAACATACGAAAAATAACCCCTTGGAGTCTTCTTATTTGCTTTCTGACTCTCTAAAAATGAAATCAACCACAAGCATTCACCATCCTGGGCTCGCACAAATCCACACGATGGTACCTTCCGACCATCTCAGAGTCTTCTTATCGCTTTCAGACTCCTTAAAATTGAAAGCACACATGAGCATGCACTGTCCTGGGCCTGTATAATCCACACAAAAGTACCATTTTGAGCATACTTGTATCCCTTCTTTGAGCTCCTCAAAACATGAAGAAGGCCCTAATGGCGCCTATCGACGCCCCGATAAATCATTGCTAGTCTCATTGTTATGGAAGCCCCCCAAGTATGGTCACCTTTGTTCAGATTATTCTGCGATGTGTTACCCTTCGAGTCTTTTGATATTACCTATCAGTGCCCCCCTTGAGTCTCCCCCATTGCAGTCACAACCCCAGGTCCCTTACACTATGATCCCCTTCCTCGAAGTCAGTTTCATATGCTTCCAGGTCAACCTTACCATCATACTCTGAACAAAGGAAGTTTGAGTCCTCCCCTCACTCTGCGACCCTGATATCCCCCCACAGTGTCAGTATCACATGTAGTACTATCACATCTCAGTTGTACACCTCACGCTCCAATCAAGGAAACATCATTGCCTTGGTAGTGGCGAGGTTTCCCTCTGTCGACGCCAACCCACATATTCCGGAGGATAGACCTAGAGGTCCTTGTGCCTTGGACTCAACACCATCAATGGTGAGTGCCTATGGACCATTCGAAAATGAGCCATTAGTGCCTCTCCAAATGGTTGTTTGTCACGTGCTCGACTTCAACACCTTGATCGCACCATTGAGACTCGTACAGGGTATGGATTCCTGCCTTTGACCCCCTTAACGTGTAAAAGGATGGGGAGGGGCATATAAATGGGGGCTAGATTCTAACACACTGTTACAAAGAGGCCCAAGTCAAGGAGCAAGACCAAAGAAGATAAGTTGGGGATACTCTATCGAGGTGACCTATTCTATCTAAGAAGGTTATAGTCCGTTGAACCATAAAGTAAAGGCTCTGGAGTTGGTGTCATTGTTGTTCCATTATAATTTGGCTAGAAGTTGGGACTTTTTCCTGGGTGGTGATAAAACACAAGATTTTAACCATATAAAACTTAATTAAAACAGGATATCATGCCCTTCTTTGTTATGGTTGATGCAGGGAAGAAAAATAGAAAACTCAACATTCACTTATCTATTGTCACTTTAGTGATGCTGTTTGGGAACTAGCTAAATTACGTTGATAAACATTTTTGATCCATCCCAAGGAGGTTCTCTGTAGAATTGGCAGAAATAATGGATCCAGAAAGGTAAAACGTTATTTAGGGAGTGACGTTTACCAACAAATAATGGAGTTATTGCGTTGTGGACCACGGTTGAGAGTAAATTATGCAAACACTAAAAGATCATGGAACTTCAGAGGATGTGCAATAAATGGCAGGATGATTTCAATTTTGAGCAGCTGGGGAGGTCTGGTTAATCAATATCCAAATCCCAAGAGAGGAGTTGGAAAAGAAGAAAACCTTTGGTCATCTTTATATTCTTTAAATATAGTTCACTAAATGAACTTTGATGGCATTAAAAAACAACCTTGGAAAATCAAGTTAAGGGGTGTTAGGATATTCCTATACTCCATCCTAGTCCTACTATCTTTTTAGTCATTTTCATTTTCAGTCTTTTTGGATTTGCATGCACTTTTAGGGTTTGCATGCATTCTAGGGTTTGCATGCATTTCCAGTCATCAGTCCCAGCACCTAGCCCTCAGTTAGCTAGCACTCGAAGCTTCTTCCTGATCAGTTTCAGCCCTCCTAGTGCGCCCTCCTTTCACCTATTGCATGAGAGAGGCACACTTCTTCACCTACCAGTCCAGTTATGTTCAGTTAACAAGACTTCTCTCCCTGATTTTAGGCTTGACTCACTCTTTACTGACCTTATCACTCCGATGGACCTCCAGTGTGACTAGATAGGCTGTTCTAACTCTAGTTAGCTCCATGAGTGTCCTCCACTGAGCCTCCTTCACTACATTAGTGCTTCCATGTGCTAGTTACACCTACCACATTCAGTTAGACTTAGTTTGACTGTTACACCCAAAATCTACTCATCATCAGATTCAGTGTATACACCCGTGAAGATACCTGGACTAAGTAATCATCCTGGGAGGATTTGCACTCTCTTTTGCAATATTTTGAGAGGTCGTCGCAGGTTGCACACTAGAAACATGCGACACCGCATCTTGCTCCATTTCAGGGTGCGACGACGTCAGTTAATAGGCAAAAATAGCTTATTCGAGATCTTTCTTGAAACTTTCTCATTTAGGGGCTTATCCCTGACCTCTAGGGGAGCTGGTACTCGACCCCTAACTCTTTGGGAGGATCCCCTATCTCTCTCCTACCATCTCTCAACCTATCCTATCCATACCCCATCCACTTAGTCCTATATAAGTGAAGCTCACTCCCATCCCAAGAGGAGGAAGACTATGGTATCTACATGTTGGTGAAATCACTCTTAGAACATCTCCACTCACCTATTGGAGAACTCATACTTCCTTGGAAGGATATGGCAATCGGCTTTGTCGGAGAAGGGATACAACGTTAAGCCTTGGTTATGGTTCTATATCTCTATCATGTACTCCTTTATTTGTAGTAATACAAATGATTTCCACCAATATTGTTTTCGTGTGCAATGATATTGAGTAGTTTACTCGCTTAACGGTTTACTTAGATCGCTTATTGTATAGATGTCTTTTACTGGTTTCTCTTGTTTCTTGTCTTGACAGGTCTTGCAGCTTGGATCTGACGACCATAGTACGTGGATCAACATTCCGGAGAAAGGATTGCATAGTAAAAAGGTAAGACATCTAGTACTTGGTCCTTAAGTAGATCTAGGAGATGTATTTGTAGTCTGTTCTATTTGTTGTAGACTCACATTGAGCTAGGGAGATCTGACTCGCATCCGCTCGAGTGGATTGTCCGATAACAAATTTGGTGACCATACTGGGGAGTGGTGTTTGTCTTGTTTAGTGGTCATTAATCTGAGAGTCATTTTCAGTTGATTACATAACACAAACCTCTTGTATCATTTTTTTCCATTTACTTCTTAGGATTTATTTCACTGCCAGATCTTCACGTTGAATATTTTGATCTCCTTCCTCTAAGTTTATACAACTCATTTTCAAGCTTGTTTGTGGTTCATTGTTGAGAGATCTGATTCATTTTTGAATCTAGACCTCGCCTGTCGCACCTGGGCAGTGGAAACAGAGCGACACTGTGTCATTTTGGGTCTTTGTTCTTTACCTGGTGGATACTCGTTGCACCCTTTGCATTGGTAAACTATGACATCGTCGCACTTCCCGTGTGAACAAACTGCGACGTCGCACTGTGTACAAGGGCATAGTGCGTCGATCTGTCAAAAGTTGGCATACAGGAATCCCTTCCCTCATTTGACAGTTTGAACCTTGGTCTGATGTATGAACTCCCTCTGCTCTGTAAGATCCAGCCAGGGACCCCATTTATGATTTGTGTGTTGAGAGTTTGGTTTCATTTGGATTGACTTCGGGTTCCGTCTTGGACAAGTTTGAGATAGGTAGTGGTGGATACTCTAGTCTCCTCCACCTTCATCCGTTCACTCTTTCATTCCCTTCCTTCCATCCTTGATCTGATCATTACATTGGATCAACCTCCAGACCTCATTTACATTTGTTTTGAGCTTTGCTTGCTTAGTTTGCTTGTTGCTGCTTGCTTTTGAGTCAAGTGTGTTTTTCAGCTTGGTTGAGGGCTTGTCTTTTCTTGAGTTTTCTGAATGTATGAGTGCTGCAAGTAGTCATTTAGATCTGAAAGCTCAGCTGTTATCAAGTTTACTCTTTGATGCATCCATTGAAAGATTAAAAGTGCTTCTCTCCCATTGTTTCTCAAAAAAAAATTATTGAAGAAAGATTGTTGTGCATTGGAAAATTCTCGTTTATGTTTTGGAAAAGTTGAATGAATGTATGATTTATTGTGTTTTTCTTGAATTATGAATCGCTCATTTTCCTAAAAGGCTCAAAATACGCTTCGATTTTTGTGAAATTGATTCTATGCTAAGGAAAGATAAATGCATTTTTAATTCTTCTTGCTTTTAGATCATTGAAAGTGAAATTGAAAAACTTGCATATTTCATTTCAGAATTCTCTCTTTTCATCATTTAGTGTCATTTTGATTTGAAAAGAAAAAGAAGAGAAAAAAATTGTTTTGATTTGGTTTAGTAGTGTTGTGTACTTTTGCGTTTCGCTAAAAAGGAAAAGAATACTTTCATTGTCAAATTTGTTTGAATTGGGAATTGTGTTGCATTGAGTTTGTTTTGGCAATACCATTGGAAAAAAGCTTTCTCCTTCCCATAGCTAGAATTCATTGAAAGAAAAGAATATTTTGTGCATGTAGCTAGGGCTTGCATTATGCTTCTGATTATGTACTTACCTCATGCATTCACCTAACCGTTCAAGATAAAATTAACGGTAGAACTAGGTAAAATTTTTAGCAACTTGTGTGTAAGTTAGAGACGTGTTCCAGCGTCGTTAAGCGTGGCAACTGTCGTTATTTGCCAACACTGTATCCCGGGGGTATTGTAGTCTTCCACGTACATCGGTATATCGATCTCCTTCATGTACCCACCAAGTACCATAATCCGTACTTGGAGTATATTGAAAGGTGTATCATGTACTTGACATGTATATCGGAAGGTCTCTTGCCGAACGGTTGTGCATTAGACAGCACCACTACGGATTTGAGCTCCCATGTACCTTGGCATATATCGGGAGACACGATTAGGATTCCTGAAACCAACCGAGTTAACTATTTGGCTGTCTTGGCAAAGAAATACAACAAGAACAACACTCGGGGAGATTAGCATGCACGTACTGTCCAGGTAATCGGGTATGCAGGCAAGGGTACGGTCCTAATCCTCCTTATCGCATCATATTGTTGGACCTTGCAGTATATCGCGGTTTGCGATGCCTTCATAATCCCGTGAGGTTCCAGACTTTTGAATCCACTCTGTCACATAAATTTGCTTGTTGCCTTAGTTTGAGTAGGTTTTTTTGGATTGCTTTTCTTTTAGCATACCTTTAGGAGAAATGCTGTTTCGGCCTTCTTGGCTGATTTTCCTGATACTCTGGCGGATTTTCCCTGGAGAAGATCTCGTAGGATCTTGAACTTATCACCCAAATATCCCCTTAATCCGGAGGTTATTTCGAGGGTAAGAATGGATCAGCATAACGTGGTCGTAGTTACTGAAGTGGAAAACCCCACTTTGAATGTTGGAGGACTTTTGTTTCCACCAGATTCACCTGCCTCTCATCCCCCGTAGGATGAAGACGCACACACCCCACTTCACGAGATATTTCTCCCGACATCTCGGGAGAACCTGGATTGTTGGAATGGATAAACCAATCCCAGGGCGATCCTACAGCAGTTGTTGTTCCTTCAACATCTTACTGGACGTCTTCTATAGACCACCCTGTGGCTCATTTTGCCATCTCATCCCCACCTAACTGGACTACTCCAAATTTCTCTAGGCCTTACTATAGGCCTGAACCCACCGAGATTTTCGGCCCCATCCATGAACGTTTGGAACAGTTACGTATTAAAAGTGATGAGCTTCGAAGACAAAGTCTCGAGCAACACTCTGAAGAGTTTCGAAATTGCCATTTCCAAATAAGATTTGACGACCAGCCCATCCCAGTTCATCCAATATCTTTCGGATCACCTGAAGCACCCCACCACGAGACCACTAATAAGACTAGTCAACCCTTGTAAGATTCCAGTCCTGCACCTCAAGTGAACCAACCTGTGGAAGTACAACAGTCCAACACACCTATCACTACCGCAGTTACTTTACCGGTTCCTCCCCCACCTCATAATTCGAGGGGAGGGTATTCCATTTCTCCGAATTATCTTATTGGTAATGTTATTACTACGGTATCTAATCAACAACCTACGTTGGTTCAACCTTTGAATAGTGGTCAGGCTATCGTGGCTAGGGGGAAACCCCCGTTTCCTAACTAGAACATAGGCGGTGGAAACCCCAAAGGGCCTTCCGTTGGACCATCCCAACCCGCCAGACCATCCACCATGGGATTATCTCATGTTGGGGGGCTGTCCAATGTAACTCAACCCCCATGGAGTCAAGCGTATCTAGGTTCCTTTAACCCTGCTCCAGGTCAATCTAATCTCGGAAATGCACCATACACTCTATGGGGGCAATAGCCTGTGTTGCACCATGGACCCCAACCGACTATCCCTCAAATACCACCACCCTCGATTGACTGACCCCCACCTTACCTTGGTGGAGGCCCACCTCACTTTACCTACAACTTCCCCCACCCTTCCGGCGGTGGCGGGAATGGTCCACCACCCCCTCTAGGCGGAGGTGGCGGGAGACCACCCTATCATGGTGGAGGAGGACATTTCCCTTTGGCAGAGGTGGTCCACCACCCCCTCTAGGTGGAGGCGGTGGAGGACCGAATTACTATGGTGGTGGCGGTGGTAGTGGAGACCCTCACCCTTCCGGTGGTGGAGGTGGTGGGGCCCCCTATCCTTTTGGCAGTGGAAGTGGTCCACCACCCCCTCAAGGAGGAGGCAGTAGCGGGTCACCTTATTACGGTTATGGACCCCCACCTCCTCCCGGTGGTCGCAGCTGACCTCCACCCCCTTCCGGTGGTGGAGGTGGACCTCCACCCCCTCCCGATGGTGGAGGTGGACCTCCACCTTATTGGAATGGACCACCTTATGGTGGCGGACCCCCTTACGGTCCGAGTGGCACACCCCCTATGGTTAGTTTCCTCCTGGTACACCTTACGGTCAGTTTGGTCCTTACATGCCTTATCCATATTATCAATATGCGCAGCCTAACCCACAGTTTCCCTTCCTGGCTACTTTGGACCTGCCCGACCTATCATGTTTAACCAACGATCCTATTTACCATGGATCTAATTGGCCATCGATTCCATGAAACTCCCATCTGATATCCCCAAATTTGATGGCAAGCCGGGTGAAGACCCTAAAAACCACGTGATGACATACCACTTATGGTGTTCATCTAATTCCTTAATGGATGATTCAATTCATCTTAGATTATTTCAAAGGAATCTCACCGGTTCGGCTTCCAAGTGGTACAACGAGTTACCACCCCACTCTTTTCCTGATTTCGGCTCTCTTGCTATGAACTTTTTGACGCATTTCCAGCTGCCTATATGGTATGAGACTGGTACTGATCTTTTAAACTCGCTTCGTCAGAATACCGCCACTCATATTTCCGATCATATCCATGAGTGGTGAAGGAGACGATGTCTTATTAAAGATCCCATTCCAGATCAGCTATGCTATCTCCCCAAATAATTTTGTCGAATTGATCAATTTTAGATGATGGGAGGTCATTTGAAAATTCATTTCTAAATTTTTTAAGGCTCATTTTTGATATCTTTATGCATCTAATAAAGTTTGAAAAACATTAGATTGGGTTTTCATTTAAAAATTTTCAAAAGACAGGTTTCGGTAGCTAAGCGCTTATTTAAAACGGTCCCTAAGCTACCGAAAGCCCTACTACCGGGCTTTCGGCAACTTAAACAAAATTTTCGAGGCTCTCCTAGCTACCAAAAGTGAAAGGACATGCAGCGTGAGTTAGGGGCAGTTTTCGGTGGCTTGGACGAATACGACGGTGTTCATTAGCCATCGAAAAGTAAGTTTTTGGCAGCTTACATTTCAAAGGCAAAATTGTTCAAAGCTACCAAAAGCATTCCTAAAACTTAGAAACAGTCCAAGCTTGAAACCTTGATAGTGGTAGCAATTAGCATAGCTAACAATATGGATTCATCCTAGGATGGGGGAAAGTAGCAAAAGGAGGATTAAACAGGAACCAGAAAACGCAGTTTTGTTAAATTTTGCAAGTTGATATCAAGCAGTGTTTTCAGTAGCTTGGGCGAACATATTGATTGTTCATTAGCTACCAAAAAAACCAGTTTTTGACAGCTTATCTCATAAGAAAAATCATTCAAGCTAAGGGAAGGTCAGTTTTTGTAGTTTCGGTGGCTTGGGCAAACATGTCATATTTATTCATTAACCACCGAAACAGAGCTTTCGGTAGCTAATAGAGATCAAGGTCAGACCTACTAGCTACTGAAAGCCTAAAAATCATAGAAAATTGCCATTTTTTGCACAGATCTAAGTTTTATCATTCTAAAGGGCATGATGATGGTTTCTAAGTGAAGGTTTTAATTAATAAGATCTATTTCAAGGTGCTGCTCCAGCTTTGAAGGTGCTAGCAAGATGGAAATAATGAAGAAATGTGGCATTTTTTACTGTCCCGAGTCATCATTTTCAAATGACGATTCTGAGCGTCTGGAGAATATTTTTGCAAAACACTCGGAGGTTTTGTTCCTAAAATTTCATAGAACAATAACTTCTCCCCGTTTTCCTACAGGTGTTGCAGATTGAGAGAATCGAATCTGTCACTGAGCCCCAATTTTCGGATCCCAGAACTTGCCTGTTTGACACATGTTTTTGAAATGCAGATCTCGGGAAAACCAAAACGAGTTTCAAAGATCTGAGAGAGTTTTTTGCTCACAACAGATGAATGCACAATAAACTCTTTTAATTTATACACAGGTGTCACATAGCTAGAGAAATGAACCCATCTTTGAGCCTCTTTTTCAACAGTTTTAGCAAAAGTGGCGTTTTTACTGTGCAGAGTCATCATTTTCAAATGATGATTCTGAGCGACTGGAGAATCATTCTGCAAAAATATAGGTGGTTTTTATTCCTAACACATCAAAGAACAATAAAATCTCTCAGTTTTCCTACATGTGTCACAGATTGGGAGAATCGAATGCATCTATGAACCCCATTTTTCAGTAGTCTGGCCAATTAAAAATGATTTTCCTGGTTTTTTGAAAAATGGTTTTGGATTTTCCATCTGGAGTAAATTCGACCCAGCTTCTTAGGATCTGGGGAGAGGTTGTAAAGGCTATAAATCCAAGAACTCATGTAGAACAATGGTTCGATTTTGGAGAGACTGATCCATATTTGTATTCTTAGACTTCAGTGACTTTTCAAATAATATAAGCTTCTTTTACTATTTGCTCTCATATTTCTCTTTCTTATGTTTCTGTACTTACAGTGGATGGTTTATTTCCTGTATTCTCACTTGTCTATGCTAGATAGATGTTATCCTGTCTTGGTATTTGAGAATTGAACATACATGTTATTTATTTGTTGTGATTAGCCATTTATATGCATATTTTTATGTATGAGTTTGCTGACACAATAAGGATTCACTCCCATTAATTTTTATCAACCCTCTGAACAATAGTAGTCAAAGCCTTGTCTACCTGAGCGTCTCTATGTGTGTTCTGAGTGTGTGAGATTTGATCTCAGTCATCCAACTTGATCCAAACAAACCCCATCATTTAAGATAAGTTTAAGTTACTAGGAATCTCTGAAATACAACCTAGGAGAGCTTCCTGGAGTGATAAAAAGCTCCTAGAAGACTGGTTTACAAAATCACTCATTCCCACCACAGAAAAATATTTCTCCATGAGATGTGTTGTCACCGAAGAACAAGCCATCGCGAGTGCCCATCTGCTAGACCTGGTCTACACTTAATATGGCACTCTGTTTAATATTCTACCTGATGCACCCCGTGATGTTAATGAACCTGCGAAACCACATTAGGGACTCCAAACTAATGGAATCATTGGATCCCTTAACACCCAGCCTGCCTTTAGTACTATTGGATCATCCAACCTTCAAGGGTCTTCCCCCTTACCGGATCAGGTTGGCCACAGCACCACCAAGTCGACCGCTCCTATTGTAACTGAAGAGGTGAATTCTGTTCAATCAGCTTCATCTCAGAAGTTTAACGGAAAAAAGAAGAACAAGGGGAAACCCAAAAAGTCTTTTGCCCAGCAGGAACAAAAGAGCACTCCTGACGATACCAAACAGAAACTGAAACTAAAGTATCCTTGTTTACTGTGTGGAGATGACCATTTCTCCAAAGAGTGCCTCCATAGAGACGAAGTGAAAAAGTTTCTTCAGGGAAAACCAACGCCCGCAGTCCTCAATGATCCGTTTCCTACTCAGAACCAGTAGATGATTGCTCAAACCCCCCCAGCCTAGGGGGAACCATCCAATATCGTGCATGTTCTCATGCTGCGTAACGAGATGATCAATTTAAATACTCGCTCGCGATCTTACGACCCGGTCCCTTCGAAGGAATCCACTGGAAGTAATAATGAAAAAGCTTCCGACTCTTTGACTGATGTCACTGTACCATCAACTTATCTCAGCATTGAGAAGCCCTCCTTGGATTCGATATTGCAATCGACCAAAAACACGATTCGAAAAGTTGTTTTCAATCCTAACGCTCGGGCAGCTCAAAATTACAATATCATGGAAGACTTGGCACAATATCCTTGCGCCATGTCTACCCTAGAAGTTTTGCAGAATTGTCCTAATCAACGCAAAATTCTCCTTGCAGCCATCAGTGCAGTTGACCTTGACTCCTCGAATACCATCATGTTCCAACTTGACAACCTTAAGTCGAGGATCTCACACAAGCTCACATTCCAAGTTTTTGCAAACATTTCTGGGAAGATTGTCCATTGTACCCTTTTAGATGAAGGAGCCTCCTCTTCTGTCATGTCCATCGCCTGTTGGAGAGCCATTGGCTCCCTCGAATTGAATCGTTCTCCTACCATGTTGAAAGCATTCGATGGGTGTGGCTTTCAACCTCATGGGCTCTTACAAGCTCTTGTAGTTGAGTTGGGCGGAAAGACCGTAACCATTAATGTGGAAGTGGTCTTGGACCCGTTAGATTATAATCTCTTGCTTGGTCGCAATTGGTTTTACACCATGTAGGCGGTAGCCTCTTCCTCTTCCACATAGTACAATTCCCCCACTAAGGACGAATTGTTACTATCGACCAATTAGATTTTTGTACACCAGACGCTACTACTCATCCAGGTGACCATGTTCCTTCTATTGGACAAGTGTCAAAACAGTATGAGAGTGTAGGGGTTGGCCTTTTGAAAGATTCATCTCTCATGGGTGTTTTTCCAGTCGTAGACCCCCCTAATCATGTTGCTACGGTGAACATGATCTCCACTAGATTTTATCTCACTCTACCGATGCTTGGCTTGTACCTGATGAAGCCACAACACACCTGCTTGGATATATGATGCCTCTTTCACCTGCTGAACGTATTTACGAGGCTATCCAATCAACACCGGAGGACCATTTAACCATGGCCTCTCCATCCTGTTCTCTACGATGGATGTCATCTCTACCTGATCTCTTACTTTGGAATTTTCATTCAGATGAGTCCATCATGGAAGTAATGAATTTTGACGACAGTCCGTGGGATGATCTCCACCATAGGTCATCTATTCTTCCTCCTTTGGAGTACATAGAGGACAACATTCACATCCTCTTTTCACCAGATATCTACCCGTTCCCTCATTCCCCCATCCTTCCTTACATGTCTTACGGACATAGAGGGAAACTTGGCCAACATTCACATAGGCCAGAAGTGTTCCCCTGAAGAAATAGCTGCTGGCACGGCCTTATTCAAGAAATTTCAAGACGTATTTGCTTGGTCCTATGAGGAGATGCCTAGGATAGACCCCGCAATTGTTTCTCATGAAATAAAAACCTATCCCGACATCAAACTTGTACGCCAAAAGTTGCGACCGGTACACCCTCGGAAGACTGCAACAATTAAGGCAGAAATTGAAAAGCTCTTAAAGGCTGGTTTTATTTATCCTGTCCCATTGACGGATTGGCTCTCAAACGTCGTTCTTGTGAACAAAAATCAGGGCACCATTTGTGTCTGTGTTGATTATCAGGACCTTAATCGGGCTTGTCCAAAAGAAAACTACCTGACCCCTTTCATCGACCAGATCATCGAAAACTGTGTTGGAAGCGTCATCTTCTCATTCATGGATGGATTTTCTGGTTACAGCCAAATTGAGATCAACCCAACCGACCAACATAAGACGACTTTCATCTTCCCACGGGGAACCTTTGCATATCGCAAACTCCCATTTGGTCTTAAAAATGCTGGTGCCATGTTCCAGTGGGCTATGTCATATGCCTTCCACGATATTAAGGACTTTGTGGAACCTTACCTAGATGATCTCCCTGCTCACTCAAAGCAGCGTGAGTTCCACATTGATCATCTAACGGCCATTTTCCTCAGATGCAGACAGTACAATATCTGTCTGAATCCTCATAAATGTATCTTTTGCATTGAGTCCGGACGCCTCTTAGGATTTATCGTTTCGAAGGATGGGATCCACATTGATCCCTTAAAGGTGGAGGCCATCATCAACCTACCACCCCAACTGATGTGATGGAACTTCAAAGTCTCCAAGGGAAGGCGACTTATTTAAGATGTTTTGTTTGCAATTTCACGGAGAAGACTTAGGGGTATATGAGACTGCTCAAGAAGGACGTCCCATTCATTTGGGACGAACAAGCTCAAAAATCCTTCGATAGTATCAAACATCCCATCATGCATGCTCCCGTGCTCCAACCACCTAATTATTATCGAGATTACATCTTATATCTCGCCGCTTCTGCTACAACTATCGCCATGGTTTTGGTACAGGAGGATCAAAACGCCCAGGAACATGTAATATACTATGCAAGTAAGGGTCTAGCCGACACTGAAACTAGATATTCACATGTCGAAAAACTCGCATTCGCGGTGATCATCGCCGTCCAGCAGTTCTAGCACTACATCTTGCTCTGCACCACCACTATCATCACCGAATCGAACCCCATGTAACACGTACTGACACGTCAGGTGCTTGGGGGCAAGTATTCACGCTGGATTGTGATACTGCAAGAATTTGATATTCTTTTCGAGAAATCTAAGTCTAAGAAGTCTTTGGTGTTTGCCGAGCTCATTTGCGACCTTCCCCGTCCTAATGCAGAAGTTGAGCACAATGACTCCTTTCCAGATGAATCATTGTTTCTCATTAGTATGATTGATCCGTGGTATGGATATATCTTGTTGTATCTTCAAACCCAACGCTTCAACCCTCAACTTTCTCACGACAACCGTCGTAAGATACGTCACCATGTGAAGTATTATTTAATCATGAATAATACTATGTATCGTCGTGGCATTGATTCAATTCTTCGACGTCATCTCATTGACGATGAGGCTGAACGCGTTCTGAATGTGTCATGCTGGGGCATGTGGCAGTCACCTCTCTGGGATGGCTACAACCCAGAAGATTTTGTGCGCAGGATATTTCTGGCCTACTATATTCAAAGATTGTATTGAGGCCGTAAAAATATGTCCTTGCCAACACTTCCACACGAAGAAGCGCACTCATCTTGCCCCATTACATCCGGTTATTGTCGTTGACCCATTCGTAAAATGGGGCATTGACTTTATGCATTGCAAGCCTACCTCGGCCGAGGGGCATAGTTACATCATTGTAGCTATGGATTACTTCACAAAGTGGGTCGAAGCTATGCCTACATACCAGAACGACGGCAAAACTGCCACACTCTTCATGTTCAATCATATAATAGCGCGGTTCAGAGTTCCTTAGGCAATTGTTACCGATCATGGTTCCCATTTTCAGAACCATGTGGTTGATGAATTGAGCGATAGGTTGGGTTTCGCCATGAAAATTCAACACCCTACTACCCGCAATCCAATGGACAGGTCGAGGCCATTAAGAAGGTCTTGAAAACTATGGTCCAAAGGATGGTAGGGACACATAAGTCCAATTGGCACAACATGCTCTTTTCAACGTTATGGGCCTACCGAACTTCCGTCAAAACCGCCACGGGCTTCACTCCCTTCCAATCTGTATATGGATTGGAGGTTGTCCTAACTATAAAGTGCGAAATTCTGTCTCTACGACTCGCTGTCGAACTTCTTCTTAACACTACTGCTGAGGAAGAATGTCTCTTGCACTTAGCAAAACTGGACGAGTCCTGCCGAGATGCCACTCTTGCTAATGAAGCACATAAGAAACGCATCATAACCCAATACGACAAGTCAGTTGAACTTCGTATCTTTAACGAGGGTGACCTGGTCCTCACTTATGACCAGAAGCACAACAAACTTGGAGCAGGAACGTTCGAATCCATGTGGCATGGACCTTACATAATCTAACGTGTTTTGGAGAAGGGAGCTTACGAGCTTGAAGACTATGACGGAGTCTCTTTGGGTGAACCCCGCAATGGGATTTACTTGAAGAGATACTACGCTTAAATTCATCACGCTTAGACTTTCTTGTATATACTATACATGGCGTGTTTTTTGTGTTTTTGTGTGGTGTGACGCATTTCTTTTTCGAGTGTCTTTCGATCTTGTTTCCGCTTCTTATACCATGTTCTATCTACGTGTACAGATGGCAACGTGCTATGGATTCGCGGACGGTGCCAGCCGACATACCCGTAACCTTGCTTCGACAGCCTGGGTACTTTATTCCCCAATAGGTGAGCTCATTAGCTCAGGAGGAAGTTTCCTAGGGTTTGCGACCAACAATGCCACAGAGTATCAGGCAGTAATCGGAACCCTAACTAATGCCATTTCCTTGAGTATGAACCACATTGTCATCCTCATGAATTCTCAATTATTGGTTTCCCATCTAAACCGGGTGTACGCCATCCGTGATCCCACCTTACTCTGTCTCTTCAGACGAGTACGTCTCCTCGAAAGGTCATTTGAATCCGTTCAATACCTGCACATTCCACAAGAGTTAAACACAGTTTTTGACTCGATGGCCAACTTCATTTTGGATTGGTACATCACACACACATAATATTCATAATATGTAAAACCATTCACGACATGTAAATACAATGTATAAAAGCAAAAATGTAAACAAGATCACATCACTAATCATTTTTGAAAAACACGTAATGTATAAATCACCGATAAAGTCTGTATATATATATATATATCGCTCAAAAGTAGTGCTAGTACATAAATCTGAAGCACTATGGCTTTCAGTGAGTCTCTACAAAAATATGAAGCATCATAGCTTTCAGTAGTACAAAATATGAGGCTGCTAAGATCTCAGTACAAGTAGAATAGTGTCAACATGCCTGATGCCTGACTTGTACACCACCCCTAGCATGGATGGCATGCTGTCGCTGGGTGAGGAAGCAGTCTACAGTCCGATCCACCTTGCGGAGTAAGGCGTTGAAGCGCATGGATGTTCCATCCCCAAACCTCTGCATAGGTCTCGGCAAGTCATCAATAGCTGGCTCTGGTACCTCCACGGTTAGCTGGGATAGGTTCCTGTACACCTCCTCCATCTCCTCGATGGCGGCATGAGCACATGCAGGAACGACTGCCTCCCCGCCTCTATCTCTCCTCGCTAGAAGGGAGAGACCCACCGGACGTACGGGGCCCACATTTTCACACACATATTATGTACTTGTCAGCACTACATCAAAAAAATGATATAATATACAAAACTAAAAATACAAGGGTAGTTTTGTTCTCACCTATGTCACCCCATGTTGCACCCTCGGGCAGCACCAAGTTGGGATCCTATCGGAAGTCTGTGCCACTGTATGGAAAGTCCTCGACCATAAGTAACTGGCCCTCTAACCAATTGAAAAACTTGGGACCAAAGCTAATGATGGGCCTGCCACCATGACGGGCCATGACCTCAGCCCATCTGAGCATATGGGGATCCTTGGGATCCCTGTCATCAAGTAGCAACTGCAGACGTAGAAGAGGAATCCGCTCTAAGAGGAAGGATACCACGATCGACCCATAACCAAACTGCTTGATTTCTCCCCGCCAACACTTGGTTAGCTGAGCTCGGAGGTTTGCGAGGAGACCCTCACACTAGTTGAAAACCATGGGGGACATATAGTCCTATGCATAAAGCATCTGGGTCTGAGTAGCCGTGTGTGGGGCTTGGATACCCACTTCTCTAGTAATAGTCAGCAGTATGGTACGTAGTGGGCGGCTCACCACATCCCTGATGAGAATCTTCACACTAGAAGGTTGAGAAGTAGCGACACAATGCTGCGACACCATGTCCTCAACTGTATGGTCACTGGCCCGTGTCCTAGTAAGATGTACAGGGTTCCTCCTTCGGGACAAACCAGTAAGAAAGTAGATATCCTCAATGTCTATCGTGAGGATATGCTCACCTACCACAAAGTATTGTTGGGCCACATCCCAAATCTGGAGCATGTGTGTTAGTAGTGGGATCTGGGATCTCATCCCTTGGATCTCAAAGAACTTGAGTAACCCGCAGTTTCTCAAAGCATCCACGCATTGTGGATCGTTCGCAGCTTGTTCATCTTCTACTTCATGTTCTCTCTCTCGCCACTCCAATACCATATTGGCTAGCTGATAACTTGCCAAGAAGGACATTTTAATACTGTTAGGTCCTACTCCAAACCTCAGAAGTCCATTTTTTGAATTCTTTTTGATGTTTGGATTATGGTTCTCCGTCGTCGCACTGTACGTTTAGGTATAGTGCAAAGATGTAGCACCTCTCGCATTCGAGGCTTGTGATGACTCAGTCTCGTCGTAGGTCCCGAAAGGGAAACCTACAATGAGCCGAGGGCACATGAAGCCCTCCATAACACCATCAAAAACCCAAAAAATGGACCTAAAAGCAAAAACTAAACAACTAGAAAGTTGCTGGATGAAGTTTAGGCCTACCTGATCCAGACGGTTGGTGAAACGGCAGATCGTAGCTCCCAAAATCAACGAAGGAAGTTTTGGCTCCAAATTGGTACTTCTCCACCCAAATTGGCAATTGAAACAATGTTTTCTATTTTTGTCCCATATTTCTATTTATAAATAGAATGGAATATTATTTTTCAAATATTTTGATGCTTTTGGGGCTTTTTACTATAGTTTCAACCGTTTGTCATTATATTTGGGGCTATTTAACACTTTCTCTAGTGTACAGGAGTTATAAAGGGGTCTTTTGTGTCGTTTCTCGCATCACTAACGGTAACTACAGGTATGAACACTCCCTTGAATGTTTTGTCGTTATTATTTTTGGTTAGTCGTAATTATTGCATGATGATGAGTTTACTCTTCGTTTGTTCTCGTACTCATGGAACTATGAGAACAAGTACCGAGTTATGATTTATCACTTTTTCGGGCTCATTAAACTTCCATTGGAAAGGACACCCCTCGGAGTCTACCGTTAAGCTCTTTTCAGGCTCTCGAAAAATGAAAAGATTGCCAAGCAAACTTGTCGTGTTCATGCTTGTTAAAGTATTTGAATGGTCATCTTCTTGGTGATAGTTTACCCCTTTTTTCGGACCAGGAGGCACTAATTACAAAAAAGGTATACTCCAGCCAATCATGACTGTAAGAGTCCTCTCCCGCGTTGTTTTACCCTTTTTCGGGCGATGAGGCTAACTTTACAAAAAAGGACTGCTGGATTCTTCTTTAGTTCTTTTCAAACTCTCTAAACATGAAATGACTACCGAGTTTACCTTCTATGGACTCGTTAAAATTTTCACATTGAAGGGCCCATCATGGGACGAACCCCTCCTATCCTAGGTTCAGAAAATATTTGGGATTGGACTCATCTATGAGATGAGCTATACTGAGCATCTGGTTACCCTCATCAAGCTTGTAAAAAACACACGAGGCACTCATCATTCATGATGGGGAAAAATGAAAGTGTTTGTGTTACATACCTTAGTGGAAGTATATAGTCATTCTTGAACATGGCACGCATCTGCATTTGCATACAGTACTTGGGTCACCTATTTGTCTATGAGTCCCGGCTTACTTTCTGAGTCTTGTTACTCCTCTGAGTCATTCGGATAAATATTCCATCATCAATTGCATTAGAAGTTTGCATCATTCTCATTGTGTCAATACTTCAAAGTCATGCCATTCCCATGTTCAGGAACACGTCTATCATTTGTTATCTGCAGTCAAGTATACCTGTCATCACATCGGTCTACTCTGAGTCAGTCTTGCATGTTACTGTACCATCCGATCCACTCTACACATATTTTTTCGTGTTTCGTGTCGATTGATGGGGGATTCATCATGGCCCTCCTTCGACACATTCATCCTTGTTGACTTCAACACATCATCCGAGGATTGAATCTAGAAACCAACCAAGTACCTTGGCCCTGCATGCCTCAATGGCAGGTTACCTTGCTTTCATCATGAGTTTACATCATTGACTCTTGATTGAAAGATTTCATCTTGTGTTCGACTTCAAATCATTTATTCACGCTTGATGATATGTACTATGATACCTTGGGAATCATTGACACCAATGGTGATCTCCCTCGCACTTGTTAATGGTTTACATCAATGGTCGGTAATCAAGTGGTTTCTACCATGTTCGACGTCAAGACATTTGTAATCACATGGATAGATTCGTATCATTGTGGTTCAGCTTGAAGAGCCTGGGGAGTCATGTTTTATCTAGGTTGCGATGGAGTTTGTTTTCAGTCATATTACATGGATCCACTTTTGTATTGGTTGTGGTTGTGTCATCATCTCATCATGGATCTACGTTTGTGTCTAGTAGCCATGATTGTGTTCAGTCAGTCATTACTACCATGGATCTGCAATGTATTGGTCGGCAACCATGTTGTACTTCATATGAGATTGTCAGTTCGGAGTTAGTTGTATTGCAGCAGTGTCCTTCGTCCGTCGAGCCTATTGCCATTACTTATTTCAAAGCACTTCATCTATACATCCTTAACAGCTTCATGCTTTTGGGGGCATTCTGTTACACCCAAAATCTACTCATCATCAGATTCAGTGTATACACCCCTGAAGACTGGACTAAGTAATCATCCTAGGAGGATTTGCACTCAGTTCTGCAATCTTTTGAGAGGTCATCGCATGTTGCACACTAGCAACATGCGATGTCGCATCTTGCTCCACTGCAGGGTGCAATGAGGTTAGTTAATGGAAAAAAATAGCTTATTCGAGATCTTTCTCGAAACTTGCTCATTTAGGGGCTTATCCCTGACCTCTAGGGGAGCTGGTACTCGACCCCTAACTCTTTGGGAGGATCCCCTATCTCTCTCCTACCATCTCTCAACCTATCCTATCCATACCCCATCTACTTTGTCCTATATAAGTGAAGCTCACTCCCATCCCAAGAGGAGGAAGACTATGGTATCTACATGTTGGTGAAATCACTCTTAGAACATCTCCACTCACCTATTGGAGAACTCATACTTCCTTGGAAGAATATGGCAATCGGCTTTGTCGGAGAAGGGCTACGGCATTAAGCCTTGCTTGTGGTTCTATATCTCTATCATGTACTCCTCTATTTGCAGTAATACAAATGATTTCCACCAATATTGTTCTCGTGTGCAATGATATTGAGTAGTTTACTTGCTTAACTGTTTACGTAGATCGCTTATTGTATAGATGTCTTTTACTGGTTTCTCTTGTTTCTTGTCTTGACAGGTCTTGTAGTTTGGATCTGACGACCGTGGGATGTGGATCAACATTCAGGAGAAAGGATTGCGTAGTAAAAAGGTAAGACATCTAGTACTTGGTACTTAAGTAGATCTAGGAGATGTATTTGTAGTATGTTCTATTTGTTCTAGACTCACATTGAGCTAGGGAGATCCGGCTCGCGTCCGCTCGAGTAGATTGTCCGATAACATTGACTTCTGGTTGACTATCACTTGTTCATTGATGACTTCACTGATGATGAGTTTTACTCCTAGTTATGACTTGATGACACTCCACTGATTATGGATCTGTCCATGCAGGCTAATTTGAATCACACATAGTGTATTCGAATCTTGAGCATTGTATATTTACCTTTTTACTATTTAGATTAATGTAACATGTGTAATTATTCTTCTTCTATATGAGCTCCTTTGGATCTATGTTCTTTTGCTCTATTTTTCTTCTATAATTTCTAAATTCTTTCATTGTGAGGTTTACATCATCTCTTTGGATCTACTGTGAGCATCTTTACAAGGGGGAATCATACGGTAGGAAAATGATGAAATTATTTTGAGGCCATGGGAAATGTCCAATGGGAATGAATTCAGAGCACTTATGACAACACTTTATATCTGCGTTGAAAATGACAGATCAATTGGATGTTGAAAGAGATTCCAGCTTGGTCACTAGGATTTGTATAGGCAATTGGCCAAGAGCGAGATAGAAATTAAACCAACTTCTGGAACGTTTCTGTTAAGAGCTTCATTTGCATTGTACCAATTCAATATTTTAAAGGAGATCTGAATGGATTCGTATATGCTTAGACAAACATGGGAGTGATTTTGGAATCAAAACTACCTAGAAAATTGGATAGCGAAGAAGTAGAATACAGAACAAGAATTGAATTTGAACTCCTACTTAGAGATAACGTTACCCCTTTATTCTAACACAGTCTTACAAGCAAGCAGAGCATAGGAAAAAGGGATGGAGGGATTTCATTTAGCTCTACTTCTCTTTGAGGGGAAAAAAGGATTTTATGGAAAGCAAGCGGTGACTTTACCCTGAGTGGGAGCTGCTCGGACAAGCGCATTCCCTTTTGTTCACCCGATCCCAGCCTACAAAGCCTTCGCAAGCGTTATCAGGTAAGGCCCAAGTGGACACAAAAAGCACATTATTTTGGAGCTTTAAACACTGAATTTTTGATTAAATCATTGCCAACATTATATGGAGTATAAACCAGATGCTTTCCAAGAGCATGATTCTAAAAAATGCTCTTCGAATGTCAACCTTGGTTTTTAGTTCAGGATATTTTTAATAGTGTCAATAGCCATTTTATTCTCATCGGGAACTTAATGTAAGTAACAGTAGTGGGGTGGATTTCCTGCGGGAGGTGTGGTGGGCATATGCTCCTTTAGAAAGCTGCACTCTAGAAAGAGATCGTGTGACTACGTGGTGACAGTACTCCTATTGATTATGTCATGTCCAACATTTAGGCTGACCCCGACCCGTGGGGTGGGTTTGGTATCCAGGTGGTTCAGTTGACAATGATGGCTGGGCAGTTTCCAAAAAATTAAATTTAAATGAATAATAAGATTAATGTTATTTTTTCAGTTGTGGTTCAGTTGACAATGCTGGCTAGGCGGTTTCCAAATTTTTTAATTTAAATGAATAATAAGATTAATGTTATTTTTTCAATTGCCACATCCACGTCACCCATATTAATTTTCATAATGTTGCAACATCTCCCTCCGTAATAAGTTGTATACATTCTTTATGGTTTTAAAACTCTTAATTATTATTTCTAATTATATTATTATTTTTAATATTATTTGAGTATCTATAAAGTGAGTTTTTCATATAAAAATGTTATTCAAAAATTTTGTTTTGATGCTCACTATTATGTTGCTTTTTTTATAATAATCTTTTTAAAATTGGAAAAATTTATATAATTAAAATTACAATAAGATATTATATCTTCAATAATTTTGGTTTTAATATATATATATATATATATATATATATATATATATATATATAGAAAAGGTAATGCTTTTATTAAATTAAAAAAAATATAGTATATTTTTGTGAAAATTGTAGTTAATTGGGTTTCAATGATTAATTCTCACATGTGAAACACACTTGTTTGAGGGAAAATGATAAATTTTATAATGATTCAAGTTCAAAACCTATAAATCATTAAATCTTAATCATTACAAAGCAATATTAAAATCAACCTCTCACAAAGCTTATTTTATTTTAGGATATAATAAAACAAAGACATGGAATTTACTTATAAAATTATTATCTGATATATAAACCACTTGCCTTTTTAGATTGGATCTCTTTCTAGGATACATGTTCCATGGAGTTTATTTTGTTTTCCAGGTCCCATCCATCCACTAATTGGTCCAACCCTTTCTCTTTTCTAAATAGATCGATATCGATGTTTTCTTGGTTTGTTGCTATTGCTTGAAATGCTTCAATTTTGAGCCCTTCAACTTGATGTAATTGTTGTAGTAGAGCCATTCAAAATGAAAATCACAATGCATTATTCAACATTGGAAATTGATCGTCAATACAACTCATAGGGTCATTCTTTTATAGTCTCCAGATCTAAAAAAATCCTTTTTAGTGAGGATGATCTAGTCCACAAATAGGGGTCATTGGTTCTGTTGCTGCCAGATTGCGCATCCGGTTAACACAACATAAATCTTGCTACTGCTCAGTGCGCCCTTGGGGAAAAGTATCGAGTCAAGGTGGTCACCTAATCTTGACTCCTCCGTTTAGGCCAACTCCTAACCGAATCCAAGGGGGGCGAATTTGTGGTTGGAGAGGTGTCAAGTGGAGGTTGAAAAGTGTCAAATGGTTGGAGAAAGGTGTCATTAACCTCCCAAACCTCTCACATGTGTCAACAAGCCTTTTCCAAGTGTATCAACTCATTTCTCCAAGTTTCAAAGAGGATCTCTCTTGGGAAGTGCACCTCCACCTCTCTCATTTGGCTATAAAAGCGAGGTCTTTCCCCACACTTCCTCATGGATAATAAAACCACTGCTCTTGTACTATTTGGCATTGTATGCTTTTGTTGAAGAATATTGTGTGAAGGCTTTGGAGGCTCATGGTTGCATTTCATTCTATGGTTGTGATTGTTGATGAGTATTCAAGTGATATCTAGGTAGCTTACTTTCTCTTTTGCAAGCTTGTAGATTAGATCTAGCTTTCTTTGAATAAGTATTTGCAGCTATCAATTTACTTATTTATGTTCATGCTTTCAATATTTTAGGAGTAATATGTTGTTTTCGGCTATACTAGTATTCTCATGGTCTTTATTGATGAATGTACTAGATTGATCTTATTTGCTTTGAGAAGTGTGTAGCTTTGTAGGTTGCCCAAGGTGAAGGGGGTTTGGAGCTCGGTTGGATCCACCTTCTCTCCACTATTTGAACATTTGAATCTAATAAGTCTTGTTCCATAGATTCTTCTTCTCCTTCATCTTCTATTCAAGCTTGAGCTTGAGGGTCTCTTTTCTATCATCTCTTAAAATTTAAAATTTCTTTTGGTTACTTGGTTTCTTTTTGCTTAGTAAAAGTTAGATCCACAAAGTATAAATCAATTATCTTCTTTTATTTTAGCATACATATCAGATCTAGATTGCTTTCAAAGTCTGCTTTCAAACTAGATCTAGATTGTCACTTTAAAGTACTTGCTTTCATGAAAAAATCCATTTTTTTCCAAATACTTAAGGTAGTGTTATTTTTTTGTATTTTAATTTACTAATCCACTAATTTACACTCTTTTAGCTTGTTGGTTTCTAGCAGGTTTAAGGAAAAAGAGGAAGAAACTCTTGCATATTTTTGTTATATTTTTCCAATTTGAGCTTTCAGAGACCCTCTTTCATCACTTTTTCAATTTCTAGTTTGTAAGCCCTTAGATCCAAGTCTAAAATGACTAAGTGGAAATTATTTAGAGAATTGTAAATAATTTATTAAAGAGAGAAAGTGAGCTACAAAAATCCCACACCCCATCCCCCTTGGGGGGATTCACATTCTTTTTTGTGGAGTAATTTTTTCTAACAAATTTTCTCATTTCATAACACAAGCACACAATCACTTTTCATGCAGAATGTATACTTATTTAAGTAGTTTTAATTTTGTTTTATTTCCTATTTCACAAGTAGCGAAAATAAATCCAAATTCGTTGCCACGAAGTATGCTCTCACTACCACCTAAAGGTATTGACAATTAGTGGTGGTTGATCAGAAAGTGACACATAATCTTGGTGATCATTATCTTTCCCTTTTGCAAGTTTATTGTTTAAAAATTTACTTTCAAGCAATTCAATCAGAATAGAACATTTTGTGGCTTCCTCGAAGTATGCTCTTTCCATTTGCGGGCATTGGCCTAGTCCTTGGGAATTCATAAAAGAGTTGCAACAACTTCTTAAATTTTCACATCTAATTAAATGACTCACATTAATAAAATTAACGACCCTCAACATAGTGAAAATACGACACTCGATAATTAAACATTGTGTGGGAAAATTTCTTAGAAGAAGCGAGAACCACTGGAAAGTGACCTCGGGGCCTCATTAGGCTACATCCTTGTTGGTGTAGTGTTGAACATCCCCCTGAGACTCCATTCCATCCCACGCGTCTTTGTGAGGAGCCACCCTTGCTTGATTTTCAGACATTACTTGTACCTCACGGTATATATCGAGCTCCTCTTTTCCACTTAATTAAATTCACCTTTAATAATTCTAAAATTGACCAAGAGCATTGAAAAACATTTCACATTCAGCAGCAACACTTTATTCTATATTTGACTCCAAGGAACTGGTACTTTATTTGTTATATCTTTTGTTTAAGCTTTCATCATTTCAATGATTTAATTTCATGCTATTGTTCATAATTTTCTTTGCATAACTTGGACAGTAAAATCGCATTTTTGAACTCCTAAAAATACATGTTATCATAGATATAGTAGTCGGGCTACCATACATTATTTTTTTGATTCCAGTACACTATTCAGCCAGTTCCCTTGCATTGAGATGATGAGATGAGCATCTATTATGGATCACTATCATATTTTGGACAACAGTTTTATTCCCCATGCCATGATTGAGTCTCAGGACACTGAGAGAGATGATCGATGTAGCTATTTAGCCATTTATACAGAGCAGTTAGTAGTGCCCAGAGTTACAGCAGCAATTTCAAAGGACAGATGATGATTCAGATTGATGAGCATTCAGGTATATGACTCAGCAGGTATATTATGGTGTTGTGGTTATATTTCTTTTATTTCCATTCTCTTAGCATGTCTTAGCATTTAGTATCATGATCTGGCGATCATATAGATATGTGGACCTGGTTGTACTTATACATATATATCATATTTGTGCCTACTCAGACTTAGAAGTTCTTGGCCTATACTCATTGGTTTTACCCTCCCTAGTGAGAATAGAGGTGATCATTCCCACCATACTTTGGCTAGCTAGTGTCGGTTTCATTATTCATTGTCTTCATCCATCCATGACTTACCCAGTTGATTCATTACCTTGACTTACTACTTTACTAGTGGCATGGAGGACCTTCCCCCACTATAGCCTCTACATTGGATAAGCTTCCCTGTTTATTGTGTCTCGGCTCCGAGTTGGTCACAAAACTTACCTTTGGTGAGTTGGATTTCCTTGTGAATTCCCCCTAGTCACTAAAGATGTTTTTGGCTAAACCTGAAGATTTTAGTGCTGCCATGAATACAAAGTATGGAAATGAAATGTTATATCTTGTATGAAAAGCCAATTCATTCAATGTGTTTCTAAACACACATGAATGAAAGGAAATCCAAATGGAAATGGCTATGAAATATCAAATGTTATATCTTTTGTGAAATGTAAATACCTAGGTAAACAAGCTGTCCGTGACACACCTAGAAATGCTTAGGTAAACAAGTGCCTTAAAAACACACCTACAGCAAGAAGCCTAAATAAATGTAAATCTATGCAATGTGTTTGTAAACACACATAGATCAAAGGCTATGGAAACTCTAGGCCCAAAAAGCAATGGAACTTAAATGCTATATCAAAAATATTGCTGGCCTCTTTTGTATTATGGATTGTGCGCATCTGTGTAAGGTGAATAAACACTCTTTGAACAACTAATCCATTTGTGAGACACCACCATTCCCTGTGTTGTTGCTTATCCACTATATGCTATGGTGTGTATTCCCTTTTCCACTTCCAAAGTGTCACAATGTTAAGTCAGTAAGTCATTCCGTCTAGCCTAGGCATGTTTTTCTTAGCCTTCACCCTTCACTAGCAAATTGATCACAACTATGAGGTGAGTATGACCTTGAAAGTCTTGTCTGAGTAATAAATAATAATTATGAATTATTATATTTGGATTTAGATCGCCAGTAATGATTATTTCTTGTTATAATTGCTAATTAAATGGATTGTAAAGCATGTTTAACCTTGGACACCTTGCAGCAGCTTGATGAAAGTTAGAGTTATAGTTTGGTCATGTTGAGTTAGTCAAACCTCAGTTTGATCAAAAGTCGACCACATGACATGAGGTGGCAGACCTCAGATGTTACAGATAGATGATATATGGTCTGGTACAGGTCACCATGGTGGGATTATGCAGTGGTTTCAGGCCTATGATGATTATTTGTACTTTTCAGCACTTGTTAAGATTATTATTATTTGGTTTGCCGGATATGATGAGTATTTATTTTGGACCATGCAGAGGTTTATATGGTGTATGAGTACACATAATAGATGTATTTGGACCTTCTGAGTCCAATGAGACAGTCTATTTTTAGTTTCGAGCAATTACAGTGATGATTGAGCCTCAGTAGGCTATCCTTGTGCAGTTTTGGTCTATTGGAGACCTTGTCAGTGCAGTGATGGGATTCAATTGGTTCACCTAGGGCGATGTGCATGAAGGGGGTCGTCCAGCCACTTGTTATTACCATATTACCCCCCTCCCAAACTCATTCGTGAGTTCACCTGGACAGCGCAGGCACTCCAAGAGGCAATTTGGGCAGTTTCATGCTTTCTGAGGCAGTCCATAAATGGCTACAAACGAATTCGATTTGGGATACTGAAGCAAAGTTTTGGCATGGGATGATCAATGATGATGAGTGGGATGTCTTCCACACCTTCTCCATCAGTTTCAGCTTCATCGGAACCCACATCCATCACTTATGGCACTTTCTGATGAGTTTTGGAGCCTCCTAAGGCTCACGATTTGTCCATAGAGGCACGATTTGGTACTTTGATGATTATTTTATTGATATTGTAATATGGGGATTGACCAAGGGTGTCTAAAATTACCCCTTGGACCCACCATAAGATAGATCTATTATTTTAATATTATGATTTGGTGGGATCCCCTCTTTTAGGATGAGTTTGTCCACTTATTGTTATATTTTATTAGTGATCCATGTATTGTATTGTTGAGCTCATCTCAACCATTGATTAGATCGTTTGATCTTTTAATCTTAGCCACTCATTCAAAAAGTGGTTAGATTGTGGACTCTATCCCTCCTATTTAAAGAAGAGAGCTTCTCATTGTAAAGGGGACTTTTGGCTCTGGATTATTGGAATAGAGAATTATTATTTCATCTATCTGTTGTGTTGTGGTGAATGCTTTTGGAGTTCGTTCGTTGATTCTTCCTTTGCATTGGGTTCTTGGAGATTTTGTCTTGATATATTTTTGTACTATGTTTTTGCATCTATAGGTGGAGGCCAATTTGGTTTGAGGAGGACGTATTGGTAGGGGAGGACCCTCCCTACTTCTTTTTTGGATCTCTTCGTTGGTAACATGGAGTATTACTGTCCCAGGACCTTCTATTTCATGTTATCATTGCATTTTACTTGTACTTCCTCCATACTTGATCCGACTGATTGAAATCGCTTTCCTTTGTTTGATAGGTAGAGGAGGTCGCACTTGTGGGCTAGGGAATCATTTTGGAAAGCAAATTCAACAAGTTCTCATTTGATCTCTGTGGGAGTCTTCCTCAACAACAAGGCATCTCATTTCAACACTCAGGTATGATCTCATGGTAATTTCTCCCTCCATGATCTATCCATTTGTCGAAATGCTTCAAACCCTCATAATTTCAAAACCCTCATTTTGCAATTTCTCAGATCTAGCAAGATCTACTTGGATTTTGGGTATAATATTTAAAACCCACCTCTATAGCATCCACGAAAATTTGGATCTATAGTTTGGTGTGGATAGGCCTTCATCTGACCCATTTCCCAAGGTAAATTAGCCTCTCCAAGTGAGGTCGCACTTCTTGGACAGGTGAGTTTGGTATGATCTAGCACCTGGGTAGGTGAGATCCCACTTGATCCTTGATCTACACATTTGATAACCTACCCCTATTGTGTCTCTTTAGTGATTTTCACCTTGTGGGCCCTGTAGCTAGGGTTTTACCCCTAGCTTGTGCAAATGAGCACCTACTAAGGAGAATGGACTCCTTAGTAGCAGTTCAGTATATTAAACTAATTAAGCTAAAACAAAAATTAACAAACTACTTTAAACGTTGCATGAGACATAAATGAAAGATGTAAAAAATGGTTTTATATTAATGTTACCTTGAGTGTCAAGGTTGATGAAGCCCTTTGCAGTGTCCAAGAGGATGCTCCAAGCTTTAGAATGCTCCTTTCTCCTTCTCCAATGTTGGGGATGGGCCAAAGGTGGCTCTCAAGGTGAAAATAGTTCAAAAGGTGAACTAGGGTTTCGAGAGAGATTTTGGCAGAGTAAGGGTGCTTGTGATTGTGGATATGAAATAAGGGATCTCCATCACCTATTTATAGTTTTTTGGTGGTGGAGTGCTGGCCCATGGTTTTGGGAAACACATGGTTTTAGGCAGCTGTATAGGGTTTTTTCCTCCTTTTCCTCATTATTTTATATTTTTTATTCCCTTTTTAGGGGATTTTTGCTATTTTTGGAGGAAAAGGGGGTTTTTTAGCCTTTTTTAGGCTATTTTGAGGGTTTTATGGCCTTTTGGAGGCATTTTAGGCCTTTTGGAGGCTTTTTAATGGGATTTTTTGGGATTTTTAATGGAAATATGGTAGGAAAATGGACAAATGGGCCATATAATGTGGTAAATGAGCTAGTGAGCACTTTTTGGGTGTTAACAGATTGCCCCCTGATGTGCGAGGGCAGGAGCTCATCGTATGGCCGATGGACATCATAAGTCATGAATGGTTTTCCTTGGGAGTGGAGAGAAGAGAAGAAACAAACTGGAGCCCGGAACAACGATCCCGAACAACTGCAAGAACTAAAAGTACATAACCTCAATAATGGGTGAGGAATCATCTGATCATATGGACGAGGCGGGCATACCCATGCTCGTATCAGGATATAATAATAACAATGGGGTCCAAAAAATGGGGACCTGAAATAGACATGACCTCAAATACTGAATGAGGAATAATCTCAATATATGGACGAGGCGGGCATACCCATGCTCGTATCAAGATACATAAACAAAACTGTGAGGCCCGAAAAGGGGGACCTGTAAGATACATAACCACTGTGTACATCATAAGTGTCCAGAGGGGACACAAAATCTGGGACATACTGCTGAGCGGATCATGTGTGAACTGCAGAACTGGTGCACTGGAACAATCAACAGTGCTGCTGAGTGTGGTACCAAAGGGACTGATGAGCTGCTGGATCAGAGTGACAAGGGGTACACTCACAATGGTACACTGAAACTGGAACTGATCTGGGTACTCAAGGAAGCATATAGCTGGATGGCTTCCGAATACAATCGCCAACGCAGCCCGGACATCCACGGGAACATACAACTGGGTGTTCCGAAATGACTCACCAATGTGCTAGAGTCGGGGGAAATCCGGGGTCTTCGACTAAAAACTGATGGGATATAATCCTACGCGATCCTCAACGATGCGATCAAGGTGCTGAAGTCGAGCATGTGAGGAACAACCACTCGGAGAGGCAATGATGTCTCCTCTCAGAATGATCCGTAGGCACTTACCACAGATGGTGATAAGTCCAAGGCGTAGGGACCTCTGGGCCTATCCTCTGGAATAGAGGAGCTGTCGTCGACAGAGGGAGACCTGCAACTATCAAGGCAATGATGTTTCCTTGACAGGAGCGCGAGGTACAAGACCGAAATGTGATAGTGCTGATGGCAGGACTGATAAACTGTGGAGGGACAACTGGGCAAGTAGAGTGGGTGGACTCAAACTTCCTTTGTTCAGAGTATGATAATGGGAATGATCTGGCAGCATATGAAACTGACTGAGGGGAAAGGGATCATAGCTGTAATGGATCTGGGAGGATAACTGGCTGAGGGGGACTCAAGCTGGTGTAACATGGCAGGAGACTGCAGAATACTCTGAACAAAGGCGACCTAATTGGGGGTGCTGCCGAGATGATTGATAATAGTGCCATGAGGCACGGGAGGGTACTTCTTCATGGGTTAAGGAACTAGAAGAAGTATGTGTAAAATGATACTGTCGTGTGGATTTTACGAGCCCAGGACAGTTCATGCTCGTGGTTGCTTTCAATTTTAAGGAGTCTGAAAGCGATAAGAAGACTCTGAAATGATGGAATGGTACTATCGTGTGGATTTAACGAGCCCAGGACAGCGTATGCTCGTGGTTGATTTCAATTTTAGAGAGTCTGAAAGCAAATAAGAAGACTCCAGGGGGTTGCTTTTTCGTAGATTTAGTCTCCAAGGCCCAAAGAAGCATAAAAGGATGCAATGAAGAACTCTTCTAGCCGGTGTGACTAGAGTATTCATTTTTCGTAATTAGTCTACCAGGTCCGGAAAAGGGTTAAACTTATACCAGATAGACGCCCTTTCAGGTACTTTAGCGAGCATGAAAGGAAGCAAGATTGCTCGGCGATCTTTTCATTCGTTTAGGAGTCAGAAAAGAGCTTAACGGAAACTCCCTAAGTGTCTTTTTCGTAAAGGACTTGTCCGGCCCGAAAAAGGGATGAAAGTATACCGAACAAAAGGAATGGCCAGGCAAGGAGGAAGTGTTCAATCAAGGATCAGTAATGATGATCAAGAACGAGGGTAGGGGGGAACACTGGTGGGCCTCCTTGCAGGGTGAATGAAATGGTGGCAAAATAACGAGACATTTGCAGTATGACAGGAGTGAATGGCTCATGTAAAAGTGTGGAACAATCCGATGGCGGCCGATGTAGCGCGCAAATCGAGGCAGCAAGGTGTTTGGGACACAATGTTGAAACTGTACCAAGTGAGAGCGAGAAATGATCTCAAGCATCATCACGAGCTCGGAAAAATGAATCCGGCGATATAAAGGATGTCAAAAACGGGTAACGGCCGATGTGGCACGCACACCGAGGTGACGAGGGTGTTGTGGAAAAATACCCGAAAAATCGGGGGGTGAGAGCGAGAAATGATCTCAAGCATCATCACCAGCTCGGAAAAATGAATCCGATGATATAAAACATGCGAAAAACGGAGAACGGCCGATGTGGCACGCAAACCGAGGTGACTAGTGGCGTCTGGACACAATGTTGATATTGGTCCTGGTGAGAGCGAGAAATGATCTCAAGCATCATCACGAGCGCGGAAATATGAATCCGACGGTGCAAATGGTGCGAAAAACGGAGGTCATAAGGACTCCGGAATGGTCAAAGGAAAGAACTATGCGTATCAAATCCAATGTACAAGTGACACGTGACCTCAAAAATGGTTGAGATCACAAATGTGAAAAAGTGAGCAGGGTTAATGACTTGCCCCCATGCTATGTGCATGGGGTTTGTGATTATGGATCACATATGTGTTGGTTTGAACGATGGGTTCATTGACATGCTGAGATAAATGTGATGGGGAAGTTTCAAAATGATTGATCATGCCCCCTATCCCAGGGTCGAGGGAATCTATTATGCCCCTTGACTCAGAGGTGTTACTGTGGTGCTCTATGAGAGCGGGGTCAAGACCAGGCATTTCGGTATAGGACTAGGCAAAGACATCACGGAATTCTTTGAAAAGGTTAATGTAGTCCTCGATCTCTTGTTTACTGCAGAATGCTCCTAAAGTAATGAGTTCAGGGGCACGTCCTGGAGCAGCGATATCAACATGGATGACAGGTGAGATGTTGGCCATGTTACCTTCCTCGAAGGCGTCAGGAGCAGGAATAGGGTCCTTGAACCAGTCAAACTTGGTGGGGAGGAAGTCTTTTGATTCGATCGCGTATTGGGTAGCGGTGCTAGAGGAAGACGCTTCTGGGAGGAAGTAGGAACGATGATGCATATCATCCCAGGGATAATCCGGGGTAGTAAGGGCCTCAAGAATCTCCTCATCGGTACGGAAAGTTTGCGTCGTCAAATCGGTTGACGAGGGGGTAGTGGTTGAAGAGATCATATAGATGGTATTGACCTCTCCGGAAGTTGAAGAATCTGGGGGGTAGATCTCCTCAATGGTAGGTGGTGCCGTCTCAAGATCCAGATTGTTCATCTCATAGAGAGCCGCTCTGTAATCCGGGAGATCGGGACAATGATGTGAATAGTGCCCGTAAATACCGCAGATGGCGCAGGAGTGGTTGGTACGTAGGGACTTATCTTTAGGCTTAGGAGTGGGGTTTAATTCGACAACTGGGATGTTAGGGTCATCGTCGAGCATCTGCATGTGCTTCTGCAATGCTGGTAACTGTGGGCATTGGTGGGTCGCATGGCCCAACTCGTCGCACAGCGAGCATTTGGGAGGAGCACGAAACACTGGAGGGTTTTTTACTATCTTGGGCGGTGGTACAGCAGTGTAAGGTTGTGGACCTCTGCCCCCAGTGGGTTTGGGAGGAGGAGGAGGGGTCGCGGAGGTTGAAGGGGTAGAGACACCGGGAGGTGGCTGAGTGGTAGTAGTCATGGGTTGCACCGGCTGGAGGACGACATCTGGTGTCGGCGGGCGAACGGGAGGCGAAAGATACCATACAGGTAATCCCAAGGTTAACCCAGGGAGGCTAAGGGTAGCCATGACCGGGGCGCTTACTACTCCGGCGGGAGGAACGAGGAAGGGGATCGTATGGATTGGTGTAACACCAATGTGACTAGGTACCAATGGTGGTTTAGGCAACAAGGATGGTTGATTGTTAGGTGGTAGGATGTCATGGGACAAGGTACATAAGTCAGACATTTCAGGCGTAGATGACGGCGGAGGAATGGAGTGAAAGGTAGAGGTCATCGGCGCGTCTGAGTAGACTCCAGGCCCCGTAGAGGAAACAAACGAGGTGGTGGCACTAGAAACAGGTTGTTCAACCATGGGGAGAACATTTTCAGGTGCCGCGGGAGCACTGGGATCATAGTAGGTGAGCTGGTCAATCTTAACCATGTGTCCTTCATGGGGGAACATCATGGTGCGAAAGACAGAAGAGGCAACCGCCCGCATGGAATACATGTAGTTGCGGCCAAGTAGAAGGTTGTAATCCAATTGGGCATTGATTACCTCTATGTCAATAAGGACTGTTTTACCACCTAACTGGACAGGAACGTTGGGCAGGAGGCCTTGGGGCTGGGCCGAACGACCGTCGTAGGCACGTAAGGCAGTGGTGGACTGCTGGAGAGGAGGGGATCCTAGCTTCTGCCATACATATGTAGACATAACGCATGTGGAGGCACCCTCATCGATGATGCACCGATGGATAACAAGGTTCCTAACGGAGACAGCGACTTGGAAGGCTAAGCTGGAAGGTAGGCGTGGTTCAGACTGGTCTAAATCAAATGCCATCAAATGCGAATCAGTTGGGTCAATCCCCCCAATGGTGGAAAGTAAAGTCTTGCGCTGGGAAGGGCAGTTCTTCAAGACTTCTAACGCAGACATGGCTGCGGGAGATTGGGCTAGGTCGTCTACAATGTTGTAGTTTGACGCAGCACGCGCATTAGGGTTATTGTTGATTCGGCGAAGTGGGAAACGAGGTGCTTTCGCAGCGCCATCTATGGGAGGCGGAGGTATACGTAATGCCTGATCGGTGGGATGGGTGTTAGTAGGTTTATCCGTGGGAGTGGCTTCAGAGGTGGAGCCATATTGGTTCCGACGAGTCTGGAGGTTGACGTCAGCGGATGACATCATCAGTAAGTGGTGGGTACCTGAGTCAAACATGGGTTGATCAGGAGCAGCGTAAGTGATCTGTTGTTGTTGGGCCGCATTGGCTTGATGGGGAGCCAACGGCTGAGTGTTCACTACGCCTTGGGTCGGTAATGGGTTTTGCAGCACCAAAGGGGGTTGTTGAGGTTGGGGGGGGTTGGGTGGCGCTTGGGGAGCCGCATGCCCTTGGCGATGGGCCTCGTCAACCCAGAGCTACCGAGCTCGCTCCAAGTGTGGGCAAGCATGTGTGTAATGTCCATAGACCCCACAAATAGAACAAGGGTGGTTTGTTCGCAGATTGGGGTTTTTGGCCTGCTTGGGCGGGCGATCAGGATTTTGATTAGCGGGGGCCGCGTTGTTATTGTCAGGGGGATTAGCCGGTTGACCAGCTTGGTCTGCAGGTTGGTTGTTTCCCCGATTACGGCCCTTGCCGCGGTTCTGTTGGCCCGTTACGTTGGTTGTTCTGGTTTTGCTGCGGGTTCTGTTGGGCGTAAACTTGCCCTTGGGCAGCAGGTGGATTCTGAGGTTGCGCAGGTGCAGGAGCAGGCTGCGGAGGATGATATGTAGGTTGAGGCTGAGCAGGTGCAGCAACTTGAGGGGGTTGCTGATAGGACTGCGGAGCAGGTTGTGGATGTGCCGCAGGGGCTGCCTGGGGCGGATAATAAGCGGGTGGGGCTTGTGAAGGCGCAGGAGCTGGGGCAGCCTGCTGATGGTAGTAAGGCTGAGGGGCGACTGGAGGAGCATAAGCAGGAGTCGCATACCCGAAGCACTGAGGTGGACATGAGGGTCCATGGGAATGGTGATGTGTCATGGGAGCATATGAGTTGGTTGCTCCAGACTGGGAGGTAGCCCTCGACAGGTCGGGGCCAGGGGTAGGACGTGCTATAGAAAATGGTTGGGGATGCGAAGAAACACGGCCAATGATACCATCTGCAGCGTGGGATGCCCCCGGTGCATCATGCTGGGAGGACTCGCCGCGAGGGGCGTCAGGTATAATGGTATAAAGGTAACCCGACTGGGCGTAAATGAGGTCGAACTGCTATGCCTTAAGGATGGCCTCTTCTTCAGACTGGGGTCTTTCTGAAGCTACATCCTTAGCAATAACAGGAAGCAGGGACTTGAGGAACCAATCGAGGAAGATACGGTCGTCAAGTTTGATCTTGCATAAGCTACGGCGTCGACGCCACTCGTGGATGTGATCCGTGATATGGGTAGCCGTGTTTTGTCTACAAGATAGAAGGATCTCAACGCCTGCGTCATAGCGGACAGGCAACTGGAAGAACTGCAGGAAGGTCGAGGCCAGGGAAGCAAAGGTGGCGTGGGTCCCATGAGGCTGCTCAATATACCACTTGGCTGCAGAGCCAGTGAAGGTGCGCTGTAAGAGACGGAGGCGAACAGAATCGTCTACTATGGAGTTAGAGGAACACCATAGGTGGAAAGACATGATATGGTTTTGTGGGTCCTCACCGGCCTTGCCCTCGAACTTAGGGATGTCCGAGGGGAGCTTGGTAGGCATATGAGGCCATGTAGGGTCGTGTCGAATAGGATCGTTGGTCAATCTAGCCAAGTCAGGTAGGTTAAGGCTAGCCATGAATGGCAGACTGGAAGAAGGCTGTGACACAGTAGTGCTATGGACCAAGTTGGGGCCAGTGCCCCCAAGTGGAGGGACAAGATTTAGGGTGTTGCCCCCAAGTGGGGGAACTGAGGTAGTGAAGGATGGTCCAGCACCACCATGGATAGTGTGAGCCACTGATGTAGTGGGGATAGGTATTCCCGCTGTGGGAATAGGTACCGTGAGGGGAACGGTACATGGTTGCCCCATGGAGGGCATACCGAAAACAGGTGTAGTAACTGGTGTAGTGGTGGATGTGCCACCAATGGTCCCTATGACAAATGGAGTGGAAGTCGTACCAGCCATGGGGCTAGTAGGGGAAGTATAAATAGGGTTCTCAGACTCTTCGTCAGAATCAGAGGTAAAGTAAGGAGCGTCACTATCTGGTGACGGAGTCCTACGTCACTGATGAGTGGATTCAAGTGACAAGGCTCTGGATCTGTGATGAGTGGTATCAACGGACAATGATCGGAATCTATGACGAGTGGTGTCAGGAGAACCGTGCTGTGGGGGCTCGCCCCTGAGGCGCCGAGAATGTCTCGGGGATTCAATGGTGACAGATGGTGTCTAGTCTCTGTGGGTTGAGGTGAGTATAAAAACAGCTCAAAAATCCTAATGCAACCGAGTGTGCAGAAGGAGAGCTAAAAAACAAGGCACTCAGGCCAACAACCAACTCAAAACACCCACTGCAACAGCTGTGCTACAATAGGTGGAGTAACAACAAAGATGGTCAGAATACCAACAAGCAGCAGGTTTCCTAAAAAAGAAAAATGGTGGACTCACTAGACCAAAGGGAGGTAAAGGAGCATGCAAACACCTAGCTAAAAGTATTCTGACTCAACTAAACATATCCTCTGCAAGGTGATGAAATCCAAGTCAGACACTATGAGTAGGAAAGCCAAGTGGCTATGATATCCCCCTACCGGGAGGGATACCGGGTAGTCAATCCTAGAAGAATGGCAACTAAGATACCCCGTTCATGACACGTCCAGAAAGGTGAATCTGCCGTTTAGTTCGTTGACCGCAATACCCCTATACAGGGATATCCCGCGAACCGCGAAAGGTAGCCATTCGGTTACTGAATGGAGTGCGGTATTCCACCCAGGCCTCCGGAACCAGTCTCCCGACTTCAACCCTCCTAAGGGAGAGGCCCTCTGATAAACTGGTCGTGACCGTGCCACAAAGTACTAGGGGATTTTGGTTCCCTATTTGGACAACAACTATGTCTCAAGTGAAATAACCAAGGGGTGTTATTGGAAGCCTATCCCCCTGATCCTACCTAACTACAATGATTCTTTTGTGTTCCCCAAGTGGGGTTAGAATGTTGGTTTAGTTAGGTACTTTTTAAGGCTCACTTGATTTTATGTGACAGAGTGTGTGCTCGTGAGGTGTTGAACCCAAAAATAGAAGTGCCACAAGGGGGGGCAACTTTCAATCTATCAATAATATGGAAATTGAAAGTTTAACTTGCAAAATTTTCTGAAATAAAAATACTGAAATTTTAAAAAGATTCTGTAAAAGGAACAGAAATTATGTTGCAGAAAGGTTGTAAGGAAATGGGCTGCAGGTGGGACAGAGGGCTGTTCAAATGCATAAAATATTGCAGCAAGAGGGGCTGGGCTCAAAACAGGAAAAGAGCAAAAATCAGACCGCGGGTCTGTGGCGGATCAGAACAGGCCGACCGCGGGTTTGAGGGAAACAGCGGCGGTCAGGTCGCGGCTATCGGGCCAACAGAGGCAGTCGGGACGCAGGAAACAGGGGAAAAGACACAGTCGGGTCGCGGCTATCGGGCCAACAGTGGCAGTCGGGACGCAGGAAAAATGGAAAAAGACACAGTCGGGTCGCGGCAAAAGGGCTAACAGGCGCAGTCGGGACGCACGAAAGGGGCAGAAAGCCGCAGTCGGGACGCGTGAAAAAGGCCGACAGGCGCAGTCAGATCGCGGCAAACAGGCTGATTAGCCACGGTCGGATCGCAGGTAACAGACTTGAATCCGCCGGCGGAGCGTTGAAAGCAGTCTGAGAGCCACGGTCGGATCACGGGTAAAGGTCTGAAAGGCGCGGTCGGGACGCGACTGCAGAGGGAAAAAACGCGGTATGCGGCGGCCGAAAGGGACAGCCGAAAAGAAAAAATTTAAAAAACGGAAACCAGAAATTCGAAAACTAGGGGAGTCGCCAAAAACTGTAGCTAGGGTTTTACCCCTAGCTTGTGCAAATGAGCACCTACTAAGGAGAATGGACTCCTTAGTAGCAGTTCAGTATATTAAACTAATTAAGCTAAAACAAAAATTAACAAACTACTTTAAACGTTGCATGAGACATAAATGAAAGATGTAAAAAATGGTTTTATATTAATGTTACCTTGAGTGTCAAGGTTGATGAAGCCCTTTGCAGTGTCCAAGAGGATGCTCCAAGCTTTAGAATGCTCCTTTCTCCTTCTCCAATGTTGGGGATGGGCCAAAGGTGGCTCTCAAGGTGAAAATAGTTCAAAAGGTGAACTAGGGTTTCGAGAGAGATTTTGGCAGAGTAAGGGTGCTTGTGATTGTGGATATGAAATAAGGGATCTCCATCACCTATTTATAGTTTTTTGGTGGTGGAGTGCTGGCCCATGGTTTTGGGAAACACATGGTTTTAGGCAGCTGTATAGGGTTTTTTCCTCCTTTTCCTCATTATTTTATATTTTTTATTCCCTTTTTAGGGGATTTTTGCTATTTTTGGAGGAAAAGGGGGTTTTTTAGCCTTTTTAAGGCTATTTTGAGGGTTTTATGGCCTTTTGGAGGCATTTTAGGCCTTTTGGAGGCTTTTTAATGGGATTTTTTGGGATTTTTAATGGAAATATGGTAGGAAAATGGACAAATGGGCCATATAATGTGGTAAATGAGCTAGTGAGCACTTTTTGGGTGTTAACAGGCCCCATTCCTCATTTTGAGGGTTGAGCCCCACTTGGGTCACTTTGTGGCATATTTCAATCTTAGATCTACTAAGATTTAGCCATTGGATGACCCTAATTTTCAAGATCCACCTAGCTTGACACCTCAACATCCCTGATCTATAATTTGGTGGACATCCGACTCCATTTGGCCCATTTCCCAAGGCACTAATCTTCTCTAAGCTAAATCGACTTTCTTAGATTGTTGGGTTAGCTAGGATTTGTTCTTTCTCTTGCATGCTTGAACAAATAAACACTGTCACATCTATTCATCAAGCTTATCTTTGGTACTAGTTAGCCCCAATTTGGTCCTTAACTACCCTACATTGGACACGGTTCCCAAGGCAGTGGATTTTCTCACAATTGACTAGTACCTTAATCCTTGATCTTATTCAAAACCTCATAAGTCACTCACATAAACATGTTGGACCAAATCTACATTGTCTAAATCTCGTGATCCAACCTATTACCCACCTTGTGACTTTATCCATAGATCTAGGGTTTCCCATACACCTTACGTACTTCATCTATACTTGATTTGATCTGGTGTCTTGGTTTTATCTCTCCTGTTGGGAGTAGATCTGGGTCTCCCCCTTTGTTTTCTTGGGCTAGAAAACATAAAGTACAGATTGCCTCGATTGGCGTGACAACCATCCATTGGGAGTTGAGGTCATCTTGGTTGCACCTCTTAGGTTGCCCTTCCCTTTTGCCATCCATCTTGGATCCATATCAAGGGGCACCTACAAGTTTGGTGATAACATTTTGGCGTTGTTGCCGAGGAGGGCAGAAGCCTACCTTTGTTCGACATATTGTTTGTCACTCACTCTCTCTTGCATTTTAAACTACATACATCTTGGTAGAAGAATTTAAAGACTACCCGGTGACCCTAAATCGTGACTCCACTGAGGAGTGAGCTCATTTACATCCTTAGAATACTTTTCATTTCGGTGAATCACTTGTGTGGTTCACCTGGAGACTCCACCCTGTGACTTTACTGGGAAGTAAACCCATGTATATAATCCACTAAGAATCCTAATAATTCACAATGGACCAGGATCTTCTTCAAGATCTTAAAGAACAATTCAAAATTATAACAAAGATTAATGATAGAAATTTGAAATCTATGTATGAGGATAGTTATCAAAATAATTATGGGTATGAACCTGGATATCAAGATTCTTATGATACCCATCATTCACCTCATCCATCTAATAATTTTTCCTTGAATATCCCGAGTAAGCCAACTAAAAGAGACCAAACTCCTAGCAGAAGAGCCAAGGAAGTTAGAAAACAAGCCAAACCATCTCCCTTTGAATTCTCTAAAATTTATGGGGCACCTCACCCTATGCCAGACAATTTTAATCAAAGATTACCTCGTTTCAATGGAAGCGATGGTGTTTCAATTATAAATCATTTGTATGATCTCTGGTATTATATGGATAGTTTGGGAACAATCGAGGAGGATGTTTTAATGAGGGCTCTTGGTTCATCTCTAGAGGGAAATGCTCGGATTTGGTTTGATTATCTAGCACCGGGATCCATCATCGGGTATGACATGTTCCAATAGTTGCTAGTAAGTCAATTGGAAAAAAAATTTGATGAATCTATGGAAGGGCAATCAGACAATGACTATCTTGATGAAAATCAACTTGATGAAGATGATCAATATTATGATAATGAATTAACTAACGATTGTTCTTATCAAAGTGATTCCTCTTCTCCTGAGCCAATTGAGTCTCATGATGAGGTAATGTATGACACTGAGAAAATTGCAATCCCTCAATATTATTGCCTTAATATTGACATAAAAGGGGTTCTTATGAGAGTTTTGTCATCATTACCAGAAGAAGTCTCAGATGAAGAGGATGATACAAATGATTTCCATCAAGAAGCATCTATGGTTGAGTCTTCCATTAGTGAATCCTTTGAAAATGCTCTTGAGATATCCTTTCACAATCCTTGTAATTAATGATTTGTCTGACCATGACATTGAGGAAGAAGAAAGTAGGGACAACAACCAAGTTTCTTTAAAAACCAATGATCATCCTATATTTAGAGATCAATTTTATGAAAATGATCAAATGGTTGTTAATTAGTTTGTCGATGCAATCACTGATAAATTATCATCATATGAATTTAGTAACAAATCAATTAATGAGAAATCTCATGATGAGAATGAGTTTGTGAATCAAGCTAATCAATAGTTTTCCTTAATGAAATCCTCAAACCAATATCTAATGTTTATGGGAAGCTCAGAAATAATCCTTCACTTAACTCATCCAATTTTTATAATTTTTCCAATTCAAATTTTGATCAGGATTGCTTACTTCAATCTTTGGGGTTGGTTGCTTGCAATAAGTTATTTCCTTTGTGGCAAAATTCAAGATCAGTAAATCTTCAATCCACCCTCCCGTCCCGGTTTTTTCAATCCTCTTTGAGTTTGTGGTCTGGTCAATTTTGTTCTTTTGATATTTTCAATCAAGGGTCTATATATTGTCGCATGAATGGAGATAACGTGTTTCATTTTCCCTTTCGGTTGTCTTTGATAAATAACATTCTTAAATCTTCTTGGTGGCTGGAAGGGGTATATAAAGATCAATTTCATCATTTCTCCATCCTTAAACAACAAGTGGGGCTAATATCGATCTTAAGTTTATTTCACAATTTATCCCTACTTGGTTTGTGCATCACTCCTGGAGTTGTCAGAATTGAGTTTTCTAGTCAAGTAGATGAGGAAATTAGTTTGAAACAAGGGGAGTTGAATTTGTTATCACATCTTTTCCCTTCCATACATGTTGAATAATAACTTGCATAATTTTTATGATCCGATTAATATTCTAATGGAGGATGTTTACATCAATCAAACTTCCCCTTGGCATGTTTTCACTTTACACCATTCCAATGCTTTCTCAAATTTTGAACAAGTCAGGAATGTGTTGATTTCAAATTTGTTAAGCTTTAATCTAATCCTGATTTATTCTGTTAAAAAAATCAAGGAAGAATCATTAGTCAAATCGATGAATGGCTGCACTGGATTTATGATTTTACTTAGTATTTTGCCTTGCCTAGTAGATTAGAGTAGGTAGGAGTTGAATAAGCCTACTTGGGCAGTAGTTAGTCTTTTCAGCCATTGAGTCTGGCATTTTTGTTTGCTTTTTCCTAAGCTCCTTTTGAAGCTCTTAGTTTAACTAAGTACTTGTCATTTTTCCTTTCCTGCACAATAAATTTCAAACTTTGCAGGTTATGTTAGTAGATTAAATTTACTTTCTGTTGTTATATTCTGCTATAGAATAGGTTTTATTTCAGTTTGATTTTATATTTTCCCCATACATGCTCCATGTTGAATATTGTAACTTCTAAGAATATTATATTTGTACATTATTTATTCCGGAGATGTTCCATCCCTCCGAGGTGATTCTATTATGTATCCGGAGATGTTTATTCCTCCGAGGAGTTGTGGCAACTAGGGTTATTAGACCCACCATGTGGGGGTCGGCTCAGTCAGTTATAATAGGGTATATAACCTAATGGTTAAATACGAGCCTACATGTACTTGTGTAAAATATATGTCAGAGTAGTGTATAAATAGAGGAGGTGTGTTCCTCATTTGATACACTCACACACTTGAAAAGATGAGCACTTGTCTGGGAGATTTGCTAAGGAGGATTAGAAGGAGGGAGCACATCTTGTATTTTGGTTTATCATCTTATTGAGGAAAGCTTTGCTGGGTTTTCTACCCCATGAGGGTTTCCCATGATAAATTTGTGTCTCTTGTGTTTATGCTATGCTTGTTGTTTCTTCAGTGATCCTGTATATGCTATTATTGTGAAATAGAATGTAATGCTGCTATTTTCTCTCTTAGCATATTGAATTTTAACACTCCATGAGGTATTTTGATGTTTGTGAATGCAAATACAGGTGCAAAATAAAAAATGCAAAATAAAATAAAAGAGCTGAAAACAAAATAGTAGAGTGCTTGATAGGGGATTCGAGTAGCAAAGTTCGAGGACCAGAGATTCTGAGGTTCTCAAGCGCTCTTTTCAGTAGAGCACTTGTCCCAGCCGGAGCCAGATGTGATCATAGATATAGTAGCCGGGCTACCATACATTATTTTTCTGATTCCAGTACACTATTCAGCTAGTTCCCTTGCATTGAGATGTTGAGATGAGCATCTATTATGGATCACTATTAGATTTTGGACAACAGTTTTATTCCCCATGCCATGACTGAGTCTCAAGACACTCAGAGAGATGACCAATGTAGCTAGTTAGCCATTTATACAGAGTAGTGAGTAGTGCCCAGAGTTACAACAGCAGTTTCATAGGACATATGATGATTCAGATTGATGAGCATTCACGTATATGACTCAATAGGTATATTATGGTGTTGTGGTTATAATTATTTTATTTCCATTCTCTTAGCATGTCTTAGCATTTAGTATCATGATCTAGCGATCATATAGATATGTGGACTTGGTTGTACTTATACATATATATCATATTTGTCCCTACTCAGACTTAGAAGTTCTTGGCCTATACTCATTGGTTTTACCCTCCCTATGGAGAATAGAGGTGATCATTCCTGCCATACTTTGGATTGCTCGTGTCAGTTTCATTATTCACTGTCTTCATCCATCCATGACTTACCCAGTTGATTCATTACCTTGACTTACTACTTGACTAGTGGCATGGAGGACCTTCCCCATTGTAGCCTCTATATTGGATAATCTTCCCTATTTATTGTGTCTCGGCTCTGAGTTGGTGACAAAACTTACCTTTGGTGAGTTGGATTTCCTTGTGAATCCCCCCTAGTCACTAAAGATGTTGTTCGCTAAACCTGAAGCTTTTAGTGCTGCCATGAATACAAAGTATGGAAATGAAATGTTATATCTTGTATGAAAAGCCCATTCATGCAATGTGTTTCTAAACACACATGAATGAAAGGAAAGCCAAATGAAAATGGCTATGAAATATCAAATGTTATATCTTTTGTGAAATGTAAATACCTAGGTAAACAAGCTGTCTGTGACACACCTAGAAGTGCTTAGGTAAACAAGTGCCTTAAAAACACACCTGCAACAAGAAGCCTAAATAAATGTAAATCTATGCAATGTGTTTGTAAATACACATAGATCAAAGGCTATGGAAACTCTGGGCCCAAAAAGCAATGGAACTTAAATGCTATATCAAAAATACTTCTAGCCTCTTCTGTATTATGGATTGTGTGCACCTGTGTAAGGTGAATAAACACTCTTTGAACAACTTATCCATTTGTGAGACACCGCCATTCCCTGTGTTGTTGCTTATCCACTATATGCTATGGTGTGTATTCCCTTTTCCACTTCCAAAGTGTCACAGTGTTAAGTTAGTAAGTCATTCCCTCTAGCCTAGCCATGTTTTTCTTAGCCTTCACCCTTCACTAGCAAATTGATCACAACATGAAGTGAGTATGACCTTGAAAGTCTTGTCTAAGTAATAAATAATAATTATGACTTATTATATTTGGATTTAGATCGCCAGTAATGATTACTTCTTGTTATAATTGCTAATTAAATGGATTGTAAATCATGTTTTAACCTTGGACACCTTGCAGCAGCTTGATGATAGTTTGAGTTATAGTTTGGTCATGTTGAGTTGGTCAAACCTCAGTTTGATCAAAAGTTAACCACAAGACATGAGGTGGCAGACATCAGATGTTACAGATAGATGATATATGGTCTGGTACAGGTCACCATGGTGGGCTTATGCAGTGGTTTCAGGCCTATGATGATTATTTGAACTTTTCAGCACTTGTTAAGATTATTATTATTTGGTCTGCCGGATATGATGAGTATTTAGTTTGGACCATGCAGAGGTTTATATGGTATATGAGTACACATAATAGATGGATTTGGACCTTCTGAGTCCAATGAGATAGTATATTTTCAGTTCCGGGCAGTTACAGTGATGATTGAGCCTCAGTAGGCTATCCTAGTGCAGTTTTGGTCTATCGGAGACCTTGTCAGTGCAGTGATGGGATTCACTTGGTTCACCTAGGGCACTGTGCATGAAGGGGTGGTCCAGCCACTTGTTATTACCATATTAACCCCCTCCCAAACTCATTGGTGAGCTCACCTTGACAGCGCAGGCACTCCAGGAGGCAGTTTGGGCAGTTTCACACTTCCCGAGGTAGTCCATAAATGGCTACAAAGGAATTCGATTTGGGCTACCGAGGCAAATTTTTAACATGGGATGATCATTGATGATGAGTGGGATGTCTTCCACACCTTCTCCAGCAGTTTCAGCTTCATCGGGACCCACATCCATCACTTATGGCACTTTCTGATGATTTTTGGAGCCTCCTAAGGCTCACGATTTGTCCATAGAGGCACGATTTGGTACTTTGATGACTATTTTATTGATATTGTGCTATGGGGATTGACCAAGGGTGTCTAAAATTACCCCTTGGACCCACCATAAGCTAGATCTATTATTTTACCATCATGATTTGGTGGGATCCCCTCTTCTAGGGTGAGTTTGTCCACTTATTGTTATATTTTATTAGTGATCTATGTATTGTATTGTTGAGCTCATCTCAACCATTGATTAGATCGTTTGATCTTTTAATCTTAGCCACTCATTCAAAAAGTGGTTAGATTGTGGACTCTCTCCCTCCTATTTAAAGGAGAGAGCTTCTCATTGTAAAGGGGACTTTGGGCTCTGGATTATTGGAATAGAGAATTATTATTGCATCTATTTGTTGTGTTGTGGTGAATTATTTTGGAGTTCATTCATTGATTCTTCCTTTGCATTGGGTTGTTGGAGATTTTGTCTTTCTATATTTTTGTACCAAGTTTTTGCATCTACATGTGGAGGCCAATTTGGTTTGAGGAGGACATATTGGTAGGGGAGGACCCTCCCTACTTCTTCTTTGGATGTATTCGTTGGTAATAGGGAGTATTACTGTCCCAGGACCTTCTATTTCATGTTATCATTGCATTTTACTTGTATTTCCTCCATAGTTGATCTGACTGATTGAAATCGCTTTCCTTTGTTTGATAGGTAGAGGAGGTCGCACTTGTGGGATAGGGCATCATTTTGGCAAGAAAATTCAACAAGTTCTCATTTGATCTCTGCGGGAGTCTTCCTCAACGACAAGGCATCTCATTTCAACACTCAGGTATGATCTCATGGTAATTTCTCTCTCCATGATCTATCCATTTGTCTAAATGCTTCAAACCCTCATAATTTCAAAACCCTCATTTTACAATTTCTTAGATCTAGCAAGATCTACTTGGATTTTGGGTATAATATTTAAAACCCACCTCTATAGCATCCACGACAATTCGGATCTATAGTTTGGTGTGGATAGGCCTTCATCCAACCCATTTCCCAAGGTAAATTAGCCTCTCCAAGTGAGGTCGCAATTCTTTGACAGGTGAGTCTGGTATGATCTAGCACCTAGGTAGGTGAGATCCCACTTGATCCTTGATCTACACATTTGATAACCTACCCCTACTGTGTCTCTTTAGTGATTTTCACCTTGTGGGCCCCATTCCTCATTTTGAGGGTTGAGCCCCACTTCGGTCACTTTGTGGTACATTTCAATCTCAAATCTACTGAGATCTATCCATTGGATGACCCTAATTTTCAAGATCCACCTAGCTTGACACCTCAACATCCCTGATCTATAATTTGGTGGACATCCGACTCCATTTGGCCCATTTCCCAAGGCAGTAATCTTCTCTAAGCTAAATCGACTTTCTTAGATTGTTGGGTTAGCTAGGATTTGATCTTTGCCTTGCATGCTTGAACACCTAAACACTGTCACATCTATTCATCAAGCTCATCTTTGGTACTGGTTAGCCCCAATTTGGTCCTTAACTACCCTACATTGGACACGGCTCCCAAGGCAGTGGATTTTCTCACAATTGACTAGTACCTTAATCCTTGATCTTATTCAAAACCTCATAAGTCACTCACATAAACATGTTGGACCAAATCTATATTGTATAAATCTCGTGATCCAACCTATTACCCACCTTGTGACTTTATCCATAGATCTAGGGTTTCCCATACATCTTACATACTTCATCTATACTTTATTCTATCTGGTGTCTTGGTTTGATCTCTCCTATCGGGAGTAGATCTGGGTCCCCCCCTTTGTTGTCTTGGGCTAGATAACATAAAGTGAAGATTGCCTCGATTGGCGTGACAACCATCCATTGGGAGTCGAGGCCATCTTGGTTGCACCTCTTATGTTTCCCTTCCCTTTATCCATCCATCTTGGATCCATCTCAAGGGGCACCTACAAGTTTCGTGATAACAATACCCAATCTAATTAACCATTCGAAAACTTAACAACCTTAGAAACATTTCGTAGGGTCTACCCCTTGGATTCATAAGGAGTTAGCCTAAACGGAGGAGTCAGGATTAGGTGATAGCCTTGACATGAAACTTTCCCCCAAGGACGCACCGAGCAGTAGTGATATTTTTGTTGCTTTAACCAGGTGCGTAATTCGGCGGCAACATGTTCTAATCATTTCCATGAAATCTACAATGTTCCATAGATTAGTCGATTTTTTTATTTGAGCCGATCATTTCCTCGTTGAAAATTTAGTTGATCGCTCAGTCGACCACTCAGTCGAGCCTCTAGTCGATTGATCGCTAGTCAAATGTTTTCTTTCGACTGAGTGACTCCATAAGATATAGAGGTGTGATGAACATGCACAACCTGGTTCCAACACCCCCCCATCAGTGTAACAGTCTAGAGATTTAGAAGGCAGAATTATGTTCTCTTAACATCCCCTATAATTGCACCTGCCGGGATCCCAAACATAGCTCAAAGTTTCACAAACTTAGCTTCTAGTAGAGGCTTCGTAAAGATATTAGCAATTCTATAATTTGTCCTGTAATAAACAAGTATGACAACATTATCCTGTACCAACTATCTCAAGTTTTGAACATGAAGTTCAACATGCTTCATTTTGCTGTGAGCAACATGATTATCAACATCTTGTATTGTACTCTGATTGTCACAATGGATAAAAATTGAGGCTTGAACAAGAAAACCAAGCTATTCTAAAAGATGATGGATCCAAACTGCCTTTGTACTAGCATTTACAACTCCATGATAGTCTGCTTCTATAGTCGAAATAAAGACTACCTTCTGTTTCTTACGCGACCAGAGAAAGGGTCCATAACTAAGTCGAAACATAGCCAGAAGTGGACTTTTTGTTGTTAATGTCACCTCTCCAGTTGGAATTAGTGAACTTGACCAACGATTATGAACTGCGACAATATTTAATACCACAGTGATAAGTTACCTTAATATAGCAAATAATTCGCTTTGCAATTTTCCAATGGATTTCTCGAGCATCCTACATGAACTGAGAAACCACACTAAAAAAAAAGGATAGATTAGGTCATGTGTGTGTTAAGTAAATCAAGCTATCGACCAACTAGCGATAAAGAGTGGCGTAGACTCAATGAGAGTCACAGTCCGTAAACAATTTAACGCTCGATAGATAAAGTGTAGCACAAGACCTACACTTGTCCCTGTTGAAGTGTTTCAAAAGATCCACGACATAATTTGGTTGATAAAGAAAGATCCCATCATCCATTTGCAAAATTTGAATGTCCAAAAAGAAATGCAACAAACCAAAATCAATCATTTCAAAAGTATATGTGATTTGTTTCTTCAAGCCCAAAATCAGATCGACATTGTTTCCTATTATGACTAAATCATCAACATACAATGTCACAATCAAAGTATCACTATGAACATGTAACACATCAATACTGCGATTAGATTCACAACATTTAAAGCCAATATTGATAAAGAAACAGTCTAACTTCTCATACCAAACACATGGTACTTGTTTCAAACCATACAACAATTTTTTCAAACAAAAACAAGATTCGAACCTGTCACAAAACTAAGAGGTTGTTCCATATATATTTCTTCAGACAAGTCTCCATGAAGAAAGGAACTTTTAACATCCATTTGATGAAGTTCCCATCCAAAATGAGCAGCAATGGAAATAATTAGTCTAACGAAGTTCATCTTTGCAACATGAGCAACGGTTTCGGTGTAGTCGATGCCTTCTTGTTGAGAGAAGCCCTTGGCTATCAGTCGAGCCTTGTGATGTTTAACAACACCATCGAAAGTAACTTGATCTTGTAGACCCATCGACACTATTGAAAATATTGTTGACATTGATGTCAAGGATTTGTTGATACAACATATGTCCAAGATGAAGATAAAATATGACCCTAACATGAAGCACAATAAAGATAAAGATGATCTTGACATGATGCCCAAGCGAATATATTGATGTGCCCCCATAGGTACTGATGATGCCCAAGTGAAGATATTGATGTGTTGCCACTTCAAAGATGGGTAATGATGATGCCCAAGTGAAGATATCGATGTACACCTCACTTGCCCACTTGTGGAGGAAAGAAAACCAAAAGAATATGAAGATTGTGCTGGAAATATTGTGTCATTGATGCCTAATTTGAATACCCTGCCTTTGAAGGAATTTTTACTCTAGATACATAGCTCAAATTGGAGTATAGGTTACATAGTTGGAAAGCTTATTTTGATACCTTTCCAACAGTAAATGGAACTGTATATGGCACTCTCTCTAACTCCATAGGAATGAGGAGATATGAAAGCATTTGTAAAGTCAACCAAGCTAGAATTTTGGTTGGCCTTGCTAGGATATTGAACAATGTTATGTCAACCCAAAAAGTTATTTAAGAAGAGTATATATCAAAGAAGCACTTATTCATTTGTTCACTCACTCATCCAAGGCATGGATATGTCATAGGAGAGACAGACTAATGGGAAGTGTTGCAACATTTGAAGAAGAGGATGAGCAAAGATTGAACATCATCTTTAAGATTGAACATCATCTTCGGATATATGAACTTGGGAAGTTAGGGTTTATGAATGATCCTAAAATCAACTTTAAACAGGTCAAATTGACATTTTCTCTATAACTTTTGTTCTAGGATGCTTCCGATAGTGAACCTTGGAAGATATGAAATAGAGATCATGAAGTATTTGGGGCACAAGTTTCAGTTATTGGTTTGTTATAGTTTCAGAGACATGCCTTATGGAATTAAGGGTTTTGTATAGTATGAATTAGATCATATGCAAATTATGAAGCAGATCAAAGGAAGATTATGGAGATGATCGGAGGATGATTGTGTAGTGGATTGAAGTTTATTATGAAGTTATCTTTGAGGTGATTATGTCAGTAGTATTTACATGATTCTTCAGTAGGTTGGTTCCTACATATTATTGAGTTGGTGCTCAGTTGAAGAGATGGTGTCTCTACTAGGTTGGTCCATACATATTACTGATTTGGTGCTCAATTGAGGATATTGGTGTCTCCAGTAGGTTAGTGCCTACATATTACTGAGTTGGTGGTCATTTGAGGGGATTGGTGTCTCTAGCAGGTTGGTGCTTAAAAACATTGTAACATTCGGTTGGTGCTTACATGAATTTATGAAGATAAGCTTTTGTGGTTTTCTCCCGAAAGGGTTTCCACATTAAATTCTGTGTATTGTGATTTCAGTTTGTGTATTTACTATTTTGAAGTTATTGAATAAGTGGTGAATGATTAAAGTGAGAAAAAATATATTATATTGATTCACCCCCCTCTCAGTAAAAACATAGGTTTAACGATTGGTATCGGAGCAGGTTCCTTCAAAACAACTTAACCAATGGAAGGAAGATCTCGAGCACATAAGTCTTGTGAGAAATTTGGTTTCAGTACGGATCGAGCCTCTTTGTTCAATTGAAAAAACTATCTATTATGAAGCATAAAAATGAAGACATATTTGATGACTCTTGGATTTGATATTTGATCATTTGTCACAATAGGTTATATAGAAGCTACATATGAGTCACAAGAAAACAATATAAAAGCAATGGATGCCATTTTGAGTGGCTTAGCAGATTTTGTAATTGACAAAGTAAATAAGTCTACAACAACCAAATAGATTTTAAACAAGCTACAAACTATTTATCAAGAGAAATATGGTGATTATTCAAGCTGTGAATCGAAGAAAGAAGAAGTGAAATCTGTGTCAAATCCAAAAGAAGAACATGACAAATACAAAGGAAAGCTATCCTCCAAATGCTTTAATTATGGTGAAATGGAACATTTTGCTAAAAAATTGTCCATAAGCAAGGAAAGATATTTACGATGAAGAAGATGTTCGAGTACACAGGGTACTCCCAAAAGACCAAACACCTAGAGCAACCACTTCACACAAACAAATCACAGATCGATACACTGATGTTTTGACGTGGTTTAAAACCATCGAGAGGGAAACACTCCATGGCCTCGGCCAAATAGCTTCTACAGAGCAATTTATTATGCAAAGAAAGAAAGTTACAAATGAGCTTCTCATAATCGATCAACTAGATAATGATACTCCATGCTCTTTAAATAGAGATCATGGACCAATAGGGTGTTAAGCCATGGATCAAGGTTAGGTATGATCTAAGATAAGTTGAGCCGTCGGATCACTCTATGTCTAGAACATATCGTGATCGTCGGATTAAATATTTACAAATGCATACTAATGCATACTAAAGAAACACACTTTTCCTAACAGATATATTACACAAGTTGATCTTAATTAACTCCTAAGTGTCTAAATATCCTAACATCCCCCCTTAAGAACAACTTGGGATAGGATTGAAGGATTTACAAAAGTGACACTATTAGGAGAAGGAAGGAGGAATTAGAGCCCCTATCCCCCCTTACTGACAAGTTCCTAAACTCCTAACATAGATTGAAGTTTAGAAAACTTCGCTTCTGTAAGAGACTTGGTGAAGATGTTTGCAACTTGATCATCTGTAGGACAAAAGAGCACTTCAAGAACACGATCATGAACAAGATTTCTGATGAAGTGCATATTTAGTTGAATGTGTTTGCTGCGTTGATGTAGGATTGTATCTTTGGCAAGCTTGATGGCACTTTGATTGTCACACCAAAGTGGAGTAGGCTTCTGCTGCTCGAATCCAAACTTTGAAAGGATCTGTTGAAGCCATAAAGCTTCCTGATTGGCATTAACTGCGGCTCGATATTCTGCCTCTGTTGAAGAAAGAGCAAGAGCTTGTTGTTTCTTGCAAGCCCAAGTGACAGGTCCAGATCCCAGACTGAAAACACAACCTGCTGTAGACTTCTGATCATCATGATCGTCGGCCCAATCTAAGTCAGTGAAACCAACGAACAAAGGTTTCTCCCTGTACTATAATAAATCCCAAACTGAATTGTACCTCGAATATATTGAAGTATTCTTTTAGTTGCTTTCCAGTGACTTTCATGAGGTGTTTGCATATAATGGGAAACACGACCAACGACAAAGGAAAGGTCAGGACGGGAATGAGTCAAGTATAAGAGACTACCAACAAGCTGACGATACAAGGTGGCATTTACTTCAGGTGAAGTACAAGTGGCAGAAAGTTTGACTCTAGACTGGAAGGGAGAAGGGGTAGGTGTACAATCTTCCATGTGAAAGCGATGAAGAAGGTCACAAGCATACTTAGATTGAGAAAGAAAGATTCCTTCTTTGGTTTGTAGGACTTGGAGACCAAGAAAATAATGCAAATGTCCTAAGTCTGACATTTCAAAATTTTTCTTAAGACTGGATTTCACATGGGTTATAAGCTTAGGGTCACTACCAATAAGAATAAGGTCATCAACATATAGAACAAGTATGATGAGATGGTTTCCTACTTTCTTGGTACAAACATTGGGGTCAGAATGGCATCTAGAAAAACCATTGTCAAGCAGAAAGCTATCCATTTTGGCATACCAAGCTCTAGGAGCTTGCTTAAGGCCATATAAGGATTTCTTAAGGCTGCAGACAAGGCTAGAGTTATTCTGAACATATATAGGAGGTTGTTTCATGTAAATTTCCTCCTGTAAATCACCATGTAAGAAGGCAGACTTGACATCCATTTGATGGAATTCCCAGTTTTGTAAGGCTGCAAGGGAAAGAACAAGGCAGATGGAGTTCATTTTTGCGACAAGAGAAAAGGATTCATTGTAGTCAATCCCTTCAACTTGGGAAAAACCTTTGGCAACTAACCTTGCCTTAAGTCTTTCAACACTTCCATCCGATGCATACTTAGTTCAGCAAACCCATTTACATCTGACAAGTTTTCTTCCTTTTGGAAGAGGTACAAGATCCCAAGTATCGTTCACCATTAAGGAACGATATCCTTCATCCATAGCTGCATCCCAATCTGGATTTCCTGAAGCTTCTGCAAAGGCTTTTGGATCATTATTCTCAGAAACTTGATCAAAAAGAGAAGAGGCTCGCTGAAACTGAGAACGTGTTCGACGTTGATCTCTAGGATCATCGGCAAGATCACCAGCTGCTTCACATGTTGAATGGACCCATCGAGGAAGCACTTGTGCTAGTGCAACTGGAGGAACATGAGCAGGCGGAGGTGGATTTTCATCCTCACTGTCATCATTAGAAACTGGAGTTGGAAACCTGTCAAGGAAGTTGGAAGAAGAAGAAGTCACAATCGTCGAATCAGGATCACAGGCCAAAGATGGCACAATCGCCGAGTTAGGCTCGTAGGCCAAGAGATTTTCATCAAATTTAACATCTCTTCGAATGATTACATCATGAGAATGTGGTTGAAGAAGTCTATAACCTTTTACATATTCAGAATATCCAACAAATATGCACTTTTCACTTTTAGGCTGCAATGCTTTCCGTTTTTCATCCGGAATGTGAGCCCATGCTTCACTACTAAACACACGGAAGTGACTTACATCAGGTTTAGTTTTACTCCATGCTTCTTCTAGTGTGATACCTTGTAAAGCTTTAGTGGGGGTGCGATTAACTATGTAATTTGCACAATTAATGGCTTCAGCCCAAAATTGAAGACTTAGTCCCTTAGATTGGATCATACAATTAGCCATTTCTTTTAAAGTGTGGTTGTTCTGTTCAGTTACACTATTTTGTTGTGGTGTATATGGAACAGTGTGTTGTTGTTGGATTCCTTGTTCAGTGCAAAAAGTAGTGAACATTTTGTTAACATATTCTCCTCCATTGTCCGATCTTAAATTAATAATTTGATGACCAGATTGTTTTTCAACAAGGGCCTTGTAGGCCAAGAACATGTTAAATACTTCGCTCTTAAGTTTTAGGAAATAAACCCAAGTGCTTTTGGTGTAATCATCAATGAAAGTTAAGAAATATTTGAAACCAGAAAAGGAAGCAGATGGAAGAGGACCACACAAGTCACTATGCACAAGATTCAAGGGAATCGAGGCGTGCCAATAGGCACGTTTGTCAAAACTGTCCCGATGATGTTTTTCGAGTACACAACCGGAACAAACACCATCCCTGCAAGATACCATCGGAAGGCCTGTCACCATATTGTCTTTACATAATTGTTTCAATGAGCAATAATTTAAGTGACCAAATCGCTCATGCCAAAGTTTGCTCAAGTTATCAATATGAGCAACAAAAACTGAAGGAAAAGGTGATGACCCAAAGTTATTAAACTTGTACAACCTGGTAATATCATCAACAATTCCGGTAGCTAGGACCTATTGAGAATTTTTAAAATTCTTGATTACAACTTGGTGAGGTGTAAACGTCACAGTTTAACCTTCACCAGAATGAGTGATTTGATAGACTGATAACAAATTGCAGGAAATTCTTGGAACACATAGTACATCACTGAAATGACCATTATCCACTGGAACTATTCCAACTCCTACAACACTTAGAGATCTATCATCACCAACAAATATTTTTTTGGTGTTACATTCATGCATAGTAGAAAAGATGGCTTGATCCTTAGCCATATGATAAGATGCTCCATAATCAATGAGCCATTCATTTGAAGTAGAAGAAGAAGATGCATTATAAGAATAACCAGAAGCACAAAGTGCATGTCCATGAGAGGTAGTTCTAAAGGCGAATCTAGGGTGATGTGGTGCTTCTCCATTGTTGCTTCCAAGGCTGCCATCTTCTTGAAACATTTAGATTCATCATGATTATCTTTCCTGCAATAGTTGCAATGAAACTCAGTCTTCTTTCCTTTTGGCTTGGATCCTTTGTCATTTTTTAAAGAAGGATCTAACTGAGAGGGTTTGGGACCCTTGTTTGACTTATTATTGTGAAAATTTTGTTTATTGGGAGGCTTGGACTTTTCTTTCTGTTGGGACAATAAGGCTTTCCCAGATGTATCTACATTGTTAATTATTCCAAGATGGATGAGTTTATCTTGCTCTCTAATCAAGGAATCACAAAAGGATTCAAGACTAGGCTCTTGATCGCTAGCTGCATTCAAGGATTCTTTCATGGAGTAAAATGTAGATACAAAAACATAATAAGCAGGTCCAAGTTTGGAAAGAATATGATAAACGCATTGTTTGTCTTCCCTCTTAATCTTGCATTCTTCACATAAGAGTTTAAGAGTTTTGTACTTAGATAAATAATCTTGTATGCATGAAAAATCACTTGGATTTAAAGAAATCAACTCATTTTCGAGTTGGTGACCTCGAATTTCATTGTGTTTACTAAACACTGATTCCAACTTGTCCCAAGCATCAGGTTCATCAATCCCAAATATATGGAATCGCAAATCAGCAGAGATTGACATCCCAATCAATCCACGAGCTTTGTCACATCTATTTTCCCATTTTATTTTCTTGTCATCATTAGTGGGTTCTGTTTCTTTCCCTGAGGTAATTCTAAAAAGTACCCTACTTCATAGAACATCCTCCATACACGATTTCCATGAGAAATAGTTGGAACTCATAAGTAGAATATCATAAGGGGCGGACATACTGCAAATTAATGGCTATAAAAACAGAAACCAATTGTCTGGATGCAAAGAGCTCAAAAAATAGGTAGTTTAAAAAAATGGCATTGAAAACTAACTCTATATGATGAAGTTATACTTGAACAAAGAAAAAGTTGAAGATGTCTCCAATAGTGACGTGGCAGATATAAAATGGCCAGCTAAAAAAAAGACCCCCCTCTTCCCGAGATGAACCTTTGAAAATCACTTTACAAGAAAGTTGTTTTAAGTGAATCACGTTTGTAAAATAAGTGATTTTAGTTTTACAATGATGCTACTGTAAATAGTGCAACAATAAAAAGGAACTTAAGTGACTCACTTTTTATTTTTATTTTTTATTATTTAAGTGAGATGCACTTTTACAATAAAGTAACTTGAAAATAGAAATTGCATACACTTTTTCTTTTAAAAGTAACTTCATAAGACTTGAACTCAAGACTTATTAAGGAATAAAGCAACTTTGAACCAAGTGAGCTAGATTAAAATGTATGTAAAATATGGGAAGGAGGAAGGGGTTTTTTTTATACTCTTTTTGCTTGGTTTCCATGCTTGTCTTTTTTCCTAAAAATCACACCATAAACCAAAACAAAAAAACTTTTCCACACTTATAGGGTTAGATCTTGTTAGCTTGCCCAGAAAGTCTACGTTTTCTCTCTGTTTCTGATTTGCCAAGATTGCACAAGGTGCACGGCAAAGAGCATACGCAGCCAAGAAAAACCCTTTCCCTTTCTGTTTTTAAATCCCCGAGATCGCACGAGGTGCACAGCAAATAGCATACGCAGATAGGGAAAGCAACAATTTGAAATTAAAAAAATCTAGTAATAAAAACTGATAAAATATGAGATTTTTTTTTTTAAACAAAAATAAAAATAACAAAACGTCACCGTAACATTATACCTTCAAATATAATGAAATACACATTTCTGAAGCAACCGGGGATCGTTTTTGATCAAATGAAAACTATTTCCTAATGGAAACGACGCTCTGGATGCAATGGAGCACCTCCCACATCCCAGAAATGCACAGAAATACCAGAACCAGCAACCCTTTCAAGTTTCAGCAACAACAGTTCAAAATCTAGATCATAACCAGAAGCGGCTCTTCATAAAAGCTCTGATACCATGTTCGGGTACACAAAGTAGTCCCAAAATACCGAACACCTAGAGCAACCACTTCACACAAATAGATCACAGATCGATACATCAATGTTTTGACGTGGTTTAAAACCCTCGAGAGTGAAACACTCCACATCCCTAGCCAAATAACTTCTACGGAGCAATTTATTATGCAAAGAAAGAAAGTTACAAATGAGCTTCTCATAATCGATTAACTAGAAAATGACCCTCCATGATATTTAAATAGAGATCATGGACCAATCGGGTGTTAATCCACGGATCAATGTTAGGTATGATCTAAGATAAGTTGAGCCGTCGGATCACTCTATGTCTAGAACATATCATGGCCATCGGATTAAATATTTACAAATGCATACTAATGCATACTAAAGAAACACACTTTTCCTAACGGATATATTACACAAGTTGATCTTAACTAACTTTTAAGTGTCTAAATATCCTAACAGAAGAATCTCTCTCAATGGAAATAAATCTAGTTGATCAAGAATATGAAGACAATAAAAAACTAGATACAAAAAATGAAACATTCTGAAATAGATGAGGAAGCTAATATTGAAGAACTTATTTGTGATCTAGATGAAATAAAAAAATTCAGAAGAGAGAAATAATCACTAAAGGAGAAACTGCAAAAGTATCAAGAGGAAGATCTGGATTTTAAAGAAGAGATGTTACACATCATCAAAAAGAAATGATAATCATTGAACTAAAGATTCAACTAGAAGAAAATAAAGAAAAGTTTGAAAAACTTGAAGCATAAATTACCTCTCTAAGAAAATAATTAGAAGAGACTGTCACCTAGCTGAATGCAAATTTGAAATTCGAAAAGAGTACCGCAATTCTAGATGAGATTCTCAGTTGTCAAAGGTCATCATTTATCAAGACAAGTCTTGTTTATGATGATAATCAGAAGACACTTGAATAAAATGTAATCCCTAAGTCACATGAGAGGAATTATTGAAGAGAAGCTTGAAATCTATGCCAGTGTTCTTAAAAAATAAAATTGTAGAGAAAACAACATCAAGGAAAGAAATCATGAAGAACAAAAGACTTATTTCTCAATCATGAAAGATAATGATGAGTTTAAACAAGCTACTCCACCAACAAGACCCATTCATAACTAGGTATCAAGGTTACTTTTCTGGTTTCTATTTTTCTTACAATGATTTTTGTAATATCCCTCATTTTGATCCTTAGGATATTTGGACTGTAATGCAAATATTGTATTCATGTTATGAATGGTTCCTAGCATTTAGCTCAAGGCCAAGGACCTGCTAGTGAATGCTCAGTCTTGTGGAGGCAAGTAATTAGTATTATGCTACCCATGTGCTAGTGAGCCATGGAAAATGTAAATGATGTAAATAATATCATGTAAATAAAATACCAAGGGTCAGATATGGTTGCAACTTAATGAGGGGGAACTATGTGTCCACTATGGAGTGGTGAGGGGTGTGGAATGGAATCCTATCCCATATGTCACCTATAGAACCCCTTTGACATGTCCTAGACACCATTGAATGCTGGTATAAGGAAGTGGGTGAAGGGCACTGTTCATGAGGTCGTGGAGTATGGGAAACCCTGAGGGGTCGGATGGTAGGGTATGGAGCTTTGCTGCCTTGATCCGGACATCACTACACACCCTGGCAGTTCGTATTCCCCATTCTCGGACCTTGGTTGAGCAGAGAGACATCAATTGAACCTTGTGCGAGCTAGCATAGGGAGTAGAGAGGAAGAAACCCAGGTCGGGATTCTGTGCAAGATCGTGATTTGCAAAGCCAAAGGCACACAAAGAATTGTGTGGGAAGAGAAACTGTAAATGAGATCCACATACCCAAACCTTGGTGCATTTTGGAGGGATTTAGATGGCTGAGAAACCACAGAGATACCCAGAACTATTAGCCGAAATCATGGATGTGGGGACAGAGCTTCAGTTGCAACATGGGAGAGATCGGAATGTGGAATTGCAGTGGGAAGGAGCTAAGAGGGGTTGGTATTCATGTTTGGGTTAGAGAGGGTTTATTTACCTTGAGTTAGAATTCAAGACCAACCACACTCACCCATGTTAGTGCTAGGGGAAGGGGTGCCCTAGGGAGTGTACAACAGTGAAGGGGACCTTACCTAGGTTGAGAGTGGAGGTGATGGGGGTGCTTGATCTATCTGAGACCATTGGGATATGCCCATAGCTCTGTGGATGAGCTTATTGAGATAGAAACCCTTACTTGCCTTCCCCATTTTCCTGACAAAAGCTGGATAGTGCTAGATGAACCTGAGAGGTAATCCTTAGTGGATACATAGCCCCAGCTTAGGGGTGGTATCTGAGTGTTGAAATAATATAGGTTGGGAAGAGACCTATGGTTGGGTTGGAACGTTGCAGTTCATAGCTAGTTTTCTTGGAGACTTCCATGAGAAGATAAGTGTTCCTTGTTCCTTGAATGATGCCTATTCTTCATCCATTCATGTGTATTTGTTTATGTATGAATGTATAGTGGATCCAACTGATTTACGGGGCTGAATTCCCATGCCTTATGTTCATTCTATTGTGCATGTTATTGATTGATGAATGCATGACACATGGTGTGTGGATGATGTTTCCTTCAGCTATAGTTGTTAGGTATATGCATGCATCTATTTGCTTATGAGAATGGACCATTGATGGATAGGACTGTATTCTTATGCATTGTATTTTAAGTCTGTTGTGTATCTTACTCCTGCTGTGTGCGTGTTAATTACATTGTTCTTGTACCTTACATTCCTATCCTCACGTAGGTACTTATATGTAATTATGCTTAAGGAATAGGACTAAGCCGCTGCATGCTTTAATCAATCTTCCTGGGAGAAAAATGTGCATGTATTCCATTCTATGTATGTGGATCATGCTTCATTACTTGTGTTCATGGAGTATGCTTATGCATATTTGCAATCCCCTTTAGTAATGCCTTTGGATTTTACTTTGATGAATTAGGGCTAAGTCTGGTAAATGTGCAGGACACTCCAACCAGGACTTGGGAAAGGAATAGACACCCCTGTGGATCAGATGAAGGGAGAAGTCATGGCAGAGGTCAGACAGAGTTCCTTGTAGAAGGGTAAAAGCACATAGAGGAGGTTATGAACATAGTTTCAGTTGGAAAAATGACAGGTTTAGAGTGCTCACATGTGGTGGGGAATCACACCATTGGATAGAGCTCTCCAAGATATTTCCAACGGTACCGTCCTTGTGCAATTTGGACCAAGGATGGAGGATAAATCAACCTCAGAAGTTTCCAGGTGCAAAGCTTTATGTTTCCGACCTTTCCGCATCCGCAATGCGGATTGCGGATTGCAGACGTTGGGGACCAACCTTTGGATTGGTGTGGTTAGCCTTCCGCCTTTCCGTCCGCAAATTGGATTGCAGATTGCGGATGTTGGAAGGGAACATTCTGTGGAGACGGCGTGTGGGATTTATGAATTTCCTCATCTTCAAAGCGGAATGCAGATTGCGGATGTCGGGAGGTCGATTTCCACGGGATGGTGCATCGGATTTCCGCCATTCCGCATCTGCAAAGTGGATTGTGGGAGGTGATTTTTCCCGGGTTGATGAAATGAAGTTTCTACTTTTCGACATCCGCAATGTAGGTTGCGGATTATGGAATTGCGGAGGGATTAAATATCTAGGATGGAAAGTGGAGGACTCCGAGTTCAGAGTGCCGCATGCGGATTGCAAAACTATGGAAGTCGGATGGGAAATTTTGAGGGTGCAAATAACTTCTGGTTTCCGACTTCCGCATTGTGGGTTGCGGAAGTCGGGAGTGCAATTTCGTTTGAGTGGTGAATCTGGAAATCTAATTCCTGAGTTCCGCATGCAGATTGCAGATCTTGAAATGTGGATTGTGGATCGACGGCCATTGTGACTGCGTGCAAAATCAGAGTTAATTGGTTTTAAAAAAATGGTTCAGTGGTCTCCCATCGCCTCTGAAGGCCACTAGGGGTTTTGTGATGTGACAGAGTGGTATCAGAGCCCAAGTTATAGCACTAGGGATGTTTGGGACAACTTTGAAGCCAACATGCGTGTTAGAGCTGTGGAAGAACCAAGATGAAGACCAACGACCATGTAGTAGCTAGCTGGGTGAGACCTCATAGCCAACAGGGACTTCTTGATCAACACAGAGAGGCCAATTCAATTGCAGCAAGACATCTAACCCTTGAACAGGCATCAGCATTGAAAAAATGGTAGTGTTGATAAGCGCAGAGAAGTCCAAGAAGGGCCAAGTTGGACTTGACCCCAATTCTGAAGGAAATTGGAACAGTAGGGAAACTATGATAAAAAAGGGATTGGAAAGGGAGAACCCCCCCTGGCATGTTATTGTATTATGAGATTTATATACATAAAATTGTTGGAATATTCCTACACTCCATCCTAGTCCTACTAGCACTTTCCATTTTTTCATTTTTAGGCATGCATGCAGTCATGATTTTGCATGCATCCCAGTCATCAGTCACAGCACCTAGCCCTCAATTAGCTAGCCCTGGGAGCTTCTCTCTGATTAGTTTTATCCCTCCTAATTCTTAGTGCGCCATGCATGCAATTGCATGCATCCCAGGTGCCCTCTCTCACCTACCACTCAGTTGCACTTCAATTAGTTGAGTTATCTTTAGATCTTTCCTTGATTTAAGGCTAGATTGACTCTTAACTGACTCTATCACTCCGATGGACCTCCAGTGAGTCTAGACTTCCTATTCTGACTCCAGTTAGCTCCTCATGCACCCTCCACTGAGCCTCCTTCATTTAGTTAGTGCTTCCATGTCCTAGTTACACCTACCACACTTAGTTAGACTCAATTTGACACCTGGTTGATAGTTACTTGTGCATTGATGACTCCACTGATGATGATCAGGACTCCTAGTTGTGCTTTGATGACACTCCATTGATCTGATGATCACTCCATGAAGGCTAATTCGAATTGCCACCTTAGAATTCGAATCCTCACCATTATATTATTTATTTGTCCATATTGTGATTAATGAATTAGTGTGTGATGTTATTATGCTTCTATCTGAGTTCTACTGTATCATAATTTTGTTGCTCCTTTACATTGCATTGACCACTCTTATTCTATTTTCTTGCGTAATCTTAATCTTTCTTGTGAGGTATACTTCAACTCTTAGATCTGCTATGAGTATTTTCACATGGTATCAGAGCATGTTGAGAGTATAGTCTATCTCCATTCTTGAGAGATTTTTTTACAGTTTAGTATCAAGATTTCGAGTGCAGCAGTAGCAGTTGCAGACATTTTCTATTTTTTTGTAGGTCTTCTGAAACAGCTTCCATGAATTCAGAAGGAATGTTTGATGGACAATCCACTCAAGTGGACGCGAGTCAGATCTCCCTAGCTCAATGTGAGTCTAGGACAAATAATACAGACTACAAACAACTTTCCTATATCTACTTAAGTATCAAGTACTAGATGCCTTACCTTAACTTCGCAATCCTTTCTCCTGGATACTGCTCCACGTCTTGCGGTCGTTAGATCTCAGTTGCAAAACCTGTCAAGATACATAGAACAATGCAAACGAGTAAAAAGCATATATACAATAATAGATCTAAGTAAACAATTAAGCAGGTAAACTACACAATATCATCACACATGAACAATATTGGTGGAAAGCGTTTATATTAATGTAAATGTAGGGAAGTACATAGATAAGAATAGACTACAACCAAGGCTTAACGTAGTAGCCCTTGTCCATCCAATCCAATTTCCATATCCTTCCAAGGAAGTATGAGTCTCTCAATAGATGAGTTAGAGATCTCTCCAATATGATTTCACCAACATGTAGACACTAAAGACTTCCTCCCTTTGGAGAGGGGTAGAGCTTCACTTATATAGGACTAAGTGGATAGGGTATGGATAGGGTAGGTTGAGATATTGTAGGAGAGAGATAGGGTGATCCGGATTTTATGAGCAGAACGAAATGAATACAGATTATTATCAGATGCTTAACACAAAATAATAGAGATATAGTAAACTGGTTTTCTATTCAATAAGGAAATAAGCTAGAACTGTAAAATGCAGCGGAAAACAAGCTTGTTGGAATGGTGGCGGCTTATCTATGAGAAGAGATGTGACGGTTGCGCTCACTTCGCAAGAAGATGGTTACAATGAGGCTCTCAAGGCCTTTTACAATAAACAGGAATGTCAAAAACCCTAGACATCCAAAAACCTAACCCTAGGAGATGAAGCGCCAAAAGTCATGTGGGCCCCGTTTGGGTAAGTTAGTACATCAACTTCCCTGGGTCGTAGCTTTTGCATATGATCTCCGTTTGGGGCGCTCGGTAGCCCGTTGGAAAGGTTTATCCAAGATTTACAACTTTCAACTAGGGCCAAATGCATGCCAAAGGCAACCATTTGGCCCCCCAAATTGCCAAAAAAGGTCGTTTAGGGCCTCAAAACGGCCCTGGAAGTTCAAGACCCGAAAAATTGCTAAAAATAGTACAATACCAAAATTGCCATAAAACTATTTTGAGCCAGTTGGAAAGGTGGGTGGCCACCAATATCCACCTGGATCATAGGGGATCCTCCCAATAGGTTAGGAATCGAGTGCCAGCTCTCCCAAGAAGTTAGGGATAAGGATACAAGTCAGCAGGCTTCGAGAATGAGCTCAAAAGGCATATTTTTGTCCATTAACTGACTTCGTCGCACCTTGCAATAGAGCAAGATGCGACGTCGCAGGTTGCATGAGTGCAGCCTACAAAAACCTCTCAAAACCTAGCATAAGTGCAATGGTATCCCTTCCAGATGAATGACTTAGCCAATGAAACTTCAGGGGTGTATACACTAAATCTTATGATGGTCGGATTTTAGGTGTAACAGAATGCCCCCCAAAGCATGAAGTTGTTGAAATTTTGGACAAGTGAAATGCTTTGATAGAAAGAATGGAAATGGCTCGTCGGACAAAGGACACTGCTACAGTACAAATGACCATTGAGTACACTGTCTCATATGACATACAACATGGCTTCTGACCAATACATTGCAGATCCATGGTAGTAATGACTGACAGAACACAATCACGACTACTAGACATAAGCGTAGATCCATGTGACATGACTCAATACAAAACTCCATCGCAACCTGGGTAAAACATGACTCCCCAGGGTCTTCAAGCTGAACCCGCAATGATACGAATCTAACCATGTGATTACAAATGTCTTGATGTCGAACATGGTAGAAACCACTTGATTACCGGTCATTGATGTATACCATTAACAAGTGCGAGGGAAACCACCATTAATGTCAATGATTCCCAAGGTATCACAGTACATATCATCAAGCATGAATAAATGAGTTGAAGTCGAACGCGAGATGAAATCTTTCAATCAAGATTCAATGACATAAAATCATGTTGAAAGTGAGGTAACCTGCCATTGAGGCATGCACGGCCAAGGTACTTGGTTAGTTTCTAGATTCAATCCTCAAATGATGATTTGAAGTCGAGAAGGATGAATCCACCGAAGGAGGGCCATGATGAATCCCCCATCATTGACACGAAACATGACAAAGAATGTGTAGAGCATATCGAATGGTATAGTGACATGCAATACTGACTCAGAGTAGACCGACATGATATAAGGTGTACTGACTGTAGATAACGAGTAGTGAGAGTATTCTTGAACATGGGCATGGCATGCCTTGGTAGTATTGACCTGACGAGTTATGATACCAATTCCTAATGCAACTGATGGTGGAAGCGTTCTTTGAATGACTCAAAGGAGTAACAAGACTCAGGAAATAGGTGAGATTCAAGGAAAAATGGATGATCCAAGTGTAGTATGCAAATGAAAATGAGTGCCATGTTCAAGAAATGACTAGATACTGCCACTGATAAAGGGTGTAACAAAAAAACTTTCCTTTTTCCCCATCATGAATGATGAGTGTAACCAGATGCTCGGTATATCTCATCTCATAGATGAGTCCAATCCCAAACATTTCCCGAACCTCGGATAGGAGGGGTCGTCCCATGACGGGCCCTTCAATGTGAGAGTTTAACGAGTCCATAGAAGGTAAACTCGGTTGTCATTTCATATTTAGAGAGTTTGAAAAGAACTAAAGAAGACTCCAATGGTCCTTTTTCGTAAAGTTAGCCTCATTGCCCGAAAAAGGGTAAAACAACGCAGGAAAGGACTCTTCCAGTCATGATTGGCTAGAGTATACCTTTTTCGTAAGTAGTGCCCCTAGTCTGAAAAAGGGGTAAACTATCACCAGGAACATGACCATTCAAATTTGTTTACAAGCGTGAACGCGACAAGTTCGCTTGGAAATCTTTTCGTATTTCGAGAGCCTAAAAAGAGCTTAAAGATAGATTCCGGGGGGGTTCCTTTTCCGTAGGAGTTTAACGAGCCCGAAAAAGTGCTAAATCATAACTCGGTAACAGAATAAGCTCATCATCATAAAATAATTACAATTTAATGGATGAAAAGATAATGACAAAATCACATAAGGGGTGTTCATACCTGAGATGATCGTTCCAAAGCAGAAAATGGCGTAAAAAGACACTTAATAACTCATGCACACTCAAAAACTAAGTCAAATAGTCAACCAAGAGTTCAAATATGATAAAATCGACCCAAACTATAGCAAATGACCTAAAGGCATCAAATATTTGAAAAAAGAATATTCCATTTTGGTCTATAAATAGAAAAATGGGCCAAATAGAGTTACCATTGTTTCATTTGCCAAATTGGGAGGAGTGTTACACCTAAAATCTACCCATCATCATGATTTAGTGTATAGGCATCCCTGAAGTCATCTGGACCAAGTATTTATTTGAGAGGATTTGTACTCAGTTTGTACAACCTTTTGAGAGCTCGTCGCAGGTTGCACACTAGCAACATGCGACGTCGTAGGTTGCTTCATAGCAAGTTGCGACGAGGTCTATTAATGGGAAAAAATAGCCATTTCGAGATCTTTCTCGAAGATTTCCCATTTGGGGGCTTATCCTTGATCTCTTGGAGAGCTGGTACTCGACCCCTAACTCTTTGGGAGGATCCCCTATCTCTCTCCTACCATCTCTCAATCTATCCTATCCATAATCTCATCCACTTAGTCCTATATAAACGAAGCTCACTCTCATACCAAAAGGGGGAAGGTCTATGGTACCCTTATGCTGGTAGAACCCATATTGGTGATTGGGAAGCTTGTACCATCTTGGAGGCTTGGCTTGGACATGTTGGATGGAGGATGCAATGTTGAGGCTTTGGTTGTAGCTTCATCTTTCTTATGTATTCCCAATTTTTATACAATTAATATAATCTCTTTCCATAAATTGTTGTCTCATTGTTGATGATGTTTAGAACTTTCTTCCTCAACTGTTAGTTTAGATCAGTTATTGTTTAGATATCTTGTACTGCTTGTATTGTTTCCATATTGTCTTGATAGGTCTTGCAGCTTAGATCTGACAACCGCGAGACTTGGAGCAACAACAAGGAGAAGGATCCGCGATCTGAAAAGTATGATATCTAAGTACTTGATCTATAACTAGATCTAGGAAATGAGTTTTGTATTCTGTACGATTTGTTCTAGATTCACTTGAACTAGGGAGATCCTGCTCGCGTCCGCTCGAGTGGATTGTCCGTTAACAAATTTGGTGACCATAATGGGGAAGAACATTGTTGTTTTCAATCTGAATGTCAGTTTCAGTTGATTGCTTTTCCAAGCCATCTCTTTGGCCATTTGCTTCTTAAGCCCTCTCACCATCAGATTTTCACTTTGAAGAATCTAATTACCTTCCTTTGAGTTTGTACTCCTCATTTTCAGACCATTTCATTGCTCATTGTCTGGAGAATTGGTTTATTTTTGAATCTAGACTTCGCCTGTCGTACCTGGGTAGTGGAAACAAAGCGACACTGTGTCATTCTGAGTCTTTGTTCTTTACCTGTTAGTTACTTGTCGCACCCCTTGCATTGTTAAACTGCGACGTCGCACTGTGTATAAGAACAGAGTGTGCCGATCTGCCATTTTTTCCATACAGGCACCTTTTCTCCATTTCTTATTTGAGTTTTGGTTTTTGTGCAGACTCCTCTGCACTGTACCTTTTAGGCAGAGACCCTTTTGTCCAGCAGTGTTTTGCTTGCCTTGTCTGTATTGGTTTTTGGGTCTTTTGAGTTTTGGATTCATGTTTGGCCCCTTGAGTAAAAAATAATGTTTTGCTTGCCTTTTTAAGTGAAATGGGTTCTATTTTAAAAAAAAAATTCCCCCTCATGGCCATGAATCGTGCATTCTTCAGTCATTTTGACCCATCTCAAGGTTTTGAGATCATTTTTTGGTTTGGTGTGATTGACTTGTTTTAAAGATTTGAAGAGTATGGGATATCCATGTCTTTTTTATCCTCTCTTTCTTGGGTTATGCATCTTGTTTCCCTTATATGCTGAGCTATTAAATCATTTTTGGGAACGATTGATTCTTTGTCTCCACTTTAGTTCAAAGAAAAGCTTGATTTTGTCACTCTTTTGCTATATTCATGAATTTGGAAAACGTAAATATTCTTCTTACTTTATTTTGATCATTTGATATTCTTGGTCTTATCATCATAAGAAGAAGAAAGGCTTGTTTCATTTTTGTGTGCATTTGAGTTAGATAAGATTGTTAAGTGCTTATCTTTGTCGTGCATTTAATTGGAAATGTTTATGGAATCCTTCTTTCTATAGCTTAGATGTGTTTTTTTCAAGTGTAAAAAGATAAGAAATGAGTTATAATTATTGCATTTGGTAGATTTTGAGCCTTTCTTGAGTGCCTTTGAGTTGTTTGGGTGTTTGTCATTTTTCTTTGGGAATTTCTGAAAGATTAGAGTGTTGTAGATATTCTCTCACTTTCTGTATATAGATATGAAAAACGTTTAGTTATCAAATTTCATTTTTGGTACATGCATTTGAAAATTTAAAAATGCTTCATTATTTTGTCTTACACATTGTTAAGATTAGTTGCATCTTTCATTTTCTTTGTGCTTTTTAGTTGATCTTTGTAGAAAGTTAGAATTATTGCACTCTAGGAAAGAATTATTCTTTTCACTACTACTTAAGTACTTTTGGTTTGAAAGAAAAAAGATCTCTCCTTACCTTAAGTAGTTTTCATTGAAAAATGAAAGGAAAATGTGCATTATCATGTAGTTGAGGATTGCATTATGTTTACATTTATGTACTCACCTCATGCATCCATCTAATCGTACAAGATAAAATTAATGCTAGCTTAGGTTAAAATCATTTAGTAACTGTGTGTAAGTTAGAGACGTGTTCCAACGTCTTTAAGCGTGGCAGTTGTTGTTATTTGCCAGCACTGTATCCTAGGGGTATTGTAGTCTTCCACGTACATCGGTATATCGAGCCCCTTCACGTACCCACCAAGTACCATAATCCGTACTTGGCGTATATCGAAGGGTATATCACATACTCAACATGTATATCGGAAGGTATCTTACCGAACGGTTGCGCATTAGACAACACCACTATGGATTTGAGCTCCCACGTACCTTGCATATATCGAGAGACACCCTTATGATTCCTGAAACCAGCTGAGTTGATCATTTGGCCATCTTGGCAAAGAAATACATCGAGAACAACACTCGGGGCGATTAGCACACACGTACTGTCCAAGTAATCGGGTATGTAGGAAAGGGTACGGTCCCAATCCTCCTTGTCGCGTCATATTGTTGGACCTTGCAGTATATAGCGGTTTGCGATGCCTTGATAATATCATGAGGTTCCAGACTTTGAATCCACTTTTATTCACACAGTTTGCTTGTTCTTTTAGACTTGAGTAGTGTTTTTTTTGTGTGGTCCTTTAGAGACTCTTAGGAAGTTTATATATGGAAGATTCTTCCGGTACTACCAGCCAAGGCACCCCTTTCCAAGGTATGCCATTTGTTATTCCCCCTTGTGGAACTGTTGGTCCTCCCTTTATGGCTACGTTGAGTCTTCCTGGATTGACGATAGGATTACCAGTATGGTTATTCTCCAATCCGGTTACGCCAAGTGCACCAATCGTGTCGAACCTAGGTCCTTCACCACATGAGCATCAATCTCATGATGACCCTTCTCCTTCTTTGTCGAAAGTTGAATCGACTTCCATCTCTTCCTCTTCTCCTACTGAAAACTCTGATGTTAGTAAGAAGGCTAGTGTGAAGAAGAAGAAAGGGAATTTTAAAAAGAAGAAAGATAAGAAAGAGACCAAGCGTCAACCATCTGCCTCTGATGGCACTCATTCTATGAGAACACCTCGTAATCCAAAGTTCCCTTGCAAAATTTGCAAGGGTGATCACATTCTCAAGAATTGTCCCGGTCTTTCCCGTGTGTCAGAAGTGTGGTCTAAAAACCAAAACCGCTTGTATCGTCAACCTCTGACCATAATATTGATGATACTCCCTCGACCAGTGACCCATTGGTGACGGGTTGAAAGGGTAGAGCTGCAGACCCTTGCTGGATATGAAAGGGCTTGCATCTTACTTACCTTTTTCCAAGCATGGATGAAGCTTCACGGTGGTTGGAATATATTACTAGTTCTCAACAGGCACTTCCAACAAGTTAGAGTAAGTTGTCCCTCGATCCCCCACTGGTTGACCAAGTGATCAATTCAGTTTCATCTGTAATTGGTCCCACTCTTCCTTCCAAGAGTGAAGTGATCGAGTCGCTGTCATCTCCACTTGATCCCACTCTTTCATTGGAGAAAGTCTAGACTGAAGTAGTCACCATGACACAATCTTCGTCTCATTCTTATCTTCCAAGTGAGAGTGAATTGGAAACCGCTGATATTTTCCTAGTCAGTTCACAATGTCCTAGGCAAGGGGAAACCCTGTCCATTTCTACAGGACCCCCTCCAAATACTGAGGTCATTTCCTTTGATTGGAATGGTCTAAAAGAATCTTGTCTTCCTTTTCAAATATCTGTAGGAGTTTTTGATAAAGAAATCTTTCGTATGATAGTTGATGAGGGAGGTTCTGTTAGTATTTTATCCTTAACCGCATGGCAAGCTATAGGTTCTCCTCAGCTTGTGCTAGTAAATGACCAGATTATGGATTTTAATAGAAGGCTTACTGGACCTTTAGGGATTCTCCTGCAGTTACCTATCACGTTGAGAGGTAAAACTATTTATGTTGATGTCATGGTTGTCCAAGGTCCTTTAGATTTCAATATGCTCCTTGGACGTGATTTTGTCTATGCTATGAAAGCTGTACTGTCCACACTCTTTCGAGTGATGTATTTTCCTCATCATGGGAATATTGTGACTATTGATCAACTTTACTTCGTGACACCCACTCATCATATGACTCCTAGTCATCAGACTTCCCTGAATGTTCCACATGTTTTAGTGGTTTCTTCCCCTTGAGGATGGGGGGTACGAGCACGATTTATGTTATGTTTCAAGCTCATTAAAAAATGAAACTGAACACTCTAGCAAAGTTTACTTTTGGTTTCAAGCTTGCATAAAATTGAAACCAATCCATTGGAGCATAGTTTTATTCTATTTTAAGCTCGTTAAAAAATGAGATAGACCCCTTTAGCATAGTTTATCTTTGGTTTCAAGCTTGCACAAAAATGAAACCATCCACTCGAGCATAGTTTTATTCCATTTCAAGATTGTTAAGAAAATAAGATGGGCCCCCTCAAGCATAGTTTTATTCCATTTCAAGCTCGTTAAAAAATAAGATGGGCCCCCTCAAGCATAGTTATTTTCTATTTCAAGCTTGTGTAAAAATGAAATAGATCTCCCTCTCATCGGTTCGAGTCTCTCGCTAGAGTTAGAATTTGAACCTTCATTTCATTTGATTCTCATTTCCCCCCCCTTGGTGAGCATTTTCATAATAGTGGCCAGGTTGGTAGTTGGGTTAGCAAGCATCATTTTTAGACGAAATGAAGCTTGGGGGGCATGCCACATGTCATACCGTCAGAAATCATGTTGAGGGAACACTACCATGTTAAGCCGCTAGCAATCATGCTGGGGGCATTTACCAACCTCTGGGCATCATGTTGGGAAGGAACCCGTCAATGGGCCTTATCCTGTGAGCATAGTTCCCTTTCTATGTCAAGCTCGTTAAAAAATGAAATAGGTTCCCGTGAGCAGAGTTCTAATCTTATGTCAAGCTCGTTAAAAAATGAAACATATCCTTTCCCTTTGAGTCGAGTCTCCTCGTAGACTTAGTACCTGAACCTTCTTTTCACTTGCCTATGCCTTAGGTGGATGAAATGAAGCTTGGGGGCATGTATTCAACCTCTAAAAGTTATGTTGAAGTCAACTCTATCGCCTCTCCACACCACATTGGAGTTAAGTCACTTACTTCCAGCAGTCATGCTGGGGGCACACACCAACCTCTGGATGCCATGTTGGGGAAAAGTTCACCATTGGGATAATTTTTTAGCATACTTTCCTTTTCTAGGTTTCGAGCTCATTAAACCATGAAAATTATCCCGAGCATAGTTCATTTTCTGTTACAAGCTCATTAAAAAATGAAGCAGACATCATGAGCATTCTTATAACCTATCTTCGAGCTCGTTAAAAAATAGTAAGATGGCATTTGAGCTTATTTTTCACTTTTTTCGTGCTCTGGTTGAAACATGAAAAGTGGTTTTTGCTTAGTTTTTACTTTTTCGTGCTCTGGTTCAAATATGAAAAAAATTCCAAGTGCTTTTGATACCATTATCGTGCTCATTAAAAATTTGAGTAAAAAGGTGTGTCTAACGAGTATAGGTTTATCACTTTCTCCGGCCTCGCTAGACTATTTACAGAAAAGGAACTGTCCCGATTTTACTTTTCCTTTGTCGTACTCGGTTATCAACCATGACAAAGTTGTTCATGGAGTCCTTTTAAGCTCTTTTCAGACTCCCTAAATAGGCAAAAATTGCCAAGCGAACTTGATGCTTTCACGCTTGTAAAAGCATTTGAATGATCGTCTTTCTGGTGATAGTTTACTCCTTTTTCGGACCGGGAAGCACTATTTACGAAAAAGGAATACTCCAACCAACCATGGCTGGAAGAGTCCTCTCCCACATTGTTTTACCCTTTTTCGGGCGATGAGGCTAACTTTACGAAAAAGGACCGTTGGAGTCTCCTTTAGTTCTTTTCAGACTCTCTAAACATGAAATGACGCCGAGTTTTTCTTCTCTGGACTCGTTAAATTTTAAACATTAAAGGGCCCATTATGGGGTGAACCCTTCCTTTCCTAGGTTCAGAAAATATTTGGGATTGGACTCATCTATGAGATGAGCTATACCGAGCATCTGGTTACCCTCATCAAGCTCGTAAAAAAACACATGAGGCATTCATCATTCATGATGGGGAAAAAGGAAAGTGTTTGTGTTACATACCTTAGTGTAAGTATATAGTCATTCTTGAACATGGCACTCATTTGCATTTGCATACAGTACTTGGTTCATCTGTTTTTCTATGAATCCCTGCTTACTTTTTGATTCTTGTTACTCCTCTGAGTCATTCGGAGAAAGCTTCCACTATCAGTTGCATTAGAAGTTTGCATCATTCTCATGTCAATATTTCCAAGTCATGCCATGCCCATGTTCAAGTACACATTCATCACTCATCATTTTCAGTCAGTACACACGTCGTCATGCCGTTGTTACTTTGAGTCAATCTCACTTGTTGTTGTACCATCCGATCCACTCTACACATTTTTGTCATGTTTCGTGTCGATTGATGGGGGATTCATTTTGGCCCTCCTTCGACGGATTCATCCTTGTCGACTTCAACTCATCATCCAAGGATTGAATCTAGAAACCAGTCAAGTACCTTGGCCCTGCATGCCTCAATGGCAGGTCACCTCGCTTCAACATGAGTTTACATCATTGACTCTTGATTGAAATATTTCATCTTGGGTTCGACTTCAACTCACTTATTCACGCTTGATGATATGTACTGTGATGCCTTGGGAATCATTGACATTAATGGTGATCTCCCTCGCACTTGTTGATGGTATACATTAATGACCGGTAATCAAGTGGTTTCTACCATGTTCTACGTCAAGAAATTTGTAATCACATGGATAGATTCGTATCATTGCGGGTTCAGCCTGAAGACCTTGGAGAGTCATGTTTTACCTAGGTTGCGATGGAGTTTGTATTGAGTCATATTACACGGATCCACTTTTATATTGGTTGTGGTTGTGTTATCATCTCATCATGGATCTACGCTTGTGTCTAGTAGCCATGATTGTGTTCAGTCAGTCATTACTCTCATGGATCTGCAATGTATTGGTCGGCAGCCATGTTGTACTATGTATGAGATTGTCAGTTCAGAGTCAGTTGTACTATAGCAGCATCCTTCATCCGACAGGTCTTTTGCCATTTTTTCCATTAAAGCACTTCACTTGTACATCCTTAACAGCTTCATGCTTTGGGGGGCATTCTGTTACACCTAAAATATACCCATCATCATGATTTGGTGTATACATCCCTGAAGTCATCTGGACCAAGTCTTTATTTGAGAGGATTTGTACTCAATTTGTACAACCTTTTGAGAGGTCGTCGCAGGTTGCACACTAGCAACATGTGACGTCGCAGGTTGCTCCATAGCAAGGTGCGACGAGGTCTGTTAATGGAAAAAAATAGCCATTTCGAGATCTTTCTCGAAGCTTGCCCATTTGGGGGCTTATCCATGATCTCTTGGAGAGCTGGTACTCGACCCCTAACTCTTTGGGAGGATCCCATATCTCTCTCCTACCATCTCTCAATCTATCCTATCCATAATCTCATCCACTTAGTCCTATATAAACGAAGCTCACTCCCATACCAAAGGGGGGAAGACTATGGTATCTACATGCTAGTGAAATCTCTCTTAGGACACCTTCACTCACCTCTTGGAGAATTCATGCTTCCTTGGAAGGGTATGGCAATTGGCTTGTGTGGAGAAGGGCTGCTACGTTAAGTCATTGGTTGTAGTTCTATATCTCTATCATGTACTCCTGTATTTGCAGTAATACAAATGCTTTCCACTAATGTCATTCTTATGTGTAATGATGTTGTGTTGTTTACCTGCTTAACTGTTTACATAGATCTCTTATTGTATAGATGCTCTTTACTCGTTTCTCTTTTCTGTGTCTTGACATGTCTTGCAGCTTGGATTTGACGACCGTGGGACGTGGAGCAACATTCAGGAGAAAGGATAGTGAATCAAAGAGGTAAGACATCTAGCACTTGATCCTTAAGTAGATCTAGGAAACATGTTTGTAGTCTATTCTATTTGTTCTAGACTTGCATTGAGCTAGGGAGATCCGGCTCGCCTCTGGTCGAGTGGATTGTCCGGTAACAAGGAGAAGTTTCATTTGGAGCCAAAACTTCACTTGTCGATTCCGGGAGCTACAAGCAACCATTTCACCCACCGTCCGGAGTAGGTAATTCTAAACTTCATCTAGCATCATTGTAGTGGTTTACATTTTTGAATTTGGTTCATTTTTTTGGGTTTTTGTCACAAACCCAAATTTTTTGTAAAAATTTAAAATTTTTCTAATCGTCTAATAGTCCTTAAATAAAATCATAATTGCAACATCTCATAACATTTTCACATCAATTATTAAATTCCAATCATTAATCATTTTATTTGTCGATACAAAGGTCTTCTATATTTTTAGAAGCCACTCTAACTTTCAATACACAATCCATTATAATATAATTTATTCTAAAAGCATAACTTAATAATGTTTTATCAAATGTCCTATCCTAACAAATTCTTTCTATAATAGTTTGAACAAAACAGTATACTCATGCTTTCCATAGCCATCCAAATACTCTATCTAATATATATTCAACTTTATCCAACTTGAAGATTTCTAGCTTAAATGTACACGTCCATTACACCTAGGACACATCCATTAGAAAAATGATTTACCCATATAAGTATCTGGTTTATATAGAACAAGTGATCAATAATGTACACTTATAAACGATTAGCCTCAACTCAACTACATACGTAAACGAGAACATAAAAAACTAACAACTTTGATAATTTTGCAAATTATATAAAGTAAGCATATTCAAGCAAATAAAAACTGAAGTAACAATTGAAAACCCAATATCAAGAAATATATACACACAAGATAATACATACCAAGGAGAACATTTTGACATGGTTCACCCACATCTTGGGCTATGTCCACAAAAGGTTGTGTGTGTATTAAAATTTCAAAAGGAGGATACAAAGTGTAACAAAGATATTGCTTTTCTCTTTGTTCCAGTCACTCTTCAACACTAGGTATTATCGTATTTAAACTAAAGTAACACATTTATACCTTTATTTGGGTTAAAGGGGAATTTCCCTCTTTACTCCATTCATTGGGATGACTTCACAAATAACTTCTACTTAACATATAATAATAATTCCTATTTTACATATATGTCTATTTTGATTTTGGACCAAAAGTAGTATGACCTTCATATTAATGCATTGTTATCTCTTCTCCACATTTTTACACAAAGACTCTTTACAATACCCTTTTAACTTATGAAATGACAAGTCTTATTATCATACTTTACATATAATAATAATTCATATTTTACATGTATGTTTATTTACATTTTGGACCAAAACGTAGTATGACCTTTATATTAAAGCGTTGTCCCCACATTTTTACACAAAAACTCTTTACAATACCCTTTTAACTTATGAAATGACAAGTCTTATTATCATACTTATAGATATGGCTAAGTGGATCAACGTTGAAGTAAACGCATAGGTCTCATCTTGTTTCTATCTTTTCGGTTAATCTCCTTTCTAGATGACGTCCTGGATTTACAATAGTAAACCTTTGGGGCGAAGTGTATCAAAGGTTGTTATTTAAAGGAAAAGAACCTGAGTTAATTGCAGGATGATACAAAGTATAAAAAGGCACCCACGATTCTCTATTCTCACAGAGATCGGGTCGAACTGGCACTATCTTGATCTTTAATTTCTAAACGAAAGAGTACTTCGATTGTTTTCTACATAACTAAAATTATCCTCTACCCAACAATAGTATGCGAAAATGCTTCCTACAAAGTTGTAACTCTGATCTATATGAGAGTGCAGAGCTTATATTACATAACCATACGTCAAGGACTGAAGTGCATGAAAACGGAGGTGCAGAGTAAAAGATTGGGGTTTAAGATTTTCAGCGTGAGGCATTACCTATGGACAACGATCTACTATAAGCAAAAACTATTGTAAAAGTATCTAAAGGAGGCATACAACAATGGATAAAATTTAGAGAAAACCACTCTTTAAATCTACGGTGTGTGTTTAGACTTATCAATCAACAATGCATAATGTAACATGTAGTTCAGACCCTAACAAGCAAAATTTCTTAACACTATATTCTTATAGTCATTGCGGAAGTAATACTCATCTCAAGGGTCGCTCCTATCATCGCCTGAGGTGGATCACAAACCTTCACGGATATCTTTCATTTGCGGACGGTGCAGAAACCAACGCTTAGCGCCGATGTTTAGAACTGGGATCTTGCCGAGACCTGTTACTTTCCTCCCCCTAAATATCTTTTACAGAATTTATTTCCTCAACGATCTCATAGTTTAATGGCGGGAAAAATAACATTTATTAGGAAATCCAGAACTCCTCACGACGCAGGGGAAACCAGTACAATTCTCTTCAAGGAACGGGATCGAGATCTTTCTAAGCCATCCCCCCCTTTCCTTCAAAACATACTCTTTCCCTCTCTTATGGCCGTGACTTCCTTTCTGGAATCAAACTCTATCGAGCTATATAAGGATCGAAGCCTCAAGCCCACGCAGGGATTCAATTCCCCCTCGATGGTGGTGGGTTCCGTTAAAAATCTAAAGAGACAGATGTCACCAGGGTTTAGTAGTGGTAACACCCTAAAGGAATATTTTCCTCGATTAGTGGGAGTGGTTCTCAAAATTTTTCTCAATCTTGGGCTTAGAGTGCTCCACTATGGCAGCCGAGAGCTCCACTATGGAGACAACTTCCTAAAAAGTCTCGAGGACATCCTACTCGGAGTTATTCCTTCTTCCTTCCTTAACGGTTGTTATTCCTTAATGACATCCTCCTTCCACTACATACAATATATATAATGGTGAGTGACATTTGAATAATATTTATATATATATAAAGGATACAATGTATATAAGGTGTGTAGTGTAGAGTATAGTCATTTGTATATTCTCTATTTTAAATAATTATAAATTAATATAGTATTTAAGGGAATATATTTGCACATATATAGGTTTATTTAATTGATGGTATCACCTTTAATATATATCTAAATGTCTTAATTTAATACTTATACAATTTATGGATGTAACCTGATTGTCTTTATATAACTTCTTGAACTCATCTTAAAATAAAGTATTTATATTTATTTCACAATATAATCCTTATATGAGAATTTATGAAGAACTTCTTAATTTAATCCTTCAAATATAGACTGCACTCTAATCTCTTTTCTTTATTATATATATATATATATATTTCTTCTGGATAGAAATATATATCTCTATTATATTCCTTTGATTTTTTTTTGATATGAGGAAGTAAACTTTCCTCTAATATATATACAACTTTATCATAATCCAAGTTATAATTTCACTCTTATATATATATATATATACATATATCATATATGAATCTCTAATTGACTCTTTAATGTAATGAATGCCCCTTTTCTTTTTGCTTAGCTAGGGGTCAAAGTTTACTTAGAATAAAATAGTTAACCTAGTGTCAACCATTAGTTCTTTTTAGAATTCTTTCATTGTCTCCGGGCAACTAAAGGTGTCTTCGGTAGCCTTTACTAGGTCTTTAACTTATAACTTATCTTAAGTGCTTATGATACTATTATGACAACCGTTAGATATTGCCCTTAAGGATGGTAGGTTAATGCGTAGAATTAGGTCGAAGCCGCATAAGTTTACTATTTAACTATAGTAGTTTAGTTCTTCTACTTAGGGCTAAACTCTATTTGGATGGGTTTGGTTGTTTATCGTTTAGTTGCATTTACTATTCTTATTTTGTAGTCTTAACTAAGACTTATAGTCATGACACTAACTCGAGGTCCATTGGTGGGGCCTTGGCCTTGAGCTCCTCACCATGGCCATTTACAAAATTACATTTACAAAATAATAACAATAGGGGGGAAATTGAGGGATGTTACACACTCCACCCCTTAAAGATAACACCGTCCTCGGTGTTCAACTGTTTGTCTTTTGCACCCTTCCCCATCTTTTGCTTGCTTTATTTTTATGCTTTGGTTGTCTTCTCATTTTTGTGAATCTGCAAGCTCTTATCACTTATATCTTGCGCATTACACAGATCATACGAGATTTTTCAATATTTCTTCAGTATACAAAATTTCAAGACGCTAATGTTCATCAGTCTTCCTCATCTTTTGAGGAAATAATTTTGCTTGTTCTAGCATTCATAGCAATTCACACATAAATAATTTTGATAGTCTACATACAAGACAAATCATTATCATCATTAAACAATTATTTCAAAAAAAACCTTGCGATCATCAAACCTCTTTGTATTTCAGCAATCGTGGAGACTTGCATACAAAACTCTTATGTGTTTTAGCAATCATGAAGACTTGCAAACATAACGCTCTTTTGTATTTCAACAATCATGGAGACTTGCATACCAAAACATGAGTCCTCTCTAACTCAGCAGGAATATGACAGTCTTACTCTGCAATTCATTACATAGCTTCCCTTCATCGAATCTTCTTGTGGGCTCCGTTCTAACACCACAAGGAAAAAGTTAAGTCTCCTCAGAGAACCTCTTGTGTGATCCATTCTAACAACACAAGGAAAATTATGAGCCCTTCCTCTGCTCAATTCGATGGATATAAAGTTTTCCTAGGACTTTTGGGTCAGTATAACATTCAACGAGCTACCCACCTGCTCTGTTCCACTTCCATGGGGAACATGACCACAATTTAGGGAAGTTGCACCCTGCAACATCTAGTAAGTGAGTGCAAGATGCAGCCTCTACTTGAGTTCAGGAAATATTATTTTCCCCTCAAACCTTCTCATTTGAGTCCGAGAATTTTACTTAGTAACAATCATTTAGTATTTCTTGCATTCCACATGCGACATAATACCAACAAAATATTAACGAATATATCTCATTCTATGCATTTTGATGATTACACATCATCAATCATAAGTCTTACCACAAATCATGATCCATAAAGCCCTGTAATCAAAATAAAAATGTAAAGTAAATTATTACTTACTCTTGAGCGATTGAGCTCAACTTATCTATGTAAGTGGTTGTATAATCCATGTTCCTCTTGGATTATGACATTGGTCGTGATCCAAAATCTCCTCCTGAAGTGTTAGTATAAGGAAAATTTTTCTTTGCTTCAAAAGTTCCACAACTGAACTCATTAGTTCCATATATTTACACACATGCTCATTGGATTAACTTGTGCATCTTCTTCAATTCATCTTGATGCAAGCTCTTCAAGATCCTTAATGTGAATTTGAGGTCAAGTCTGCTAACAAACAAATATGTTAGTTTCATAATTAAAACCGTTGGTTGCATATAGATTCAGTTCAAATTGAAGATTTACCATCTAATGATTCTTTTCATGTAATCAAACTCCTACTATTTACAAGGTCCATTAACTTGTGCACAATAATCTTCATTCAAAAATATAACAAATCTTAGAATCATTTGCGTAATAAAATTATTTAAGCTTCCAGAAACAATGCTCACAATACATTTTTAAGGCCTTTCCTAATTTTTATTTTTATTTTTAAAATAAATAAATAAATTTTGAAATGAAATACAAATGCTGACAAGTAATAACATTCGAACCTTTAACAAAATGACAATACTTATCAATAGTGTATTCAAGTAATCTCTGAACTTCACTTTCTAATTCCTCATATTCTGTTTAACATGCTTAGTTCTAAACATGACACATTTTATTGAAACACATTATGATCTATAGGAGTATAAACTATCCTAAATGATGACCATATTATGCATTCTACTGTAATGAAATGCCTTTATTTACAATATCTCAATATTTATAATCTAGCCTATAGTTTGGGATATCCTACCACTTCATATGGATGTATAAAAATAGCTTCACATTGATATAAAGTAACTTCACATATACATAAATGTAACTTCACATATATAAGAATATATATACTGCACTTTTAGTTAAGGTCAAAGTATTATCATTAACATCCAACATCAAAACAATTCTTATTAACAAGGGTTAGCCAAATCTCATTAACAAGGGTCAGCCAAATCTTATCAAATTGAAGATACACAATATATCAAATTAGATTTACACATAAACTACTTTGCTTTAATAACTGAAATACTCATCTTTACTCCTTTGGGAAACTTTGAAGTTTGAACTTTTGAATGACATTGCCCGTCGTCCATACCAGTTCCATGCATCCAAAATGAAACAAAATAATCGATTAGTAAACTTAGCAACCTTCATACTTATTTATTGCATGTTGAGCTCATTAGGCCTAAGTGTTGTAACCTAATGATCTGATACCATATGCCACAAACCCAAAATTTTCGTAAAAATTTAAAAATTTTCTAATCGTCTAATAGTCCTTAAATAAAATCATAATTGCAACATCTCATAACATTTTCACATCAATTATTAAATTCCAATCATTAATCATTTTACTTGTCGATATAAATGAAAATTTCACATAATATTTAAGAAATACTTTATTTCATTTTGTTCTATTTTATTAAATTGAATAATTCTATTTAAGATTTTATTTTTAATTGATTTCATTAATTTGAATTATTTATTTTAATTGATTTTTTTAACTTGAAAAAGAATTAAAGAGATTGATTTTATTCAAAATTAAATTTGATTAATTATGCTGATTGAAAAAGATTAATAATAAGAGAATTATTTTTATTCAAAGATTTTAATTTTATGGATTTTATTATTTTTAAATCATTCTATTTAATTGATTTCATTATTTGAGAAATAATTGAAATATGTCATTAATAAAAGAATTGTTTTTCTTTTATTAGTATTTAAGGTTTTACTTTAGTTAATTTTATTACCCATTTAAATTATTTTATAAAGAAGAAATTTAAAATAGATTATACTTTTAGTAAAAAGAATCATCTTTTAATTCAATCTTAATATTAGGAAAAGAAAGAAAAATAGAAAGCAATAAGTCTAACTAAAGGATTGTTAAGTAAACTAATTGAGAAACAAAAGAGAAGTAGAACTCTTCTACATCTAATTCCCACTGATCTAGGGATTTAGGCGCACATTAAAGAAATTAAAAAGACACATGTATTTGAGAATATTGGAAATTCAAATATTAAATTAAATTAAATATGTGCATGGACAGACACATGGCACACATGGTTTTGCTATATAATGAAGGAGGAGAAGGAGAGAAGGACATCTCTTGCTCTCTAATACTAGATGGTCATCATAATCTCGGATTATGTTATGATCTTTGGAGTTGGGATTAGCCGGAACGGGGATTGGGAGATCCTTTCAGGAGGCTAGATTGTGTGTTCTTACGACCCCATTAGCTTGGGGGTTCGGGGTGAAGAAGATTAACCCCGATATGGTAGGGAGGTCAACTGAGGGGTCACTCGGTACTTTGTCAGGAGATTGGATTGGATCGTGCATAAACTACTTCGAAGACTCCATCGATTCGCTGGAACAACCGTCGAAACAAGTTTGAAGTATTTTTATTTTATTTATTTTGCTAAATCATTTTGAGAATGAATAAATTTGAGTATATAGTTTTAAATATTGACATTCATGTACTACGATAGATAGAACTAAATCTGTGGCTTCTATATCTTCTTCTGAAAAATCGTACTAGAAGTTTTTTTTTTTGGACTCCGAAACGGGGTTCCCTACATTTGGTATCAGAGTCGATCGAGCCTTGAAGACACTGGACTCATATTATTTAGGGGTCTCTTCATAAATCATCAGACTTGAAGCGATTGGATTTGACACTACTTCAAACGTGCTTCTCACCATACGATCAAGCTGCAAAATAGGTGTGAACATTTGGGGTCTATTCCATTTTTCTTTTGTTGGGTTATTTAAAGTTTTAAATCTTAATCTTTGATCAAAACTTCCGTGAAGGAACTGCGCATGGGTATTTGAAAACTAGTTGATAATGATAGTACATATCTGATTTCTTTTACTCGTTTATGGTATTTAAAACCTAGTTGATTAAGAAAGCATAGTTCAGATCCCCTTGCTAGTTTATTTAAAGTTTTAAATTTTAATTCCACGAGGGAACTGTGCATAATTCAGATGAAATTCTGGCTTGACTTTTCCACAGAAAAATCGTGAAGGCATAGATCGGGTAGAGTTCTGCCCTGTTTTAAACTTTATATCTCTGTATTAATCTCTCGCGAGGACTCTGTGTTTTAAAATTCTGCGTGTTATTTGATGTTATTTAGTATTCTTTTACTTGACATTCACATTGTCTCCGGATCTGAACTATAGATCGATGGGAGACAGAATGCCCTTGAGTTCTTAATCCATTAGATCCAGACCACTCAAGTAATTAGAGAACGGCCTCACACTCTAGTAAACCTACCGGTTGATCCTTGATGCGACGAACTGATCACCTGTCGAAGGCATAGATAAACTTACAAATTCCTGCTGAAATACCTTTGGTTGAATTCCAGTAGACAGCCTCGGCGATTTCTATGATGGATTGTAATTTTTTTCTTTCTTTCTTTTTCCTGTCTTAGAGCACTTAGATCTCTGCTGAGATTTTGATTACACCGATTGAGTTTTTGTGATCTTAGGTAGGTAAGTGAACAGACGGGTAATACTCTGTTTTGCCCCATCTGTAACACGTTAAGTCTCTGCGTTTATATTCTTCTAACTCTCAATGAAACGACCAACAGAATAGTCGATTGGATGCGTTGAATCTGTGTGTTATCTCTTCAAACCTACGATATAAGAGTCGGTCTAGCAGTCAGTCAGTGGAGTGTTAGATTGGACTGTCTTTTTTTCTTTTTTTCTTTTTTTTTAACCTTCAAGGGAATGGGTCAATCTGGAAGTCGATAGCATGTTAAATCGTGGTTAGGTTTTATTTCCCTCAACCTCAAAAGGAATGGTCATTCTAGAGGATTGCGATGTGTAGCTGCATTTATTTCCTTCAATCCTCACAAGAAAAATCATCTCGAAAGTCAAGTTCATTTTCATTATGGCTGTGCTTTAATTTCTCGGGTAGTCTGTTGTTCTTTTTATTTATATTTTAATTACTGTGATTGTCTAATTGGACTCCAGATAATCAATTTGAGAATCACCGCGACTGGCAGTCAAGATCTAAGACTTCACTTTCATTATCCTTTTGAAATCTTCTGGTCGCTTGGTCGGGGCAGACCCGTTTTGGTCTTCTGACGACGGCAGCGACAAGGACGTGGATACCACTGGCGGTCTTGATGGATTCTCCAACAGGGTTTCAAATCCGGTTCACTCGGCAGCGGGTTTATTGGGTAAGTTGGAATCCAACGACCCATCTCTTTATCATTCATTGAATGAGCTGGATATTCAATTTATTAATGCATTGGAGTTTAATAATGGAAATAATGGAAATTATCTCAGTCGTGTTTATCCAAAGTTGTCTAATTCCTCTGATTTTGATAGTGAGCCTAATGCCGCACCTGATGATGTGGTTCCCTCTGTCGATATACCTCTCCCTGTGTCTACCACTTCCCCTAGAACCTCATCTCTCATCCCCATTTCGCCTCTTGAGTCGGAGGGTATACACAACCCCACGGTCATCTTATCCTCGGATGGTGAGGCAATTTTACTTGACCCAGCCCCAGGTGGGGTTGTTTCGCTGCGAGAAAATGATTTGGATCCCTCATCCGTCAACGTACCCTTACAATCTATTCCTCCCTGCGAACCGGTGGCTCGGGATCGAGTCATACTCATCCCTTCCTATTCTGAGATGGTTAAAAAGGCGCCTCTCCCGGTATATTTGAAAAATCGGGTGGTCGTTGAATGTGGTCCGAGTAATATTTGTGAGGCCTGTTCCACAAGCCCTGGGACACAGACACCAGGTTTAGAGGCCACATTTAACCACTCTTCAGCTATAACAGTGGACACGATTGGAAAACAATGTATTGTGAAGGGGGCTTGACAGGGCGGGCTGGCTACTGATTTCTCTCCTTTAAAAACAAGGAGTGCTAGGAAAAATAAAATGGTTGAAACCCTGGGGGTTATGGATGAAAGCAACCGGAAAACCATCGTCTCTCCTGATACCAGGGCTCTTAGAGGAATCAAAGCCCTTGCACGAGGTCGATAATGATTTTTATCTCCTTAAACATTCGGGGTGTGGGGGGGATTCCCAAACAACTGGCCCTCAAAAGAATCTTTCAAATTGTTAATCCTGATCTGGTCCTACTACAAGAAACGATGGTCTGTGGTGAGAAGGCTCGTTCTTTTTTCAATAAAATAAAGCCGGGATGGTGTATGTCTGTTATTGACGCGGTTGGCCTTTCTGGCGGCTTATTGGCTGCATGGAACCCGGGGGTTCTTAAGTTAAAGTTGTTTATTACTTCTCTGGGCATATTGCTGTCTGGCAATTGCAGAGGTTCGGATAAAGATATAAATATTATAAACTGCTATGGCCCTTACTGCAACAGGGAAACTTTTTGGAATCTGGCATGTTCGGAGCATTTACTGGCTCTGGAAAGTTGATACTTGCAGGTGACTTGAATTTTTCTTGGGGGGCTGAGGAGATATGGGGGCGTGCGGCCAGAAGGGACCCTCTTGGGACTTACTTCAGGAATCTTTTCGGCACATATTCCCTAATTGATGTGGAACCACGACCTATGGCTCCCACATGGTCAAATGGTCGCCAGGGTGAGAATCTGATATCCAAGCGCATTGACCGTTACTTGATTTCTGAGTCCCTCTTAAACTCTTTCAAAACATACATGACATGGATACAGATGACACATATCAGTGATCATTCCCCCATCATCTTACAATTTGATACCGAAGCAAAACACCATGTTTATCCATTCAAATTTAATTATGTATGGTTAAACGAGCCGGATTATGATGTGGGCATATGCTCTCATTGGGAAAATATAGATGTCTCGGGGGAATGATTGGCTATGGATAAGCTTGCTACCAAACTATGTTCCTTAAAGGACTTCACTATGAGGTGGGAGCGATCCAAAAAAGCTATGCTGACTACTGAACTCAATGCACTTGAATTGGAAATTGCAGATCTCAGGGATCTATCTTTGAGGATGGGGATTGCACAAGCTGGATGAGCCCGGCTTGCTAATTTGGAGGAAAGAAAACTCAAAATCCTCATCACTCAGGAAGAATCATGGCGTTTAAAGAGCCGGGCAATATGGCTTAAAGCTGGTGATTTAAATACTAAGTTTTTTCATCGATATGTTGATTCTCGCAGAATTCAAAATAATATCTGGGATTTAAATGATCATGATGGGAGAAGGATTTGTGGGGATGAGGATTTGATGGTTGAGGCTTCTCGACACTTTTTTGAGTACTATACTGATCCGATGATTACATCTCTGCCTGAACAGTTTAAGCTTATAAAAGAATATCCTAGGATGTTCACGGATGTGGAGGGGGACAAAATATTTGAGACTATTACTATCACTGAAATCCAGGATACCCTACGGAGTTTTACTAAGGATTAATCGCCCGGTCCGGATGGATGGATAGTGGAATTGTTCACACATTTTTTTGAAATTATGGGCGAGGACCTCAGGGTTGCGGTGGATGAATCTCGGTCTTTGGGGCTGGTTTCCAGGGCGCTGAATTCTACCTTTTTGACACTAATACCTAAAACATCACATCCTGAGAGTTTCAGTGACTTCCAGCCTATTGCTTTGTGCAATTTAGTCTACAAGATCATATCCAAGATAATTGCACAACGTATCAAACCGATCCTGTCTACGTCTATTTCTATGGAACAATATGGTTTTTTGGATGGGAGGCAGATACACGATGCGGTTGGCGTGGCTCAGGAGGTTTTCCACAGTATATATCAGAAGAAGATGGATGCACTTATCCTTCAACTCGACTTGGTAAAAGCTTATGACCGAGTAAATTGGACCTTTCTAAAACTGATTCTTATCCAAATTGGCCTTCCTTGGAAGGTAATGAAGCGGATTATGGCCTGCGTTACCTCTGTCAACTTTTCTGTGCTTATAAATGGACAGCCGACTGATTACTTTAAGGCTTCTAGGGGCCTTCGTCAGGGATGTCCTCTCTCCCCCCTACTTTTTCTGCTGGTCATTGAAGGTCTGAGTCTCTCCATTCACAAATCAAAGATTGATGGCAATATTGTGGGTATCAAGATCTCCACTGATGTATCGGTAACACACACTCTTTTTGTGGACGATGTAATGTTTTTTGGTATGGGTACACTGGAGGAGTGGTTACAGTATACGAAAATACTTGATTTTTTCTGTTTGGTAACTGGTATGCTCATTAGCATGTTGAAATATTTCTTCCTGAAGCACTCATTGGCGGTGAATGTGTAACGCAGAATCTGGGATTCATTTCCTTTGGACTTCAAGGATTTATCTGAGGGCACAAAATATCTCAGCTATTTTATCAAACCTGCAAAATACAGGATCAATTACTGGATATGGCTTATCAAGCGGTTTGATGTTTGCATTGGACATTGGAGCATGAAATATCTGTCTCTGGGTGGCCGGCTCACATTGGTGAAGGCATTCCTTCAGAACCTGGGAGTCTATTGGTTCTCCCTCTACAAAATTCCTGTGTCAATCGTACGCATTATCCGGGGGAAATTTTTCCGCTTTATATGGTCGGGGGGGGGGGGGGAGGGGGAGGCGAACAAGTTTCACTTAATAAAATGGGAATCTATGGCCCAACCATACACTCTTGGGGGTTGGAACGTGAAGAATTTGGAGCTTTTTGTGATGGCTCTCCATGCAAAGAGTCTGTGGCGAGCTTTATTTAATAAATCACTGTGGGGTTGTATTATCAGGGCAAAATATCTTAAACATATCCCTGTTGCGTCTTGGTTCCGGATTGAGAGACATACGGTTACTGGAACATCTAATATATGGTGGGGTCTTATGGGTTCGTTTTCTGTTGTTGCAAAATGGCTCACTTGGAAACCGAGAAATGGTCGAGACATAAGACTCGGCACGAATCCTATTCTAGGGGGCTCCCTTGCATATCTTCTCTCTCCCGAACTACTTGCTCACCTACGGGCCAGGGGGCTCTATTGTCTGGCACATGCGGTTTCTTTATATGGCAGGGGATGGATCACCGCTCTTCAACTTGGTATTGGGGGAACTATGGGGAAGGAATGGTCAGATTATATTGGGTATCTCAGTCAAGCAAATATCAGCCTTTGTGATTCACCAGACAAGTTGGTATGGTCTTGGGATACTGCTCGAGGCGTGGTCACCTCAAAGCTGGCATATGACTCTTTTTTTGCTGATTGTCGACCTGGGATGGTATGGTGGCACTCTGTGATTTGGAAACTGGCCATTCCCCCGCGGATCCGTTGTTTTGCCTGGCTGGCGTTGGGTAACAGCATACTTACCTGGGATAATCTATGTCGTCGTGGTTTCTGCAGTCCTGGCTGGTGTCCGTTATGATGTTCACATGTGGAATCGGTCGATCATCTCTTCACGTCGTGTTTGATCATGCAAGATCTTTGGTCACTCATTGTTATATCACTTGGTTCACCTGTAGCCTGGCATACGACCACCTTGATTGACTCTTTTAGCAGATGGATCCGCGATCCTCTAGCCTGTCAGTGGCTGGAACTCCCATGTTTCATGCTGTGGGAGGTGTGGAAGGCCAGAAATCGATGTGTGTTCGAAGGTATTACTCCTAATTTGGCTTGGTTATGTGGACAGGTTATTGCTTATTTCAAGGAGTTTAGTTCCATATCTGTTCATGTGGGTGGCCGATGTGCCTCACCTTCAAGGCGACCTGGATACCAGTTTTCTCCTCCAATTCTAGTGTATCCTTGCGGCTTTTTTGATGGGGCGGCGCTTGGGGGAAGGGGTGATAGTGGGGCTGGTGTGATGCTACATCTGAATAACTTTATCTCCTATCGTATTTATTTGAACTTGGGTTTTGGAACAAACACTCGCAGCGAACTCTGTGCTCTCTGGCTACTCTTATATTTTGCTCAACTCAAACGGGTCTCGTCACTCGTTGTTATGGGTGACTCATCCTCAATTATATTTTGGGCACTGGGTTCGTCCCCTCTCAATGTGATGCTCTTAACACATTGGTTGGATGCTGTCAGGAACTTCATTGATGGTTTTCAGCATATTCATTTTGCTCATGTTTACCGTGAGGTTAATTTGGAGGCAGATCTGCTATCCAAGCGGGCTTTGGTTTCAACAACTGGTATTATCATATGGGAGGAATGGAATGAGGACTTCCTTTTCTCCCAGGGCTTGGTTGATTTGTTTTGGTGATGATCTTCTTTTCTGTTTGGCGACATTATTGGTTATATATATTTTCTCATATGATCTATGCGGCTTTATATCTTGCAGATTCTTAGGTACTTTCTCCAACTACTTGTTGGATGTTTTGATCCGGTTGGTTATTTCGGCTCTATATTTTGCTTATTGTCTCTCCGGCTATATTGACTTATGTGTCCAGGCCTCGGGTTGTTTTGGACTTTATATTTGTATTATGTCTTTAAATATTGTCACTTATGTTGCTCCGCTACTATGTTTTGCTTGGAGATGGTTATTTTTGGTCACCTATGCTGTTTTTAGGAACGTGGGACGGTTAGTAGTATGCTGTATTAGACATCCATTAGTTTATGGATGGGTCTTGACTTTGACTTGTCTAGTGTTGATTCCCTTGGATGCTGGTGTGATATGATTCACACACATACATGTTTTCTGATCTCATGATGTACTGGTTTTATTTACTATTTCGAGTTATTAATAGTAAGCTATATTTTCTTATGAAAAAAAAAGTATTAGATGGAACGAATCTGGAGGCTTCCCCAATCTATAATTTATTCCGTCAATCGCTTACAATGATTGAAGTACCGCCTACCGTATCTTTTCGAATAATTTCATATTGACATGAGGGATAACCTGCACCTTATATGCTGGTATCACCTTATCTTTTTGGAAGGAAAGCCAATCATTTTTGGGGAAGGACTTGTCCCGCTCAGGGATCAAATTTGAAGGGCGGGGTCCCATTTCACTTTGAAGGGCTATGAGATATTGAACCCTTTAATGCTGCCATGTAAAAATAAGTCATTCTTTTCATTTGAAAATGTACTAGTACATCAAAATTTGAATGTTTACTTGTAGTAAAGTTGAGAGGCTTTATTTTGCAGTGGATATAGCAGCACTGAATACTATATATGTCATATAACACAACCATACTTCGCCCTAATCTAGCGGCTGGGTCTCTAGACCACTATGCCTGCACCTTTTCCATCTTAGCATTTTCTCAAATTGGCGTTGCCTCTTAAACTATTAACCAGTATAATTAACTTGCTAACCCCATTCCAATCCAACTTTCATCCTTACATCCAAAATTAATACTATTTTACTCTTCCATGATCTGCTTGACACATGAGGAATTTATTAGTGAAACATAACTTAGGAGACACATATAAAATCTACTTTCCAATGTTCAGTGTGAATTGCCATAACTAAATTCATAGATCTTTTTTTCTGCATCAAGCTACAGTTAGCTTGCTAGCCCAATTCCAATCCAACTTTTAACTAGTATAATAATATTTAATACCTCCTAAAATGGGTTCCTAGGCTGCTTCAAACACTACAAACTTGATGAATTGGGTTATTCAACTCTTCTAAAAGAAACATGATGCTTATTCTTGGAAAAGTTCAATATTTGTGAATCAGTACATTCTTCAAACTAATATAAATTCTAGCCTACTTAACAATGGAAAAAATGATAATGTAAGAAAATTAGTGAACAATAGAGATGTATGTAGAAAGGCCATAAAAAAGGTGAAGGGAAAGAATTTGAATGGTAAGTTTTTTTTACTTTGTTGAATTGAGGACCATAATTCACTTTCATGCACCTCTATCAAACAACTTCGTTTCCATTTATAATCCTCCTTCACTCAAGTATATATTAGAGAGAACAATTCAACAAAGAAGTTGGATTGGATTGAAAACTAATAGCAAGTTTCTTTGTCACTCTAATTGTGTACCCTACGATAGAATTGAATGCCAATGACAACAATATATGTTTTAATTTTTCATTCAGTGCTATGAATGCCACACGTACTTGGGATAGAATAAGTTTAAGCACTCCTTACATGTTACATGCTATGTTATGGTTTGAGCAAAGAGAACTATCCAACTCCAGGAAAATTTTGTTCTCAATAGCTGATTAAGGACCATGGATGCTTCTTCTCTATAGCCCTCCCCCTAGATCTCGTTATACATACTAAATATATGGTATAATGGAGTAGAGGATGGGTTGTAACTTGTGAAGCATAAGTAAAATGTAGGTAGACCAAGTAGAGAGGAGATGCATAGATGGTTGAAGTTCTTGCTATATGGTTGAAGTTCTTGTTTTATTCGAGACCGGTCGATAAGGGTAACAAAATCAAAAGGTAAAGTAGCATTGTCGTTCTAAAAATCAAGATTACAAAAACATTTTTGTCCCAGTTCGTACAGTCGAATGCGGATTGTAAGAGTAGTAGCATTGGTGGTCTTCATATTAATAAATACCACTTGAATATTAAAGTGTTTACTAGAAGAAGGTGTCGATTCAACAACTGAGCTATTGGGGAAAATAGCTTATGTAATACAATTTTAGATACAAAGTCTCGATTCTTGATCTAACTCATTAACTAGATGCATGGAGGCTGGCAGAGTGGGAACTTCCCCAAATCCCCAGTCTTTTTGGTAAAGCTCAGGGGTTTAGTGCGCATACCTATTTCCCATAGGGATGCAACAGTGACCAGTGGAAGCTGAACGGGGAAGAACTCGGTTTTAGAGTGAAAACAAAAGTCTTCCTTGTCCCCTCCATTTCAGGAAAGTTAAAGGGAAGCTAAATTCTCAAGAGCTTCGATCAAGCGACAAAGGAAAATAGGTCAAGGCAAGGAGCACGTGGAATCATATGCGTATACACAAGACATATGAAGAAAGAATCAATTGTTGTTGTTGCTATAGTTGGGAATTGATAAATGTCGTTCTAAACAACCTTTTACCGATATTTGTGACAAACCCACTCTTGAGTCCATGATTTAAATTTGAAGCGTTCAAGGCCCATTTGAAGTAACCAAATTTGAGTCAAATAATAATATTTTGTTTGAACTTTGAAGTTACAGAATTTTAATCAAATAACAAAATTTTTAAATAATTGATGGGATCATGAATGGATAAAATGATGTACATACCTGTAAAGTCATAGGATGTCAGCAATCTAGTCAGCCTTGAAGTTGAGCTCCTCAAAGAAAATGAATTTCTTTATATATGTTTATGGCAGGCTGACTCCGCAAACTCTCTTGGATGACTGGAGGAGATAGGGTAGGTGGAAATCGGAAGTAGCTCGACCATAGTGGAGTAGGGGTATAGAAAAAACTTGTTTGTATTTCTGTAATATTATATATTGATGGCTGGAGCCATGGAAGCATGGAATTCGAGCATTGACTTGATACAACAAAGAAAACACAAGGTGGGACTCGAGAGCCGTAGGATTGACTTGATACAACAAAGAAAACACGGGGTGTGAGGATGGGAGCCATAGACGGTAGGATTAACTTGATACAACAAATCAAACGTAGGGCTGTGGGTAGGGGCCATGGGCAGGAGTAGTAGCGTGCAACATTACTAGAAGTTTCTAGATTGTGGATTTTGTCTGAAATGCCAAATTCGGGGCAGATTAACATAATATATTATACATTGAATACTCAATTAACTTACTGAGTCAGAATTCATGAATTGGTATGTGATAACTGGTAACTTGGTAAGCCCACTGCCAACAACACGTATGATCCACCAACCAGGTTTAATAAATTTGTTGCTTCCATTAAATGTGTTAAACATGTAAGCGCTCGCTGCAAACACGAGAACTTAGAAGCGTTCAAGCCATGGGCTCCTCAGTGTAAGCCCGTCCATGTAAGTTGGTCAATGATATTATTAGAGGCCAAATGGTCCATGATCCATGGATGATCGAACACATGGATATTGAAGAGTAACCGAGTCCCACTCCCAAGTCACCTAGCTAGTAGCCACATTCCCAATTTCCCACTGAAAACTGTCGATGGGTGAAATTTGAAGCTACCCTTCTGTTGCAATTTTAAATAGTAGTGGTTAATTTAATTGTTGAAGGGCTTACCATGAAATTGATTTTTTTTTGCATGGTAAAATTTAAAGTGGCCTTCTATGACATGTAAAATGGCTTCTGAAGGGCCCTGAAGGCTTCAAATTTGAAGCCTGGTCCCGCTCAACGAAATTATGCCTGCTAGACCTTTATTTGCTGACTGATTTATGAGGTTCAAAGCGTGTTTCTATCTCGGTTCAAAGTGTGTTTTTCTTTTCCCTTTAGTTTCCAGGTGGATTGCTACTAACCAGATTTCTTTAGTTTCCTGTTGCAGTTGAGAGGAGCCAGTCACCAATAAGGGGGTTTCGCCAATAGATATATCTCATTGACAGGAGGTAGCGGTGGTATATAGTACCCGTTAGTGCCAATAATTACCCATAGCAGCCATATCTTAAACCTCTAATCGATGCAACTATAATGGCTTCTGACGTGAATCTACCTATCTGTAAGTCTATAAAAACATATATTTTTACACTGGTAAAAGATTCCTAAGCTTCACTGAACTGGATCCGGGTTGTATCCGCTATATTAGTATGTATATATACCTTCTTCTACTCCGGAAAATGAACACTAAACTTCATCTGTTTTCCTTCTCCATTTAGTGCCCTGTCCTCCCAGCTGCATGTGTAAACCTTCTTTCGAACCGACTGGAGTTGATTACGGTGGGTAGTTCCAGTTCACCACAAGACCAAATTCCGATGGATCTGTGCTACCCACCTTCTACTGCCGAATATGGTTCCTTAGATTGAGGTCAGCTCCACTTGAGACTTGATTTAGAGAATTAGATTACCGCCGTTCTAAACCCTTTGGATGGACTATACCTCTAACTAATTTTTTGGACAGTGGTAGGGATTATAATTCTGTTTTGATCGGTTGTTTGTTAATTATATTCATACTCACTATCCTTTAGAATGAATGTTCGGAAATTTAACTATAAGTTGTTTAATTTTTTTATACGCACTGAAATTTAGAACGAATGTTCAGAAAATTAAGTATATTTGATAAATTGTTTAATTATTATATGCACTGAAATTTAGAAATGAATGTTCAGAAATTTAAGCACATTTAATAAGTTGTTTAATTATTATATGCACTGAAATTTAAAATGAATCTTCGGAATGCAATCATAAATTTGTAATGGATAGTTGCTTTATTCAATTATTATGCTCACTATAAAAGTTAATGACTGTTAGGAACCTTTATCTTCCCGTGAGCAGGTAGGACCGGCTAGGTAAAAAATTGATGTAATCTCCAATTTGAGCAGTAAGCTTATAGTCAACTCTTAGAGAAATTACGATTCTCACTCTTGGTGCATGCCTTATATTAATTGAATATTTAAATAGTTAAAATAATTTGAGTACTCATAATGAATACGATGAGATAAAATATATACATATGAATCATATATATGCATGAATATATATATATATTATATAAATATACTTTGAGAAAGTTTAAATTATTTTTGTATAATTAAATAATGGATAGAATAATATATCTATATATATATATATATTAATTAGTGTTGCATACTGATATTATTATGAATAGAATGTATGTACATATATGTTTTTGTGAATTGAATTTAGCTTGAAATTTATGATAAAGGATATACATTAGAGATTATAGTAAAAGGAAGTTGAAGAAATATATTAGGTAATGTAGTATATATTCATAGTATAATGTATTTTTATTTATTGGTTATTATTATTGTTTCATTGGAACATGATAAAGGATTGGTTTAGAGAGTAGGTATTAAAACTATCCTTTGTTTAAATTAAAATGTATAAGTACATAGCATGTTCCTTGTTGTTCTTTAATAGGGTAGTAGACATATATATGATTATGATGTATATGTTGGATTACATGGTGGAGAACTTATATTGATACCTATATTTATAGAAGGAAGAAGTGTATAACAGATGATACTCTACTTACTTAGCATATCATTGTACCTATTGAGAGATGGAACTTATACAGTTTGAACATGTTGAAAAAAATATGGGATAGTTTGGTATTCAATAATTGATATTAATGTACAGTGTTTATGAAGTTGTATTATGGATGTTAAGAAAAATAAATTACCCCAATTAGTGGTCGAGGGTATCGGGTGTTTTACAAGTGAACTAACTTTGAAAGTACTAAGAAAGTGATTGATGAGATACATGAATCCAAAGTCCCTTGAGGAACCTGGATGGATGGTAATTATACTAGATTGACGATTTAGTCATCTTAAACGAGATAAACATCCTTAGTCATCTAAATGGGTAGAGATGTTGGATTTATTTATTGCAAATGCATAAGGAGTTATAATTTTCAATTATTATGTCACTTAGGTTAAGAGTGTTTTAAAATTATTATTCGCTTACAAATGCTTATGGAAATAGGATTTCATTTATGATTCCAATTGGGTTAAGGAATTGGTTTACATGATTATTTCTTTTAATTTTAATACAAGTATATTTCCATATATGACTCTTAATGGTTGGGAAGTTTGGGAAAGAGCATAGTTGTATTATGTAGAGAAATTTTGATGTGTATATCAAATTGATATAACTGGATTCTATGAGTTGTCCAAGATCGAAAAGGATTAAGTACACCTTGAGTCTTCGGTTCATAAAATGATCAAGTTGTCTAAGGGGGGAGGGGATTTCTATTTCCGGGATTAGTCATAGTAAGAGCAGTGTCAAATAGACGAATTTGGAGAATATGTTAAAATAATCAATTTTAAATGACCAGACACTAAAGGCTCCTTTTGTCAGGAAATCGATAGATTTCCAAGCAAGTGAAATGGATTCAGAATTTGGAAAACAAGATATCGATATAACTAGCATGATGAGATGAACACAATGACATTGATTTTGCAATATGACGACATTGCTAATGAAAATGAAAAACTACAAACTTGACTTGACCATGATATGATAAATGGGAACATAGAACTTGGAGATCCTGTCGATTGAAGATGATCTTGTCAAACAAAGTATGTAGACGATAAACACGACGAGCTAAATGCAATGATGCTAATCATCGGAGATGATGAAGTCTAAATGGAAATATGACTAATTACCATGATACGACTCGATGTGAATACGACAACCCATACATGACGAGATAGGGAAAATATGTCAAAGGAGTCATATGACAACAGGAATGAGGAAATGAGGTAAGGACATGATGAGTTCCTTGACTTGGACATTAGGACACTAGCGAATCGACAAGGTAGTTAAATTTTATATGTTTGACTAAGTCACTAAATTTCGATGCTTGAAATCTTATCAAAATGAGAACCAGCCTTATCAAAACATTTAAGGGTTTTGGAAGTAGTCTTGTGGAATTTAGTTTTTCGACTATTTGAGGGCCTCTCCCGATTTGTTAAAACCGTAAATTGTCTTGAAGGAAGGATAACCAAACAAACTTGAATTCTTTCTTAGATTTTGTCATACAAAAAGAAGACTGGGTAACTATTGTGTGAACTACGAATGCAATATGGCTTATAGTTAAAATTGATATTATGGATCTTCATGAATGAATAGGAGATGAAAGAAATCTAGTGGGACTGACAACCCGTGAATGTATCATCGGATTGATATTATGATAAATTGAGATTAAATTCCTTAGGAGGTATTGGAACCATGTTGGACGAACAATTAATTAGAACCACTAGTGGCTATGGCTATGATTGTTGATAAAGATAGAAGCGAATGACATGAAGATGAAAATGGAAAACTAAAAGAAAGCGTAACATCGAAATTACAAGAACAAAACTTAACTTCGAGATGAAGTTTTAATAAGAGGGGATGTATGTAATGCCCCTCAAACTTGCTACCACTATTGATGTTGATAACACTTATGGGTAAGTGACCTAGTTAATGAACCCGGGATGAATGACTGTGTACATGATGATCAAGAATGAAATTGGCGATTGACTAGCGATGTATGTGATAAATGTATATGTTTCTAATGATGGATTTAATGATGATTTTGGATAACTATGATTTGGCTGATTGATTAACACATGGGAAATCTTATAATGAATATCGTATTTAGGCTGAATTATGGAAATGAAATTATGAGGGTAACTATGATGTTTGCTTAACGATTAGAGAATGAATGAAGTATATTATGATGTTTGACGAAACGATTCAATAGCGAGATTGATGAATGTTAGATATGGTCAACTGATTAAGATAGAATGACTGAATATTAGATATGCTCGACTGATTGAGATAGAATGACTGAAGGTTAGATATGCTCGACTGATTGAGATAGAATGAATGAATGTTAGATAGGCTCGATTGATTGAGATGGAATGACTGAATGCTAGATATGCTTGATTGATTGAGATAGAAATGATTAGATGAATGATAGATGAATGCTCAACTGACTGAGAAATGATGATGAATGATGAAAATGCTTTATAATGAAAAGTGATGAATGTTCGACTAACTGAGACATGATGATAAATGATGAATAATTTGTATGCTCGACTGACTGAGATACTAGAATGAATGATGTAAATATTTTTATAGTGCAGCGCTACTAATGTGCACTTGAGTGTGTGCAGTGGCAGGTAAGATGATATACCGACTAACCCACAATGGAATTTTAGGGGTCGTAAGAACGGAAAGAACACATAGGGGTACGACGACGGACTGTCGACCCTGGATTAGCAATCCACACACGGGTGAAGCCATTTAGCTCACCCGAGGAAGTGTATGCCGTACGGACAAGGCCATAATGATTTGGTCGTGTATGATGAGTTGAGGGGCGCGCAATAAGGAGAGTCTTATCTCTCAACATCCCTTAGTCTCCAAGGAGCATAGTTGAGAGATCGCGGTAACGATTCTCGGTCGCTACGCAGTACTCCCCATAAGAAGGAAGAAATGAAACTATCAGAAGGGCCCGCCGAAGAGGTACCTAGACAAGAACGAGAGGAAGAAAATTAATCAATGGTATAAATGAAATATTCACATAAGATTTAAGAAATACTTTATTTTATTTTGTTCTATTTTATTAAATTGAATAATTCTATTCAAGATTTTATTTTTAATTGATTTCATTAATTTGAATTATTCATTTTAATTGATTTTTTTAACTTGAAAAAGAATTGAAGAGATTGATTTTATTCAATATTAAATTTGATTAATTATGCTGATTGAAAAAGATTAATAATAAGAGAATTATTTTTATTCAAAGATTTAATTTTATGGATTTTATTATTTTTAAATCATTCTATTTAATTGACTTCATTATTTGAGAAATAATTGAAATAGGCCATTAATAAAAGAATTGTTTTTCTTTTATTATTATTCAAGGTTTTACTTTAATTAATTTTATTACTCATTTAAATTATTTTATAAAGAGGAAATCTAAAATAGATTATACTTTTAGTAAAAAGAATCATCTTTTAATTCAATCTTAATATTAAGAAAAGAAAGAAAAATAGAAAGCAATAATCTAACTAAAGGATTGTTAAGTAAACTAATTGAGAAATAAAAGAGAAGTAGAACTCTTTTACACCTAACTCCCACTGATCTAGAGATTTAGGTGCACATTAAAGAAATTAAGAAGACACATGTATTTGAGAATATTGGAAATTAAAATATTAAATTAAATTAAATATGTGCATGGACAGACACATGGCACACAGGGTTTTGCTGTATAATGAGGGAGGAGAAGAAGAGAAGGACATCTCTTGCTCCCTAATGCTGGATGGTCATCATAATCTCGGATTATATTATGATCCTTGGAGTTGGGATTAGCTGGAACGGGGATTGGGAGATCCTTTCGGGAGGCTAGATTGTGTGTAAGATCTTACGACCCCATTAGCTTGGGGGTTCAAGGTGAAGAAGATTAACCCCAATACGGTAGGGATTTCAACCGATGGGTCACTCGGTACTTCGTCAAGAGATTGGATTGGATCATGCGAAAACTACTTCGAGGATTCCATCGATTCGCTGGACCAACCGTCGAAACAGGTTTGAAGTATTTTTATTTTATTTATTTTGCTAAATATTTTTGAGAATGATTAAATCTAAGTATATAGTTTTAAATATTGACATTCATGTACTACGATAGATAGAAATAGATCTATGGCTTCTATATCTTCTTCTGAAAAATCATACTGGAAGTTTTTGTTTTTGGGACCCCGAAACGGGGGTCCCTACACCTGCCCCCATCTTATCATGCTTCTGGTTATACGTGAGGACCAAATCTCCATCGTTTTAGGTATGAGGTTCTACTGAATTGTCATACTGCGCTTTGATGCGTTTCTTGTGAGCCATGTTGGCGAGAGAGGCATATCGACGAGTTTCGTTGAGCTTAGCTAGGTAGAGGAAGCGTTCTTCCTCGGTAGTAGTGTTTGGGAGAAGTTTGATGGCGAGTTTGAGAGACGAAATTTCGCACTTAATGAGAAGGACTGCCTCCAATCCATACACTAGTTGGAAAGGAGTAAATCCAGTGGCAGTTTTAACGAAGGTTCTATAATCCCAAAGCGTGGAGAAGAGCATGTTATGCCAATTGACCTTATGCGTACGCACCATACGTTGGACCATAGTTTTCAAAACCTTGTTAATGGCCTCGACCTATCCACTCGACTGTGGGTAGTATGGTGTTGATTTTTCATGGCGAAAACCCAATCTTCCACTCAACTCATCGACCATATGGTTCATAAAGTGAGAACCATGGTCAGTGACTATCGCTTGAGCAACTCCAAACCATGCTCTTACATGGTTAAACATGAAGAGTGTGGTGGTCTTGTCGTCGTTCGTGTATGTAGGCATTGCCTCGGACCACTTTGTAAAGTAGTCCACAGCTACAATGACGTAACTATGCCCCTTGACCGAGGTAGGCTTACAATGCATGAAATCGATGCCCCAATTAGAGAATGGGCCAATGAAAATAATCGGGTGTAACAGGGTAGTATGGGTGCACTTTTTCGTATGAAAATGTTGACATGGAGGACATTTTTTTACGTCCTCGATGCAATCTTTGAAGATAGATGGCTAGTAATATCCTACGTGCAAAATCTTCTGGGCTGTAGCCATCCCAGAGAGGTGACCACCACATGCCCCAGCGTGACAGTCATTCAGAACGCGTTCAGCCTCATCATGAGTCAGACAGCGTCGAAGGATAGAATCAATACCATAGCGGTACAAAGTATCACTGATAATCAGATAATACTTCGCATGGTGGCGAATTCGATGACGGTCGTCACGAGACAATTCAGGGCTGAAACGTTGGGTTTGAAGATACAATGTGATATCTCCACACCACAGATCAGACGTACTGATAAGAAACAATGACTCATCCGGAAAGGAGTCATTCGGCTCAGATTCTGCATCAGTACGGGGGAGGTCGCATATGAGCTCAACAAACACCAAATACTTTTTAGATTTGGATTTTTCGAAAAGAAGATCAAATTCTTGTAGTATCATGATCTAGCATGAATACTTTCCCCGAGGTGCCCAACGAGTCAGAACATGGTACATGGTGTTCGAATCAGCGATGATAATGGTGGTGCGAAGAAAAATATAATGACGAAACTTCTGCATGGCTATGACAATCGCGAGAACGAGCTTCTCAACATGTGACTAGCGAGTTTCAGCATCAACGAGACCTTTACTAGCATAATATATCACATGTTCTTGGGCGTTCTGGTCTTCCTGAACCAAAACCATGACGATAGTGGTGTCGGAAGCGGTGAGATATAAAATGTAATCCCGATAGTAATTCGGTAGTTGGATCACATGGGCATGCGTGATGGCATGTTTTAAATTATCAAAAGATTGTTGAGCTTGGTCATCCCAAACACGTCCTTTTTCATCAATCTCATGCACCCTTGTGTCTTTTGCATGAAATTATAAATGAAGCGCCGTAAATAGGTTGCTCTTCCTTGCAGACTCTGAAGTTCCGTAAGGTTGGTTGGAGGTGGAAGAGCGACGATGGCTTCCACCTTTGAGGGATCAATACAGATCCCATCTTTCAAGACGATAAAGCCTAAGAGGCATCTGGAATCGACATAAAAAATAATCTTGTGAGGATTAAGATGGAGATTGTACTGCCTACATTTGAGGAAAACGACCGTCAAATGATCTAAGTGGAACTCACACTGCTTCGAGTGGGAAGGGAGGTCATCCAAGTAAGGTTTCACAAAGTCCTTTACATCATGGAAGACGTACGACATGGCCCATTGGAATGTGGAACCAGTGTTTTTAAGGCCAAACGAAAGTTTACGATATGCAAACGTTCCCCAAGGGAAGATGAATGCAGTCTTGTGTTGATCGGCTGGGTGGATCTCAATTTGGTTGTATCCGGAAAATCCATCCATGAATGAAAAAATGTCGCTTCCAGCACAATTGTCGATGATCTGGTCAATGAAGGGAGTAGGGTAGTTGTCCTTAGGACAAGCTTTATTGAGATCCCGATAGTCGAAATAGACACAGATGGCACCTTGTTTTTTATTAACAGGGATAACGTTTGAGACCCACTCTGTCAATGGAATGGGGTAAATGAAATCGACCTTCAAGAGTTTCTCAATCTCTACTTTGATTGCCTCAGTCTTCCGAGGGTGTACCGATCGCTTTTGGCGGACAGGTTTGACGTTGGGATAGGTTTTAATCTCATGTAAAATAATGGAGGGGTCTATCCCAGGAATCTCCTCTTAGGTCCAAGCGAACATGTCTCAGAATTGCTTGAATAAGGCCATGGCGGCGATGACTTCTTCAGGGGAACACTTCTGGCCTAACTGAATGTGTTCCACTACACCAGGAGTAACCGAAATGTCTATTAAAGTGGTAGGCTCAATGTTGGCTAAGTTTCCTTTGGAGTCCTTTTGACATTGCCAGTATCAAGGACTGAGAGCCAGAGTAGACATTCAGTGTAAATATTGTGTGAGTGCTGTTCTCCATGGTATCTAACAAAGGAAGGAAAGATGAACGATGGTGGAAGTCTTCCCACGACGGATCATCTGCACCCATTATTTCCATAATGGACTAGTCAGAATGAAAAGTCCGTAGCAGAGGATCGGATGATGTCTGTTGTAGAGAACAGGAGGTGGAGGCCATAGCTAAGTGGTCCTTCGGCGCTGATTAGATAGCCTCATACATGAGTTCAGCAGGTGACAGAGGCATGGTGTCTCTAATCAGGTGTGTGGTGGCTTCATCAGGTACAAGCCATGAATCAATGGAGTTAGGGGTAGATGGAATCTGCGAGGAGATCATGTTCACCGTGGCAACATGGTTTGGGGGATCCGAAGTAGGAAAGACGTCAATAAGGGATGAATCCTTAAGGAGGTCAACCCCCACACTCTCATACTTTTGCGAAGATTGTCCAATCGAAGGAACGTTATCGCCTGGGTGAGTAGTGGTGTCAGGTGTGTAGAAATCCAGTTGGTCGACTGTGACAATTCGACCTTTATGGGGGAATTGTACTATGCGGAAGATAGATGATGCGACTGCAGTCATGGCGTAGAACCAATTTCAACCAAGCAGAATGTTATAATCTAACGGGGCAGTGACTACTTCCACATTAAGAGTTGCGTTCTTGCCCCCCGGCTCGACTGGTAAAGCTTGTAATAGCCCATGAGGTTGGAAGCCACGTTTGTCAAAGGCTCTCAAAGTGGTAAGAGAATGGTTCAACTCGGGAGAACTAATGGCTCTCCAACATGCGATCGACATGATTGACGTAGAGGCTCCTTCGTCCAAAATGATACAATGGATTATCTTCCCAGCAATGTTTGTAGCAACTTGAATTGCTAGTTGATGGGAGAGCCTCAGTTTGAAGTACTCCAGCCGGAACATAATGGTGTTCGCTGAATGCGGGTCAACTGCACCAATGGTAGCGAGGAGAGTCTTGCGTTGATTCAGACAATTTTGCAAGGCTTCGAGTGTCGACATAGCACAAGGAGCTTGTGCTAGGTCCTCTACAATGTTGTAGTTTTGAGAAGCCCGAGCATTAGGATTGAAAACCAATTTTCTAATCATGCTCTTGGGTGGACACAACACTAACTCGAGAGAGGGCTTCTCTATAGTGAGAGGAGCAGCCGGTACGGTGACATCGGGCATCGAAGTGGAAGCTTTTTCAGTATTACTTCCAAAAGGTTCTTTGGCTGGAATGGAGTCATACGAACGAGAACGAGTGTTCAAGTTGATAGTGTCACGTCTCCATTTCTAGTAAAAGCTTTTAATTATTTAATTTTGTTTATTTGCATGATGACACTAATTAGAAGCCTAAACTATTTTCCCGCAATGCAACCAAAAGTGAAAAAGGGCATGGTGAACCACTAGGGGGAGAGTAACTAAGTCTTAAGGTTGTAATGGTCATTGACTTGGTTTAGTTTTTTTAGACTTGAGTTAAGTTAAACTTATTTATATGTTATATGTCTATGTGGTTTTTGAGCAAAAGAGAGATAACTAATTTAATCGAAATACATAGGTATATGTGCATTATATTGAGAACATATATTTATTCATATGTTTATATATAAAAAAAGATATTTCTTATGAGTATGCTTTTATTAAAGATGCATATATTTTAATTCTAGATTTATGCTTTTATGAATGCATATATTTTATTTTTATATATATGTTTGTTATGCTTTTCATCTAGGAATTTATAAAATATACATGGGATATATTTTAATATGTTTTTATTTGGGAGAGATTTATTATATATCTTGACCTAGTTTTTGGGGGCTCCCATTATTTTTTTTTGGGCTTTTCACGAAAGGATTTTGGAGGAGCTTTCACACAAAAGGATAGTCCATGCATTTGGAAGATGAAAAATGCTTTGGGTATTTCTCTTGTAGCTGGAACATGATTTTAACTCTTGGTATTTCCTCATTTGATAAGAATGAAAAACATTTTTGCTGAAGCTGGCTTGTATTTCCTTATCTGATTAGAATGGAAAACGTTTTTGGTTGTTCTCGGTCGCTAGAAAACGAGTTTTTAATGTCTGCATTTTCTTCCCAAAGTTGGGAAAACGTTTTTGGGTATCCTATGAGCTAGAAAAACGATTTTTAATTCTTGTATTTGCTTCCTGGAGATAGAGTAATGTGTTGGGGCATCTTAGAAATGCTTGGCATGTATAAAAAATGATTTTATACCTTGCTGGTTATGCATTGAGATAGAAAAACGATTTTTAATTCTTGTATTTGCTTCCTGGAGACAGAGTAATGCATTGGGTCATCTCAAAAATGCTTGACATGTATAAAAAATGATTTTATACCCTGCTGGTTATGCATTGAGATAGAAAAACGATTTTTAATTCTTGTATATGCTTCATGGAGACAGAGTAATGCGTTGGGGCATCTCAGAAATGCTTGGCATGTATAAAAAATGATTTTATACACTACTGGTTATGCATTGAGATAGAAAAACGATTTTTAATTCTTGTATTTGCTTCATGGAGACAGAGTAATGCATTGAGGCATCTCAGAAATCCTTGGCAGGTATAAAAAATTATTTTATACCCTGTTGGTTGTGCATTGAGATAGAAAAACGATTTTTAATCTTGTATCTTGCTCCCTGAAGTCTAGAACACGTCTCGGAAATCCACGCTTGGCTGGGAGTCGTTTTGCATCTCTTTACTTCATTCTAAATTCTTTAAAAACGTTTTGGTAATCCATGCTGGTTGGAAGTTGTTTTGGTAAAGTTCTGTGGTCAAGCTATAAATTCTTTAAAAACGTATTACGCATTGGAGCTCGGCTGGAAGATCTTTTCTACTCTAAGTTTTGAGTTACTTGGTTACATTTTGGTTGCTGGAGGAAAACATGGATGCATTGGAAATTGTTACATATATATACCCGCCATTTGTAGTATATGCATGGGTTGTATGTTGATTTTGTTTCCATCTTTATATATGAGGCCAGTGGAAATAGCAAATTTTGTTCAATATCAATAACATGGATCTTGGTATGCATTGACTAAGCTACATGCCCATAACTCGTGGTAGTATCACATTACATCCATGTGTTGTAAGCCAAAGGCATTTTTGCCTGTGATCTTGTTTATATATATATACAAATGTCTTGTTAGTGGATTGGTCACTTCCGTTGGAAGTCGGATTCTTGGTTTGCATATTGAATATATCTATATATGCATTTATGATGCTTGTTCCAATTCACTATTGAATGCTTATAATTTAAAGGAATTCACATGGAACGTTGTGTGCCGAGCATTGTAGCATGTTGCTTGTTCTTTTAAAGTATCCATTCTCATATTAAATATCGCATGTCGAGTGTTGGAGCATGCCGATGGTCGCTTGAAAACATTTTCTCATATTAAAAATGTTGCATGCGGATTGCTAGAGCAATACTAAAAGTAGTAGCCACCTTACATCGAATATGTCGTATGTATTGGATGCATTGGAATCGCCATGTCTTAGTTATGCTACTAATTGCTTTTACATTTACACATGGTATGCATTTGTTACGAATGCATGGATGTGTGTGCATTGATCTAGTCCACACATAGTTAAATAGTAATGGTATCACATCTCGTCAATTGGTTGCATGTCGAATGCATTAGATAGGTTGCGTATACATAATTGTGATCCTCATGTTACATTATGAGTTTTATTGCACGTCGAATGCATAGGTTGCATGACAAATGCATCAGTATTGTTACCTATACATATACATGATATTTGTATTACATGATGTCTGCACGTTGCATGGCAAATGCATAGCACGCGTGGGTTATGGTTGCATATGTGGTTATGATGCTAGTGGAAGTGCAAGTCTATTTGAGTGTATGTCGAAATGTTTGGATGCCTTGTTGAATACACTTGTTATTTTACTTATGGTAGGACTATCATGAACTGTAGTTGGTTAACACATGCTTATGCCATGGGGCATAGAGTGTCAGGTCTGGAGTATAGACTTGCGCTCGCCAAGAACAACACCACAGCTAGGTCAGAGGTTAGGACACGAGAAGTGTCTAGGTAGGAGCACTACTTTATGAGTTGCAGGAGTACTGCATTCACCTCTAGAGTTGTGTGTGATTAGTTCTAGGGCGACGACACTTAGAAACTCTCTATCCTATTTGTGGATCACCATGCCCAACTCGGGGGTGGCTTTCGGACAGAGTGAGTATATGCCATCGAAGAGCCAATGGTTGGGTGGAGCGTTGCATTGCCCACATTATTTTCCCTTTGTTAAAACGATTATGTTTTGTAAATTAATTTGATGTATCTTGATTTATGAAATGACAATTATAGTTGTAATATTATGTTTTATGGTACTAATGTTTATTATGAGTATACATGATGAATACAGGAAATAGATGACAGAAAGAATGCCACTCTGCAGCTTTATCAAGATGGTAAGAAGAGTATGTTTGTGAATTTATCATTTGCATTGATATATATATATATATTGCTTGCCTGATTGTTTCATTATTTGTATTCGATATGATTGAAAGTAAAGATCTTGTTTACTTATTCATATACTCATATATAATTGATTTGTTGGATGGCCACGAGAAAGAGGCTACCTTTGATTGAAAAGAGATTTCAAAATGATGCTAACCCTAGGGAAGTTTAGTGTCATACACATGCCTAGATATTTACCATTTTATGTCATTAATGTGAGAACATAGATTAGACGTTACATTTAATAGGAAAGCATGTGATTGTGAATGCATAAATTAATGAATGAGCTTTTTGTGTGTTGAAATAACTATGTAAAGTCTTAGGTTGACGATGATTGAAACATGACCTTAGATTAGTTGCATTGGTGATGATCTATGTGAGTGTATGTGTGAAAAGAACATGCCTGTATACATCTTGTATTTGATTGTAAAAGGGATTAGCCATTATAACCTAGCCTAAGGTTATTATTACACCTTTAGACCTTGTCTATGGTTGACTTAGTATTATTTGGGTGTAAGATAAGAATTTGACATGTTCTCATATTGTTGTATAGTGGTATGAACTTATCTTCATTTACTTATGATGAGCTTTATGGTGCATTTACATCTCATGGTTAGATGATTTTATTATTATCGAAATTACAACAACCTGCAGTTGAATATTATGTGGTTTGCATAGTTCTGTGTTTGAGAAGGTTTTCCATTATGCATTAAACATGTGTCGACAAGTTCTCTAAAGGTCGATGAAGTAGAGGAATGATTGAATGAGTATCTTTGTATGAAGTGGAACCTAGCACATGAATGTCTGTTTGTGCACCGTTGTAATTAATGATATAATGTACCAAGTATGCCTGAATTATATGATAACTCATAGTACAATTAACACAAGTAGAATAAATGTTTTAAGTATGTTAAACTTCAGTATGTCGTGTCCCTATCAATAGTTTCCATTAATTAAAAATGCCTCTGAAATTAATTTGAGTTATGCATTAATAACCACATCATTATTGTTGCCTTGTTAAGCATTTATTACTTCCGCAAATTTAAATTATTAGTATTTGATGACGTTTTGAAAGATTTTTAATTTTATGAAATTACCGAGATGTTACACATGGTATCAGAGTGCTAGGTTTAAACACTCGGGCATGATGGGCTCAACATGAAATAAATAGTTATGAAAGTTAACTAATCAAAGTTGTTTAGATTATTTTTGGATGCACGCATTGGAATGGACGAGGGGTGAATGTTATTTCAAAGTGCAACTTCAAGTTTCTTGGAAGGAGTAAAGATAAGTACTTTTATTTTTGGTTCCTCATAAAGTTGTGAGGTAGGTACATCTTTCCTTGTCATAAGTTTAAATATTCGCATTACTAAGGAATGAAACTTGTTGAAATATTTTCCGTATTTTTTGTCAACATGCTTTTAATTCCGCATTTTTGTTGATATTCTATAAATACTAAGAGCATTACCTATGAACTTCATTTGGTTAAAAATATAGTATTAATAAACTCCAAAAGAAGAGAGGTCGTTCAGTAGGCTAGGTTACTTAAGCATCTTCAATTACAGTAACTATATCTTAGTTAGTATTGCAAGGTAATTACGACAGATTCATATAATGCTATTTCAAGAAATAATGCCTTGTAGATATAATAGAATATGTTAGGGTTTATAGAAGTTATAACCACATATTGTTAGGTGCATTTTGAACATTGTTTTACTTAAGTTTTGATAGTTGCAAAATCTATATCGACTATTTTCATTCTCTTCTGTGTAGAGTCGCCTAAGTAATTGTCCCTTTAAATGCTGATATCCAAAATGAATTTGACGTACTAGGCTACAAATTATGCATCAATTCATGTGACTAATTTGTTTGAATATTACCCTTATGAAAAATCATTAATTTTTTAAAGGTTAAGATTTTATTACTTAACAATATTTGTGTTTCATTTTATAGTTATTAGAATGATAAGGATAAGGCTAAAAATGTATTTTTGCATAGTGATATTTTCCAAGAGTTTAAAGAAAACTTATTTGAGAATGCATACGAATTTAATTATTTATTTTCATAAATAGACTATCGATAGAATTTATCTTCTAGTAGGAGTTTGATTTTTTAGGAAAGAAGAGTCTTAACATTGTTGAGATTGATTCAGCACAGAATCTTTAGCATTTGAAAATTTTACTAGAATATTTGGATGATGCGTATCAATTTGAAATAAATCTATATGAAACTAAATGTTTAAACTATGATGCTAGCATGTTTGTTTAATAGTAGATTTGGCCTCAGACTCACACTAAGGATGATGAAGAGTTTATATTGGGATGAATTGAAGGGGATGCATAAGCTAAGTGAACAAGCATGCGTATAATGATATGGAACTAATGTGTTCAATTGTTGAGTAACTGAAGCAAATAAATTTTTCTTTATACTAACATTTCAGGAAGTGATCTTAACTTCGATTGATGACATGACCAAGAAGAACGTTTAGTATAAAAGCGCTTATACAGATAAGTTGAGCTAAATCGCTCAAAAGTAAGTAATGATTTACTTTTTTTTTATCACGAGTAGTGATGAGGTTTATGATTGATGATGTGTAATCATCAAAATGCAAAGAATATGATGGGCGAATCTAATTTTGGTTGCTATTTTGTGGCATACAGGAATTAATAAATGGTTGTCATAAAGAGGTGTCTCCTGGACTCAAACGAGAAGGTTTGAGAGGAACGGAAATTATCTCTGGGTTCAGGTAGAGTTGACAACATCATGAACTCAGTAACTAGATTGTTGCTATGGGATAACTTACCCTTATTGTGGTCATGTTCCCCATGGAAGTGGAACATAGCAGGTAGCTCGTTCAATGTTATACTGACGCAAAATACCTAAGCAAACTCTATATTCATTGAATTGAGCAGGTAGCTCTTCTACAATATTTCTTGATGTGCATCAGGTGATGACTGAGAGATTCGATGAGGGGAATCTATGTTATGAATTGTAGAGTAAGACTATCATATTTCTGTTGTATGTAGATGGTATTCTTGCCAAGTTTTGGAAAAGGACTCGTGATTTTGTATGCAAGTCTACATGATTGCTGAAGTACATGAGCAGGATATGTATGGAAAGTCCCCAAGGTTGTGCAAATATATCAAAGTTTTTGTACGGAAGTCTTCATGATTGCTGAAGTACAAAAGAGTTTGATGGTCACAAAGTTTTGTTGAAAGAATTGTTTTATGGTATTACCAAATGATAATGATTTAGCTTGTAGCTAGACTATCATATGTATTTATGTGTGAATGATTATGCATGGGAGCATGTGGCTCCACAATTTTACATTTTATATTATAAGACTAACATGTGAACCAGGTGGAACTAGTACCAACCTTGCAAAGTAATTGCAATTTCCCAAGATAGGCAGCATAGCGATGCGAGAGACAAGCATTGCGGGTATTAAAACCATGTCCTTATGATGTTTTTATTTCTAGAATATTATGTGGTTAATATACTTGGCAGGAGAATTTAGTTGCATGTGATAGAAATGCAGGAACGAAGGATGCACATGAGAAATAGTGCAAAAAGTGACAACACCGAGGACGGTGTTATTCCAAGAGGGGCAGTTTGTCACGTCTCCATTTCTGGTAAAAGCTTTTAATTATTTAATTTTGTTTATCTACATGATGACACTAATTAGAAGCCTAAACTATTTTCCCGCAATGCAACCAAGAGTGAAAAAGGGCATGGTGAACCACAAGGGGGAGAGTAACTAAGTCTTAAATTCGTAATGGTTGCAGTGTTCATTGACTCGGTTTAGTCTTTTTAGACTTGACTTAAGTTAAACTTATTTATATGTTATATGTCTATGTGGATTTTGAGTAAAGCGAGATAACTAATTTTATTGAAATACATAGGTATATGTGCATTATATTGAGAACATATATTTATTCATATGTTTATATATAAAAGAAGATATTTCTTATGAGTATGCTTTTATAATTATAAAGATGCATATATTTTAATTCTATATTTATGCTTTTATGAATGCATATTTTATTTTTATATATATATTTGTTATGTTTTTCATATGAGAATTTATAAAATATACATGGGATATATTTTAATATGTTTTTATTTGGGAGAGATATATTATATATCTTGACCTAGTTTTTGGGGGCTCCCATTATTTTTTTTGAGCTTTTCACAGGATTTTGGAGGAGCTTTCACACAGAAGGATAGTCCATGCATTTGGAAGATGAAAAATGCTTTGGGTATTTCTCTTGTAGCTGGAACATGATTTTAACTCTTGGTATTTTCTCATCTAATAAGAATGAAAAACGTTTTTGATGAAGCTGGCTTGTATTTCCTTATCTGATTAGAATGGAAAACGTTTTTGGGTGTTCTCGATCACTAGAAAACAAGTTTTTAATGTCTGCATTTTCTTCCCGAAATCGGGAAAACGTTTTTGGGTATCCTATGAGCTAGAAAAACGATTTTTAATTCTTGTATTTGCTTCCTGGAGACAGAGTAATGCGTTGGGGCATCTCAGAAATGCTTGGCATGTATAAAAAATGATTTTATACCTTGTTGGTTATGCATTGAGATAGAAAAACAATTTTTAATTCTTGTATTTGCTTCCTGGAGACAGAGTAATGCGTTGGGGTATCTCAGAAATGCTTGGCATGTATAAAAACTGATGTTATACCCTGTTGGTTATGCATTGAGATAGAAAAATGATTTTTAATTCTTGTATTTGCTTCCTGGAGACAGAGTAATGCGTTGGGGCATCTCAGAAATGCTTGGCATGTATAAAAAATGATTTTATACCATGCTGGTTATGCATTGAGATAGAAAAACGATTTTTAATTCTTGTATTTGCTTCTTGGAGACAGAGTAATGCGTTGGGGCATCTCAGAAATGCTTGGCAGGAATAAAAAATTATTTTATACCCTGTTGGTTGTGCATTGAGATAGAAAAACGATTTTTAATCTTGTATCTTGCTTCCTAAAGTCTGGAAGACGTCTCGGAAATCCACGCTTGGTTGGGACTCGTTTTGCATCTCTTTACTTCATTCTAAATTCTTTAAAAACGTTTTGGTAATCCATGCTGGTTGTAAGTTGTTTTGGTAAAGTTCTATGGTCAGCTATAAATTCTTTAAAAACATATTATGCATTGGAGCAGGGCTGGAAGATCTTTTCTGCTCTAAGTTTTGAGTTACTTGGTTACATTTTGGTTGCTGGAGGAAAACATGGATGCATTGGAAATTGTTACATATACATACCCGCCATTTGTAGTATATGCATGGGTTGTATGTTGATTTTGTTTACATCTTTATATATGAGGCCAGTGGAAAAAACAAATTTTGTTCAATATCAATAGCTTGGATCTTGGTATGCATTGACTAAGCTACATGCCCATAACTCGTGGTAGTATCACATTACATCCATGCGTTGTAAGCCAAAGGCATTGTTTCCTGTGATCGTGTTTATATATATATACAAATTTGTTGTTAGTGGATTGGTCACTTCTGTTGGAAGTCGGATTCTTGGTTTGCAGATTGAATATGCCTATATATGCATTTATGATGCTTGTTCCAATTCACTATTGTATGCTTGAAATTTAAAGGAATTCACATGGAACGTTGTGTGCCGAGCATTGTAGCATGATGCTTGTTCTTTTAAAGTATCCATTCTCATATTAAATATCGCATGTCGAGTGTTGGAGCATGCCGATGGTCGCTTGAAAACATTTTATCATATTAAAAATGTTGCATGCGGATTGTTAGAGCAATACTGAAAGTAGTTGATTGTATCCACCTTACATCGAATATGTCGTATGCATTGGATGCATTGGAATCGCCATGTCTTAGTTATGCTACTAATTGCTTTTACATTTACACGTGGTATGCATTTGTTATGAATGCATGGATTGTGTGTGCATTGATCTAGTCCACACATAGTTAAATAGTAATGGTATCACTTCTCGTCCATTAGTTGCATGTCAAATGCATTGGATAGGTTGCGTATACATAATTGTGATCCTCGTGTTACATTATGTCTTTTATTGTACGTCGAATGCATAGGTTACATGACGAATGCATCAGTATTGTTACCTATACATATACATGATATTTGTATTACATGATGTCTACACGTTGCATGGCAAATGCATAGCACACGTGGGTTATGGTTGCCTATGTGGTTATGATGCTAGTGGAAGTGCAAGTCTGTTTGAGTGTATGTCGAAATGTTTGGATGGCTTGTTGAATACACTTGTAATTTTACTTATGGTAGGACTGCCGTGAACGGAAGTTCGTTAACACATGCTTATGCCATGGGGCATAGAGTGTCAAGTCTGGAGTACAGACTTGGGCCCACTGGGAACAACACCACAGCTAGGTCAAAGGTTAGGACACGAGAAGTGTCTAGATAGGAGCACTACCTTATGAGTTGCAGGAGTATTGCATTCACCTCTAGAGTTGTGTGTGATTAGTTCTAGGGAAACAACAATTAGAAACTCTCTATCCTATTTGTGGATCACCATGCCCAGCTTTGGGGTGGCCTTCGGACGGACTGAGTATATGTCGTTGAAGAGCCTATGGTTGGGTGGAGCGTTGCATTGCCCACATTATTTTCCCTTTGTTAAAACGATTATGTTGGGTAAATTAATTTGATGTATCTTGATTTATGAAATGACAATTATAGTTGTAATATTATGTTTTATGGTACTAATGTTTGTTATGAATATACATGATGAATATAGGAAATAGATGATAGAAAGAATGCCACTCTGCAGCTTTACCAAGGTGGTAAGAAGAGTATGTTTGTGAATTTGTCATTCGCATTGATATATATATATATATATTGCTTGCCTGATTGTTTCATTATTTGTATTTGACATGATTGAAAGTAAAGATCTTGTTTACTTATTCATATACTCATATATAATTGATTTGTTGGATGGCCACGAGAAAGAGGATACCTTTGATTGAAAAGAGATTTCAAAATGATGCTAACCCTAGGGAAGTTTAGTGTCATACACATGCCTAGATATTTATCATTTTATGTCATTAATGTGAGAACATAGATTAGACGTTACATTTAATAGGAAAGCATGTGATTGTGAATGCATAAATTAATGAATGAGCTTCTTGTGTGTTGAAATAAATGTGTAAAGTCTTAGGTTGACTATGATTGAAACATGACCTTAGATCAGTTGCATTGGTGATGATCTATGTGAGTGTATGTGTGAAAAGAACATGTGTGTATACATCTTGTATTTGATTATAAAAGGGATTAGCCATTATAACCTAGCCTAAGGTTATTATTACACCTTTCGACCTTGTCTATGGTTGACTTAGTATTATTTGGGTGTAAGATAAGAATTTGACATGTTCACATATTGTTGTATAGCGGTATGACCTTATCTTCATTTACTTATGATGAGTTTTATGGTGCATTTACATCTCATGGTTAGATGATTTTCTTATTATCGAAATTACAACACCCTGAAGTTGAATATTATGTGGTTTGCATAGTTCTGTGTTTGAGAAGGTTTTCCATTATGCATTAAGGATGTGTCGACAAGTTCTCTAAAGGTCGATTAAGTAGAGGAATGATTGAATGAGTATCTTTGTATGAAGTGGAACCTAGCACATGAATGTCTGTTTGTGCACCATTGTAATTAATGATATAATGTACCAAGTATGCTTGAATTATATGATAACTCATAGTACAATTAACACAAGTAGAATAAATATTTTAAGTATGTTAAACTTCAGTATGTCGTGTCCTTGTCAATAGTTTCCATTAATTAAAAATGCCTCTGAAATTAATTTGAGTTATGCATTAATAACCACATCATTATTGTTGCCTTGTTAAGCATTTATTACTTTCGCAAATTTAAATTATTAGTATTTAATGACGTTTTGAAAGATTTTTAATTTTATGAAATTACCGAGATGTTACACATGGTACCAGAGTGCTAGGTTTAAACGCTCAGGCCTGATGGACTCAACATGAAATAAATAGTTATGAAAGTTAACTAATCAAAGTTGTTTGGATTATTTTTGGATGCACACATTGGAATGGACGAGGGGTGAATGTTATTTCAAAGCGCAACTTCAAGTTTCTTGGAAGGAGTAAAGATAAGTAATTTTATTTTTGGTTCCTCATAAAGTTGTGAGGCAGGTACATCTTTCCTTGTCATAAGTTTAAATATTCGCATTACTAAGGAATGAAACTTGTTGAAATAATTCCCGTATTTTTTGTGAACATGCTTTTAATTTCGCATTTTTGTTGATATTCTATAAATACTAAGAGCATTACCTATGAACTTCATTTGGTTAAAAATATAGTATTAATAAACTCCAAAAGAAGAGAGGTTGTTCAGTAGGCTAGGTTACTTAAGCATCTTCAATTACAGTAACTATATCTTAGTTAGTATTGCAAGGTAATTATGACAGATTCATATAATGCTATTTCAGGAAATAATGCCTTGTAGATATAATAGAATATGTTAGGGTTGATAGAAGTTATAACCACATATTGTTAGGCATTTTGAACATTGTTTTACTTAAGTTTTGATAGTTGCAAAATCTATATCGACTATTTTCATTCTCTTCTGTGTAGAGTCACCTAAGTAATTGTCCCTTTAAATGCTGATATCCAAAATGAATTTGATGTACTAGGCCACAAATTATGCATCAATTCATGTGACTAACGTGTTTGAATATTACCCTTATGAAAAATCATTAATTTGTTAAAGGTTAAGATTTTATTACTTAACAATATTTGTGTTTCATTTTATAGTTACTAGAATGATAAGGATAAGGCTAAAAATGTATTTTTGCATAGCAATATTTTCCAAGAGTTTAAAGAAAACTTATTTGAGAATGCATACGAATTTAATTATTTCTTTTCATAAATAGACTATCGATAGAATTTATCTTCTAGTAGGAGTTTGATTTTTTAGGAAAGAAGAGTCCTAACATTGTTGAGATTGATTCAACACAGAATCTTTAGCATTTGAAGAGTTTACTAGAATCTTTGGATGATGAGTATCAATTTGAAATAAATCTATATGCAACTAAATGCTTAAACTATGATGCTAACATGTTTGTTTAATAGTAGATTTGGCCTCAGACTCACACTAAGGATGATGAAGAGTTTATATTGGGATGAATTGAAGGGGATGCATAAGCTAAGTGAAGAAGCATGCGTATAATACTATGGAGCTAGTGTGTTCAATTGTTGAGCAACTGAAGCAAATACATTTTTATTTATACTAACATTTCAGGAAGTGATCTTAACTTCGACTGATGACATGACCAAGAACAACATTTAGTATAAAAGCGCTTATACAGATAAGTTGAGCTAAATCGCTCAAAAGTAAGTAATGATTTTTTTTTTTTTTTTTTTATCACGAGTAGTGATGAGGTTTATGATTGATGATGTGTAATCATCAAAATGCAAAGAATATGATGGGCAAATCTAATTTTGGTTGCTATTTTGTGGAATACAAGAATTAATAAATGGTTGTCATAAAGAGGTGTTTCCTGGACTCAAACGAGAAGGTTTGAGAGGAAGGGAAATTATCTCCGGGCTTAAGTAGAGCCGGCAACATCATGAACTCAATAACTAGCTTGTTTCTATGGGACAACTTACCCTTATTGTGGTCATGTTCCCCATGGAAGTGGAACAGAGCAGGTAGCTCGTTGAATGTTATACTGACCCAAAATACCTACGCAAACTTTATATCCATCGAATTGAGTAGGTGGCTCTTCTACAATATTTCTGTAGAAATATTTCCTCATGTGCATCAGGTGATGACTGAGAGATTCGATGAGGGGAAGCTATGTTATGAATTGTAGAGTAAGACTGTCATATTTCTACTGTATGCAGATGGTATTCTTGCCAAGTTTTGGTAAAGGACTCGTGATTTTGTATGCAAGTCTACATGATTGTTGGAATACAAAAGAGTGCTATGTACGCAAGTCTACATGATTGCTGAAGTACATGAGCAGGATATGTATGGCAAGTCCCCACGATTGCGGAAATACGTAAAGTTTTTTCTACGCAAGTCTTCATGATTGCTGAAGTACAAAAGAGTTTGATGGTCACAAAGTTTTGTTGAAAGAATTTTTTTATGGTATTAACAAATGATAATGATTTATCTTGTAGCTAGATTATCAGATGTATTTATGTGTGAATGATTATGCATGGGAGCATGTGGCTCCACAATTTTACGTTTTATATTATGAGACTAACATGTGAACCAGGTGGAACTGGTACCAACCTTGCAAATTAATTGCAATTTCCCAAGATAGACAGCATATCGATGCGAGAGACAAGCATTGCGGGTATTAAAACCATGTCCTTATGATGTTTTTATTTCCAGAATAATATGTGGTTAATATACATGGCAGGAGAATTGAGTTGCATGTGATAGAAATGCAGGAAAGAAGGATGCACACGAGAAATAGTGCAAAAAGTGACACAACACCAAGGACGGTGTTATTCCAAGAGGGGGAGTTTGTCACGTCTCCATTTCTAGTAAAAGCTTTTAATTATTTAATTTTTTTTATTTGCATGATGACACTAATTATAAGCCTAAACTATTTTCCTATAATGCAACCAAGAGTGAAAAAGGGCATGGTGAACCACAAGGGGGAGAGTAACTAAGTCTTAAAGTCGTAATGGTCGCAGTGTTCATTGACTCGGTTTAGTTTTTTTAGACTTGAGTTAAGTTAAACTTATTTATATGTTATATGTCTATGTGGATTTTGAGTAAGCGAGATAACTAATTTTATCAAAATACATAGGTATATTTGCATTCTATTGAGAACATCTATTTATTCATATGTTTATATATAAAAGAAGATATTTCTTATGAGTATGCTTTTATAATTATAAAGATACATATATTTTAATTCTAGATTTATGCTTTTATGAATGCATATATTTTATTTATATATATATGTTTGTTATGCTTTTCATATGGGAATTTATAAAATATACATGGGATATATTTTAATATGTTTTTATTTGGGAGAGATATATTATATATCTTGACCTAGTTTTTGGGGGCTCCCATTATTTTTTTTTGGGCTTTCCACGTAAGGATTTTGGAGGAGCTTTCACATAGAAGGATAGTCCATGCATTTGGAAGATGAAAAATGCTTTGGGTATTTCTCTTGTAGCTGGAACATGATTTTAACTCTTGGTATTTCCTCATCTGATAAGAATGAGAAACATTTTTGATGAAGCTGGTTGGTATTTTCTTATCTGATTAGAATGGAAAATGATTTTGGGTGTTCTCGGTCGCTAGAAAACGAGTTTTTAATGTTTGCATTTTCTTCCCGAAGTCGGGAAAACGTTTTTGGGTATCGTATGAGCTAGAAAAACGATTTTTAATTCTTGTATTTTCTTCCTGGAGATAGAGTAATGCGTTGGGGCATCTTAGAATTGCTTGGCATGTATAAAAAATGATTTTATACCCTGCTGGTTATGCATTGAGATAGAAAAATGATTTTTAATTCTTGTATTTGCTTCCTGGAGACAGAGTAATCCATTGGGGCATCTCAGAAATGCTTGGCATGTATAAAAATTGATTTTATACCATGTTGGTTATGCATTGAGATAGAAAAACGATTTTTAATTCTTGTATTTGCTTCTTGGAGACAGAGTAATGCGTTGGGGAATCTAAAAAATGCTTGGAGGGTATAAAAAATGATTTTATACCCTGTTGGTTGTGCATTGACATAGAAAACGACTTTTAATCTTGTATCTTGCTTCTTGAAGTTTGGAACACGTCTCGAAAATCCACGCTTGGCTGGGAGTCGTTTTGCATCTCTTTACTTCATTCTAAATTCTTTAAAAATGTTTTGGTAATCCATGCTGGTTGGAAGTTTTTTTGGTAAATTTCTATGGTCAACTATAAATTCTTTAAAAATGTATTATGCATTGGAGCTCGACTGGAAGATCTTTTCTGCTCTAAGTTTCGAGTTACTTGGTTACATTTTGGTTGCTGGAGGAAAACATGGATGCATTGGAAATTGTTACATATATATACCCGCCATTTGTAGTATATGCATGGGTTGTATGTTGATTTTGTTTACATCTTTATATATGAGGCCAGTGGAAATAGCAAATTTTGTTCAATATCAATAGCATGGATCTTGGTATGCATTGACTAAACTACATGCCCATAAATCGTGGTAGTATCCCATTACATCCATGCGTTGTAAGCCAAAGGCATTGTTGCCGGTGATCTTGTTTATATATATATACAAATTTGTTGTTAGTGGATTGGTCACTTCCGTTGGAAGTTGGATTCTTGGTTTGCATATTGAATATGCCTATATATGCATTTATGATGCTTGTTCCAATTCACTATTGTATGCTTATAATTTAAAGGAATTCACTTGGAACGTTGTTTGCCGAGCATTGTAGCATGCTGCTTGTTCTTTTAAAGTATCCATTCTCATATTAAATATCGCATGTCGAGTGTTGGAGCATGCCGATGGTCGCTTGAAAACATTTTATCATATTAAAAATGTTGCATGCAGATTGTTAGAGAAATAATGAAAGTAGTTGATAGTAGCCACCTTACATCGAATATGTCACATGCATTGGATGCATTGGAATCACCATGTCTTAGTTATGCTACTAATTTCTTTTACATTTACATGTGGTATGCATCTATTATGGATGCATGGATTGTGAGTGCATTGATCTAGTCCACACATAGTTAAATAGTAATGGTATCACATCTCGTCCATTAGTTGCATGTTGAATGCATTGGATAGGTTGCATATACATAATTGTGATCCTCGTGTTACATTATGTCTTTTATTGCACGCCGAATGCATAGGTTGGATGATGAATGCATCAGCATTGTTACCTATACATATACATGATATTTGTATTATATGATGTCTACATGTTGCATGGAAAATGCATAGCACACGTGGGTTATGGTTGCGTATGTGGTTATGATGCTAGTGGAAGTGCAGGTCTATTTGAGTGTATGTCGAAATGTTTGGACGACTTGTTGAATACACTTGTTATTTTACTTATGGTAGGATTGCCGTGAATGGAAGTTGGTTAACACATGCTTATGCCATGGGGCATAGAGTGTCAAGTCTGGAGTATAGACTTGGGCCCGCCGGGAACAACACCATAGCTAGGTTAGAGGTTAGGACACGAGAAGTGTCTAGGTAGGAGCACTACCTTATGAGTTGCAGGAGTACTGCCTTCACCTCTAGAGTTGTGTGTGATTAGTTCTAGGGCGACGACACTTAGAAACTCTCTATCGTATTTGTGGATCACCATGCCCATCTTGGGGGTGGCCTTCAGACAGTCTGAGTATATGTCGTCGAAGAGCCTACGGTTGGGTGGAGCATTGCATTGCCCACATTATTTTCCCTTTGTTAAAATGATTATGTTTTGTAAATTAATTTGATGTATCTTGATTTATGAAATGACAATTGTAGTTGTGATATTATGTTTTAAAATGATGCTAACCCTAGGGAAGTTTAGTGTCATACACATGCCTAGATATTTACCATTTTATGTCATTAATGTGAGAACATAGATTAGACGTTACATTTAATAGGAAAGCATGTGATTGTGAATGCATAAATTATTGAATGAGCTTCTTGTGTGTTGAAATAAATGTGTAAAGTCTTAGGTTGACTATGATTGAAACATGACCTTAGATAAGCTGCATTAGTGATGATCTATGTGAGTGTATGTGTAAAAAGAACATGTCTGTATATATATTTTATTTGATTGTAAAAGGGATTAGCCATTATAACCTAGCTTAAGGTTATTATTACACCTTTCGACCTTGTATATGGTTGACTTAGTATTATTTGGGTGTAAGATAAGAATTTGACATGTTCTCATGTTGTTGTATAGCGGTATGACCTTATCTTCATTTACTTATGATGAGCTTTATTGTGCATTTACATCTCATGGTTAGATGATTTTCTTATTATCGAAATTACAACACCCTGAAGTTGAATATTATGTGGTTTGCATAGTTCTGTGTTTGAGAAGGTTGGCCATTATGCATTAAGGATGTGTCGACAAGTTCTCTAAAGGTCGATTAAGTAGAGGAATGATTGACTGAGTATATTTGTATGAAGTGGAACCTAGCAAATGAATGTCTTTTTGTGCACCGTTGTAATTAATGATATAATGTACCAAGTATGCTTGAATTATATGATAACTCATAGTACAATTAACACAAGTAGAATAAATGTTTTAAGTATGTTAAACTTCAGTATGTCGTGTCCCTGTCAATAGTTGCCATCAATTAAAAAGGCATATGAAATTAATTTGAGTTATGCATTAATAACCAAATCATTATTGTTGCCTTGTTAATCATTTATTACTTTCGCAAATTTAAATTATTAGTATTTAATGACGTTTTGAAAGATTTTTAATTTTATGAAATTACCGGGACGTTACAGACAGCCTCATTACGTACCATGAGAACATGTGGATGCTTCTCCTTGGGAAGAAGAAGTGTGAGCGATCAACTACTGATTTTGAGTAGGGAAGGGATCATTGAGAACTGCGGGTGTGGGTTTGCCCCTAAGAAACTTTTGAACTTCGTCTCTATGGGGGCACTCTTTAGAAAAGTGATCATCACCACACAATAGGCAAGGATACTTCAACTTCCTTTTCTATTTGGTATCATTAGGGGTGCTCTTTTGTTCCTGCTGGGTGGAAGATTTCTTAGGTTTCCCTTTGTTCTTCTTCTTACCACCAGAATTTTGAGGTCAAACTGATGAAACAAAATTCACTTCTTTGGTGACAGCAGGAGTGGATGATTTGGTGGTTCTGTGACCAGCCTGTGTTGGTGATGGGGAAGAACCTTGAGGGTTTGATGAACCAACAGTTTGAGAGGAAGGCTAGGTGTGAAAGGATCCAATGATGCCATCGGCTTGGGGTCCCTTGGGTGGTTTCGCAGGGTCATAAGTGTTGCGGGGCATGTTGGGAAGAGTATCAAACAACGTGCCAGATTGAGCATAGACTAAGTCTAGCAAATGGGCACGAGCAATAACTTGTTCCTCAGTGACAGTGCCACCCATGGAAACATCCCGTGCTATGATATGAATGAGATACTTCGTAAACTAGTCTGCAAGGAGTTGATTTGGAATAGGGGCCTTAATGAGACGTTGTCTCCTTCGCCACTCATGTATATGATATGATATATGAGTAGTGATATTTTGATGGAGCGAGGTTAAAATCTTTGTACCAGTTTAATACCATATAGGCAGCTAGAAATGAGTCAAAAAATTCATAGCAAGAGAACCAAAGTCAGGAAAAGAATGAGGTGGTAATTCAATATACCACTTGGTAGCCGAACCGGTGAGAGTTCGTTGGAATAACCGAAGATGGATTGAGTCGTCTATCAGGGAGTTGGATGAACACCATAAGTGGTATTTCATCACATGGTTTTTAGGATCCTCACCCGGCTTACCATCAAATTTTAGGATATCTGATGGAATTTTCACCGGAATGGGTGGCCAATTAGTTCCATGGTAGATGGGGTCATTAGTTAAGCAAGACAGGTCAGGTAGGTCCAAAGTAGCCAAAAATGGAAGCTGCAGATTAGGTTGCGAGTATTGATAGTATGGATAAGGTGTATAAGGACCTGTGGGACCTGGTATCGACTGACCATAAGGTGTTCCAGGAGGAAACTGGCCATAGGGGTCCTGGCCGCCCGGACCAAATGTAGGTTCGCCGCCATAGTAAGGTGGTCCGTAACCATAATAAGGTGGTCCATTACCATAAGTTGGGGGCTCTCCTCCACCGCCGAGAGGGGGTGGGCCACCTCCGAATGGTGGGGGTCCGCCACCACTACAAGGGTAGGATGGGCTCTGCCTTCCAATGGAGGACCACCACCCCCCCCCTCTGGCAGTGGTGGTGGGGGAGGACTATATCATCTTGGTGGTGGCAGAGGAGCACCACCCCCTCTCGGCGGAGGTGGTGGAGGCCCATCCTATTCCGGTGGTGGTAGTGGACCACCACCTCCTCCCAGCGAAGGCGGTGGCGGCCTCCTCCAGAATTATGTGGGGGCCCACCACCTCCAATGGGAGGTGGGGGTGGACTAAACGGGGGTGGAGGGACTTGAGGGACTATAAGTGGGGGTCCATGTTGTAAAACAATTTGTTGTCCCCATAGAGTGTAAGGATTACCGGGGTAGGGTACCCTGTAGAGTGTGTTTCCGGGATTAAGTTGACCCGGCACAGGGTTAAGATGGCTTGGATACGCTTGAATCGATGGAGTTTGAATTACGTTGGACGACTCCCCAACACGGGATAGTCCCGAAGTGGAAGGTCCAGGAGGTAAGGAATTTCCAATGGAAGGCCCGATGGGAACTCCCGCAGTTGGATTATGGTTAAGAGATGGGGGTTCCCCCCCAGCAACAACTTGTTGACCACTAGGTACAGGTTGACCCAACACTGGATGTTGATTATTCACCATAGGATTGCCACTACCCATAAAGAATGTAGGCGGTAACAAGTATCCTCCCCTTAAAGTTTGGGGTGGGGGAGGAGCAGGTAACATAACCGTGGTGGTCACAGGTGTGTTGGACTGTTGTCCTTCAACAGGTTGGGTGATAGTAAGTACCGAACTGGTTTCCTATCTAGGAGATGCATGTGTAGGAATGGATGGTTGACCAGTTTCAGTAGTGGTCACATGTTGCGTGGATGATTCGGGTGACTCAAAAGATAAAGAGAGACCTGGGATTGGTCTGTTGTCGAACCTTATTTGAAAGTTTCGACTTCGAAACTCCTCACCCATAGCACATAAATGAGCCAATTGCTCGCGATAAGGTGTTAAGTGGTCGTCGGGGCCAGCCCAACTGGGTGGGGGTGCAACGGTAAAATGGGCCATTGGGTGGCCTGTAGAAGATGTCCAATAAGCCATTGATGGCCCAACAACTGCTGTGGGGTTGTCTTGGCGTTGATATATCCATTCCAATGACCTAGTCTCTCCCGGTGCAACGGGAGGTAAGTCTTGTGAAGTGGGGATTTGTGCTTCTTCACCCTGCGGGGGATGAGAGGCAGGTGAATCCGGAGGAGTATGAGGAAACAAAAGTCCTCCAACATTCAAAGTGGGGTTTTCCACTTCATGTGACCCGCCCCTGGAATGTGGATCCATTTTTACCCTCAAAATTACCTACTAGTTAAGCGGATATTTGGGTGGCAAATTCTGAATCCTACAAGAGCTTCTCCAAGGAAAGTTAGCCAGAGTGACTGAAACGAAAAGTTTCTCCTAAGGAAAGCTAAAAGAAAATCAGACCAGACAAACCCTACACAAACTAAGGCCACAAGCAAAGTTATGTTATAAGAGTGGATTCAACGGTCTGGAACCTCACAGGATTGTTAAGGTTTCGCAACTCGCGATATACCGTAGGGTCCAATAGTAAAACCTGACAAGGAGGATTGGGACCGTACCCTTGCCTGAATACCCGATTACCTAGACGGTACGTGCGTAGTAGCTCCCCGAGTGTTGTGCTCGGTGTATTTCTCCGCTAGGACAGCCAAAAGATTAACTCAGTTGGTTTTAGGAATCCTAAAGGTGTCTCCCGATATATGCAAGGTATGTGGGAGCTCAATTCCATAGTGGTGTTTTCTAATGCACAACCATTCGGCAAGAGACCTTCCGATATACTACCGAGTAGGTACTCAAGGTGACTTGGTGGGTACGTGAAGGAGATCAATATACTGATAAGTACGTGGAAGACTACAATACCCCTAGGATACAGTGTTGGAAAATAACGATAGCTGCCACACTTAACGAAGCCAAAACATGTCTCTAACTTACACACAAGTTACTAAAAATTTTACCCTAGTTCTACCGTTAATTTTATCTGGATGGTTAGGTGAATACATGAGGTGAGTACATAATCGTAAACATAATGCAGGCCCTAACTACATGTAAAAAATACGCTTCTCTTTCAATGAACTCTATGTATGGGAAGGAGAAATTTTCTTTTTCTTTCCAACAATTTCACCAAAGCAATGCAATGCAGGACAATCAACCACTTATACTATGAAACGAGAACTATATACTAAGAACGAGAACTCTAGCCATAAAAACTCACATTTTTGCATAAAAAACACCGAAAACAACCCCCAAATCAAAAAGTGTTGATGCCAGTATCATGTTTTCATAAAAAACACCAAAAACAACCCCCAAATCGAAAAGTGTTGATACTAGTATCAACGCTTTTTTTCTCTGGGTTAAAAATATAGCCATGGCTTAAAAATCTCATACGGTTGTTTACGAAAACCTTGAAATCAACCCCTAAATTGAAATTTTTTGTTTTCAACAAATAAATTCCTAACCTAAACCCTCAACAAACTATTACAAAAGTTAAAAAAAAAATTATAATGCGCCCCTCCTACCTTAACCCCCCTAACAAACTATTAATAATTTTTTTAAAAATTTACATTTAAAAAAATAATTACATATTTGACCCTAACCCCCCAACGAACCATTAATAAATGTTTGAAAAAATTACATTTTAAAAAACAAAGTACATTTCCTAATTCCCTAGCCCCTTACATTACCCCCTACCTTAACCGCCCAAAAATTATATTTTCTAATGCCCTACCCACTGCGTTAACCCCTCAATGTTACCCCATTGCCCCTCACACATTGTTTTAACTAAAAAAAATTAAAACCCAACTTAAAAAAATTAAACATTTAAAATAAAAACTTAAACTTAAAAAATAAAAAAATAAAACCTAAACTTTACCCAAAAAAAAACAAAAAACAAACTAGACTTCACAAAAAAAACAAATTAAAAATTAAAAAAAAAAACTATACAAAAAAAATTAAAAATTAAAAGAAAAACTTTATAAAAAAAAATTAAAAATTAAAAGAAAAACTTTATAAAAAAAAATTAAAAATTAAAAAAAAAACAAAATGACGGGTGGATGTTGGCTCCAACCCTATGGGCGCCCAAGGGGGCGACGCCAGCATCCGCCCGTCCAAAAATATAAATTAAAAATTAAAAAAAAAACTTAAAAAAAAATTAAAAAAAAAAAAAAAAAACTAAACTCTATAAACAAAAAAAAATCAAAATAAAACAAAACAAAACTTTAAAACAAAAATTTAAAAATTAAAAAAAAAAAAATTAAAAATACAAAAAAAAACACAAAAATTGCCCCCCCCCATGGGCGCCCAAAGGGCCGCCCCGCGGGGGCAGCTCGATGCCCGGCATCGAGCTGCCCCCGCGGGGTGGCCCTTTGGGCGCCCACGGGGGCGGAGCCAGCGCCCGCCGGCCCAAAAGTGGGCGGCGTCGAGCTGCCCCCGCGGGGCGGCCCTTTGGGCGCCCACGGGGGCGGAGCCAGCGCCCGCCGCCCACTTTTGGGCCGGCGGGCGCTGGCTCCGCCCCCGTGGGCGCCCAAAGGGCCGCCCCGCGGGGGCAGCTCGATGCCGCCGCCCACTTTTGGGCGGGCGGGCGCTGGCTCCGCCCCTGTGGGCGCCCAAAGGGCCGCCCCGCGGGGGAAGCTCGATGTCGGGCATCGAGCTTCCCCCGCGGGTCGGCCCTTTGGGCGCCCATGGGGGGGCGATTTTTGTTTTTGTTTTTTTTTTTAATTTTTTTTGTTTAATTTTTAAATTTTTGTTTTTTTTAATTTTGATTTTTAATTTTTTTTTTTGGTAAAGTTTGGTTTTTTTTTTTAATTTTTAATTTTTTTTTTTAAATTTTAAATTTGTTTTTAAATTTATTTTTTTAAAGTCTTTTTTTTTTAATTTGTAAAGTCTAGTTTGTGTTTTGGTTTTTTTTTTGTAAAGTTTAGGTTTTATTTTTTATTTTTAAGTTTAGGTTTTAATTTTAATTTTTTAATTTTTTAAAGTTGGGTTTTAAATTGTTTTTAGTTAAAACGATGTGTGAGGGGTAATGGGGTAGTGGGTAGGGCATTAAGAAATGTAATTTTCGGGTGGCTAAGGTAGGGGGTAATGTAGGGGGCTAGAGCATTAGGAAATGTACTTTGTTTTTTTAAATGTTTATTAATGGTTGGTTGAGGGGTTAGGGTAGGATATGTAATTATTTTTTTAAATGTAATTTTTAAAAAAAATTATTAATAGTTTGTTAGGGGGTTAGGGCAGAAGGGACGCATTATACTTTTTTTTTAACTTTTGTAATAGTTTGTGGGGGGTAGGGATAAGGTTAGGGTAGAAAGGGGCAATGTAATTTTTTAAAATATATATTTTTTAAATTTTAATAATAATTGGTTAGGTGGTTAAATATTATGAAAAATAATATGAAATAGTATCATTTTTATACAAAATGACTAAAAATCTGTTAAAAATGGGTTTAAATGTCTTCTTTTTCTCGATTTGTTTACTATTTTTTCCATAAAAATATATTATTTATGATTAAATTTTAAAGATAAATTTCAAAAATCTATGTGTTTTTCATTATAGCTAGCTTCTAAATGTATGTTTTTTGTTAAATTTCTAAAAAACACACTTGAAAATAGAAATTAAAAATACTTTACAATAAAGATGTGTCAAAGGCCCAAAAAAATGCCTCAAAATGAAAATGTGTGATACTGGCATCAACCCTTTTTGAAACGGAGGTAAAAATAGCTACTAAAATTAGGAGAGAGAAAAACGAGAACTGTGTCGAGTTCTCATTTCATAGTATAAGTGGTTAATCCCAAATCTACCAAAAATTGACTATGAAGTATTCTTTTTTTTTTTTTTTTCCGAGCGAAACATAAAAGACACAACACTACTAAACCAAATCAAAGCATGTTTTTTCTTTTTCTTTTGTCTTTTCAAAATGAAAAGGATGCTAAGTGATGAAAAGAGAGAATTTCTAAGCAGAGGATGCGAACTTTTCACTTTCACTATGATGGCCTAAAAGCTTAAAAATCAAAAGATACAATTAAGTTTTCCAAGCATGGAACTACTTTTGCAAAACTTGACGCCTATTCGAATTTTTCAAGAAAATGAGCAACTCATAGTTCATGAAAAACACAAATAATGCAATTCTTTCAACTTTTCCAAAAGATCTACAAATGAGACATTCCAATGCATATACAATTTTTCAAAATGAGCTTGAAGAATGATGGAAATAAAGTACTTTTGATATTTCAATGGATGTATCAAAGTAATAATTTGACAACAGCAATGCTTTTAAACATAAATGTTGAACTGAAAAGATTACTCCCAGCACTCTAACAACTCAGAAAATCTCAAGAAAAGATGAGCACTCAAAGGACTGAAAATACACACAAAGACTAAATCAATCAGTAACAAGCAGCACTAAAGCAAGCAAAACTCACGAAATGGATGCAAGTGAGGTATGGAAACCAATCCAATACAATGATCAGATTTGGAGAGGAGAGGAGGGAAATGCAAGGGTCAGTGGATGCAGGTGGGGGAGATAAGAGTGTTTGCCACTACCAAATCTCAGACTTGTCCAATATGGAACCCAAAAAAACTCCAAACAAAACCAAACAACTCAGCACATAAATCAAAATGGGGTCTCTGACTGGATCACACAATACAGAGGGAGTTTGCACACAAACCAAACTCAAAATAGAAATGGAGAAAGGGTGTCTGTATGGAAAAAATGGCAGATCAGCGCACTCTATGCTTATACACAGTGCAACGTCGCAATTCACCAATGGGGAATCGATTTCATGCATTGTAATCCTACCTCAGTCAGGGGGCATAGTTACATCATTGTAGCTGTGGACTACTTTACAAAGTGGGTTGAGGAAATGCCTACATACACAAACGATGGCAAGATCATCGCACTCTTCATGTTTAACCATGTAATAGCACGGTTTGGAGTTCCTCAAGCGATAGTCACTGACCATGGTTCTCGCTTTATGAACCAGATGGTCGACGGGTTGAGTGAGAGATTGGGTTTTCGCCATGAAAACTCAACACCATACTACCCACAGTCAAACGGACAGGTCGAGGCCATTATCAAGGTCTTGAAAACTATGGTCCAATGTATGGTGGGTGCGCACAAGGCCAATTGGCATAACATGCTCTTCTCCGCACTTTGGGCTTATAGAACCTCTGTTAAAACCTCCACTGGATTTACTCCTTTCCAACTAGTGTATGGATTGGAGGCGGTCCTTCCCATTGAGTGCGAGATTCCGCCTCTCAAAATCGCCATCGAACTTCTCCCAAACACTACTGCCGAGGAAGAACGCTTCCTCTACCTAGCTAAGCTCAACGAGACTCGTCGAGATGCTGCTCTCACCAACATGGCTCACAAGAAACACATCAAAGCGCAGTACGACAAGTCGGTAGAACCTCCTACTTACAACAAGGGAGATTTGGTCCTCACGTATGACTAGAAGCATGATAAGCTAGGGGCAGGAAAGTTTGAGTCCATGTGGCATGGACCTTACATAGTGAAATGCATCCTGGAGAAGGGAGCTTATGAGCTTGAAGACTACGATGGGATATATTTGGGTGAGCCCCACAATGGGCTCTACCTAAAGAGGGATTATGCCTGAGTCTTTCACGTATAAGTACTTTTGTATATATTGTACATGGTGTGTGTGTGTTTTTGTGTGGTGTGACACTTTTGATTTCTTGCGTGATTAGGTCTTGTTTCATATCTTATGCCATGTTCTGTCTGCGTGTGTAGATGGAAATGTGCTATGGATTCACTGATGACGCTAATCGGCATACCCGTAACCTTGCTTCGGTAGCCTAGGTACTTTATTCACCTACCGACGAGCTCATCATCTCAGGGGGAATGTGTCTAGGTTTCGCGACCAACAATGTCGTAGAATATCAAGCAGTCATTGGAACCCTAACTAACGCCATTTCTTTGGGTATCGACCATGTTGTCATCCACCTGGATTCTCAACTAGTGGTCCCTCATCTTAACCCAGTTTACACCCTCCGCAATCCTACCTTAATCTGTCTCTATCGATGAGTCCGTCTTCTGGAAAGGTCCTTCGAGTCCATTCAGTACCTGCACATTCCATGAGACGCAAACATAGTTTCCGATTCTATGGCCAACTTCATCTTCGATTGGTACATTGCACACACATAAGCATATATCATGAACTGTTAAAAGTAGACATAACATGTAAATAACTCATTTTATATAAGCAAACACATAACAAGACCACACCATTCATCCATTTTAAAACACCTAATGTATAAATCGTCGAAATTTCTGTATATATATATATCATCATAAAAGTAGTGCTAGTACAAAATACTGAAGCACGATGGCTTTCAGTGAGTCTCTACAAAATCTGAAGCCTTGTAGCTTTTAGTAAGTACAAAAAATATGAGGCCTCCAAGCTCTTAGTACATACACAGTAACAACACAAGGCTTAGCGCTTGGCTTGTATAACCCTAGGTGGTCTAACAACTCTAGCATGCTGAGTGTGGAAATAGTAAACTACTCTCACAACCCTACGAAGCAACGCATTGAAGCGCGCAGTCGCTCCAACCGTGTACACTTGCATGGGCCGTGGCACCTCATCTACCGTCATCTCGGGAACATCTAACGTCAACCCACTCAGGTTGGCGTAGACCCCATCCATCTCTGAAATAGCAGCATGTACGGCATGACCCACAAATTCTCCCTCTCCTCTCTCTCCTTGCAAGAAGAGAGACTCCCATTGGTCATACAGGTTCCACATCTACACACACATGTTGTTAACTTGTCAGCACCATAACAAAAAAATTATAAAAAAACAAAACTTAAAAGTGCAAGGGTTTATTGTTCTTACCTATGTCTCCCCATGCTGCTCCCTCAGGCAGCGGCAAGTCTGAGTCATCTTTGAAATCCGTACCACTGTACAGGAAGTCCTCTACCATCAGTAACTGGCCCTCTAGCCAGTTGAAGAACTCAATGCCATAAGAGATGATGGGACCCCCACCATGATGGGACATCATCGATGTCCATCTATCCATGTGTGGATCCCTAGGATCCCTGTTGTCCAGTGGTACCTAAGGGTGCAAGAGGGGGACCCGCTCCAAGAGGAACGAGATCAGTATCAAACCATATCCAAATTGTTTTGAGCTCTCCCTGCCGACACTTGGTCAGTTGAGCTCGCATGTTTGTGAGGAGTCCCTCGCACCAGTTGTAGGTCTTCGGAGACATGCAGTCCTCCGCATACAACATCTGCGACCTGGTGGCCAAGTGAGGAGTTTGGATCCCAGCCATCCTCATAATGGTGAAAAGTATGGCGCGCAATGGACGTTCCCGCACATCTTTTATGGGAATCTTCTCGCTAGAAGCAAGGGTGTTGGGAACACAGTGTTGCAGGATCATGTCACCCATAGTCCGATCACTTCCACGTGATCCAGTAAGAAGCATATTGTCCCCTCTTCGGGACAATCCAGTCAAGAAGTAGATGTCCTCGACACCTATGGTAAGCACGTGCTCAGCGATCACGAAATGTTGTTGGGCCACATCCCAGCACCGGAGCATATGGGTCAGTAGTGGGATTTGGGCCCTCATGCCTTGGATCTCGAAGAACTTGAGGAGCCCACAGTTCCTTATTGATTCCACACATCATGGATCATTTGCAGCTTGTTCATCATCTAACTCATGCTCCCATTCATGCCACTCCAAAACCCTTATGACTGCTGGCAACCTGCAAAAAGGATATTATAAACATTGTTAACACTTTCTTCAATCACCAAAAGTTCTTTTTTTTGGGCATGGTTTGTGTTTGGGGATGGACATTTCCGTCGTCGCACCCCATTATTGCTAACAGTGCAATGTCGTCGCAGTCCAGACATGTGACCTTTGCGACAAATCAGTATCATCGCAGTTCTTGAAAGGGAAAACTGTGACAAGCCAAGGACGCAATGGCCCTTCAAAAACCAAGCTAAAACCCAAAACAATGAACCAAATTAAAAAATCTAAACCACTACAATTATGCTGGATGAAGTTTAGAGTTACCTTCTCCGGAAGGCGGGTGAAATGGCTGCTCATAGCACCCAGAATCAACAAGTGAAGTTTTGGCTCCAAATGGCACTTCTGCTCCCAATTTGGCAAATGAAACAATGGTAACTCTATTTTTCCCATTTTTCTATTTATAGACTGAAATGGAATATTCTTTTTTCAAATATTTGACGCCTTTAGGTCATTTGCTATAGTTTGGGTCGATTTTATCGCATTTGAATGCTTGGTTGACTATTTGACTTAGTTTTTGAGTGTGCATGAGTTATTAAGTGTCTTTTTACGCCATTTTCCACTTTGGAACAATCATCTCAGGTATGAACACCCCTTACATGATTTTGTCATTATCTTTTCATTCATTAGATTGTAATTATTTTATGATGATGAGATTACTCTTTGTTCTTTCTCGTGCTCTTTAAACCATGAGAATAAGTTACCGAATTATGATTTATCACTTTTCCAGGCTCGTTGAACTCCTACGGAAAAGGAACCCCCTCGGAGTCTATCTTTAAGCTCTTTTAAGGCTCTCGAAATACGAAAAGATTGCCAAGCGAACTTGTCGCGTTCATGCTTGTTAAAGGATTTGAATGGTCGTCTTCCTGATGATAGTTTACCCCTTTTTCGGACCAGGGGGAACTACTTATGAAAAAGGTATGCTCCATCCAATCATGATTGGAAGAGTCCTCTCCCACGTTGTTTTGCCCTTTTTCGGGCGATGAAGCTAACTTTACAAAAAAGGACTATTGGAGTCTTCCTTAGTTCTTTTCAGACTCTCTAAATATGAAATGACGACTGATTTTACCTTCTATGGACTCGTTAAACTCTCACACTCAAGGGGCTGTCATGGGACGAACCCCTCCTATCCCAGGTTCAGAAAATGTTTGGGATTGGACTCATCTATGAGATGAGCTATACCGAGCATATGGTTACCCTCATCAAGCTCGTAAAAAACACATGAGGCACTCATCATTCTTGATGGGGAAAAAGGAAATCTTTTATGTTACACCCCATATCAATGGCAGTATCTAGTCATTTCTTGAACATGGCACTCATCTGCATTTGCATACTACACTTGGATCATCTGTTTGTCCTCGAGTCTCACCTATTTCCTGAGTCTTGTTACTCCTTTGAGTCATTCAAAGAACGATTCCACCATTAGTTGCATTAGGAATTGGTATCATAACTTGTTAGGTCAATATTGCCAAGGCATGCCATGCCTATGTTAAAGAATACTCTCACTACTCATTATCTACAGTCGGTACACCTTCCATCATGTCGGTCTACTCTGAGTCAGTCTTGCATGTCACTATACCATCCGATCTGCTCTACACATCCTTTGTCGTGTTTTGTGTCAATGATGGGGGATTCATCATTGCCCTCCTTTGACGGATTCATCCTTTTCGACTTCAAATCATCATCCAAGGATTGAATCTAGAAACCAACTAAGTACCTTGGCCCTGTATTCCTTAATGGCAGGTTACCTCGCTTTCAACATGAGTTTAGGTCATTGACTCTTGCTTGAAAGATTTCATCTCGCGTTCGACTTCAACTCATTTATTCACGCTTGATGATATGTACTGTGATACCTTGGGAATCATTGACATTAATGGTGGTTTCCCTCGCACTTGTTAACGGTATACATCAATGACCAGTAATCAAGTGGTTTCTACCATGTTCGACGTCAAGACATTTGTAATCACATGGTTAGATTCGTATCATTGCGGGTTCAACTTGAAGACCCTGGGGAGTCATGTTTTACCCAGGTTGCGATGGATTTTTGTATTGATTCATGTCACATGGATCCACATTTGTATTGGTCGTGGCTGTGTTATCATCCCACCATGGATCTACGCTTGCGTCTAGTAGCCATGGTTGTGTTCAGTCGATCATTACTACCATGGATCTGCAATATATTGGTCGGAAGCCATGTTGTATGTCATATGAGACAATGTACTCAAGATTCAGTTGTACTGTAGGAGTTTCCTTCGTCCGACAAGCCATTTCCATTCTTTCTGTCAAAGCATTTCACTTATCCAAAATTTCAACAGCTTCATGCTTTGGGGGGCATTCTGTTACACCTAAAATCCTACCATCATGAGATTCAGTGTATACACCCCTGAAGTTTCATTTGCTAAGTCATTCATATGGAAGGAATACCATTGCACTTATTCTAGGTTTTGAGAGGTCATTGCAGGCTACACTCATGCAACCTGCGATGCCTTATATTGCTCTATTGCAGGGTGCTACGAAGTCAGTTAATGGACAAAAATAGGCCTTTCGAGCTCATTCTCTAAGCATGCTGACTTGTATCCTTATCCCTGACTTATTGGGGGAGCTGGCACTCGGTTCCTAACCTCTTGGGAGGATCCCCTATCTCTCTCCTACCATATCTCAACCTACCCTATCCATACCCTATCCACTTAGTCCTATATAAGTGAAGCTCTACCCCTCTCCAAGGAGAGGAATTCTATAGTGTCTACATGCTGGTGAAATCATATTGGAGAGATCTCTAACTCATCCATTGAGAGAATCATACTTCCTTGGAAGGATATGGAAATTGTCTTGGATGGAGAAGGGATACTACGTTAAGCCTTGGTTGTAGTGTATTCTTATCTATGAACTTCCCTACATTTACAGTAATATAAACGCTTTCCACCAATATTGTTCATGTGATGATATTGTGTAGTTTACTTGCTTAACTGTTTACTTAGATCTCTTATTGTATAGATGCTTTTTACTCGTTTGCATTGTTTTATGTGTCTTGACAAGTTTTGCAGCTGAGATCTGACGACCGCGAGACGTGGGGAAGCATCCATGAGAAAGGATTGTGAAGTTAAGGTAAGGCATCTAGTACTTGATCCTTAACTAGATCTAGGAAAGTGTTTTGTAGTCTATATTATTTGTTCTAGACTCACATTGAGCTAGGGAGATCCAGCTCGCATCTGCTTGAGTGGATTGTCCCCAGTATGGTCACCGGATTTTTTTGACGGACAATCCACTCTAGCGGTCGCGTGCCGGATCTCCCTAGCTCAATGTGAGTCTAGAACAAATAATACAGACTACAAACAACTTTCCTAGATCTACTTAAGGATCAAGTACTAGATGCCTTACCTTAACTTCGCAATCCTTTCTCCTAGATGTTGCTCCACGTCTCGCAGTCGTTAGATCTCAGTTGCAAAACCTGTTAAGACACATAGAACAATGGAAACGAGTAAAAAGCATCTATACAGTAAGAGATCTAAGTAAAATGTTAAGCAGGTAAACTACACAATATCATCACACACGAACAATATTGGTGGAAAGTGTTTATATTATTGTAAATGTAGGGAAGTACATAGATAAGAATAGACTACAACCAAGGATTAATGTAGTAGCCCTTCTCCATCCAAGCCAATTGCCATATCCTTCCAAGGAAGTATGAGTCTCTCAATGGATGAGTTAGAGATATCTCCAATATGATTTCACCAGCATGTAGACACTATAGACTTTCTCCCTTTGGAGAGGGGTAGAGCTTCACTTATATAGGACTAAGTGGATAGGGTATGGATAGGGTAGGTTGAGATATGGTAGGAGAGAGATACAGGGTCCTCCCAAGAGGTTAGGAACCGAGTCCATCTCCCCCAAGAAGTCAGGGATAAGGATACAAGTTAGCAGGCTTTGAGAATGAGATCGAAAGGCCTATTTTTGTCCATTAACTGACCTCGTCGCACCCTGCAATAGAGCAAGATGCCACATCGCAGGTTGCATGAGTGTATCCTACAATGACCTCTCAAAACCTAGCATAAGTGCAATGGTATCCCTTCCAGATGAATGACTTAGCCAATGAAACTTCAGGTGTGTATACACTGAATCTCATGATGGTAGGATTGTAGGTGTAACAAGTAATTACTCCTCTTTCTCCATTCAACTATGATGAATGGAAACCACAAATGATAGCACATTTGAAGAGAAATGGTCTCTTTGATTATTGTTTTGAAAGAGAGTTTGAATCCTATGAAGAGGAGAATGATTGGTTAAATGAAGGTGACAGAACATCTGGAGCCATGATGCTTACTATGTCTCGATGCATGGTACACCACTTCTTTTCTGTTGAATCTCCAAAAGAGATATGGGCCCATCTGGATGAAAGATTTGGAAAAAAAAATGAAGGGATTGGTCCAAACCATTTCAAGAGCAATCCCACTGATGCATTCTCCCTCCTTGATGGTCTCTCTGATCATGAATCAATATCAAACATATCTCATATTGAAGTTGTCCACAAAGAAGAAGAACTTGTAGATTCTACACTCATGCTCCAAATTTCTTCTATTTCGAATTATGTTCCAGCTCACACTCTAGAAACTGCAGAGGTTCCTAAATCCTCTCTTGCAAAAGAGTCTATTGGTTTGCATCATGATCTATTGAATGTTTCAGAGGTCAAATCAGCAATTGGAGGTAATGCATTCGTTCTCCTTGATCACTCACCTCTTATGTACTACTATATGATCATTTGTACATGCTCTTAGAAGTTTATTGAAGATGTAGGGCCTTTCCATTCGCTTGGGATAATTTCTCATGCATTTTATGGTTTTGATATCACCTCTACTAGTTCAAAGGAGATCTCACGAAACCATTCATTAAGTCTTGGAGCTGATTTAAAATCAAGCAATCACTACTTGGGATAATTTCTCATGCATATCATGGTTTTGATCTCACCTCTAATGGTTCAAAGGAGATCTCAAGAAACCATTCTTCAAGTCTTGGATCTGATTTGAATTCAAAGCATTTACTATCATGTGATGGTTATTTTGGGAATAATCTCACCTATGATGGTTTGAAGGAGAAAACAAAAGACTATCTACACATTCATGGATTTGATCCTACCTCAGCTGATTCGAATCATAGGTTCCAGGATCATCCTCATACTTTTGGATTTGTTCTCATCACATTCAATCTGAAGAGCAAGTACAAGCACATGGTTTTTGAGCATGAACCACTTATTCCCAAGAAGAAGATACCTCCATACATATGACCAAGCATCACACCTACTTGAGTTTGGAGCATTTATTTTTTGGTGTGCCTTACAGTCTATTTTGAGGGGGGGTATTTTTCCCATGAGGTTTTCCCCATTTCCTCGATTTATTGACTGTTATTATTATTCATTGTATTGGGTGACCTTTGGTCTCAGTTACCAGGGCCCAGGATGGATTAAGGGGGGGGTGTTGGAATATTCCTATACTCCATCCTAGTCCTAACAACACTTTCCATTTTTGCATTTTTAGTCATGGATGCAGTCATGATATTGCATGCATGCATGCATCCCAGTCATCAGTCCCAACACCTAGCCCTTAGTTAGCTATCCCCGGGAGCTTCTTTATGATCAATTTTATTCCTCCTAGTGCTTAGTGTGCCCTGGATGCAATTGCATGCATCCCAGGTGCCCTCTCTCACCTACCACTCAGTTTCACTTAAGTTAGTTGAGTTATCTTTAGATCTTTCCTTGATTTAAGGCTAGATTGACTCTCAACTGATTGTATCACTCCGATGGACCTCCAGTGAGACTCGAATGCCTATTTTGACTCCAGTTAGCTCCTCATGCACCCTCCACTGAGCCTCCTTCATTCAGTTAGTGCTTCCATGTGCCAGTTACACCTACCACACTTAGTTAGACTCAGTTTGACACTTGGTTGATAGTTACTAGTGCATTGATGACTCCACTGATGATGATCAAGACTCCTAGTTGTGCTTTTATGACACTCCATCTATCTGATGATCACTCCATGAAGGACAATTCGAATTGCCACCTTGGAATTCGAATCCTCACCATTGTATTATTTATTTGTCCACATTTTGATTAATGAATTAGTGTGTGATGTTATTCTACTTCTATTTGAGTTATACTCTATCATAATTATGTTGCTCCTTTACACTGCATTGACCACTCTTCTTTTATTTTCCTGCTTTATCTTAATATTTCTTGTGAGGTATACGTCAACTCTTAGATCTGCTGTGAGTATTTTCACAAAAATTAGGGCATATGAATGCCAAAAATGTAAGTGATTAGATAATTGAAATACGTATGCACTAATGGGAATATTGTTAGATAATACATGTGAACTTGCTTGTGCTTGCATGTAGTATCGCACATTGATAAAAGTTATTAATGAAGTAAATTGCATTACAATGTGAATGCACACCTAACAAAGACATGTAGAAATTTTTTTTTTTGAGATGTCTTGCTTACACTTACTTTGGAAATCATGAACGTGTTGTTTATGGTGGTTCTTCATTTTACCAAGATAATAAAAGCATGGATGAAGATGCTAGTAATGACATTGCATGTGACCAACAGCCTTGAGAAGACAGACTGGAGCACAAACCCATGATTAAGAAGTTGGTGGAAGGACTGTGTGGCCTTGGTATGAACCCAACTGATCAGGTAACAATAGTATGTTGATGGAAGCCATGCAGGTAATGTTTATTATGTTAGTTGTGTAAGTGTTGAGAAATGATGCGTAAAAATCCTTTAACCATGTTTCTATCATCATAAATGGTATGCATGCAATAGTGAATGCATTCATGTGAATGCCATACTGCCATAGTATGGTGGGGTATGGAGTAGTGAAGGAAAGTGGCCTCATACCATGTGACTTTTTAAAATTCAGAATGCATTCATATGAAATTATATCATGTCATTGGTGTATGCTAGTTATGAGTTTAATAACCAGGGAAAGTAAGGACTTGTAGTCATGTTATGGTAGTGATATGGAAATGCATGCTATATGAGATAGCCCTAGTTAGGCCATAATGTGTTTGGAATGATGGAATGCATGACATGATAGTATAGTATGCATGAATCAATGCAAAGTGACATTGAGTGGATGTGCATTAAAAATATTTTGTAAATATGTGGTTGCATGAAGTGAATGCACGTTAAAAGATAATGTAAACATTGTAAATGTGCATGCATGTGTGTGGGTGCACATGTTGTGATGCATTGTGTGAATGCGTGGTTGTGATGAGTGTGTTCCATTGAAAATTAAATGATGGATTAAATGATGAATTGATGATAATTCTAGAACCATTACATGAGTTTCTATAAATGCAAGAGGGTGAGTGCATGAAGAAGACAACCATGTTGATGGACTACCAGAGTACTCTATTGGAAGGACAAAGTTGCATAAAAATGATATGGCTGTGAAGTAATGAGTATTTAAAGTTTCATTTAAATTTTATAAATGATGTGATTGTACCTTGCAATTTTAGTATGATAATGATTCACATGAAGTAAATGTGTTTTTTTGTGATATTGAAATGCTAACATCTGAAAGTGCTTGTATTATTGAGTGTATAATTCTAAAAATCACTTCAGTGATTGTTGCAACAATGAAAATGTTATGTGCATGAAGAATTTACGAAGTGTTGGTGGATTTAAGTTTTCAAATTTCAGGTAGAAATGTTTTGGCATGGAAATGAGGGTAAGCCCATGATCCAGGATGGAATCTACCATGTGTAAAGGCCAAAAATTGTGAAAATATTTCATGAATGTGAAATCTAATTTATGGATGAAACAAATCTGTAAAATTCAGATTGGTGAAATTGATAATTGCTACAAGGAAGTAGATTTGCAAAAAAATCAAATTTGAAATTGATGGTAAAATTATGCCAAGAGGGCATATGTCGGTTATGGAAAGTGAAAGATATTGAGATGGAAAACTGAGGGATTGTTGAATCAGAGAAGGGATCCCCCATTCCTCAAAAATGAAGAAAAGATACATATGCAAATGGATAAGTATTCTGTAACCCTAGCTAAGAATATGCATGTCTAGCTACTAGAGTAGATATGCAAAGCATGTTTTATTTTATTTATATTATTTCAGACTGCTTGAGTATGATTAGGACCTACATGGCTCACATTGGAAAAGGGATGCATACCTTTCTAGTGCTGGGTTATGTTAGGCTTATCAATATTGACTACACCCTAAAGGAATGGAATCATTCCCGGTGTTTCAATATTTGATAGTGAATGTTATGAAATGTGTTTACAATTTTAGAGCAGCAATACTAATGGGATTTCTTATCCATCTTGTGTGGTCAGCTTGAACAGATGCAATTTGGTGGTGCACACTAAAGAATCAAAGTGAAGGGTTGTTGTGAGGGGTTGTGGTGTGTATGAAGGTTGTTGTATGCTTGATAAACCCAATCGGAGAATTGACTTAGCATACTGGTTAATGGAATGCCTGATAAACCCAGTCGGCATACTGGCTTGGCATTGGTACGTTATTTGGATGTTGTGGAGCAGCCTGCATGCTGGCCAAAAATTTGTTGTTATATGCACATGTGATATGAGGCTTGAAGAAACTTGGTTACCTTTCGATGCACATCCTGAAGAGCATTGGAAGGGGTGGGTATGTTTGAGGGACTGTGTAGAAGGGAAGAGGTAGCATCCTTGTGTTGGGTGGGGCAGGTATTGTGGGTGCCATAGTTGTTTGAAGTCAATGCGGGATACCTGTGGAGATAAAGGAAGACACTAATGCAGATAAGTATTTACTTTTCATTCATTTCTTAATTCGAATAATGAAAATTCCATGTACAAGTCTTATAACAACCAAGCTGATACACTGTTGTTCTTTGTTGGAAACCTTGGTCATTGCAGGAAGCAAGAACTATGAAGGCATCCTAAGGAGGCATGTGGACATATGACTGTCCTAGAAATCTCAGCATGAGCAGCAATGAAGATGGTTCTAGTGGACTTGTGTGAGTCCTAGAAGCCAAGAGTTTTGTAGGAAAACCATGTGGAAGGGTTCCCTGGTTGAGAGGTCTTTGAAAGACCTTAGACACTAAGTGTCATAGCTAAGAAAGGGAAATTCAAGAATTCACATTGAAGTGAAAGAGGCCAAGGAGCATGGAATCATAGTGGTGGTGTGACTACGGATTGGAGCAAGACTAAGAGGGGGGAAATCTTACTCTCCTCTTCCATTTTTTATTGATGAATTTTAGAAAACATAAAATTGTTGAATGCATGATATGGCTGAAAATTGATTGTGTCTAATTGCTTGAAATAAATTGTGAATGTTGAAGTAGTAAAATCCATGTGAAAGGATGAACATGAATGAGTTCATGTGTATGTTGGGAAAGCATGAAAAGTGTGGAAGTCTTATGAATAAAGCATGGAATCTCCATGTCAATTGGGTAAATAATTGACTGAATTTAATGTTTATATTATGCTTGGCCTAACAGGAATTGCCATGATGAATTTCATAGGTGATAAATTGAAATAAATTGATTGCAGCTGTTACAAGTGGTGCTAGCAAGCAAAGTGAGAGCCAGATGTGAACATTGGCCATGGGAGCAGGCCAAAAGCTAATGGATTTGGTTGAAAAATATTCTTCAAACAATTTCCAAGACAACAAGAAATCTAGCAGCCATAAATATTTCAGGCTTGCGGATCAGTTTGAAGGTGAAGAGAAGGAAGGGGTTTCAATGGAGCAATTCCCACCTGCAAAGCTGGAAGATCAAATCCAACTGGAGTAGCTTGTGGAAGCCAAAGAGCTTGGTCCTGAAAGTTCAAGAAAAGGGTAAAATGCAGGGCAGACCTACAACATTTTTTTTGTAATTTTGGACATGTGTAAATTGTAGGTGCATCCCTAAGTATTGGAACATCGAGGACGGTGTTATTATAAGGGGGGGATTTAATATCCCTCATTTTGAACCTTAGGATATTTGGACTATAATGTAAATATTGTATGTATGTTATGAATGGTTCCTAGCATGGAGCTCAAGGCTAAGGCCATGCTAATGAATGCTTAGTCTTGTGGACGCAAGTAATTGGTATTATGCTACCCATGTGATAGTGAGCCATTGAAAATGTAAATGATGTAAATACTACCATGTAAATAAAATACCAAGGGCTAGCTATGGCTGCAACTGAATGAGGGGGAGCTATGTATCCACTAGGGAGTGGTGAGGGGGTGTGGAATGGAACCCTAGGATGCCATATGTCACCTAGAGAACCCATTTGACTTGTCCTAGACACCATTGAATGTTGTTGTAATGAAGTGGGTGAAGGGAATTATTCATGAGGTCGTGGAGTATGGGAAACCTTGAGGGGTCAGATGGTAGGGTATGGAGCTCTGCTTCCTTGATCCACACGTCACTCCACCCCTATTGGTTCGTATTCCCCATTCCCGGACCTTGGTTGAGAAGAGAGACATCAGTTGAACCTTGACGAGCTAGCAGAGGGAGCAGAGAGGAAGAAACCCAGGTCACGATTCTGTGCAAGGCCGTGATTTGCGGAGCCAACGGCACACAGAGAATTGTGTGGGAAGAGAAACCGTGGATGAGATCCACAGGCCTAAAACTTGGTTCATTTTGGAGGGATTTAGATGCCCGAGAAACCACAGAGATACCCAGAACTGTTAGCCGAAATTGTGGATGTGGGGACAGAGATTCAACTGCAACATGGGAGAGATCCGAATGTGGAATTGCAGTGGGAAGGAGCCAAGAGGGTTTGGTCTGCATGTTTGGGTCAGAGAGAATTTATTTACCTTGAGTTAGAAGTCAAGACCAGCCACACTCACCTAGGTCAGTGCTAGGGGAAGGGGTGCCGCAGAGTGGAGGTGATGGGGGGATTGATATATTTGAGACCATTGGGATATGCCCATAGCTTTGTGGATGAGATTATTGAGCTAGAAACCCTTACCTGCCTTCCCCATTTGCTTGACAAAATCTGGATAGTGCTAGATGAACCTAAGAGAAACTCCTTAGTGGATACATAGCCCTAGCGCGAGGGTGGTCTTTGAGTGATGAAGTAATATAGGTTGGGTAGAGACCTATGGTTGGGTTGGAACATTGCAGTCCATAGCCAGTTTGCTTGGAGACTTCCATGAGAATATAAGTGTTCCTTGTGTTGGTATTTTCCTATACTCCATCCTAGTCCTAACAACCTTTTCCATTTTTGGTCAAGCTAGCCCCGGGAGCTTCTTTGTGATCAGTTTTATCCCTCCTAGTGCTTAGTGCGCCCTCCTTTCACCTACCACGTGTGAAAGGCGCCCTCTCTCATCTACCACTTAATTGCACTTCAATTAGTTGAGTTATCTTTAGATATTTCCTTGATTTAAGGCTAGATTGACTCCTCAACTGACTGTATCACTCTAATGGACCTCCAGCTAGACTAGACTACCTATTTTGACTTCAGTTAGTTCCTCATGCACCCTCCACTGAGCCTCCTTCACTACATTAGTGCTTCCATGTGCCAGTTACACCTACCACACTCAGTTAGACTCAGTTTGACACCTGGTTGACCGTTACTTGTGCATTGATGACTCCACTGATGATGATGAGGAATCCTAGTTGTGCTTTGATGACACTCCACTGATCTTTTTATCTATTAATGCAGGCTAATTGGAATTACACCCCTGGTATTTGAATCCTATGCATTGTATCATTATTGTTTATTATTCATATTAATGAAACATGCGTGATTATTCTACTCCTATCTGAGTTCTATTGCATCCGTGTTCTGCTGCTTATTCTTTTTGCAATTCTTTCTTGTGAGCTATCCATCAGCTCTTAGATATTCTATGGGAATTTCACACCTTGTTCCTTGAATGATGCCTATTTTGAATCTATTCATGTGTATTTATTTATGTCTAAATGTACATTGGATCCAACTGATTTATGGGGATGAATTCCCATGCCTTATGTTCATTATGTTGTGCATGTTATTGATTGATGAATGCATGACACATGGAGTGTGTATGATGTTGCCTTCATCTATAGTTGTTAAGTATATGCATGCATCTATTTGCTTATGAGAATGTCCCATTGATGAATAGGATTGTATGCCTATGCATTGTATTTTAAGACTGTTGTGTATCTTACTCCTAATGTGTGTGTGTTAATTACATTGTTCTTGTACCTTACATTCATATCCCTGTGTAGGTACTTATATGTAATTATGATTGAGGAATAGGACTTATCCCTTGCATGCTCTAATCAATTTGCATGGGATAAATATGTGCATGTATTCCATTATATGTGTGTGGATCATGTTTCATTCCTTGTTTTCATGGAGTATGCTTATGCACATTTGCAATCCCCTTTAGTAATTCCTTTGGATTGTACTTTGATGAATTAGGGCTAAGTCTGGTAAATGTGCAAGACACTCCAACCAAGAATTGGGAAATGAATAGACACCCCTGTGGATCAAATGAAGGGAGAAGTCATGGCAGAGGTCAGACAAATTTCCTTGCAGAAGGGTAAGGGCACATAGAGGAGGTTATGAACAGAGTTTAAGTTGGAAAAATGATAGGTTTATTGTGCTCAAATGTGGTGGGGAATCACACCATTGGATAGAGATCTCCAAGAGCTTTCCAATGGTACCGACCTTATCCAATTTGGACCAAGGATGGAGGAGAAATCAGCCTCAGAAGTTTGCAGGTGCAAAGTTCTGTGGTCTCAACCTTTCCGCATCCGCAATGCGGATTGCATAGGTCGAGGACCAACCTTTGGATTGGAATGGTTAGCCTTCCGCATCCAAAAAGAGGATTGTGGATTGCGGAAGTTGGAAGGGAAAATTCCACGAAGACGACGCATGGGATTTACGTCTTTCTACATCTGCAAAGTGGAATGGGGATTGCATATGTTGGGAGGTCGATTTCCACAGGATGGCGCATCGGATTTCTGCCATTCCCCATTCGCAAAGCGGATTGCGGATTGCAGGAGGTGATTTTCCCCAAGTCAACGAAATGAAGTTTCCACTTTCCAACATCCGCAACGCAGGTTGTAGATTGCGGAATTGTGGAGGGATAAAATATACGGGATGGAAAATGGAGGAATTTGAGTTCCGAGTTCCGAATGTGGATTATGGAACTGCGGAATTCAGACGGGAAATTTCAAGGGCGAAAATAAATTCTAGCTTCCGAATTCCACATTGCAGGTTGCGGAAGTTGGGAGCGTAATTCCGTCGTAGTGGTGAATTTGGAAATCCGATTCTCGAGTTCCGCATGTGGATTGCAGATCCCGAAATGCGGATTGCGGATCTTGAAATGTGGATTGTGGATCGACAACCATTGTGGCTGTGTGCAAAATCAGAGTTAATTGGTTTTAAAAAAATGCTTCAGTGGTCTCCCATCACCTATGAAGGCCACCAGGGGGTTTGGGGACGTGACAATTTTTGTTATAAAGCTATATATTGTAGAATAAACAACAACAAAAAGGTCCAGCGATTCTTAAGGAGGAATTACAACTCATTAATTATAATATCGTTTGCTATAATTGCAATAATTATGGACATATATCAAGATTTGTAGAAGCAACTTCAGACGAAATGAGAAAGAGAATACCCATGTCAAACATAATGAGAAATGTAAAAAAATATGGAGAAAATCAAAAGAGAAAAATTAGGAATATTGTGGACCAAAAATATATACTGATAGTGGATGTTCAAAACACACGATAGGGAACCAGACCAAGTTTTCATTTTGAAGGACAACAAGAACAATGTAATGTTCGAAAGAAAGGGCTCTATTACAAATGGCGATAAAATAAAAAATGCCTTGTATGTTGAGGATTTGAAATATAATCTTTCCTGTCTTAACAATTGACTCTCAAATCTACAAAATGAAGAAGACCTCATAGCAAATGAGGTAGACTTTGGGGAAGAAGGAATAGAAAAATCAAAAGCTTCAATGTGGATGATTTACCCAAATTGATTAGCTACTATTGATATCAATTTAGCTAATCTTATATATAAGGAGATCAAGATAAGCAACATGAGGTTATTTTACGATCTAATTCAAATGAAGAAATCCTATAAATGTTTGTGATCACGAATGTACTCTGCCGGAAACTTCAAGCAAAGATCTCTCCACAAGTAGAAACCAATACAAGAATTGCATGTTGTTGGTTCAAAATAGAGAAACTAAAAACAATGAGAGTAACAATAAAACAAATTGCAGAATGCATAAGAGGATAAAAATAAAGGAGCATGAATATATGGGGAGGTACAAGAAAATATACAACAAAGAAAATGAAGCACAATTTTAGGGGGAGAAGTCCCAAGGTGAAGCATAAGTCTAGGGGAGAAACCCCTTGCCAATGATGAGGTCCTCTAGGAAGAGAGAGAATTGTAGACAATAAATGAGGTTCATACACAAGGATACACATAACCTCAAGGGAAGCATTCCTTTACCATTGATTTCAAAGTGAGAGAAATTGTAGACAAGGGGAGTATCTATAGGTTTGTTGTAGAATTGTTTAAAGTTGTCATTAATAAAAATGACGAGATTGCTGGAAATATCTTCACTTGGGAATCATGTCATTGGATCCAACTGCGGGTCTGCCGGCCAATACTAACATATCCAACATCATGTCTAGAAGCTTTAATTGTTTTAGTATCCCACCATGGTAGACAAATCGATGGTGATTCATGTCAGTTATTGTTAGTTGAATGAGTAGGGGTGTCAATGTTCTTAGTCAATGTAAATCGACTACTAGTTGACACATGAGTACAATTCAAATGTTTGGTCGAAACATCAAAGAAAGGCATAGTCGATCCAGATTCTTTAGAATATCAAAAGGATCATTGAGTAATAGACTAGAGGAAGAGTTCAATAACTTAGTACCTGGAATCTTCTCATCAAAGATCACATTTCTGATCAAAATGATCTATTGTTTGACTAGGTCAAACAGTCGATAAACTTTTGATTCATCAAAATATCCCATCATGATGCAAGCATCAATCTTTGGATCCAATTTTTTCCTACAGTTATCATTGATATGTGCCCAAGAAACACATCCAAAGGTTTTGAGGTGTACGACACATGGTTTTATTCCTCTCCATTTCTCGACTGGAGTCATGTATCTTATAGCTCTAGTTGTGTCAAGGTCCACGGGATAGTTTGAGCAGTAAAGAATTTATACCTAAAATTTAGTTGGAAGATATTTGTTCTGGAGTAGGCACCGTGCCATTTCGACCAAAGTCGTAGTCTTCCTCTTTGTGACTCCATTTTGATTAGGGGTGAGAGGGACAAAATTTTGCTAAGAAATACCATTTTGCAAGAGATATTCTTTAAATTATCGATTAGATCTGTTGTGCCGCAGTATGGATAGATTTGTTATATCGCAGTTATGATATGTATCACAGATGTGTTAAATATGTTTCTATAATATGCTACTACGTAGATTTGATTAGTATGTCTCTGTATGCGATGATGGTGTTATGCTGCAATTGTTAACTATGTTAATTTCTGAGTCATGTTGCGAATAATTGTTAATGATGCATGTCCTCTTATACCGGCGAAAGCTTGGTTCTTGTATCTCCCTTATGTGCCTCGGGTGAGATGTCACTTGCATTGTGAGTGTTGCTGGAAAGGATAAACCCTTTCCGGGATGGTATCTATGGGTGTTTATGTTGAGCTTTGTTGACACTGCGCAAAGGGAACCCCTGTCGACAGATATGTTTCAAAAAATGGTTCTTTTGTTGGGACCTTAGTGCGAGAAAGAGAGGACATGTTGTGGCATCCGACAAAAGCCAAAGATCATGGATTGGTTCAACAAAAAGACACAAGAGTTTGCTGAGGAAGAAAATCAGAACTCTGGATGGTCGACAGAATAGTGGTTGTAGATGTACATCTATACTGACATCCACGAGGTATTTTTCTGTGAGTTTCCTATATTGTTGTATGAATGGTTGGCTAAACTAACTGATCAGAAGAGGAATTTCCAAGGAGGCGAGCCAGAGCATTGGACCTCAGAACTGATCCAACAATTAATTCGTGTTAACGATAAAGCTTCAAGGATTGTCGACATCTAGGTGGATAACATTTTGGAAGGGTAAATTACTAAGTTTGTTGTCGATACAGTTAAATCATACAGATATGCAGAAATGAAGTTACTTAAAGGACCCAAAAGAAGGTACCTATTGTCGTTACAATTGTGGATCAAAATGCTCATTTGTTAAAAAAGAATATTGAAGATGAACTCTGATGAGTAAATATATGATGTGCGGAGGCTATGGGTACTGCGCAAATGTGGGTCTGATATAATAATGTGGGGTAGATGGAAATGAGCTACGAAGAAATTGTAAGGGAAGTTGTGGAATATTGTGTCCGCCTGAGAAGTGGGGTGAGGTTTTGGCCGGAGAAGAAGAGGAGGACTAATATAGAGAGATAGATTCCTAGTGCGACCAAAATGGAGGACTGCGAAGTGGGCCCATAAGGGACTAAGCAACCCTACAGTGATGAAGAGGAATACCAGGATACCCCTAAACCTGAGGAAGGACAAAACCATGGCTACAACGTACCCACAACCCCATGCACTTTTCCAAACTTTGGAGGAATAAAAAAAGCTCTTTGCAGGGTTGTCCTGCGGGATCTATAAACCTTGGTAGTGGATCTATAAACCCTGGTAGAAAACCAAGGACGGAGGACGACGATGTGAAGTTTCCTCTCTTTTAGGGTAATGGGGCAGAGGATCCCAAGCAACATTGGTTCTTGTGCAAAGCGGTGTGGACAGTAAAACAAGTGTAGGATGAATATATCAAGAAGGGATAGCTGGAAACGACCTTCATAGGTCATGCATTGGATTGGTAAATGATGTTTACAAAATTATCTGCAGGACTTTCACAGAAGACTTTGGAAGAAATCAGAGCTAGGCTGATCGACGAGTTTAAGAAGCCTAAATCAGAATCACAGTACATCATAGAATTGAAGGAGATAAAGCAATTCCCTAATCAGACGGTATGGGATTTTGATCATAAGTTCAAAACTATGATGGCTAAATTTAGTTTTGGGATGACCGCTGTGCAGCACAAGGAATGGTTTATTGCAACATTGATACTACACATCTGGATGTTGGTGATGCAGCAAAATATATTATCTCAGGTGGAGGCTTTGGAGCTCGCGATGAAGCTTGAAGCTTCATCGATTGCTGAAACAGGGATCGACATGAGCCAAATCCAGTCGTTGCTAGAAAACTTGCCTATTCAACTGCAGGATATTAAGAAAGGGAAGGAAGTTTGCGAAGAGGTATGGTATAGTCGATGCAAGTCAGAAGAGAATCATGAAGACCAGTTTCCTGACTTCTGCGAGTATCTACAGTTTGGTGTGCCCAATCCGCTCAGTCAAGGAGGGATGCCTTGGTGCTGATTTTTCCATACAAGAGGATATCACTCAGACGAATGCGTGTATTTATAGAAGGTTGTGTCAAATCCAGCTAATTTGTATTGTAATTTCTGTCGATCTGCCGGCCATGATGAGAAATATTATCGAGCATATGACTTGCTTCAAGAAAGGATTGTTGATACTTACTTCATGAAAGGAGACAAACAATAGCAAGAAGACAGACATCCAATGCAAGTGCAGTATAATCATCCATAGTACAATTCACCGCATTACAATCAGTCACAGTTCAATCAACAACGAGGAGTACTGAGAGGAGGATATCGCGGTGGTCATGGTAGAGTTTTTGGTTGCGAAGGAAATTTTCGTCGAGGTCGAGGACAGATCACATGCTCTAATTGTGGACAACTTAGACATTATTAGAGGGATTTCCAGAATATGACCCCTCAATGTACCTATTGCAACGTAGTTGATCATATTGTCGAAGAGTGTCCCCAACTAATCTCAAAGTGGAAGGCTAAGAATGTGCCGCAACCACAACCGAACCTGAACTTGAACCAGAATCTCAATCAGAATGTGTAGAAGATCTCAGCTGAGGTAAGAGGTCAACCATCAAATGTCGCAATAGTAACCAGAGAGGAGTTGTGGCAGGAGAATATAGGCTACTACCAAATGTATGGCCCGCAGCCCAAAAACAGGTACGATTTGATGTTGAAGTAGAGAAAGAAACTTTTTGGGAAGCACAAGATGCACTAATAAAGAATAATGTTCAATCGACACATATAGTCCAAAAAGAGCATATCTATGAGATGCCGCCAATTTTTGACCCGACAATGTCGTAGAATTCACTAGGGAAGGTCAATGCTTTGAAAAGTCTTCTAGAAAGTTGTTTAACATTAGCAAAGGACCGAGAAGCATTAACAGAGATAGCTAGATTCTTGTATCGACAGAAAGAGGGGCGACAATATCATGCAGTCAACCGTCTGCACAAGAAGGAAACATGAAGGGAGACGAGGATGAATGCCCAGATTAGTGCATATGATATGGATTCCATCATTCTATATCTAGAATCCAATGTGAATATCCTAACCAAGAAAACATGGGAAGCGATGGGGAAGCCACAATTGGTATGGTCCCCTGTGCATCTCAGTTTAACAAACCAGATCAAGGTTACACCAATCGGTCGGTTTCCTCATCTACCAATCGAGGTAGAAGGATTGAAGACATACGAAGATTTTGACTTCATAGAAATAATTGATAACACCATCCCATATCTTGCGTTGTTGGGGATAGACCGGGAAATGGAAAATCATGCATTTATCAATTTCAAGAAAATAAAGATGTCTTTTGAGAATTGCAACATGAGGGTCATTGCTCCACTTGATCCACTTGAAGGACATAGATATGTTGAATCAATGAGAGACGAGCTCACCGGAGGATTGGAAAACATCTCTAATGTCTCAGAAGATTACATCAATCCCACCGTTGATGGATAATTGGGGTGGCGAAGTATCAGTTCGACATCATTGGAATCTGACAAGGCTCTATAGAATTGGAAAAGTCGGTTGCATGAGGTATTAGTCAGGAAGTGCGCTCATATTACCCAATCATTGAGATGGGTTGCGACATAAGTATGTGATTTTCCGACATACGAAGGAATACCTAACATGGAAACCTTCATCAATGAGTTTGAAGACAAAGTATCGGAACCATAGTGCCTGCTAGCATTAGATGAAGCATTGAAGGCCACTCCGACGAGGTGGTGGGATGCGCACAAGTCGTCAATAACAAACTGGAAACAATGTCGACAATTAATGGAAGTAAGACTTGGGGAAAATTACTTCTACCAAGGAAAGAAGTATGATGGAAGGATTGATCCAAGGGATCATTTGGAAAAATGTCATGCTACATGGGGGGTGAGGCCAAAGCAAGAATGGGTTCATGCATTCATCCACACGTTAGATGAAGTGCCATGGAGATGGTACGCCTCAGTAGAGATGAGACGAGGACCAACTACGTGGGAGGATCTAACCGCTAGTTTCAGTCACACATTTAGTTTTGCCGATGAGAATCCTCTAATTGACAGTGCGCTGCAGGTAATCCGTGAAAATATATTTGAGACAATTCTGACCGAAAGACCAATGGGACCATAATGGACCGCAACACCAAAGATGATGATGGAATGTTACAATGTTCCATGAGGACTTGATGACGATGAAGATCCTAGAGTTGTTTATGTCCCAGAATCGGAAGGAAACCGTGATGTTGAAGCACCAGGTATGCAATTAGACAGATTCAAGCAACCATTGAAAATTAAGAAAGTAAATATTGGGTCATTGGAGAGTCCAAATTTTGCTAGTATTGGAGACTATTGGAACGACAAAACAATCGGGAAGGTCACCGACTTATTGCAAGAATTTCAAGATTTTTTCCCGATTTTATTTTTTTTATTTTTATTTTTATTTTTTCAGAGATGAAGGGAATTTCTGGGGACTTGGGGGAGATGAATATCCCCCTTAAACTTGATGCTAAGCCAATGAAGCAACGACCATATATATTGAATCCCAGAGACAAAGAGCGAGTGAATGTTGAGATAGAGCGGATGTTGGACGTAGGGATAATTGAGCCTATAGAGGATTTGTCACGTCCCCTCCCATCCTACCAGCTAGATGGAGAGGATCGTGAGGTTAAATCGGGCATCCAGTCCCATACATTATAAACAAATATTCATTTTAAAAGAAGATGAACATATGCAAATGCATAACCATTTGAAAACACAGCGAAAGTAAATTCATTTAACACATCCACATACATTCATAATATTCATCAAATGATAATTGCAAATTTAACACAAGAGAATACTCATCTTATGCGAAAGTAGTCCCACGCAACTGGCTATGCAACTGCAATGTTCCACCCAACCGTAGGCTAGTGTGCTCCTCAATTTCTCAGCACCACTTCCACCCCCGAGCTGGGCATGATCTCTACAAGGAACTAGGGAATAGCAGACTCACACATAGCCAAGCATACAACAAGATGAGCCAAGCCAATCTACAATTGGGTTTATCAGGCTGCTAGGAGATGGAAAGGAAGAGTTGCTAAGCTAGTGAGCTCCAGCACAGAGCCAGGGATAACCTTGCAAGATCTATCTAGCTTGGCACCCACAATACCTACACACCCAGCACAAGGAAGTATTCTTTTCACTGCTGTATAGTCCCTCAAGCCATACCTTCCCTATCTAGTGCTCTCAGGGTATGCATAGAAGAGTAACCTAAGCCCTCTTGATCTTCTTGAGAGGTTGTCTCCCCCACTAGGTTTATCAAACCACTTCTGTCCACTACCACTCCAAAACTTCAGTTCACAGGTTCGAACCAAAAATGAGGATGCACACAATAGCAAAACACAATTATGGGGCAGGATAAAACGTTTTTACAGTGAGATGCATGAGATGGGGTTTCAGCTAACTCAGAAAAACATGGGAACCCACAAAAACGAAATGGGAAGTTGGGGAACAACCCAGGGAAGCCAAATCCGTTTTTAGAAAAACGTCCTTGGACATTCGGGGACAAAAACGACCTCCATACAGTCCTCAAATCGTGGCCCTTCTCTCCCAAGCTACTGTATATGCAAAAATGAACTCCTAGGCATGGAAGAGTGCAGGATTTGGATGAAAAACGTGTAGGGAAAGACCCAGCTAGCTCCCATTGCGTGAATGAGAGAAGACTCCCTGGTTAGAATGGATTTGGGCACCATTTCGTGGGTGTTTTCTTGCCCAACAAGCAAAAACACGAATTTCCAGGTTGATGGCTTGCCCATGCACGAAATTGGCTGCCATACTTCTTCATTTCCAAGGCATTAACTGCCTTAACCAATTTCTTGGAAGAATTAAATGATTGGGTCCATGAGACAAAAAGGGTAGTTGGTGGTTTATGGTTTTCCCCATTGACACATGGATTAACACCATTGGCTCAAGGGTTTGGATAATTTCCCTCCCTATTCCTTGTAGAATCATGCCCCATCTCTTTTGTTGCATTGCATAGCTAGTTGTGGGTATTTTTCATTAAAATTCGTATTTACATGATGTCTTATTTACATCGTTCCCATCTAGCACAAGAACCATAGGCATCTATTTCTTTAATTGCCGATACATGAAACGCTAAATCAATGATGGGGCCTTGGCCTTGAGCTCCTCACCATGATTGAATTACCATATTTACATCATTTACAATTTAATACAAAGGGGGTCAAAATGGGGATGTGACAGGATTCAGAATGGATCATCCCGATGGTTGTCCAAGACAAGAAGACTAGCGAAGTCCGGATTTGTGTCGACTTAAAAAATTTGAATGATGCATGCCTTCATGATCCATTCCCCACACCCTTTACTGATGAAGTACTTGAAGGCGTCGAAGGACATGAAGTATATTCATTCACATATGGACAGAAATAGAGGTCTTGAGGACGCATTGCGGGTTTCTAAGAAGGATCTAGAAAACCTGAGAGGCTCTCCATCCCTCGATGTAGTTACAAATTGAGCTGGAAGCTCATGTTTTTATTACCAAGGGTGTCTTATGCAGGAGCATCTTTGGTCTTGAGCAATCCACATGACCCAAAAACATTTCAATTTGCACAAATAAAATTTTAGGATGAATTGGGATATATGCAAATCCTTAGTTCTTGATCCATGACACTATGAACTTGCTGAAAACTCTACCAAATGGCTATTACTCCATGCAATGTATGACAATGTTGTTACTCCATGTTGTTACTCATGTTGCAACTATGAATGATGAATGATAGCGCTGCAAATCCTATGTTATAGCTCCACGCAATGGAATTTGACTGCAACTTACCATTTCCTTGCCTCATCGTCCATCCATGCATCTCATAATGATCACACACCATGTGGCAAGTGTCGTCGAAACAAAAGGGAACAAGATTGAGTACAGGCTAGAAAGTTGAATTGTGTGGTTGTTCATTGCACAATGGATGGGAACCTAAAATGATAATGGAGGCACTATTTTAAGAGACTGACATGAATATGTAGAAGGGGTTGGTTGATGAATAGGAGGATTGATTCAAGAAGTAGCAATTGAGCCACTATTGAGTACCAGTAAAGAAGAGAACAAAGGGAAGTCTATGTTTTCCCAAAGAGAATATGCGGGGCAATTCAACTTCATCACAAGAAGACAAATCTTGTAATTTCAATCACAGTGTAAACCATAGGAATTTTGAAGTAAAGAAAAGGCAAGGATTCATGGCCTACTAATAATTTCTCCATTGTATTCAGCTTCTTCCATTCCTAAATAAATTAAAGTAATTTGAATTTTTGTAGGTGTCGAAAACATGAGTTTTGCTGTGTATTTTGAAGGCAAAGCATAGCCTTGTAGGCATGGAGTTGTTGCAGGGATATGATACTGCATTAGAATAAACACCAAGCCTAGAGTTTGCAATGACACAAAAAATAGAAGCAATAAGAAAACTATGATTTGTAGCATTGAAGGTAACTCTGAAGCCCTTCTATTTTCTTGAAAATGCAATATAAATACTAATAGGTATAAATAAAAAGTTTATGAAAATTTTGAATCAATTGAGGTAAATTTGAGATGAATAAAATGAAGTTACATACCTAAAATTTCTCCTTTGTATATTTGTATGTGTCCTATGACTATGCCTTGCAAATTTGGCCCTTCAAAAGGATCCATTCAATCCAAAGACTTCTTTAGTAAATCTCATTTGCACAATCTCCCATCTAACTTTTGACAAAAGAGTTTAATAAGGACTAGGGTTTTCTTTCATAAAGAGTGAATCCAAGAACATGGATAACACATTTTAGTTCAATATGGCGATGAAAATTTAATTAAAAAACAAATTTTAGGGAATTGTGTCGCCTTTCTAACAATAATTTTCCAAAAACAAAAGTCATTTAGTTTGTCCAATTTTCATTTAATTAAATGTGTGTCCTTACAAATTTTAGAAAATTTAACAAGTGACTTTTGTTCCCATCAACTAATTCAATATTCAATGTATAAATTAAAAAATCAAATATACGAGCATGATCTACACAAAATGTAGCAGATCCCATTTTTTTTCTTTATTTTTTTGAAAAATTATATTCTCTATATTAGAAGCCAACCATTTAAAAATTGAATAGAATTTTATACACCTTTGTGGTATTGTTAACACTTTTCCTATTGTTTATATAATTGAAAAATGGAAAATACCCTTTTGAAGAGGAAACATCCATGCATTTCCACATATTTGTTTATCATCTTTTGGTTTTATATTTTCTATGTTATTGATTTTTCTCCAACGGCCTTTGGAATTGACAAATAATTTTTTAAGTATAAGGCTTAAAGAAAATAAATTAAAAATATAACATGAAATAAAAAAATGTGAAAATAATATGCCATGGGATAGAGGATTTCATTGAGGAATGCATTGGTGTCAATTTTTCCACCTAAGATGAATGAGATGAAAGGGTTTCACACCTTGAAAGATGTATCTATAATAAATCTCACAACAAAGCTCGTCTAGATTTCATGATTTTAAAAACTTTGATTGAGGGATAAATGAAGATTTTCAGATGATTTAATCAAGGGTTAGCTAAACCCTTGGTCAAGGGCTATGTTCATTGAAAAAGTATCTTGATCGATCTATTAGCTTCATTGATTAAGCTATTCTACCGAAAAAAATGTAAATAAGAGTATTCTTTAATCCAAACAAGAATTTTTTTTAATCACATTGAAAGATTTAGTTGATTTTAAAAATTAATATGTTAAGAAACTTTAATTCACGTTTATTTATATTATAATTTTTCATGGATATTATAATAAGAGATGGTACAGATTATTAGTTTTTCATCGTAGTGAATCCAAAAATTGTAATTTTGGTGATTTTATGAAAAATAATATTGACATAGGGATAAGTCATGTTAGTCTCTAATATTGAAACTTTATCAACTAAACACGGGTTTAAATATATTCCTAAGAAAATAACTTAATTGACATAAATATCTCCATGTAAAACTATAAATAAGGCCTCCACTATTGTTTTCGGATGAGTATCAATTTATGCATTTATAAATGCATATTTATAGGACGTAATTTATTAGGCTCATTAATTGTTAGGAACACATGTCAACCCTTCTCTTTACTTTGTTAGTATATTATTGTTGGATGCATATGCTTTGTAAGTCGTCCCGTAGTATTATATGTTGATCCATAGTATTGGACGCATATGCTTTGTAAGTTGTCCCGTAGTATTATATGTTCCATGGTATTGGCGCCTAGACTTAGTATATAAGTTTTTGTTGAGTCCAATGAAGGCACCGTGAAGTTATTTGTATTGAGCTTGCTCAAAGGAGGTTTCCCCCTCGAAGTGGCCTGCGATCAATAAAAATATTATGTGATCTAATGTAACGTGCATTTTATCAATTAATTGTTGCAGGTTCCTCACATTAATCTTTTAAAATAGACAAATTAAACAATTCGAAATTTGGGTTGTTGATAATTCTTGGGTTGTTAATCAATTCAAAACTCAATGTTGTTAATAAACCTGGGTTGCACACATATTAAAAGAATTTTGTTGCGGGTAGGGAATAACAACATGGAGATGCATGGAGGGGAAATATTATTTATATTATATGAAGTTGTGTGTGTGCGTATAATATTTGGATGCATTCACAACTTGATATAATATAAAAAATATTTCCCCTCCATGCCTCTCCATGTTATTATTCCCTACCTGGAACAAGGAATTCAATTGATATGTGTGCAAACCAGGTTTATTAATAGCATTTCTTTTGAATTTATTAACAACCCAAGAATTGATCAACAACCCAAATTTCCCATGACAAACCTAACGGGAACTTCCCCTCATTTCGAGGATGGTACCCGGGTAAAACCTATATTATTTAGGGAACAAGGCCAAGTCAACAAGAGGGCTCAAAGCCAATACAACAATATACTCATTATGATCTCATCATCTCACTTACAAGAATAGAATATGGGTGGAAAGGATAACACTCATTATGTCAAAGATGCCTTTCAACATTTCATGGACAAATAATCACTTAATTTCTAAGATAAAGTAGAACATCAACCGCCAAGCTATTCCTTTCAACCATAGAAAATTCAATAAGGTATCCCATAATACAAAGATTTCCAAAGGAATCCTTTGAAATAGTTTACCCACTACAGAGTTCATATTATAAGAAAACATAGATCTAGTATTATTATTATAAAACAAAATAAACCTTAAAAAACGTCTTTCAAAATTATCCTAAAATAGTGACTACACATGTTCATTGACTGAGCCTCCATCATGTCCTTAAATAATGTAGTCTCTATAAGCTTGTATCAGAGCTTTCTTTTAGAGTGCATCTACATTCTAGTTCCTTTCCCTATATACATGAAAAATGAAATATAATCAAAGGTCGATGCTAAAACCAAGACCACATCAAGCCCATGTTGTAGGATATAATTTTCCATTTTAAAATCTATCTTTACTCAGTTAATTATTAGTAGGGAGTCTCCAAAAACTTGGAGGCCATTAACTCATTTTTCCTTATCTAGATTTAAAGTTAGTCTCATTGCTTGCATTTATTTTAAGTTATTTGAACCATATCCCACTCTAGTTTTGATTTTGAAAAAATGATTTTCATATTTATACAACAATCCTCCAACTCCACATAGCTTAGTAACCCCCTATTTTGACGTTCCATCAAATAATGCCCATAAAATAGTTTTTTCAATTTATTCCTCGACAACCTCTTTAATAACTGACCTCTCCTTCGAATGTTTAAAGTATGCTAATACTTTGTATTATGCATTGCAAAGGGGAAATAATCTTTTCCTCGAAAATGCATGAGTTTATTGCTAGATCCACAAATATTAGGTTGCAATCACTAGAAGTGCATTGTGTTCTTTGGTATTTAAACTATTATATCATATCATTAGCCTTTATTCAATGATCTATCCATTCCAACAATTTCTTATTCAAGTAAGTACCTCTAGCTCTTTTAAAACCTGGACAGAAAAAGGAGAAAAAAATCAAATATTCAATTGTCTCCTCACTAACCTTACATAAATAACATCTTTTTGGGCCTTGTTTATTCCCTTTTTGTAGGTTATCCCACAAGAGGGATTTTTTATTCAACAAAATTCACATGAAAATATAAGACTTTGATGGACATTTTAAGTGCCAAACTTCCTTCCATCAACACTTATGGATTCCCAAGTCGTGTCTAAGGCTAAGAACTCTATATCTATCCTTCAGAGTGTAAAGCCCATCCAAATCCTTAGAACAAATCAAGTTGTCCTCATCATTTTTTAATCTCATATTGTTATATCTAAGAGTCCCTACACACTTATCCCATGCAAATGCATCATTTTCTCTAACGCTTATGATTCCAATAGACTTCCATCCTTGTCTCTACTTAGTAGATCATTCTAGGTCGGCCACTAGATTCAAATAAAAAATACCTCTTTCTTTCATATACTAAAGCATATTTTCAAGGATCTTGTAACCTTGAGTACATACAGCCCAAGGATCTTCTCACTACTACATTTGGAGCCCAAATTCGATGCTAGTTCAATGATTTTTTGCACTGAGAAAATGACAAATGATAAATTGATCAATGCCAATTGAGTGTCGATGAATATGCGTCAAATATTCGATGTTAGAATGATGAAAAAACATTGCTTAAGAAATGTTAGTTGGAAGTTATGGACGTTGCTTAATAGACCTTATAAACATCGCTTATTAGATGCTAATTCGATGTATAAAATGTCACTTGAGATTTTTTTTTGACATTAAAAGATGATTTTATGTCTCTTAAGTGATGTACATTTGATTTTTCTCTTATACTTGAGACACATGACAAGTTGGTTGAGTGATGTGTGTTTAATTAAAAAAAGGGAAAAATTTTTAGGTTGGTTTTGGTTCCCCCATCATATTTTTTCAACAATGGTACACTATTGGCTAATTCAACATCATTTGAGTCTAAAATACTTCAAGTTACCTAATTTTGAGTCTCATTTTCCTCTTCTAGAAATGTTGATTGGGAATAGACATTGAAACTACTCACCATCATAACTAATTTGGGTTTTATTTTTTGTACACCTCAGTACCAATCACTAGGTCATATGGTAACACCATAATGAGAGCCAAAGATACAAATAACACTAGAATATGGTCTAGAAGCACTTTTGTTTTCCATTCTCTTGTTGTGGTAAGAATCCTAAAATCACAACTTCTTTGCATGTCATGAAACAACTATTTTTAGATGTGTCATAGAGTAATTTTAGTGCTTGGGTGTGTCCTCTTACTAGCAGCTTCCAAATTTTAGGGTACTATTGAAATGGACATAAGATTTTGCATGTTTCCCAAAAGTTGGACATTATGGCAGTGATAAATATGACCTAAAAGAGGTGTGCCATCTTTCTTAATTGTCCCACCTATACTATACTTAAGAAGCAAAATTGACAATGAATTCAAAATTATACCAATATTCTCTCCTAAATGCTTTCATATGTATTAGAAATGTTCTAAATTTTAATGGCATCCTTGGTGGTAGCTAGTCCAATATAAGATATAAATTAGTATACATGGATGTGTTCAAATATTTTATAAAACCATTTATGAGAGGGAAATGCTTGTTTATAAGTAGCGAGTCAACAATGTAATTACATTTCCCCTTTTGATCAACATTTTGAATACCTATATACTTAAATATTAGGGACTAGTAGTGTAAGGTCTATTAAAATATTTCAAATAAAACAAATACAATTTAACTTAATAAATTATGGCTCATATGCCTCCCCATCCTAGTCCCTCACATCATATCATCTCATCTCTCCATACCCATGATTTTAATTACTAAACAATGCACATACACATCATATTGGCAAAGATGCATAATAAAAGTAAAAATAACATCATATATAAAAATGTTATCAAATACATAAAATGTTACATATATTACATTAGTGTACAACATGATTGGTTGATCATACAAAATGTTTAATCTCTACTACATTATTTCCTTTTAGGTTTTTTAATTTTTTAGAAGGTTTACAATTCTAACATTGGCACCTTGTTTTTTATTCTCTTCTCAGCCTATTGATTCTAGTGGTTCTTGAGAATGCAAGATATGTATTTGTGTAGGTGTTTGAGTAGGATCCACACCATCTACAATTAAAGAAAACCATTAATAGATCACCTCATTCATATTATATATGAACCAAAAAAATTATTTTTCTAATGATATAATTCATGGTACCTAGTGCAGTAGGGTTGACCATTGGTTGATTATAATTTTTAGTCTAAAAAATGGCTCTTGATTCATATTGAAATATTCATGTACTTCATATAATAACATTTGTAGTTATTGTGGCTCTAAAAAAATACAAAACTATTTATAAATAACTATTCAAAATGTATTGAACTTATAAACGTCCTTGTTGATGGTAGAAGTGTTATCTTCCTTGCAATATTTCATTTCAACTAGGGCTTTATAACTCCTGGTTAAGGAAAATTTTAGATATTCGGTGGTGGCCATGATTCCAAATTATATTGACTACATAACATAACATAATGCAATTTAGTAAGGAAATCTCAAAATTATAGCTGATAAATTTTAGTACGTACATATCTCCCTTTTATTTTAACATAGCCCCTTGGGCTAGTTTTTTGTTTCCCAAACTTATCCAATCTAGCTCGCGTGGCCTTTGTAGTGTCTTTGAGCCTACAAAAAGTGTGTGATGCAGGATAATGTAATTTAATCAATATGGTCAAATGGATAGTTATAATTTCATTGCATATTATATTATTATATCTACCTTTCTAACTCTCCAACTCTTGACTACAAGGATCCCTCTTTTTTCATATTCTCCTCCTAAGCATCCTCAACTAGTGAAACCCACTCTTTTATGGGAATCAATTTAGGATGCTCGTAATTGGGGTAGAGATTGAGACTATTGTGGTAATCCCACACCGATTTCAAGTAAATACATACCATGGTATGGACCAACTTTTGGTTGAATACATGACCAATCAATGTGGTCATGATTGCTTTATTTCATTTTGTTATAATTTCTACAAATTCCATATCTATGCATACTCGGTAGATACTAGGATAGCCATAAATAATGTTTATAACCGAACATTGGACCGACATAGTCCATCAATTCAACTTCGCAATTGGATGGAACCTTTGCATCATTCATTGAAAATATTCCTGGATGATGTAAACTAGATGGAGCAATTCGATTTGTTGTCCCATTGATACAAAACTTGGTGTCCAACTCAGGAAGTGGGTTTGGTTCCCAATTCTTCTAATAATTAATATCTCAATGACACTACCTTGTCTCCATCAGTCTCATTGTCATAAGAGCATGTTCCTCCTTTAGTAAGAAAAAAATCCATACATTTTTAAAATTTTCTTCAAGCCTTTCCATCTCTAGTCGTTCTTGACATATTTCTTGACATTTTATCTTCTCCTTTTTTCTTTAGAACTACCATTTCTATATGAATCAATATCTGATATATATCTATTTGGTTGTCCTCGTAATGAACATCAAATAAGAATAGTCAACTCACAATCATATGAATGAACATGCACATGGCTAGTTATCGAGACTATTCATACATGTCATTCCTAAAAAGAGATGTAAACTCATAATTGATTTCAAGACTTACATTGTAATGACTTGTATTCTGTGGAAAAAAGTATTAACTTACATTGTATTTCCTTGCTAGGAAATTCTAAGTTAGAAGGACAAGACTAACAAGCTATAAGGCATATTGTCCTCTTATATACATGGATCATTTCACCTATAACACATACAAATAGGAATATATAGCATACGGGGTCTTCAAGGAGAGATTTCAATCACTCCAAGGACAAGTACTTCATGAAGAGCAAGGTGACAATAAGATTGAATTCAATATCCAAGATTAATTGTTCTAGAAGATGGATAAGTTGTGAGTGCCCAAAGGTGAGAGAACATAACTCATTATAGACTCTCATACCTCCAAAGTTCAAGTTTAATTTCATGTTGGAGAAACAACACACAACTTGTAGCGACTTGTATGTGACTTGGTCTAGAATGTATGAATAGGTAGCTAGGTTCATTCAAGGATTCATACTTTATTGTACTAATAAGCCCATAAATTAAAATAAATATTTGTACAACCCCTTAATGGTACCTATTGATCCATGGAAGAGTAGCTCATGGGTCAATATGGAATAGAGTCTTTGATAAGGAAAACAATAATTTTAAGACACATCAACATGAGGTAAAATTTTCCTTGTACTTTCATATTTTTAACTTCTGAAACAACTAGGAATACTATTATATTTGTCATGCTCTTGGAACCATATTTTTATTAGAGTACATAATAGTTTGTATGTGTTTATGAAAGTGGATAATGCATTATTAGTCGTTTCCCCTTAAAAAAATTTAATTGTTAATATCCATTTCCCCTTAAACTTTTGGTGAACTAGAACCTAAAATATTGCCAACCAATACTTCCAGCATGGCATTAGTGCCATTTTCATTTGTGGGATATCTTGACTAATATTAATTCATGTTCAATATTAGAAGCTATTATTCTTGAGATCATATCCTAGTTACTTTGAGACTAAAAGTTGTAGATATAACAACATGGAAAATTTGAGAAGTTGGTTGGAGATAACAATATTTTCTAGAATAAACTATAGGGAAATTCTTCTCTTCCTTGAGTTGGAAGAGGAATGTGTTGTATACTAATCCATCAAGCAATCAATTTAAGGATCCTTTCATCAATGGATGGAAATATTATTCTAGTAATACATCTATCCAAGGGGTTTCACTCCATGAATATATAAAATAGCACTTGATTTCATAAGATATTAAAGAATACCCCTAATTTCACTATAAATTAAGGAACATCTCCACAAATACTTTTTTTGAACCCCCTTCTCAATATACCTTGCCAATTAAAAAAAATCTATTTTCAGTAGATATCCTAGGTATCGATGTTTTGTGACATTTTTAATATCGCTTTTTATTTTTACCCTTAGCATGCTGATATATCACAACTATTATAACCTTTATGAACCTTTCAAGGTGAAATATGAAATCTTAATGAGAGAAAACATTTCAATATGGGGAACAACCCTTTGAACATAGGTTGATTTCATACATAGTTGTTCTAATTGGATTTACACTACATTCATTCACAAATCATTCCTATTCAAACACCACTCCGAATCTAAACAAAATTGGATTCACATCACTTCACACAAAGACCATACTTATTTAAATACTAGTTTGACAATTCACACATAGTCAGATTCACACCAACTTCAAACATATAGTAACAATTCAAAATTCCCATTATCTTATTCAAGCCCCTAGATACATAATTATATTTCCCCAATGAGACTTGCAATGGAAAAAACATACAATAACAAAAAAGAATCATTTAAAAGCATTATTGTTGAAAATGTTTTTCTATAATACCATTAGTCCAAAAATTTACCTTGTTAATATTTTTGCTATACTTACTTTCATGTAAATATTAATCAATTTTTCATTGAACTTTTGTTTCTCAGGAAGATGTTGGTAGGGATGTCAAAAAAGGTGCACCATGAGATGGTCAAACCACATCACAGGGGGATCCATCCCAACAACAATGCACATAAAATATGTGTAATCATTTCTTTATTTTTCATGTGTAGAGAGTTGAATTATCACATAAAATACTTTTTTAAATTATTTTGTTATTGTAGAATAGAAAATAAAATGGAACCCATTCAACACATAAGACAGGATGAAAAGGAAGAAAAGGGTTGATCGCAAAGTTTGTGAGTACTTGTGGTTTGATCCAGATTTCATATTTGGTGTGATGTTTATATTTTATTAATTTACAATTATATATGGATGTTTTCTAACAGGTGCTAACATACAGAGAAGAGCCATCCAATAATTTAATTGACATTGGATTAACTATGGTTTGTGACTATATGTTGGGGTATCAAGGGTTATTTGAAAATATTGTAAGTAGTTAAGTTGTTTTACATCCCTTATTTTATATTTAATGGAACAACAAGAAAACTTTAATTATATCTATGCTTTGGCATGGTGTGTGAAAATCAGATCCCGAAACAAAGTATAAAGAGGAGCCAAAAGAGGATTTATTGAAACACTGGATGAGGAATGGCATGAAAAATATGTGTAAAGTTTATGATTCACTCTTTGCATTGGTACACTTTTTCATTTACACAACCATGTATATTATATTATCTATAAATGTATATATACTCATTACATTTTATTTTTATGCTTGTAGATGGAGCAAGAATATGTGGAACGAAGTGAAGCCAATCAACAAAACGTTTCAAATAACTCAAGAACAATATCCCTTGAAAGTGATGAAGAAATGAGGCATGCAAACAACTCAAGTGACAACAACAGTTCGAGCAATGAATGCTAATAAACACATTTGAATGTTGTTACTGCAAGTTGTATATTTTGGAAATTTTATTTTTGAAACAAAAACATTGTGTTTAATGTGGACATGTCATCCAAATTGAATTATGGCAACTTATCAATAGTTTAACAATGTCAAAATGAAATTTTGATTATCGAGGACCTTTATGTTGTCCCATTTTTTGAAATTTTGATTATCGAGGACCTTTATGTTGTCCCATTTTTCGGTTTCTTATTCATCTATAATAATATGGGTTTTTTCTTCCAATGTATTCTCTAACGTCACAAAATGTTACGTTATTGAGTAACTATATGAATGATTTACATTATGAAATTGAACAAAGGTATAATCAACATTCTTATTCAAACACAATAATTAAAATATATATATATATTATTATTAAAAATATTTAATTTTTTGATGATTAATTCAAATGTTAAATATATAAAAGATTTACATGGTTACAATGAACATATGTGTAATAAGCTCATATATCTAAACATAATAAATAAAATTCCCATGGGGCATAGAATAGATGGTGAATGGGTGTACTGTTAAGGCACTCATTGTGTAAGGTCACCGGTTCAAAGCTTCGTGGGTATGACCCTTACAAAAAAAACATAATAAATACAATATAAAACAAATATTATTATAAAAAAAATTGTAATGATTAATTGAATATTTATGAAAATAGAAAAACAAGAGACTACATTTGAATATCTGTAGTGTGGAAAAATTCACAACTGAACCATACACAATCTATTTATTTCAACTAATTGGTGCTCTTTTACATAATAAAAGCACAAATGCTCTTTTACATCACATAAGCAAGTCTAGTGCTCTTTTCACACATACGCACTTGCTCTCTTTTACATAATGCATGCACTAGTGATTTTTTGATATATTATATGCACCATTTATTTTTTGGTATAATATACACACATTATTTATTATAATACAAAATGCGAACTTGTTCATATATAATACAACATAAGCAATAGTTCATTTATTTATACAATATGCACAAGTGCTTTTATAAAATTAATAATGCATCGGCTCTCTTTATGCATTTTATAAGCACCGATGCGTCTATAATACAAAATGCACCCCGATGCACTTATAATAGAGAATGTGCACCAGTGCTCACTGAAATGTCATATGCACTGATGCTTATAAGAGACAATATACACACTGGTGCACTTACCAAACTAGATATGCCTCGATGCTTATTTTATATTATATGCAATAGTTCCTATATAAGGAAATATATGCATCGATGAGCCAATAATACAATATAAGCACCGGTATGTTGACAATACAATACATGCATCTGTGCATTGACAATAGATAATGCGCACCGATGTAAAGTTTTGTATTATATGCATTGGTGCATATGTTGTATTGCAAACACATTGGCTTTCATTATAGATTATGGAGCACGAAAAAGAAAACCTTGCTATAACCTCTAACTACCCATACTTTTTTAGTTGTAGTAAATATTCGTCATAACCTCCACAGAACCTTGATTACTAGAAAGATAGTTTGTAGCGGAGGGTTTTTCGACAATTTTTTCCAATCTTGTAACATTAAAAACCTCCACTATAACCTCCGCTAGGGGGTGTTTTCCTTGTAGTGTATACATATAAGAGTACTAGTGCATCTTTCCTATATATATTGCATAGCCAAACTTGCAAATATTTGTTAATTATAGAGTAAATTTAAAATGGTGTGCTTTCAAAAAAGGGTAGTGGTGCATTAATATTTAAAGTGTGCATTGATAACCGCAAAAGCATTTAAAAAATGACAGGGACAATTTTTGGGATCGAATGCAATAAGTGGTTCCATTGCAATTGATGTCGAATGCCTGATATATAAATAAACAAACACTATGAAGTATTCCATGCCTAGAAAACAAAACTCATTTTGAAATAGTTGAAAGAGTAAAATTCCAATTCTAAAGTTTGCACCCACATAAAGAAAAAGGGATGCAACAAAAAAGTTAGGGTTTCTAGTATTGAAACTAACTATGGAATTTTTTTATTTTCTTTGGAATGGAATGTAAATATTAATAGAGACATAAATAATTAATGATTGTTTTGAAACAATTAGGGAAAAAATTGACATGAATAGTAAAAAGTTACATGCATAAAATTTATCCTCTACATATTTGTATACGACCTACAATCCCTTACAAATTTAACTCTTTAGAAAAATCTAGCTACCCGAAAGACTTCCCTGGTAAATATCTGTTGCAAGTCTCCCCTCAAACTTTTGGAAAAAACATGAAACAATGATTAGGGTTTCTATTATAATCTCACTTTTAGAAAATGAAATTCTAACTCATTTTTTCATTGAATATTTTAGTTCATTGATGATAAATGCATGTGCCATTATTTTTATTTTTTATTTTCGATTTTGGTGTACCTTAATAGTGATGTGCACTAGTGTGCTCTTTCAAAAAATGCACCTCTTTAATACAAATATAAATGTCCACTGGTTCCATTGAAAATCCCTTCAGATGTTCGTTTGAAGTTAAAATGTCACATGCATCCCAAACTTTCTTTTGAGAATACAAAGACATACATTACAATACTCGACAGGATACAAATGTTATTTAACTCACATCATATACTTAAACTAGCACAACCACTTAACTTGTGGCCAATGAACACCGATAGGACACAAGTTAATTTAAGTGTCACAAATAAGTAATAATTTATTTGTTACTTGTTGTCTTCCACGAAGCCCCGTATCCATGCATCGGCTAAGAGTTATCCATGCATTAGCTACCAATTATCCATGCATCAACTACTAGTTATTTTTTATATTCTTTTTTATTTTATAATTGTTTATTTTGAATTTTGAATGACTGCCATAAAATCAATCTGGGTAGTACACTTGCCTCATCCTCGTGCAATCTAGGAAAATCATAGATGCTAGTCCACCCCAAATTCTAAGATATAAACACATATCAATGTAAAAGTGGTTTAAAGAATCTATTTAAATTTAAATTATTATATACTTCTCAAACTTTATTTTAATAATGTAGACATGTATTGATTCTTGATTTGGTTCAAATACAAGAAGAAATAATATGATACAAAATGGCTAATTCTTTAGATTCCAATTCATTCCATATTGTTCATAGTAGATCATTTTCTCTATATTTTTCATAGTTTTTTGTAAATAAGTAGTCTTATATTAACATACTATACAAAAATTATAGTATTGGCCCTTCCTAGTTTCCTTTCTTCATGTTTGAAACATAAACAATGTTGTCTGAATACATAACATCAAATAATCCTTAGGGCCCCTCCCCCAAAGGAGAAAATAGAGAATACATTCCACCACCTATTCAATAGAGTCCATTGATTTAACAAAACAGAACACAACCTAGTATATGGATTGTAATTATACACAACAAAACTAGTATACCAGTCATAAACTCCCCATCTCGACAAAAATACTAACTTTCCTAAGTGAACGAGACTAGACACAACAAGCATTAATGATAAACAATGACCAACAAAACACAAGCCACCAAAGGGGCCATTACGACACCTGTGCATTCACAAGTAGAGGAGCCTCCCTAGAGCCACCTGAGCCATAGTTGCATTCCTTCTTTCCTTAAGAATGTCCTTAGGTGCAGAATCAAACACTCCCATCTGCGAAAGGTATGGGATTCCTGGATCTTTCCCCACTACATCAATTTTCATATGCAGGAGAAGAGTGCCATTGTACAACCCTTTCCATAAGGCCAAAGGAATTTCGTCACCCCTTGCTTCTCCTCTTGTTCTAGCAAGACACGACCTAGGGGACATTTAATAGCCCAATATGATGTGACTGTCTTCTCATATAGGCCATGCCTATCCCTTGAGGATCCTAGATCCTGAATCCAATGCTCTAGCACTAGAGAGTCTAGCGATAGGTAATTCTCCAACACCTCACACCAGACACCGTCTTCCATCACTTCCAAATCCACTCTAATGGATGGGGGAATGGAGGCGCGATATTGCCACTCCGCCTATGCATACCTTGTTTGTTTGCGTCTAGCTTGACGCTTCTGCCTATTATCTGGACTCCTCGACACCCAAATTGGATCCATTCCACCAATGACAAACAAGCATAGCTCAACAAGACTGTCCTGAGCATGGTACAAGAAAACACCACCACCACTTGCAGGCTGAGTGGATACCCCCATTCGACGAATAAATGAAAACCCACACAGGCCGATGGATACAGAAGATACATGGAAGGAAACTCCCATTAAAGAGGACAAGACCTTCCCACCTAGACGTAGAAATCTAGAACTCACCACACTAGTTTCAATCATTACACTTGTTAGAAGCCACTTGATATTCATACCTCCTTCTTTGGAAATCACTGTGTTCTATAACATGCTCATACCTTTACCACATGGGGAGATCGCCTGCATGCTCAAGCATACTAGGATTCCCTCCATACCACCTTCCCTCATAAAACTATGCTTGAAGCACGTGTCATCTCAGACCCTGCATAAGTCCTCCCTGCCACGTCACTTCCCATTCTAACCTCATCTGCATATGGGGATCCATATTGTTCATAGTTGATTAAGCTTAGATTTTATTTATATTTTGATTATATAATTGAATTTATGTTATTTATACACATGCATGTGAATAATTATATATTGAATTTTGTAGTATCTTGGTTTGGGATTGAGTTCAGATGCACAAGATATTCTTCCAGTAAAAAAAATACACAAACCCTTATCAAGAGAAAGATATTGCAAACATCTAGTAGGATAAAACATATAAGTTCTTTACCCCTCCATTGTAACATTACATCTTCCAACCACCATCCTAGTTCAGTGGTAGTACTTCACCATCAATTGGATCTCTTTTATGACATGCCAGTAGTATGCGGTTGTTCAAAATGCAAGGGGTTGAAGGAGAACCCTTGACATGTTACATTGCCCCATTATATTAATGATAGACTACCCAATGTTGATGGTATAATACATCCAATGGTTAAAAATCCAATAGGTTTGATAGAAAATACACGTAGGAACACTTTCATATGCTCCTTTCTTGAAAAGTTGGAAGTCAAAACAACTATGTTTCATTTTAAATTGACCAACCCATCTCCTTCTATTGAGTCACCCAAGAGTTGTATTTAGTAAACGTATGATATCAATGCCACACAAAACATGTCTTCTAGGAGATCCAAAAAGTTGTAAGAGCCGAGAGAAAAAATTTCTAAGTACACACCAAGTTTGGTTCAATTGTTGGAGCATATCAATGATTTCTCTCTCCTTGTTCATATATAAAGTAAATACCAAACATGTTACAACTGTGCTTTGTATGGTTCTTGGTCGTCTTCTCTACCTAGGCCTAATGTTGGTATTGGATTCTCCTTTTGTGTTAATAATTATATGATTGCCAAGTCTAAAGTAAATGTTGCAAATATTGGGTTTTTGAGCCTTTCACATGTATTCAATCCTCCCAAATAGTTTATATCACGTATGCCATTTTCCGGTCCTAATTATCATTGGGATGATTACCTGAATATCGTTAAATACAAATATATCATTTTCATATATAGTATGTGGATGAGTGGTTATGCTTATGCAAACTTTAACAAGAAGAACCTATTATATATCGATGGTTTTCCATCCACCCATGGGAACATTGTAGGATTATTTTTTTCATTTAAGGAACCATTCCAATGACAATGAGTTTTTTATGAAAAGGAAAGCAATCTATACTTTTTGTTGCGCATGTAACATGTAGTTTGTTTCCTAGTGACAAGTTTCCAATAAACCATAACTTTCATAGACCACCAACTTCTCATCAAAGATGCCTTGAATTGCAACTACCTTTATATGTCCCCTTGGGGTGTAAGAAAAACATCATTGAGCAATTGTTTTTATTTTATTTTTTAATGGAATTAATGTAAACATGTTTCTTACTTTGACATTTTGTTTTGTAAAGTGGTTGGTTGCACATGTTCTATTGGAAAAAGTATCCATGCTCCTAAGAATTGTTTGATATAATGTATAAACATACTAGATGCATTTTGTTCACTAATATCATCGATGTAATATTTAATAATTTTGCAATTAGAATTCTGAAAATGAATGAACTATCCACCATATTTTGTTGTACTCCACTACAATCCCAAATTGATATAAGGATACTAAATGAAAAAAATCGAAGATGAAGCATATTGAGCATGGTTGAATCCATTATCTATTCAATTCCTACTACGTCCCAAGTCACCAGTTCAAAATGTCTACAGTAACACTAGTTGTTCACATGCTAGATGGTAATTAAGAAAATTGAATAGAGTTTGGTATGGATGATTTGCTATGTGATATGAGTGCCATGGAGGAAATTTTGTTGCATGCATTCCGACAAGATGAGCTAGGGGATGATACTCATATCATGGAACCTTCTTTGAATTCTTGAAAATGCTCCCACCACCCCTCTCTTTGGATATGGATCAAAGTATACCCAACTAGGGTCATAAATGTTATTGTACAAATTGAAATCAATGTATGGTATGTCAGATGCATGTTTTTTGGAGATATTGAGGTAACTAACCATTAAATTTCCAATATTTTGAAAAATATTATCCCATGATAAATAATGAAAATGGTCGATTTTATGCATGATTTATAACAATGTACATTTATATTTCCCACCAACTATAGGTTACTGATAAGGTACTGTTGGTTGTGGAGCCTAATATTCGTTATTCAAAGGTCGTGTTTCAGTTGTGTCTAGATCCCAGTCCATGACGGGGGGGTTTGTGGGGCTTCCCCCCCCAAAATAGTCGCCATGGGGGGTATAGGGGAGGCGACGACTAGTTTGGGACCCCCTTGGAGGGGGTTCAGGGGCAGCGTCCCCATAGCCAAAATTTCGAAGAAAAATGCCTTGTAAAATGCTGTAATTTCATAGTCACAACTTGGTCAATAATGGGTGATTTATGGGCCCATGGTATTGGGTGTTCCATAGTATTTTCTCATGCTAATCACTCTTTAAAAGGAAGGCATTGTAATATGACTATGTATTGTAGCATTATAAAGATCTCTATGATTGTGTGAGAGAGATTGTGAGATAGTGAAGAAGAAGTTGCAACGGATGTGTTGTAGCTTGTATCCCTTCATTTGTTGGATGATTTAATAATAAGGACTAGCAATTTCTGTGTGGATGTAGCCCATCTTGGGTGAACCACGTTATATTGGTGTCTCTCTTGTATTGTGTTTATGTGATTTATATTTGCATGTTGTTTATTTTTATTTCTCCGCGATCATTTTTTTCTAACATTTGGTATCAGAGCCAAAGGTCTATTTGGAAGATAAACTCTCGGGAAAGAAGGGTTCTTAGTTTGAGTGGGAGCAATGGCGGAAGAAAGAAATTTTAATATCGAGAAATTTAATGGCCAAAACTACCAGTTATGGAAGATGCAAATGGAGGACTATATGTATCAAAATGATATATTCATACCGTTGGGAGGAAAATCAAAACAACCGGTGACTATGAAGGATGAAGAATGGGAGGTTCTTAACACATAGGAAATGGGAACAATACGGCTGTGCCTAGCTTCGTCGATGGATTTCAATATTTCAAAATAAAAGACAATGTAGGGTTTGATGAGTGCATTGGGTAAGCTGTATGAAAACACCTTGGCCTCCAACAGGGTATTTCTAATGAAGAGTTTATTTAATATGAATATGTCAAAAGGTGGATCTATTGCTGATCATTTAAATGAATTTAATACGATTACAAATCAACTAAGTTCTGTAAAAGTGAACCTTGATGATGAGGTTAGGGCTCTTCCAATATTGTGCTCACTGCCAGAAAACTGGAATGGCTATAAGTAACTCTATCTCTGGTTCAAACACTTTGGAATTTGATGATGTTGTTGGTGTTATTCTTAGCAAAGAAATGTGAAGGAAAAGCATAGGTGAGACATCAGGTAATGTATTGACCATGGAGAGCAAGGGAAGACAAAGGGAGAGAGGAAAGATCCTAGGTAATCGCAACAAGTCTAGGAAGGCCAGATCCAAGTCTAGATTGGGAAAGATAGAGTGTTGGAATTGTGGAAAGAAAGGACATCTGAGATCTCTAAAGAAGAAAGGAGATGGATAGTAGGAGACTACTTAGGAAGCAAATGTAGCAGGTGATGTGTTACAAGATGCTTTGATTCTTGCATTAGTTAATACTAGTGATTACTAGGTAGTATATTCAGGTGCTTCATGTCATGCTACACCCCATAGGAAATTCTTTCATTATTATGTTCTAGGCGATTTTGGACATGTTTTATTGGGTGATGATGAACCATGTAAAATTGTTGGAATGGGTAAGGTTTGGATAAATTTAAAGAATGGTGAATGGCTGCTAAAAGATGTAAGGCATATTCCTGCTATGAAAAGGAATCTGATCTCAACATGGAAGTTGGGAGATGGTGTTTGTTTATCTATGTTTGTAGAAATGTGGTGGAAGATCACTAAAGGATCATTGGTGATAGAAAAAGGAGATAGGATAGGTAAGTTGTATTTATTTCCTCATAATACTGACTGTTCTATCTCTTTAGCTTCCACAGGAGCATATACAACGTTGTGGCATCATAGGATTGGCCATATGAGTGAGAAGGAGATGCAGATTCTCCACTCAAAGAAGTTGTTTCCAAATATGAAGCAGGTAAGTTTGGAATTCTGGGAGAACTGTGTTTATAGAAAACAAAAGAGAGTGATATTTCTCAGGGTTTGGAAACATAAGAAGAGTGAAAAGTTAGAGCTCGACATACAGATGTATGGGAACTGGATCAGGTACAATCTCTTAGTGGCTCTCGTTATTATGTTACCTTTATTGATGATGCAACTAGAAAGACTTGGGTTTATTGCATTAGACATAAATATGATGTGTCTGCTACTATTAATAAATATAAATATTCGGTTGAGAATGAGACAGGAAAAAGGTTGAAGGGTCTCGGATCTGATCATGGAGGTGAGTACTATGACAATGAGTTTGATAGTAATTGTTCATACCATGGGATTCATAGAGAGAAGGAAGTCCCAAGAACACCACAAGAAAATGGTGTGTCAGAAAGGATGAACAAAACAATCATGGAGCATGCAAGGTGTATGAGATTGCATGCAGGGTGGTTGTTACACTTTTGGGAAGATGTTGTAGATATTGTTGTTTACTTAATAAACAAAGGGCCTTCTAGTGCTTTGGATGGTAGTATTCTAGAGAAGGCATGGACAAGTAAAAAGGTAAACTACTATTTTCTGAGAACTTTCAGTTGTGAAATATTTGTCCACATTGATAAAGAAAATAGAACAAATCTTGAGCCTAAATTAAAAAATGTACCTTTACTGGATACGGGGTTGATGATTTTGGTTATCGCTTATGGGATTATGAAAATAAAAAAAACATTAGGAATGGAGATGTGGTATTCAATGAAAGGTCATGTATAAATATTAATTATAGGGAAATAAATAGGAAAAGGAAAACACCGAGTACACAGTGCTTGATGAAATCAAATAAATGAAGTTCCAAAGGTGCTGAAAAATCAAGAACATCAGCATGTACCTCAAACTCCTGCAAGTCTTAGAAGACCTACCAGGTTAAGTAGACCCCCTGAATGATTCTCTCCTTCACTGTATTATTTATTAATGATTGGTTCTAGTGAACCAGAATGTTATGAAGAATCAATGTAGGTAGAAACTAGAAATAAGTGGGAGAAACGAATGAATGAGGAGATGCTCATTGTTAAGAAACCAGACTTAGGATTTGGTTCAGTTTCCTGTTGGTAAAAGAGCATTGCAGAATCAATGGGTTTACTGGTTGAAGGAAGAAGATGGAGGAAATAAGCAGTACAAGGCCAAAATTGTTGTAAAGGGTTTGCATAGAAGAAAGGTATAGATTTTGATGAAATATTTTCTATCGTTGTTAAAACGAATTCAATTATAACTATTTTAAGTCTAGCGGTGGTATAATATTTGCATGTTGAACAGTTAGATGTAAAAGCATCATTTCTCCATGGGGATTTGAAGGAAGAGATTTATATACAGTAGCCACAGGGGTATGAGGTCAAATGGAAGGAGAACTTGGAATGAAAGTTAAAGAAGATCTTGTATGGCCTGAAGCAAGCTCGAAGGAAGTGGTATGTGAAATTTGACAAGTTTATAACAAAACAAGGTTATAGTAGATGCCATTTTGACCACTGTGTTTATTTCAAGAGGCTATATAATGGAAGATATATTATCTTGTTATTATATGTGGATGACATGTTTGTTGCAGGGTCTAACATGCATGATATAAATGTGCTCAAAAGGAAGTTAGAAAATTCATATGTGATGAAGGATTTGGGTGCTGCAAAGCAAATGCTTGGTATGAGAATAACAAGAGATAGGAAAAATCACAAATTGACATTGTCTCCGGGTGAGTACATACAAAAGGTATTGGATAGGTTTAGAATGCCGAATGAAAAACTAGCTGGTACACCTTTGGCCATCCATTTCAAACTAAGTAAGGATATGTTTCTCAAGACATAGCAAGAGATAGAATACATTTCCAGGGTTCCCTATTCATCAATAGTTGGTAGCTTGATGTATTCCATGGTGTGCACAAGACCAGATATTGCACATGAAGTGGGAGTTTTGAGCAGGTATATGAACAATCTAGGTAAATAACATTGGAAGGAAATACACTGGATTCTCATGTATTTGAGAGGTACTACTACTTATGCATTATGTTTTGGAGCTTCAGACACTGTTTTATAGGGATATGTTGATGCATATATGGTAGGTGATAAATATAGCAGGAGGAGCACCATTGGGTATGTATTTACTATAGGTGGAATGACAATAAGTTGGATTTCGAAGCTGCAAAAGGTTGTTTCATTTTTAACAATGGAAGCAGAGTATGTTGCTGATATAAAGGCTAGTAAAGAGATGATTTGGTTACATAGGTTCATGGATGAATTGGGTAAGAAGTAGGACAATAGGATGTTGTATAGTGTCATCCAGAGTGCCATTCATCTTGCAAAGAAATCATCCTTCCATTCTAAGACTAAACATATACAACTCAATTACCATTTCATACGGTATGTTCTGGAAGATGAACTGTTGAAGCTAGAAAAGATACACACTAGCCAGAATCCTACAGACATGTTAACAAACATGGTAACTAGAGAGAAAATGAGTTTTTGCTCTGTTTCAGTTGGCCTTTAAGCATGAAGGTGAATATGAGAAATTTTCAAGATCCAAGGTTCAGAGCATAGCCCAACAAGTGCAAGAGCGATGGAGTTGCTGTGATAAGTCTCAAAGTGGGAGATTTTTGGTTGTGGATCTTGATATTCCTTATTCAGAGGTCGTGTTTCAGTAGTGTCTAGATCCTATCCCATGATGGGGGGGTTTTGGGGGTATTTACCCCCAAAAATAGTCACCATGGGGGGTCCTGTCGGGGGGGATGGCGATGAGTTTGGGAGAAACACCCTCGTAGAGAAAAGTTCAGAAAAAAATGCCTTATAAAATGTTGTAATTTCATAGTTATCACTTGGTCAATAATGGGTGATTTATGGGTCCATGATATTGGGTGTTCCATAGTATTTTCCCATGGTAATCGCTCTTTAAAAGGAAGGCATTATAATATGGTTGTGTATTGTAGCATTATAAAGATCTCTATGATTGTGTGAGAGAGATTGTGCGAGAGTGAAGAGGAAGTTGCAGTGGATGTGTTGCAGGTTGTATCCCTTCATTTGTTGAATGATATAATAATAAGGGCTGACAATTTCTATTTGGATGTAGCCCATATTGGGTGAAACACGTTATATTGGTGTCTCTCTTGTATTGTGTTTATGTGATTTATATTTTCATCTTGTTTATTGTTATTGCTCCACGATCCCGTTTTTCTAACATGTACTTTCGAGTGAAAATGTCTTTCCCAGTAGTTGTGAAGAGGAAAACCAAATGTCAAAAAAGTTGGGTGTCTGATTATTTAAAAGAAAATATTTCAATGATCTATTCAAACAATTGGGTGGCTAACCAAACCAGAGATAAATATGGTGCATCCAATCATTAACCACATGGTGAAGAGGATGCACTAAACATAGGTATCAAGTACAACAACTCCATAATAATTTCTATGTGTATTTTTCTAAATTTATAATGCACACACACACACACACAAGGGTGAGTGCATGAAGATGGTGGAGCTTTTATATGAAATTGGATTTTTAGAAAATGAATCATGTGTATTCCATAATTTTTTCTTTTCTCAACCATTTCTTTAAAAAATTATATGTTGCACTACTAGACAGTGACCTCTACATGCTATAAAAAATTGTAACATCTCGATAATTCATAAAAATTTAAAAATTTTAAATCAACATTAAATGTAAATAATTGTAAATGCGGAAAGAATAAGTGCCTATACAGACAACATTAAGTAACGAAGTCATTAATGAAGAAAACAATTAATTATTGAGACTCTTAACTAAAGACAAAAGTATTGACTGTGACACGTCTTACTCCTGTTGAGATGCTTACGACATTGGTTTTATTTGTGTTAACAGTGACTCTCGATATTATGCGATAGAATTTTATTGACTAGGTTCTGACAGTTGCTTTGATGATGATGAAAGGGTGCTACGAGGTACCCTGAGGTTTACTTAGGTACGATTAGCTAAGGCATTTGAAATCTGGTTCTATGTGCAGAACGCAGGTAAGAAATTCTACCACAACCAAGAGTGAAGAGTACATGAGTTTTTCAATTCATCATCAATATAAAATGAACCAAAACTAATTGCTACCCTGCGAGAACAAGTTACGAGAGGTATGGATGTTTGGTTTCTGATTCAAGTTTACGTGCTGGAATACAAACTCTTCAACACATCGCCAGTTTGCTTGTTATAATGCTATTTACTGTTTAATTTGAGAAGTCAGCTAAAATATCTATTTCTATATCAATGTAATGATCGAATGTCCATTGGTAATTCTATTTGAAATCTTGGAAAATAATAGAGTTTATATTATTTAGAAGGAAATCTACTATTGTAATATTGCAACAACAAAATCTATAGCCTATCCTAAGTCTACAATTATCATTTAATCATATGACAAGACTTAACATAAGGAATATAGAGTGTATATAGTTCTTATGCTATGCTCTTAGCATTGTAGTTTGTATTAACTATACCCTAGTCTTATTTTATTTGTTGACTTATCACAACATAACAATTATACATAATATATATCTATTACCCTATGAAACTATACAAAACAAACATGTGATGTGAACATTTGGTATTGACCATGCATTCATGCTAATCCAAGAAATGTGTGATAACAACATTATCACAATATGTATACAAACCTTTGAACTATACAAACCTTCGAAAACATATGACAATTGCACACAAGGATCTAATGCAATAACTATGCTAATGATGACGGGTTATAAAGACTCGATACTTGACATGATTTCAAATCTGGCGTTGATAGGATTTTTAATAATTTTGATCCACTAGAGGGGGAAGTGGATGCCATGGTGTAGGGCCTTCACGTGCTTGGGGTTTGTAAAGAGCACAAAAAGACTGAGCTGTGCCATGCACAAGCTTCTCGATTCACTTACCTGAAAGTTGGTAGGTGCAGCTATTAAGTTGTATTGATTGTACTGTAGGTTCAAATATCAATGTGCCCTACTAGCAGGTTTGTTGATGTATATGTAACTTCGGAATGTATTTCACATATATGTATATTGTATTCCTATAGAGATGGTATTATTCCTCTATAAGGAAGTGTTGTCATTTATATTGTAAGTGTCGTAACTTATACTTGATGGGTTATTAGACCACCTTGTTTGGGGTCGGCCATGTATAAGTCATGTGGGTCAAAGGGTTATTAGACCACCCTATTGGGGGTTGGCCAACTCAGCATTATGTTATGTGGTTAAGTTCGAGCCTACATGAGTTAGGTAAAAAGGCAAGTCAAGTCAAGTATAAATAGAGTGCGGGAGGCACTCTATTTACTCACTCACTTCTCACACATGCACTCAAGGAGGAGTGGCGCACTTATGGAGGAGGAGGATCTGCTGCTAGGTTATGGCTATCTCTCTTGGTTGGTTGTATCATTGCTCTATCTATCTCTGAGGAAGTTATTGGGGTTTTTCACCTTTATGGTTTTCCCCAAGTAAATCTTTGTGTCTCTTGTGTGCTTGCATTATTGTCTCCATGATTGATATGCTGTACATGTTGTTCTCTCAGTTAAGATCCTAGATCAGATTGAATTAAATTCTGAAAATTTAACATGGGGTCAGAGCTAGCCTGAAAGAAGGCATGATATGGCATGTATGACACTTGTTGCAATTATGATGCTAGGGCTTGATATAGCAAAAACCAGTCATCGTAGCACTTTCGCTATAAATCCGTTTTGGAAAATTTTTCGGATCTGAAATTGTTATAGGACAAAGATTAAATCTCTAGGTACCTTGTGTCCAAAGGAAAACCTCTAATTCGTTGTACTTTGTGATTTATGATCTATACAATATAGGGTTTCTGCCTCTTCCATATCTGAGTCAAAATCAGGTGACCTTGGGAAAAAGGTCATATCTTGGGCTAGGAAGCTCCAAATGAAATTTCGTAAAAAGTTTCAAGTAGTACACAGTCTGTACTATCTCAGAAAACGTTATTAGAGGCCTAAGTTGAACTAGTGACACGTGGCACTCCGTACAAGTTCGCTCTCCTGTATTATCCCATAAACAGGTCATGTTACGACACTTGGCATAACTCTCTCTCAGAGAGTCCAATTGAGGTCATACCTGTTAGGATGGAAATATAACAAGCCGCGCTATCTCAGGAAATGTTTTTAGAGGCTGAAGTTCAAACAGTGACACGTGGCACGCCGTACAAGTTCGCTCTTCTGTTTTATCCCGAAACAGGTCACGTTGCGACATTTGGCATAACTCTCTCTCAGAGAATCCAATTGAGGTCAGACCTATCAGGATGGAAAGATAACAGGTCAGGCTATCTCAAGAAACTTTTTCTAACCCTATGGATCAAAAATTTCTAAGTTACACCAGAAACAATCAGGTACATATTTATGTCAAAACAGAATTATTTTTGAGTACCTTCATTCATGGCTTCCGGAATTTAGGGCTTTGGAGAAAGTTGGAATTTTTGTAATCGGAGACCACGGCTGGATGCTACTCATCAAAATAGAAATTTAGAGACCAAGATCAGAATTTTTGGTTGGGCAGAAGGTCGGGCTTGATTAGACCCTAGTTCGGGACTTTGATCAGAAAAGTGGAAAATTAGGGCTTCTGTAAAAATGGGAATTTTTGCAATCTGTGACCACGGCTGGAAGCTCCTCAGAAAAATAGAAGCTTAGAGCTTTGGATCAAACCTTTTGATGGGGCAAAAGAGTGGGCTTCATCAAACCCCAGTTCAGGGTCACGTCTAGTGAATCCGAAAGTTTCAAAGGCAAAATTGAGGAGTAAAACTTTGCAGTTTTCAAATTCTGAATATACCAGTTTGATCAGCTCATCAAGGCGCATATTTCTATCCTTTCGGAAGTTTGAAATTCAAAGTTTGAATTTTTGGGGTTTCTCTGACAAACCCATATCCAGCTCCAGGTCCAGTTCTTGCAAATCAAGTGGATTGGGTTAATCCTAGAAGAAGATGGATTGGTCACATGCATAAGTGAAGAAGTTCCTGTCTCAGAGGGAGATGAGGATAAGGCCTTACATAAGAAGATTACAAGCGATCTCGACAGGTATGACTCATCGAGGTATGTTTCGATATTTGTCCATGATTAAGTTTATGGTATGTTTGTCTTCATGTTATTACGGTTAGTACAATTTTGATTTTAGATTTGTCGTATCACCTTAACAAAATTATGAATGCATGATAGAAGATATTCATTGGTTAGGGTGTTGACACTTATGATTGTACTAATGCATTATGGTGTTGTATGAGGTTTATGTTGTCTACTAACATGAAAGGTACACCAAGAAAGACAAATCATGTTCTGGTCCAAGAACATATGATCATGATAACATGAGGACAAAGATTCATCCATTGTCATGGATCTCATAGAAGATCCATTTATGAGGTATGTATAACTTGGTTTTGTAATAGTTAACCTATGAGATATACAGGTTACTAGCACAAGTCATTAAAAAGAACAAGAAGACATCATGTGAGTATGTTAGACATAAATAGCTAGCATGCTAATCCAGGTATGTTTTTCCTATATCAAGATAGAATCCTACCTTGTGTTAGGATCTTATACTGTTGTTGATAATGATTATTCATGAAGTCATAGGTTTGAATAATCATGATTGTATGCATATTATGTTTCTTACCATAATTGATGATATGACTAACCAGAAGAATCATGATGGTATAGGTTTGAATAATCATAGGTTTTATGCATTTTATATCTCTTATCTTGATTGATGATTCAACTAACCTGAAGAGTCATAGGTTTGAGTAATTACAGGTTTAGACATGTTATGTTTCTTATGATTTGACTAACCATAAGAATCCTACATAAACCTTGAATGCTAATGCTTATTATTTCTGTTTGAAATGATCATGACTATACATGCTTGAGATTATTTTGTTTTAATAGTATACTAATGAATGTATGATTTTATATGAGATCACAAGGATAACACATTCATGATACTAATAAGCATGCATAGGGACCAAGGATGAATATGAGATTCAAGAATAGGTAATCCAGGAAGCAAAGATCAAGAGGGAGTACATTCCAGTGGTTTATGCAAGGATGCAGATATTCAGAGGGAGTTGACCATCTCTCTACATCCCACAATAGAAAGGTGTAGAAGAAGCTACTTCAGATTAGGACTCCAGCAGCTCCTGCAAGGAAGCGAAGACTCAGAGGGAGTCCACCCAACGAATAAACAAAGATAAGTATTTGAATTGTCATTTCTTAAATAATACTGTTCAATAATGTATATACTGATGTTCCTAGAATTAGGTTGTGTATTATGCATATTAGAATAATTGCATTGATGAACAGTATACTCCTAATATGCATGGGTAAGTGGCCTATGGCACTGTACAACATTCCATTGCTACTTATCTAGAATGAAACCTCTTTGCTGACATGTTGAGAGTTGTGCACACTCTTAACAATGTTCTGGTAGAGATTGGAAGGCATCTAGAAAGTTACGGGATATGGATAAATGTTGTATTGAAGCATTGGCTAAGATAATTGACTGTATGACATATTTCTTTATGCGTAAGAATTTGTTCTGAAAATTATGAGATGTTTCTAATCATGCAATTTAACCTGTTTTGTAGGAAATACCGTATATCTTCACCTACAAAAGGACTACAACATTTGTTCCAGCAACAAAGATATCTATTGAAGATATTGAAGTTCCCAGGATCTGGGATGAAGAAATGAAATGCCATGATCCGTCGATCATGAAAAATGATGTTTGGGATGTAATCCCAAAGACATGAAGGGAAGTTTGCTATGATATCCAAATGGAACTATCAGATCAAGCATGTTGCAGATGGAAGCATAGAGAAATATAAAAGTGATGAAATAGAAGATACACCAGATGGATTCAAGACAACTTCCTTGAATGGTGTAGATGAAGAAGAAGTGTATGTGGAGCAGCCACTTGGTTCTGAGACACATGATAGGAAATCATATATGTGCAGAACTTGGTATGGTGAAGATAGATTGATTTCCGACACGCAGCGGAAGCTTACTACCGAGTTCGAGATGAAGAACTTGGGGATGATGCACTATTTGTTTTTGGCATGGAGGTGTGGCAGAGTGCAGGAGGAATCTTCCTTGGACAAGGGAAGTATGTAGTAGAGATCCTGAATAGGTTCGGGATGATGGATTGCAAGGCCATGGACACACCTATGGCATCGAATCTGAAGCTTCTATGTGATGCTTCATCTGAGCTGATTGATGTCTCTATGTATCATCAGATGATTGGGTCATTGATGTACCTGACGAACACGAGACCAGACATTTGCTTTGTTGTGAACACATTGAGCCAGTTCCTGACGGATCTGAGGAGTGTTCACCTGGTTGCTGTAAAGCATGTTCTGGGGTACCTGAAGGGTATAGTGGATTATGGGCTCAAGTATGAGGTGAATCAAAAGTTTAACCTGCAGGGTTATGTTGATTCAGATTGGGCTGGCAGTGCTGCAGATAGGAAGAGCACATTTGGGTGTTGCTTCAGTATGGGATCAGGTGTGATCTCTTGGTTTAGTAAGAAGCAGTCCTGTGTAGCATTGAGTACAGCTGAGACAGAGTATGTTGCAGCCTGTTCAGCTAGTTGTGAGGCAGTATGGCTACGGAAGCTACTGTCTGAGTTATTTGATCTCCCGTTGGAGGCTACTGGTATCTTCTGTGATAACCAGAGTTGTGTGAAGCTGTCCGAGAACCCAGTGTTTCATGACAGGTCGAAACACATAGAGATCAAATATCACTATATCATGGATATGGTGCAGAGAGGAGCTGTGAAGCTTCTGTATGTTGCGACGGACGAGCAGATTGCAGATGTGCTGACGAAGCCACTAGCCAGAGTGAAGTTCGAGTACTTCAGAGAGAGGCTTGGCGTTATTCAGATCAAGGACACTTCGAGGAAGAAGTGATGGACACATTTGCTGAAGCCATTCCAAGCATGTTGGAAGGAGGATCCTTCACATGGCTGTGGATGTAAGCGCTGGATAATGGGCATTAGGATGATGTTCTGGTTTCTGCTTGGATATGATCAGTTGGATCATTTATGTATGTATGCATCATGTTGGATGCTGGATATGATCAGTTGGATCATTTATGTATGTATGCATCATGTTGGATGCTGGATATGATCAGTTGGATCATTTATGTATGTATGCATCATGTTAGATGCTGGATATGATCAGTTGGATCATGTGTATGTATTTTGTATATGCATCATGTTGGATGATTGGACCATGTATCTGTATATGTATCAGGTGGATACATTTTATGATCAGGTGGATCATGTATGGTGATATGTATCATGTATCAGGTGGATACATTGTATGATCAGGAGGATCATGTATGATGATATGTATCGGGTAGATACTTGGTATGCATCAGGTGGATGCATTGATGATCAGGTGGATCATGCAGCAGGATGTTGCAGTGATGATCAGGATGATCATAGATGACGAGCTTCAGGATGTTGCTCCAGATGACATGCAGCAGGATGTTGCAGTGATGATCATAGATGACGAGCTTTAGGATGTTGCTCCAGATGACATGCAGCAGGATGTTGCAGTGATGATCAGGATGATCATAGATGACGAGCTTCAGGATGTTGCTTCAGATGACATGCAGCAGGACGTTGCAGTGAGGATGATCAGGATGATCATGGATGCATCAGGATGATGTATGGTGAGTATCAGGATGATACTCTATGGCCGTGGATCAGGTTATGCAGATGAGAATGTAATCCGGTGCCCTGGGAGATTTGCAGATGGTCTTTCGAGGTTTTGCCTATGGCATGTAATATCGGTGCCCTGGGACATATGGAAAATGCTCTTTCGAGGTTTTGCTCTGGGAGGACATGTAATTCGGTGCCTTGGGAGATCTGCAGATAGTCTTTCGAGGTTTTTCCTATGGCATGTAATAGCGCCCTGGGATATCTGGCAGATGCTCTTGCGGGGTTTTGTCCTATGGCATGTAATAGCGCCCTGGGAGATCCGATAGGTTGGGCTGTGTGCCCGTAATCAGTCCTGGGATGTTCTTGCGAGGTTTTGCCATGACCAAATGTAATAGCACCCTGGGAGATTTCAGGTTGGAGTTGTGTACCCGTAACATCCTGAGATGCTCTTGCGAGGTTTTGTGGTGGACCACATGTAATTTGTGCCCTGGGAGATTTCAGGTCGGAGTTGTGTACCCGTAACATCCTGAGATGCTCTTTTGAGGTTTTGTGGTGGGGTCACATGTAATAGCGACCTGGGAGATCCTACAGGTCGGAGTTGTGTACCCGTAACATCCTGGGATTCTCTTTCGAGGTTTTGTGACGCACGTAATAAGTCCTGAGGATTCCACAGTATGGCCAGTGATGATGAAGACCTGCAGGTGGTGGGCCTACATCCAGTATGAAAAAGGACTGGCTCTGTAGAACTTCCTATGACGAGTAGATTCAGAGATTGATTGAGATAGCAGCAGCAGTGACGATGATGATGACTTGATGACGATTATCTAGTGACAATGATCCAGAGAAGATGACTTATGCTAGAAGAACTGTGCTGAGAAATACCTTCCTAGTTAAGAGGGAGTGTTGATGTATATGTAACTTCGGAATGTATTTCACATATATGTATATTGTATTCCTATAGAGATGGTATTATTCCTCTATAAGGAAGTGTCGTCATTTATATTGTAAGTGTCGTAACTTATACTTGATGGGTTATTAGACCACCTTGTTTGGGTTTGGCCCTGTATAAGTCATGTGGGTCAAAGGGTTATTAGACCACCCTATTGGGGGTCGGCCCACTCAGCATTATGTTATGTGGTTAAGTTCGAGCCTACATGAGTTAGGTAAAAAGGCAAGTCAAGTCAAGTATAAATAGAGTGCGGGAGGCACTCTATTTACTCACTCACTTCTCACACATGCACTCAAGAAGGAGTGGCGCACTTATGGAGGAGGAGGATCTGCTGCTAGGTTATGGCTATCTCTCTTGGTTGGTTGTATCATTGCTCTATCTATCTCTGAGGAAGTTATTGGGGTTTTTCACCTTTATGGTTTTCCCCAAGTAAATCTTTGTGTCTCTTGTGTGCTTGCATTATTGTCTCCATGATTGATATGCTGTACATGTTGTTCTCTCAGTTAAGATCCTAGATCAGATTGAAGTAAATTCTGAAAATTTAACAAGGTTATCCATCATTGATATCCCTATGATCTAAGGCTGTGTTCAAACCCTAAATTGCATTGGTAATGTTATGGAAGATGGTTTTCTTGTTTCTAATGTTATGCTCAGTAGTAAGGTAGTGGAGCCGACTGAAATTGCTATAATGTAGGAGTGTTTGATTTTTTGGGAGGAGGTATCCTCCATAGTCTTGAACCCAAGACCTGCGTAAAATTTTTAAGAGTTACAAGCTTAGGCTTCGTCGTCCTAGCTTGGAGTGAAGTTTCCAAGCTCAGAAACTTCGTTCTAAAGGGTAAGTAAATTGATACTCATTGCAATACTGTAAAATCTCTTCATAATTGTGACTGCATACTTATAATCCTTCGAATTTGTAATATGGCAGGTACCCATATCATTGAAAGGTTTCTATGCCGAGGGTTTGAAATGGAAGTGCTGCAATTGCTTTCGGGTAAGCCTCGGTGGTTCTTGAAACCTCGTAGGTGCCTCTGGCACGATTTAGCTTGTGAATAAGGTATGACGATAGTTGGAATTTCAACCTGGTTCAGAGTAATAGTTGAGTTTTAGTTTTACTGTTTTATTTTGGTCAAGATAGAAAATAGGAGATACACTCTCGGTTTCATGATGTTCTTCGGCCCTGTGATGTCTTGCTACGTCGATTGAGATGAGCTTCGAACATGTATTTTGCACTGTTATTTTGTTTAAGGGATAAACCCTGTGTAGTTTTTGGAATCGTGAACCATCCGAATGTAAACTCTGATTAAGTTTAAAATGAAGTTTTGAATATGGACTGTGAACCGAGGGTGTACATTTTTTTGTAAGTCAGAGGCTCCTTTGAAGAAAGAATGCTTGTTTAAAAATGCATTTTTTAGATAACAAAAGTTTTGGATTTGTGATGAAATGAAATTTGGTTTGGCTATATGTCTTTCAAGATGGTTAATGCCTCCGGGTTCTATCTTGTTTAAAGAAATGAAACCCTACCTGGAGTTTTTCCTGGCAACTTTACTTGTGCAGAGAAATTTGAACCACGAAAATAAATAGGCCTTAATTCGTATGTGTGAATGTTTCGAAGCTGTGTACATTTCAATGCTAGGGTTGTGAGCTGAAATTAGACATTGATACAAGATCGTGCTTTTGGCTAAAAGGTAAATAATACCTCACTGGTAGTTTTTTTTTTTACTTGAATAAAAGATAGTTGAAATGTTGTCTAGGGTTTAGATATCAAGCTGCTGTAACTTCAACAATAAATGTCTATTATTTCCATGAATGTTTTTATGAAGTGTTATGAACTGTGTACTAAAAGAACGTTTAGATTCTAGGATTTGTGATAAAAGGATTTCTTGATGACACTATGAAGGTAATTACATTTTAATGATGAAATCCAATGTAATAGCTAGTGAAGAAATAATACATATTCACTTATAATAATTCTATGCATGGAAATAATTATTGCAGCTGATATGTTCTCCTGTAACATAAATACTCGAAAGCATAGAATCAATACTATGGCAATACATTCTATTACTATCTGAATTGGATGGAATCAAAATTGAAAACTATAGATCTATAATGAAATAGAGTATGTTTTCTTCTACTGATAAGAATTAGATGAACGATATACATCTGTTACAAAATATTGTATCTTTATCTTCCTGCATCTTTTCTTAGAAATGAAACAACATAATTAAAAGAATAACATAGCATTCTTCAGTTCATTCAATCTGGCATTCAACCTATCTATTCATCTACCTTAATTTACTTCTCTATACTGGAGTACGATGCAAATAACATCACGGGGAAAAATATAGAGAAGGTTTTCATTCTATCATTTCATTCAATCATTCAATCTTTAGAAAAAAAAAACATACTCCCTTTCAGAAAATAAAACAAGAATTAACAGAAGAACAAGTAAAACCTGAACCAGTAGATAAGTGGACAAACACACAAGAAGCATGTTCCTCCCAACCTACTCCTAAAGACAACTTAGATGTCTTCCTTAGGACCCCCGAGCCTGTTCACTGAACCACCAGGAGGAAGAAAATTTTAGAAGCTTAGGTCATCCACTTGCAGCGGCAATATTTTGTTTAGTCTTAAAGACTTAGCAGTCAAAGAGACCTGCACCAACACCTTTGGTTGTCCATCTCAGAAAAAATAATTTGCAGACTTACAATTGTACTCTCCACAGCCTCCCTATTCGAATCTCTCAGTATTCACTTGATGTACATGAGGAAATATTTTCTGCAGAAAAAATATTGTAAGAGCTACCTACTCAATTCGAATTGCCTTATATAGGCTACCTAAGCCTTTTTAGTAGTTAACTGGTCATTAGTGAGCTGCCTGCTCACCTCCCTCCACCTGGATGAGGAATGCCACAAATTTATGGGTAGTTCTCCCATAACCAATAGCTAGTGGTAGAGTGCAAATGCTGGCATCTGTCCGATGCCTTCTAGCAGCTTCCATTCCTCCTAGTGGGTCAGTGAACACTCTTGTAATAGTTTTCTTGAGTGTCTATCTCCTATTTTAATTTATTAAAAAATAATAATGAGTCATTGCAATCACCTTTGACCAGATTTGGTCATAATTACAAAACTTTATAATTATTATTTAACATAAAGTATTTTGCAAAATTTAAAATAAATATTCCTCAAAATTTGGGTAGGTGACATACACCCCCCCTTAAGTCTCAACATCGTCCTCGATGTTGCTTTATTCACTCTCTGAATGTTCTTGGAACAGAGTTGGGTATGCTTCCCGCATACTACTTTCCAACTCCCAGGTTGCATCTGCTGGGCTAAGGTGCTTCCATTGCACCTTTACTTGTCCAATGGTGCGATTCCGGAGTAGGGTTTCCTTCCTTGCGAGGATACAATCCGGTTCCACCAGAAAATTGATGTCGTGTTCCACCTAAACATCATCCCAATTTACAACATGAGTAGCATCATGCACATATTTCTTTAAAAGTGAAACATGAAAAACATTATGTATTTTGAATTTTGAGGGCAAGGCCAATTGATATGCCACAGGTCCAATCCTTGACAAAATTTCAAAAGGACCACAATACCTGGGTGCCAGTTTGGCACAAATTCCCAATTTCAAGTAACTCTTTTTCGGCCTTACCTTAAGAAAAACATGGTCACCAACTTGGAACTCTTTATGAGTTCTTCTAAGGCCTGCTTGACTTTTCTACCTATCCTGGGCAGCTTTAAGATTTCCTTGTACCTATTTCACAATTAGTTCTAACTCCTACAGTAATTCAGGTCCTAAAATTACCCTGTTAACTGGATCACTCCAAGAAACTGGTGTGTTACATTTCCTACCATAAAGAATTTCAAACGGGCTAAGCTTGGCTGATGCATGGTAGTGATTGTTATAAGCAAATTCTACTAAATGCAAATAGTCCTCCCACTTACTAGGCTGATCCTTAACATACATCCTTAGCATGTCTTCCAGAACTCGATTCACCTTTTTTGTATGTCCATCCGTTTGTGGATGAAATGCAGTGCTGAAGTTTAAGGTTGTATTCAATACTTTAAACAAAGACTTCCAAAAATTTCCTGTAAACTTTGAATCCCGGTCCGAAACTATTACCTTTGGTATCCCATACAGTTGGAAAATCTGCTTCATAAAAATTTCTACAATGTTTGGAGCCTTATCAGTAGTTTTTACAGGGATAAAATGTGTTGCTTTGCTAAGTTTGTCCACTACAACCATGATGGAATCATGCTGTTTTTTATTCTTTGGCAATCCAGTGATAAAATCTATACTTATGATTTCCCATTTCCAGCTAGGTATAGGTAATGGTTGTAATAATCCAGCAGGATGTTGATGTTCCACCTTTACTTTTTGACAGTCAAAACACTTGGCTATATACTTTGCTACTTTGTCCTTCATTCTGGGCCAATAGTACTCTTTTTGTAGCATGGTGATGGTTTTCTGATAACCTGGATGGCAAGAATAATGGATTTTATTCATCTCATCCAAAATCAGAATTTTTACTACTGGTATGTTGGGTACATACAACCTGTTTTTGTACAACAGCAACCCATTTTCCTTCAAGCTGAAATCTGCCATGGAATTTTCAGGACTATTTTCTACTGCCATTTCCTATAGTTTTATGTATTCTTAATCAGTCTTAATTCCTTCAAAAATCTAATTTTCCAAATTTGTTGCGTATGTGCTGATGGCTGAAATAAAATGCATCCTTGCATTATGACTTAACGCATCAGCAACCTTATTCTCCTTCCCTTTGATGTGCTGAATTTCAAAATCGTACTCACTCAGAAAAGTTAGCCACCTAGCTTGCCTAGCATTCAAATTTTTCTGATGTAATAAATATTTCAGCCGCATGTTATCTGTCATTAAAGTAAATTTTCTGCCAATCAGGTGGTGACGCCACATTTTCAAGGCATGAATTATTGCTAACAATTCTAGATTGTAAGTAGAATAATTCTTCTCATGTATTTTCAGCTTTCTAGATTCATAGGCTATGGCATGTCCTTCCTGTGTTAGGCCTCCTCCAAGTCCGTCATTACATGCGTCAGTACATACTACAAAATCCTTATTAGGATCTGCATACCTTAAGATAGGTGTTGTTGTCAGTAATTCCTTCAACCTTTTAAAACTGTCTGCACACTTCTGATCCCATACAAACTTCTTTCCTTTCTTTTGCAAGGACGTAATGGAGTTCGCAATATTTGAAAACCCTTCAATGAATTTTCTATAATACCCAGTAATACCCATGAATGATCATACATCCGTCACATCTTTAGGAACCAACCATTCATTAATGGCCTTTATCTTAGTGGGGTCAACTAAAATTCCTTCCTTAGAGATTATGTGTCCTAAGTATTGAATCTTATGTTTGTAAAAATCACACTTACTGAACTTAACATACAATTGGTGATCTCTCATAACTTGCAGAATGATACCCAGATGTTCATCATGTTCTTCCTTGCTTTTAGAATATACTAAAATGTCATCGATAAATACAACGACGAATTTATCCAAGTATTTGTGTAGAATTTTATTCATTAGGCACATAAATACTGTTGGGGCATTAGTCAACCCAAACGGCATGACCACAAACTCATAATGTCCATATCGCGTTCTAAAGGCTGTTTTGAAAATGTCTTCATCCTTCACATGAACCTTATGATATATGGACCGTAAGTCAATCTTGGAGAATATCGTTGCTCCGTGTAGCTGATCAAATAGATCATCAATGCGGGGCAGCAGATATCTATTCTTGATCGTCATTTTATTCAATTGGCAGTAATTGATGCAAAGCCTTAAGGTGCCATCTTTTTTCTTTATAAAAATGACCGGTGCTCCCCAAGGGGACACGCTGGGTCTTATATACTTCCTATCAATCATTTCCTTTCAACTGATATTTTAACTCATTTAACTCTAGTATATTCATTTGTTATGGAGCTTTAGAATTTGGGACTGCAATAGGTATTAACTCAATAGTAAAGTCTAGATCTCTTTTAGGAGGTAATCCTGGAATCTCTTTAGGAAAAACATCTTGGAAATCATTCAAGACAGGTATGTCTTTTATTTTCAGTTTGTCTTCTATAGTACTTGACTCCTCATTTACCACATTTACTGCAAACATTTGGCATCCTTTTTTATTGCTTTCTTTACTTGCATGGTTGAAATCTGTCTAATGGATGCCTTTCTAGGAATTCCCTTAACTTCTACTGTCCTTCCTTCATCATCCCAACAAATGAAACTTTTATCATATCAATTTAGAATGACATGATGGGATTCTAACTAGTCCATCCCAATTATGATGTCATATGAGCCTAAAGGCAAAAAATTTAACTTGATCTGTGTTGTTAGCTGATTCATAGATAAAACACAACTTTCCAAAAACTCACAAACTTTTCTTTTCGTTCCTGTTGCTAGTCTAACTAACCAAGATTTATTGAATTTTTCAGTTTTCAACTTAAAACTCTCTACAATAACTGGTGATATATAACTCAGACTAGCACTTGGATCAATCAAAATAGAGACTGGATGGTTTTGTAGCATACCTTCAACCTCTACCATTGAGACTTGGTGTTCTCCTTGCCGATTGTCTAATGCTACATTAATTCTGGGTACTTCTCTTGCCAAATATCCTATAGTAGCTTCAGACTGTATTGAGTGAATATGGTTAGCTGTCCACTTCCTAAGGGGACAATCTGAAGCATAATGAGGACCTTGACACTCAAAACATTTTATAGGTGGCTTCTGGTCATTGGTTCTGGCAGCATTTGGAACATTTATGGGTGTTGTAAATTTCTGCTGCTGATTAATTCTAGAACTGTTCCCTTGAAAATTTTGATTCTGGAAAATTTTCTTTTGGAAACCAGAATTCCCACTAAACCTAAATTTTTTCTTTTTCTGCTCAAAGTTACTGGGTTTATGACTTTTCCAGTTAGATACTCCTTCTCTTCTCCTGTTCTGATCAAAGCAGAAAGTTGCTTTCCTCATAGCTTCTTCTAACATTCTTGGGTTATCGTACTCTATTCTGTCCTTGATGTTGAAAGGTAGACAACTCAGGTATCTTTGGACCTTCTATTTTTCTTCCACTAGGTATGGCACATACCTTAGCAAATTTAAAAACTTGTTGTTCAGTTCTTTCATGTTCATCGTTCCTAGCTTTAGATCATAAAATTCTTTGGATTTCTTTCATAATATTGCTCAGATAAGAATTTCTTTTTGAATTGTCTTTTAAAGGTACTCCAACTCACATCTCTGTCCTTTATGCCCTTAACTCTTTTGAGGTCTTGCCACCAAATATATGCCTTCCCGTTTAGGTTATATATTGCCATTTTTGCCTTTAAGGATTCTGAGTAATCATAGATCTGAAAATAATTTTTCATGCCAGACAACCATGCTTCAGTTGTGTCTCCTTTCTTAGTTTCACCATTGAAAGTTGGGGGTTTGATTTTCTTGAACTCCCCAGATATTTGTTCATACTGTTTACGGATTTTTCTTTTTGGCTTGGAACCCCCTTCACTGCTATCACTAGAATAGTCACGTTTCTTTTTACGTGGATTTTTGGCAGTTCTTGATGATGTGGAGCTGTTGTTTACACCATTTTTTTTTACTTGCTTACACCTGCCCTCATAAGGTAAGTATTTAGTTTTGGAAGTATGTTCAACTTCTCGATCCTGTTCATTTGTTGGGTATTGATCGAACAATACTTGCTTCAATTCCTCTTGCGTTCTCAGAATTCTTTCATTGTCCCGCTTTACTAATCTTATCTCTACTTTCAATTCCTGAAAAGCGCATACCAATTCTAATGAATTGTCCTTCAGATTGCCATGGAATTCTTCTTTGGGTTGCGGTCCCGTACTATGGCTGTTTGGTGGAAATCTGTCCTCCATACGTTCAGTTGATCCTTCCATACCTGTAACTTAAAGTAATTTTCTGTGTATAACAATAATTTAAATTGAGTTAGTAAAAATTTTCGCAGTCAGGAAATTTTTGTTGTGTGTTTCTTGGGCCTTTTTAGGCCTAGAGTTCGAACATGAGCTTTGATACCACATGTAACATCCCGATAATTCATAAAAAATTTAAATCAACATTAAATGTAAATAATTGTAAATGCGGAAATAATAAGTGCCTATGCAGACAACATTAAGTAACGGAGTCATTAATGTAGAAAACAATTAATTATTGAGACTCTTAACTAAAGACAAAAGTATTGACTGCAACACGTCTTACTCCTGTTAAGATGCTTACAACATTGGTTTTATTTGTGTTATCAATGACTCTCGATATTATGCGATAGAATTTTATTGACTAGGTTTTGACAGTTGCTTTGATGATGATGAAAGGGTGCTACGAGGTACCCTGAGGTTTGCTTAGCTACGATTAGCTAAGGCATTTGAAATCTGGTTCTATGTGTAGAACGCAGGTAAGAACTTCTACCACAACCAAGAGTTAAGAGTACATGAGTTTTTCAATTCATCGTCAATATAAAATGAACCAAAACTAAGTGCTAACCTGCAAGAACAAGTTACGAGAGGTATGGATGTTTGGTTTCCAATTCAAGTTTACGTGTTGGAATACAAACTCTTCAACACATCGCCAGTTTGCTTGTTATAATGCTATTTACTGTTTAATTTGAGAAGTCAGCTAAAATATCTATTTCTATATCAATGTAATGATTGAATGTCCTTTGGTAATTCTATTTGAAGTCTTTGAAAACAATAGAGTTTATATTATTTAGAAGGAAATCTACTATTGTAATATTGCAACAACAAAATCTATAGCCTATCCTAAGTCTACAATTATCCTTTAATCATATGACAAGACTTAACATAGGAATATAGAGTGTATATAGTTCTTATGCTATGATCTTAGAGTTGTAGTTTGTATTAACTATACCCTAGTCTTATTTTATTTGTTGACTTATCACAACGTAACAATTATACATAATATATATCTATTACCCTATGAAACTATACAAAACAAACATGCGATGTGAACATTTGGTATTGACCATGCATTCATGCTAATCAAAGAAATGTGTGATAACAACATTATCACAATACCTATACAAACCTTCGAAAAAATATGACAATTTCACACAAGGATCTAATGCAATAACTATGCTAATGATGACAGGTTATAAAGACTCAGTACTTGACATGATTTCAAATCTGGCGTTGAAAGGATTTTTAATAATGTCGATCCACTAGAGGGGGGAAGTGGATGCCACAGTGTAGTGTCTTCACGTGCTTGGGGTTTGTAAAGAGTGCCAAAAGACTAAGTTGTTCCATGCACAAGCTCTCGGTCCACTTACCTGGTAGTTGGTAGGTGCATCTATTAAGTGGTATTGATTGTACTGCAGGTTCGAATATCAACGTGCCCTACTGGCAGTTGATCCACTGTTGATCTCCCTATGATCTAAGGCTGTGGTCAAACCCTAAAATGCGTTGCTAATGTGATGGAGGAGGTCTCCTCCTCAGTCTTGAACCCGAGACCTGTGTAAAAATTTTAAGAGTTACAGGCTTAGGCTTCGTCGTCCTAGCTTGGAGTGAAGCTTCCAAGCTCAGAAACTTCATTCTAAAGGGTAAGTAAATTGATACTCATTGCAATACTTTAAAATCTCTTCATAATTGTGACTGCATTTATATAATCCTTTGAATTTGTAATATGGAAGGTACCCATATCGTTGAAAGGTTTCTATGTCGAGGGTTCGAAATGGAAGTGATGCAACTGCTTCCGAGTAAGCCTCGGTGGTTCTTGAAACCTCGTAGGTTCCTCTGGCACGGTTTAGCTGGTGAATAAGGTGTGAGGATAGTTGGAATTTCAACCTGGTTCGGAGTAATAGTTGAGTTTTAGTTTTACTGTTTGATTTTGGTCAAGATAGAAAATAGGATATACACTCTCGGTTTCATGATGTTCTTTGACCCTGTGATGTCTTGCTACGTCGATTGAGATGAGCTTTGAACATGTATTTTGCACTGTTATTTTGTTTAAGGGATAAACCCTGTGTGGTTTTTGGTATCGTGAACCATCCGAATGTAAACTTTGATTAAGTTTAAAATAAAGTTTTGAATATGGACCATGAACCGAGGGTGTACATTTTTCTGTAAGTCAGAGGATCCTTTGAAGAAAGAATACTTGTTTAAAAATACAGTTTTTAGATAACAAAAGTTTTGGATTTGTGATGAAATGAAATTTGGTTTGGCTATATGTCTTTTGAAATGGTTAATGCCTCTGGGTTCTATCTTGTTTAAAGAAATGAAACCCTACCTAGATTTTTTCCTCGCAGCCTTACTTGTGCAGAGAAATTTGAACCACGAAAAAAAATAGGCCTTAACTCGTATGTGTGAATGTTTCGAAGATGTGTAAGTTTCAATGCTAGGGTTGTGAGCTGAAATTAGACATTGATACGAAATCGTGCTTTCGGCTAAAAGATAAATAATACCTCACTGGTAGTTTTTTTTTTTGTTTTGACATGAATAAAAGATAGTTGAAATGTTTTCTAGGGTTTAGATATCAAGCTACTGTAACTTCAGCAATAAATGTCTATTGTTGCCATGAATGTTTTTATGAAGTGTTATGAACTGTGTACTAAAAGAACGTTTAGATTCTAGGGTTTGTGATAAAGGGGTTTCTTGATGACACTATGAAGGTAATTGAATTTTAACGATGAAATCAAATGTAATAGTTAGTGAAGAAATAATACATATTCACTTATAATAATTCTGTGCATGGAAATAATTATTGCAGCTGCTATATTCTCCTGTAACATAAATACTCAAAAGCATAGAATCAATACTATGGCAATACATTTTGTTACTATCTGAAATGGAAAACTATAGATCTGTAACGAAATAGAGTATGTTTTCTTCTATTGATAAGAATTAGATAAATGATATACATCTGTTACAAAATACTGTATCTTTATCTTCCTGCATCTTTTCTTAGAAATGAAATAGCAGAATTAAAAGAATAACATAGCATTCTTTAGTTCATTCAATCTGGCATTCAACCTATCTATTCATCTACCTTAATTTACTTCTCTATACTGGAGTACGATGCAAATAACATCATGGGGAAAAATATAGAGAAGGATTTCATTTTATCATTTTATTCAATCATTCAATCTTTAGAAAAAAGAAACATACTCCCTTTCAGAAATTAAAACAAGAATTAACAGAAGAACAAGTAAAACCTGAACTAGTAGATAAGTGGACAAACACACAAGAATCCCGTTCCTCCCAACTTGCTCCTGAAGACAGCCTAGATGTCTTCCTTAGGACCCTCGAACCTATTCACTAAACCACTAGGAGGAAGAAACTTTTAGAAGCTTAGGTCATCCACTTGCAGCAGCAATAGTTTGTTTAGTCTTAAAGACTTAGCAGTCAAAGAGACTTGCACCAACACCTCTAGTTTTCCATCTCAGAAAAAATAATTTGCAGACTTACAATTTCACTCTCCACAGCCTCCCTATTCGAATCTCTCAGTCATCACCTGATGTATATGAGGAAATATTTTCTACAAAAAAAGTATTGTAAGAGCTGCCTGCTCAATTTGAATTGCCTTATATAGGTTGCCTAGGCATTTTTAGTAGTTAACTGGTCATTAGTGAGCTTCCGGCTCACCTCCCTCCACTTGGAGGGGGAATGCCACAAATTTAGGGGTAGTTGTCCCATAACCAACAACTAGTGGTAGAGTGCAAATGTTGCCATCTATCCCATGCCTTCTAGCAGCTTCCATTCCTCCTAGTGGGCCAGTGAACACTCTTGTAACAGTTTTCTTGAGTGTCTGTCTCCTATTTTAATTTATTAAAAAACAACAATGAGTCATTACAGTCACCTTTGACCAGATTTGGTCATAATTACAAAACTCTGTAATTATTATTTAACATAAATTATTTTGCAAAATTTAAAATAAATATCCTCAAAATTTGGGTAGGTGACAAAAATCCAATGCATCATCATTACATTAAGACCTTAAAAAGATGCATTAACACTTGGCATACTAATTTTGAGGTTTGCTCACTTAGATAATTTAAAAAAATATTTAAATACTAATTTTATTTTGGAAAAATAGTGTCGCGCTAGTACTATTTGTTATATACAGGTTTTCCATTTTTTATATATTGATTCCATCATTTAGACACTCAAAGGATGCACTAACATGGACACATACCTTGTCATTTGCTGAAAAAATAAACTATCAATGTTAGAAAAGATTAAAATCGAATTAGTTGTGAATTTTTTCAATAAATAAAATTTATATATTCCGAAAGGTGATTCAATTTCCTATGTTTCTTTTTTTTCTAGAAGCAAGATTCATTGTGTAGGTATGTTAAAATATCAATGTAATTTGAAGGATGTTTGTTTTTTAGTTCTATTGCATTTAACGTGTTAAAAGACACACACACACACACGCACATGTACACGCACGTGTGTGTGCTTGTTTTAATGCTTGGGTTATTAGATATATGGAACTATCATTTGTTCACGTTTTTGCATGTGCAATTGTTCCCATGTATGTGGGCCTATGGACATTATTTTCACACTGAGGATGCTGATGATCATGTGTTACACTTGACTATAGAGTGCAAGTCAATTTTGACTAATCTAGATATGCTAGATACCATGATCAGAACATAATAGAGGTCCATAAGTTAGGTTACATAAAAAATGTAAAAGAGATCATGAAAGAGAATTTCTCATTTTTCCAATGTGTTATTTTCATGTGCAAGTGCCAGGATACCTTAAACCAGAGTAATGTAAAGAAATATCACAATAGTGGGCTAATATGTATAAAATTAAGAAGGATTTTAGATGAAACTAAAGGGCCTTAAGTTTTCCCAAAACACTACAACTAAGTCTTTTTTACAAGGATGTGTCGGCACTGCTACATTTAGGTGCAAATTCTGACATTGTTTTCAAATGCTTTTTGACAAAAAACCATTGTAACATTGATTATTATTTTAATTATATAAAATTACATTTTTTCTCTTTTTGTCCCTGAATATCATCACAATTGCGATGATTCCTTCACTATCTCGAAATTATGAATTTCCATCGTCATAATTTCAATGTTTGTGAGGTTAGACAAATTTAAATAATTTGAAATAAATAAATTAAAAAATAATTTTATTTGCACCATTCTTATATGTTTTGCTCATAGCTTCAACCAGATCCTGAAGATGGGTGGAGAGTCCACTCGAAACGTGTCGGTCCTGGTTAAACTTTGACACAGCGAATTCCAGAAGAACATACACAATAATTTTATTTTTTCTCTTTTTGTCCCCAACGATTGTCGCAATGGAGACGATACCTTTACTACATTGGAAATAGGACATTCCACCATTGTAATTTCGACATATGTGAGGTTAGATCAATTTAAATAATAAAAAATAAAAAAATTAAGTTACAAAAAGTTCTCCAACTCCATCCACCTCTTCCCTCATTTATTATCTAATTAAAATCAATAGGAAAATATAAAACCCTCCGCTCTCTTCATTTCATTCATTTTTAGTCATGGATTTTTTTTCTCCCCTCTCTTCATTTCATTTGTTTTCAGTCATGGATTTTTTTGGTTTGGTTTTCCTATTAGGTTTTTATGGCTTCAAGTCATGGGTTATCCCTTACTTTCTTTCCTTTTAATGTTTGTAGTGGTTTCCTCTTTGTTTTTAAAGAGTAGATGATTCAAGGGAACATGATATATAACTTGCTTCTAGGCCCAAATTGACTTAGATTTAAAAAAAAAAAATCTTGATTTAAAAAAAAAATCATATTTACTTTCTCAATTCTTCCTAACATGATTTTTTATCTTCATTTTTTTAAATTTCATTTCTTTTAATTGTATTTGAGGAGTTGGCCATTAGGGCTTGCCACCCTCTTTGTGGGTGCATAAAAAATTGGTCGAGCCTCTTTTTTTGGGGAGGAGGGATCACCATAGTGTCATTTCTTTGTAGAAGCCATGATTGCATAGGTCGTGGTCTTGGGGGCCATGGATGTCCCTTTGGGGCATGACCATGGCTGCATAGGCCAAGGCTCCTCATGTTTAATAGCTCAGTTTTGACCCCTTAAATGTATCCAAGAAGATTATGTAAATGATGTAAATATGCTAAGTATGGATTTCTAGTGTGGTGTTCAAGGACAAGGCCACACTAATGAATGTAATAGGCATGTATAACATAGATATAATTATATCTATTGATCCATGTGTTTGGCTTGTCATGGTGACTCAAGTTATGTAAATATTATATTGAAAAATAATATAAATAGGTTCAAGATGGTTGCGTAGGGAAGAAACTAAGATGAGCTATGATTCCACCAAAGGGAAAGAGGAAATGGGGTTACTTATGAGAGAGTAACCCTATGATGCCATGTGGAATCCCTAGAAATCACCTAATTCCACCTTGTACCTTAAAGGAGAAAATTCATACCCTTGACTTATCTTACTCAATCATTGAATGCATGCATGAGGTTTGTGAGAAGGTCCCCTCATGTAGTTATGGAAGAGTGGGGTGGATCTACCTTTTTTGACCTTGTAGGATTGCTTTCTTATAGGATCCGAAGAAATTTTAGTTGTCTTTTCAACCATATTTCTCATATCCATGGGATTCTATCTAGAAAGCTAGGAGCCAAGTAGAGAAACCCACATATGCAAAGAGAACAAGTAGACCCCGTTAAGTCGAGACTAGACCATGTGAAATGCAAGCCAAAATGTGGTAGCAAGAAAGACAAATAGGTTGGCTGTAGGTGAGCACAGAGGATGGGCATAGTAGAAACCTTACCCAAAAATTTATTGCTCATGAGATGCTTGAGAACAAATGGTTAATTTCTACTTGGACTGCTTTAAAGGCACACAATATCTTGGAATATTACTACACACATTGGTAAGCACTATAAGGGTTGGATTTTTCAGGGAGTTATCGATTAGTGAAGGAGAATTCCTTCCTTGTGTTGTTGTGTGGGGAAGTTGGAATGAGTGCCATGGTTATGATGGTTGAGTGAGATTCCTGTATAATTTCTAGATGAGCATTTGTCTAAGCATTGGGAGAAAATAGGTTATAGATTGGGAGATAAAATCCTAGAGGTTTCATTTTCTGTGGTGGCCTCATAGATCAACTTGGGGGTGGTATTAGAGTTTGATACCTATGTTTGGGTGGAACATTGCTCCTACATAGCTAGATTCTCGGACCATATTTCATTGAAGATAAGTATTCATTGTCAAATGTGTTCATGAAATGTTTATATTTATCTATGTTCTTTGGATATGAATATCCATAATTATGCATCTTGTGTGTGTATATGAATATTGTGTTGTGTGCATGTATCCCTAATTATGCATGTTGTGTGTGTATGACTCCCTAATTTTTTAAAACCATTTTAGTTGGTTTAAAATAAATTCTACGTCTAATGTATTATTTGTCTATTTAGTGATTTGTGATTGTATGGAAGAGTTGAACATTGTTTTTATTAACTAAACAACATTTTGAGGTAGCCTATGGTACAGATGATTCATATGAGGAGATTACTTGTCTCTCAAAGTGTAGGTTAGGGGTATAGAGCTGATTAGTTGGGTTGTGGAGGTTTATAAAAGTTTGGAGTTAATATTAATTGGGGGTCAATGTGAATATAATGGTCAACAATTATTAAGTTAATAATGGTTAGGGGTTTTTGTTTAAGGGGTTTGTAGATTTATGTGGGTTTAGGGTTAAGATCAATTAGGGGCAATGGGGTTATTTGGATTAAGGATTAAGACATATTAGTAGGTTAGTGTATTTGTAGGGTTATATGGTTTGAAGCTTTGGGTTGAAAGGTGGGGTTGTGGTGTAGTGGTCATGGATTAGTGGATTATGACTTATGGCCAGATTAGTGGCGTTGTAGTCATCAAGGGGTAAAGACACTTAAAATTTGAAGTGGTTACAATAATTAGGAATTGGGGTCACTTAGGGGAATGCGGGGTTATAATAGTTTTGAGTTAATTTTAGTATGGAGTTAGTGATGTTTTAGGGGTTATGGGTTATGTTTTTTTTCCAAAGCATGAAAAGAAGACCAATTGCATCCAATTGTTAGCTAAGTTTTATGTCATTTTGGAAGATCAAAAGATTATTTCAATCTAAATAGTATTTGCAAGAATGTTACTTTCCCTTATTGTCATTCATCCTTAACGTTATATGGTCATGAAACTAGATTTAAAAAAAAAATGAATTTGTAATCACATGTGTTGAATTTGTATTCACATGTGTTTGTTTTACTTAATTAAGTTCAAGAGGTTAGTTTTATTAATTGTTGCGAATTTTGTTGATTATTTATAAATATTATTAGTCATTTTCCACACTAATTCATTATAAATATGCAAATAAATAAATTTTTTAGAAATATGATTTTATTTAATTAAAATGTCATCCAATATTTTTTATAAATCCATATTTACAAATTAACTTGATTTTCACAATGTGTTTCTTTTTGTTATATTATTTTGTGGATTAAAATGTGTAATAGTTTAGTGGTTATGATTTATCAATCACATGGTTTAGGTAGGTGGAGTATTAGAATTCATTGTAAGATAGAAAAATTATAATTTCTTTCTTTCTAACTAAACCTTATGATGGCTGGAGTGTCCACTCAAATCAAAACCACTAAACTACTCCCTAATTTTATTCATAAAAATTCATAATATAAAACATCAAACATAAGTACTAAACATAAAAGACTAAGTAAAATTGCCATTACTTTAATTGTATTTCATTCAAGCTGGATTTACTATTAAAATATAAATGAATAGCATGGAATTTGAATCCATGATGTTTAGCCATAACCAAAATATATTTTTAAAAAAGTGTAGTTTAAGTTTTTAACTATTTTAGCATTTTTTTTGTCTTATTTTGTTTGGAGTTCTTTAAAAAATCATAGAATCACAAATTAATTATGAAAATTGTACTAGATATTAGATGGTGTTAAATCTGGATTCAAAAACATAATTTAAACATATCCAACTTTAAATTTTACTAAAAAAATTACTAAATTCAGGGAAATACAAAAAGTAAAATAAATAAGATACTTAAAAAATGACAACCCAAAAATGACAACCCAAATTAAGAAATAAATGAATCACATGCATCTCTGAACGGTAAAGTATAGTTACAACTAAAAGATATTTCTCATGTCGGAATGTAATTATAAATATACTTTGATCCCATTAGATAGTATCTCTTACTATTATCCTCTTTTTTATCTAGAATAAATCAATGGGGAAGCAAAGGAAACAAAATACTGGCAAGACATTCATGGAGGCACACTCCCATCGGTGCCGGCTAAAGTCATGTACTTATCTTTTCTGGTGAGGGCAGTGCATTGGAAGCCCAGAACCTGAGCAAGCTGGTTCTGAATATAGTTTGCTACTTCAATGCTGCTTTTGCCAGCTGCACATGACATGTCCTGTGGGGGAGCATCCAGGAAGATGATCTCATAATAAGGATTTGGGTTCATGAGGAAAAAGATGGAATCCATGCTCTTCCACCCTCTGGCAGTGGTTGCATAAAACATCTCCATCTTAACATTCATAGCCACGGGAACGATGGTTTCACCCACTTCGGCGAACAGAGGGCTGAATCGCAGCAGATAAGGCTCCCTGCACGTTGTTCCCTCTGGGCATACCACCAGATCTTCATGCCGTTGCAGGACACTACGAAGGAGCTTTGAGTCTTGAGACCTCGACCTGCTGAGCCTCACTGTCTTTATCGGAGACAAGATCTCTGAGAGCCTGCTTACGCTGTATGTCAATGCGGTTAATTTTCGGCGCAGGGCGAGGCGGAGGAACACTGGATCCATCAGGCTCCGATGGGTGCAGACGAACAATGTGCCTAATTTCCGTTGTTCTTGTAACGGCGGGGCTCCCTTCACTCGAATTTTGACACCGAGAAGAGATGCCAGGGGCACTGCGTATTCTGGCGGAAGAGTTACTCCTACTGCCAGTCGGGCGATTGCGAGAATAAAAGCGACTGGCATCCACAGAAATATTATGAGAGATATAAAGGGCGTCGGTCGCAATACCAGGCGCCCGTCGTGGAAGACAAGAGGGGTTAGATAACGCTCCCGAGGTACTTTTTCCAGATTCTTCGCCTCAGGCACTGTGTATGCTTCCTGCATGCATTTCACAATCGCATTATACATCGTTGGTACTTTGCAATCTCTGTGTGTAAAATTGCTCTGTCTAAAAAACATAAAATACAAAAATTCTGTTGAATTTTGTTGTGGTTGATCTTCTAGATTTGCACTATGTCAGGATTTGAACACTACTATCGGTGGACACTTCACCTATCTTCAGGATCCGAATAAATAGTGTTCAAATCCTGACACGGTGTATGCTTCCTGCGCGCATTTCATATATATGGTGGTACTTTGCAATCTCTGTGTGTAAAATTGCTCTGAATCTAAAAAAACATAAAATACAAAATTCTGTTTTGGTTGATCCTTTTGGATTTGCACTGTGTCACGATTTGAATATTATCGAGTGGATATTTCACCTATCTTCAGAATTCAGAATTCGATTAAGGCAATTTCAATCGAATCTTAAAGATGGGTAGAGTGTCCAGTTGAAATGCATCTACAGTGTTCAAATTCTGACACTGTACAAATCTAGAAAGATCAAACACAATGTTAATACACTATGAATATTTTCATGTTCAAATACAAAAAATCTGTCATAATTTAATGGATTATATGAGATAGTTTAATTGATTGTTATTCATGTTCAAATACAAAATTTCTGTCATAGTTTAATGGATTATATGAGATAGTTTAATTGATTGTTGGTTGCAGTTCATATCAATGTTATTAGATAATTGGTTAATTTGGTGTCTAACTGGTATTTAATTTGAATTCCATGAATAAGATGTACCAGTTTAAACATCCCTTAAAGAGATAAAATAAAAACAGAATCACCAACAAACCAAAAGAAAAAAAGAATATCCTTTAAAACCATCTTGTGTAAGATCTTCTCTGCTCTGGTCAGTCTTGGTAAATCCTGTTTGGCACTAGTCTTTTTTTTTCACAAAGGAACCCGGGGCTGGAAGGCGGAATTGGGCATTTGCATTTGCATTTGGAGGAATTCTGTTTCCAAAAATTGGTTGGTACTGTGAAAGTTGTTTGTGATTTGTCTATGGCTTTGCGTGGGCAAATTGATGGTGAATTGCCATTGAATCCCCATCCTTTGTCTGAGAATTTTGTGAGCGTCGACATTCGCTCTAGGGGAGCAATTGGGTATTTGTATATGGCTTTTTTAGGTTTTCCATATAAACCATTATGGAAATTTTGGTAACTGCTTGATTCCATAAATTTGAAATCCAAAATGTTTTGGTTAGATATGAAGATTTTATTAAAAACAATCAGGGTTTTTAAGACTATTGTGGAGATTTTGGTAACTACCTGATTCCAGAAATTTGAAATCCAAAATGTTTTGGGTAGATATGAAGATTTTATTAAAAACAATCAGGGTTTTTAAGATCTTATTAAGGATAATCAGAGTTTCATGGTTTTTTTCACAGTCAACGTTCATGAAAATAAGAAAATAAATAACAGTCAGCAAGTAGCAATGATGAATAACATCCTCCAACAAAGAGAGCAAATATAGGCTTTAAAAGTTGAGTGTCTATCTACTATAACCCATTTTTCTAGTTTAATTATGGGTGTGAATCACTTATTAAGAGCTAAAAGAAAAAGAAACTGTATAAAGTTAAGAGAAAAATAAGAGAAAAAGAAACTGTATAAAGCTAAATGGAAAAGAAATCATATATCAAACTTACTAAGAAAATGTGGACATGGAGAAACAAAGACTCTAACCCTAAAGAAAATGTGGACGTGGAGAAGAAAGACTCTATGCCCTCCTATATCAATAAAAATCAAGCAAACAATACTCATGCTTTCCATTATTTCTATGAAGAATAATGTTTTTAAAATGTATTGCAAGGTAATTTTAGTATTAGTAGTCTAATGACAGCCAGCCAGTTGAAGCATTTTTTTAACATAAATTTCAATTATTTTTGTTTAAAAATAATAAAAGACATTTTCATTATGTAAATATTTAAAATAATATTATTAATTATTATTTTTAAATCAATTTATTAAAACAAAATATAATAAATAATATAGTTGCTTCATTATTAAATAAATATATTAATAAAGAATAATCTTATTATCTATTTTTTCTTTGACAAAAAAATCATATTAACTATATTTTATATTTTTTTAAAATTAGTTAAGACAATATGTATTATTATTTACAAATAATATAAATAATAATAAAATATAAATCAACATAAATTTATCTAATAAAAAAATTATTTAAAAAAAATAAAAATTATAATCTTTTAAGATTTGGATTAAAATAGTTTTATTTTATTATAAATTTTGATAATTTTAATAATATTTTATTTAACTTCTTTAAAATATAGTAAATTATTTTTTTAATTTTTTCAATTTAATTTATTAATATATAATGATAAATGTAAAATAAAAATATAACTAAATTAATTTTAAATTTACTTTGTTATGGAGCTACAATGAAAAGCATACTTAAAAGGTAATTAAGTACAATGAAAATATAACAAAGTTAATTTTAAAATCACTTTTTTTACTACTAATAAGTACAAAGAGAAGCAAGTAAATTTTTAAATACAATAATGTAATTGAAAATTAGTATAAGTAATTGAAAATTATGACTTCCCAAAGCTAAGAGTAGTAATGTCATGAGTGTATTTAGCTTTGATTTTGAACAAATGTAGTGTGAATGAATAGCACATAATAGCATAGTACATTGATATTATATAAATATGAAATTTGATATATAGCTAGTGGAACAGGGTGTTTGGCATTTTGTAAAATAAGAAAAAAAATTATGAGTTTCCAAAGCTAAGAGCACTAATGTTATGGAGTGTATTTAGCTTTGATTTTGAACCAATGTAGTGTGTGAATTAATAGTACTTAATCACATAGTATATTGATATTGATATAAGTATGAAATTTGATATATGGTTAGTGAAACAAGTTGTTTGACATTCTTTAAAATAAGGAAAAAAATTATAAGATCAAATTTGGTTTTATTTGATGTTAATTATCATTATCAAAATATGAATACAAAATAGTTTTAAATATATTAATTAAATTTAAAATATTGAAGTATGACTAAAAAATTATGAAATCAATTTTGGTTTTAGTGAATGTGTACGTTAACTAGGTCATCATCAAAATATGGATGCAAAATAGTTTTAAATAATCATCAAAATATGAATGCAAAATAGTTTTAAATATATCTACATACATGGCAAATATAGATTGAGTTGAGTATCAATGATAATAGTGCCTATATAGATAGATAGATAGCGAAGCTTAATCAACTTTCATTGTAAGAAAGCAGATTAGTGGCAACCGACCTTGCAAACCGAGAGGAATTCACAATCGGAGAAGCGATTTCCTAAACCAAGATCAACAGCTTTATAATTGTCCACACCTCCAAAATACCATTTGACAGCGTTGCCTTTGTGAATTAAAAGTCCTCTTCCACTCATGAGACCTGTGAAATATCCATAACGATTGACATGAAGCGTGGTGCCAAGAACCGCATGGACGCCCAGATACTTCTTCAAGAAATGCTCCACCATGACAGTCGGAGTCTCCGTGACCACATATCTTGTCCCACATGACGTGAACAGTCCATAAGAAAGGGGGTGCAAGTCCTCCAGGTAGAACTTGGGCAGCACAGCCCGTGCAACACCAACGACCTCCGTTTTTCTCAGACCTACAAAAGTCGAGAATATCATGATCTGAATTCCCACCGATTCCAATCCCAGGGAGCACAGCAGAGCAACAAGAGGCCATAACAAGAGCAAAATGAATGCCCTCAGAGGCCCCCCTGCTTCAAACGCCACCAGCATGTAGTATGGAAAAGAGCACTGGGATCTCAACAGAGTTCCATTAAGATCCGCCACAATCGTCTGCTTTTCTCGACCTGAAACACTGCAATTCTCTACACTTTCAAACGGCGATGAAAAGGAATTTTGTTCTGATCTATATTTATTCAGAAACCTTAACAGAATAGATATTAGATGTCCCATGTTCTTCCCAAAGGCGCAGCTTATTCCACCGATATTTTCATTCAGTGAATAAGCAGATCCCATATCATATGTCCTATTATGGAGCTGCAGAACAAACAAGATATAATGAAATTAATGAACTTCGAGACTGATCCAAAAGACAATGGAGCCGATGGTGAATACGACTTAAAAACTCTTAATTCCGGGTTCTGACAACTTGGACTTGTAAAATACACATTAATGAGTAAACTGGATTCTTGTTGAATAGTCGTTGGTAGAATTTCTTGGATCTTGGCTGGTTGCCATAAAAATGGCAGTGAGATAAGCGAGCGACTCGTCATGAAAACGCGGAAGAAGACGAGGGAGCTCATGGATTGCGTGTGAGAGCATAAAAAGCTCAGCAGGGGGAAGTGGTAGCTTTGGTGCCGAAGGATTGGCTGTATTAATGGATTGCATTTAATGGATGAATCAACAAGATTCAACTCAAGAAAGTTATGAGACACGCTTGTAGATTTAGCTCAAGAAAGTAAGACAGATGTTCATCTCATGCGTGGCTCTCATACACCGCCTCTTGATGTGTCCAAGCGTCCAATCCTTTTTCCCAGTTTGACGTTTGCTTAAACGCTCACATGCTGAATATCCAACTTCAATATAGGTCATAACTTCATTGCCAATCCATGAGATTTAGTTAAATTGTTATGTGTGGTTTAGTACACATCAAGTCTTGGGTTCAAACCTCATGTGAGGGGCTGAGTTAGAGGATTGTTGGGTTCCTTGGACCACTTAGAGTGAGGCTCGTTGGTTGGTGGCGCAATCGGAAATGGGCACAAGTTGGGTGCCTAACACTTGTTTGGACCCTCGGTTGGCTGGTTGGCATGAGTGTGGTTGGGTAAACTCCTCATGTGAGCAGCAAGGTACGCCCACTCCCATGGGCATCTTTAGCATGAGCGGGTTGGTTGGCGGGTGCCACATTGGAGATGGGCACACACATATGATGAGTGTGGACACATCAGTAGGAAGAGTGCCCAAGTGTGGGCATGGGCGTTGGTAAGAGGGGTGTGAGCCAAGACACTTAGGTGTTTGGGATTGGTGCTGAGTATTAGTGCATGAGATAGTTTTGACGCAGAGGTGGTGGACTTGCCTTAGTTCGAAAGAGTTGCATGGAGGACTGAAGTGCAGAAGGAGTCGGCTATCTTGGGAACAAGGTGATCATTCTCATGGAGTTGTGCATGGCGGTTGGGAGTTGCGACCAAACTAGTTCAACTCATGAGAGTTAGCAGAGACATGATGAGGCAACAACGTACTGAGGCAATAGTAGGTTGGATTGATGTGACAATTAGACAGTTTGATATCCTTCTTTGAAAGACTTGGTTGTAGTAGCAGGTGGCAGCGATGACATTGCTAGAAGGATTCATGGATAGTTGAGTGTCCTTGAAGATGTTGTCGAGGATGGAAAATACTTTGAGTGGGGGAGGATGTCATGGTCTCGAGCTAGAAGATTGTTGGGGCTCCTTGGACCACTTAGAGTGAGGCTCGTTGGTTGGTGGAGTGACCGAAAATGGGAACAAGTTGGGTGCCTAACACTTGTTTGGACTGTCAGTTGGTTGGTTGTCATGAGTGTGGATGGGTAAACTCCGTGCATGAGCAACAAGGTACGCCCACTCCCATGGGAACCTTTGACATGATTGGGTAGGTTGGTGGGTTCCACATTGAAGATGGGAACATGCATATGACGAGTGTGGACACATTGGTAGGAATAGAACCCAAGTGTGGGCACGAGTGTTGGTAAGAGGGGTTCCCAACGTGACTTGCACTCCATGCATTACTTAAGGAGGTACGCTCGGTTGAGGAGAGTGTTGTGCCTGGGGACACTTTCACATGAGTGAGAAGTATAATTAGTGTGCAGATGGGAGGCAAGAAAAGAGAAAGCAAGTTCAATTGGAGACGAGACGCACGTTTTGGATTCTGTGGCACACAACGAGTATGCCCCTCCTTTAGAGGTTGGTAGAGGAGGGCACACTTGTATCTGGCAGAGGTTCGCTATTAGATGTTTCTGGGTGTTACTCTTCTTAGACAGGATGTGCAATATATTTGGCTCATGAGAGGCACACAACATGACCTTGGGGAGGCATCCTTTCCTTAAACAAGTTTCATGGTGAGACACCTTGGTGGAGCTTAAGTGCACAACACACTTAGGTAGAATAGACTTGCAAGTTGCGAGGAGGTAGAGTGCAACTTGGGAAGACAGTGAGGGTTGCATGGAGGAAGACTCATGGTGGACTTGTAGGCACACTCTCTAGGGCGCAGTTCCTAAGAGAGGTGAGCCCAGGATGGTTGGCAATGTTGCGGTGGTGCGTAGTTTTCCTGGAGACTTGTGACAAATTTTGGATGAGGCGTAAGAGCAAGGCGCATATGTGGATTATATGTGCTACTACAGGTAGAGCCTAGACAAAGAACAAATTATTCAACTTGACGAGAACCCGACATTGTTTTCTTTTTTTGGGGGGGGTCAATTTTAGTAGTTGTTTTTATCTCCATTTCAAAAAGTGTGTATACTGGTCGCACCATATTTCATTTCGAGCTATTTTTTTGCGATTTGAAACTTCTTGGTCATAAAAAAACTATCATTTTTATTTACAAATGCGGTTTTTCAAATTTTACTAAAAATATATACATTTGGTAGCTACTTATAATGAAAATACATATACATTTTTTTAATTTTGTTAACATTTAGAAGCTAATTAGAATGAAAAATGCATACATTTTGGAAGCTTTTTCTTTAAACTTTTCCCTTGAATAAGTCATTTTTTTTTGGCAAATTTGCAAAAAAAATGAGAAAATAAAGACATTACAAACCATTTTTAACATATTTTCAGTTATTTTATGTATCAAAATGATTCTATTTAACATTATTTTCTATAAAGTGATGATTCACATAAACTGAACAAAAAATATACCATATATTTGTAAATAACATGTTAAAAACATAATATTTATTCTCAAAATAAAATCTTAAAGTCAAAACATTATAGAAATATCTTATCAAAAATGTGTCAAGTTTGACATTTTCCTCAGAATTGCGTCGCCTATTGGGGCGGTGCTTTGGGAACCCAAAGAGGGCTCAAGGGAGGGGCGGACTCAACTTTTCCCCGCAGCCCAAATGGACCTCGCACAACAAAGTGAAAAATTCAAAATTTAAAAAAATTAATATGAAAAAACCAAAATGAGAAAACAATTTTTTTTTCAAAAAAGTAAAAAAAATATAAAAAATTATAAATTTATAAAAACAGTTTATAAATTTTATGAACAAGTTCAAAACAAATTTTTTTAATGAAAATGTAATTTAATAAATATATATATAATCCAAATAAAAGCAATAATTAAAAAAATTAAAACGAAAACAAATTTTTAAAAACATTTAAAATTAAAAAAAAAATTATAAACACTAAAAAAAGAATATTAAAAAAAATTAAAAATTATAAAGAAAATAAATTATGAAAACTTAAGAAAAACAACAACAAAAACTAACCTATTTCCCCCTCCCTTCCCTTCCCCCTAACGCGGAGGGGGAGGTGCACAAGGAGGGGGGGAGGGAGGGAGGACGGGGGCATGGGTGTTCAGTTATTTTTTTTTTTTAAGTTTTTATAATTTTTTTTCATAAAGTTAAAAAAAAAACATTTTTTTGAAGATTTTTTTAAATTTCTTTTTATATTATGAATATTATTAGAAATTCTTTTATTTTATGTAAAAAGAGTGGTGAAATAATTTCTTGAATAATTTGTGTTAAACTGAGTGCAAGTTTTATATAGCGTTACTCAAAGATTTAATAAATACAATTTCAAATTATGACAAAATGATATAATAATTCCATTTTTTGAAAAAGTGTGCTACCGGTAGAATTAGTTTTCAATTCAGGGCTTGGTTTTAATGTTTTTGTAAACAACAATAAGTATTGTTTTGGTCCGTGTCTATTTTTTAACCACAAAAAAAAGAGGTGCTACCGGTAGCACCACTTTTTGATTCAAGGTTGTTTTTTAGTGTTTTTTGCGCAAAAATATGAGTTTTTATGGCTAGAGTTATCGTTTTGAGTATAAAGTTCTCGTAAATCCATGAGATGTAGAAAATTTGGTGGCGGGTGATGGTTAAGACACCCCTAAGCAGAAATGTCGCCGGTTCGAAACATCGCGGATACTAAAATACAACCATGCTAAGGGTTGGTGCGGTCCAGGCCAGGTGCGATCCTCGGGTTATTTTGACAACTTAGATGCCCCTGGTTCGTGGTCTCTCAGCCAATGGCGAACTCTTCTAGTCAAGGGGTACTACCACTTGCCAACAAAAAAATAGTATAAAGTTCTCGTCAAGTTGTATAACTTGTTAAAGATAGAAGTGCATTGCTGGTTGATATTGAGACTTGAGGTGCTGTGAGTGTGGGAACGCTCTTGGGGAGTTGTCGGGGTGTCGCATCCTTCGCTGTTGTATAAAAGTTTCCTTGTACCATTGTATATTAGAACATGGTTTTAGGCACAATCGTCTTGGGGTGCTTCCCTCATATATTTGGTGTCTCTTGTTCTTGTATTTTAGGTAACTGTACTATGGGATGTTCACCTAATAAAAATGGCTAAGTATAGAACTGCTTAAAAAAATAAAGTGTTAAGAGTTTCGTTGGTTAGGTGCAGTCTATTGGACACCTACATAGCTAGTCTCACCCTCGAAAAGGATCCATGCAGTGCCACATGGGCTACTGAAGTCTGAAACTTAGTATTTCAAGACATGTTGGTATAAGCTTGTGATACATTGCCTCTTGATGTGTCCAAGCATCCAATCCTTTTTTCACAGTTTGATGTTTGCTTAAACACTCACATGTTGAATATCCAACTTCAATATAGGTCATAACCAGGGAAATTTTTAGGGGCGAAATTTTGCCAATTGGCTATTTTTAGGGTTTTTTTCAAAAAATAAATTTGCTATTTGTCAATTTTAGTTTCCCATATAGCCTATATTTACATGAAATATGTTTTTTTATCATAATATTCCGCAAAATTTACAAGTTTCAGTAGTAAATTGTATGTTTCATATTTAATATTCTCCTACCAATCTCTATATATGTTTTTTTCAATTCAAAATAATCGCCTAGAATACTATACTTAAGTATAGTTTTATAATCCTTAAAAAATACCCTGGTCATAACTTCACTGCCAACCTATAAGATTAGCTCAATTGATTTGTGTGGGGTTTACTCCACATCAAGTATTGGGTTCGAACCTCATGGGATGGGTTGACCATGGAAGACACTTGTGGGAGATAGTTTAAAAAAAAAGTCATAGCTTTACTTACAATTTTATATATCATAAATTACAAATAAAATATAGCTAAATTTTAAATGGATGGAAATAATTAATATTTCAATTTTAATAATATACCTTATGATGCTTAGAGCTTTTATTTTAGAATTTGCTTTTGTTTTAATTTTAGGAGTTGAGAGGCGTTGTATTTTTTTTAGTCTTAAAGATGTTGATTTGGGCCATGGGGTTTTGTTTGATTGAACGAGTTCTTCACCTATATTTGATTGAGTCTCTTCACTTTAGAGATATTATGTTATCCTTAGAATTCTTTCTTTTCATTGGTAATCTTTATATGGATTATAAACAAGTCCTTATCTTTTAACCTATACCTTGTGAAGTTTTAGCTATGCCTTGTCCTTCCCTCGACAAATTTATTAATTTATTACTTTAAGTTCCTTGATGTTTTGTGCATCTTTGCAACTTTTATTCTTTGTGACATTGTGCAAAGCCTTCTAACTTCCAACTTCTCAAATCGTGTGACATTGCACATAATTTTGATTCTTTCTAAATCGCACCCATCCACAAGTATGAAAGTCCCTTTCCTTGTGAAACTATTGGAACAAGGGTGTCATACACTTGCAATCATGTCATAAACTAGGTAATGATTGCTATGTTGTAGCAGAGAATAAATGTTTCATAGTGATAGGGAATAAATTTTGAGTAGTAATAGAGAATAAAGGTAGATTACTAGTAGGAAATGAATGATAAGCAACAATAGTTGTTTAATTAATTGTTGGTGGTTTCCAGTAAAATTTATTTAGAATCTTTATGGTGTTGAACAATCTTGTTGAGAGTAGATAGAGTGTAATGTATGGTGATCAGGTTATTTTTAAGGATTATAACAATATACTTAAGTATAGTATTTTAGGCGATTATTTTGAAATGAAAAAAAAATATATATAGATTGGTAGGCGAATATTAAATATAAAACATACAATTTACTACTGAAACTTGCGAATTTTGGCAAATATTATGATAAAAAAACATATTTTATGTAAATATAGGTGATATTAGAGACTAAAAATGACCAAATAGCGAATTTATTTTTTGAAAAAATGCCCTAAAAATAGCCAATTGGCAAAATTTCAGCCCTAAAAATTTGGCTAATTGTGACTATTTGTTAGTTGTTGATTAATACATTTGAGTGTGCTTTGGAGTGTGGATTTTTTTTTCGAGAAACGTTTCCCTTAGAAATAATTGTCTAATAGTTGTATGTTTATGTGTTGTTTATTATTGCAATTTTGCTTATTTAATCTTTACACATTCTTCTCCCTTTGATCACTGCATGAAGCATATTCTATACCTATGTTTTCTTACATTTGATATCAAATATTAATCACCTTATATCCAAGGTTAGGGATAATTATTTTTTATCTAATCTTGGTTTGAGTGGAAGTTTGTGCAGAAGAAAATATTGTTGTAGGGAAATGGAAAGCATGCTTATAATATAAATGGAGAAATTTAGTGCAGGCACTACATGTGGGATACAGAAGCTCAAGATGGAGAATCTTCTCATATATTAAGGTCTTTGGGTTGTTGTAGCTAGAACTAAATCCATTGGAATGGAAGATGAAGAATGGAAAGTGTTGGAGAGAAAGGCAGGAAGTCGTATTAGGATCTATTTGTCTTATTTAGTGTTATTGAATGTTTCCAAAGAGAAAATTGAAACAACTCTCTAGAAGAAGTTGGGGGATTTGTACCAGGCTAAATCCAAGGTTAATAAACTTTTTCTTTCAAAAAAGTTTTTTTTTTTTAAATGGGTCATGGTGATTCTAGTGATGATCATCTAAATGCCTTTAATACATTGCAACCTAGTTGATCTCAGTTAGAGGAAATATGGATGAGGAGGATCATTGTACATGATCCTTTTGTGTTCTTTTTCAGATCCATGGAACAACCTGGTAATGGTCATTGGAAGCACTATAAATACATTATTTCTTGATGGGGTCAGTGCTACGTTGCTTTGAGAAGAGGTGAGGAAAAAAGGTTATGAATCCACTAATGAGGCCTTGTATATTTGTGGAAGGTTGAAGGAGAAATGAAAGAAGAGGGAAAATGGTAGAACAAAATCCTAAGGGAGACCTAAGTCTCATGGAAATTCCAAGGTAAAATGTTGGAATTGTGAAAATGTCGGGCATTTCAGAAGAGATTGCAAGGGGGAGAAAAGGAAGAATAAGAAGGAAAAGAATGGTTCAAATGATACATTTGAAATATCTTCTCAGGAGGATGGGGGGGTTCCTTTATTTAAGCTTTGGTAACCCATGCAAGAAAAACTACGTTTTCGATAGACTCTAGAGATCCCTTCCATATGAATTTACCATTATAATTGGTTTTTAGTGTATGAAAAATACGATGGTGGGATGGTATACCTTGGTGATGACACTCCTCTCAACATTGTTATCCATGGTAGAGTCTTGACTAGATTCCTTGATGGAAGAGTGAGAGAATTAGTGGATTTTTTCACGTTCCAGGTTTGGTGTGTAACCTACTATTGTTAAGAAAAATTAATGATGTGTGTGTGCAGGTTTCTTTCTTTGATAAATGGTGTAAATTGGTCTAAGTAGATATGGTGGTCACTAAGGGTGTTTGTGTGGAAACTTTGTTCAAGCTTGATGTGCGCAATATTCAATGTAATAGTTCTTCAATTTCTGGAGCAAAGATATCTATGGAATCTACACCCTCATAATCAAAACCTATATCTACTTATGATGGTCATGCTTTCTAGGTGCCTAAACAAGCACTTGCTTTAAAAAGCAACTTACTTATAGATAAGACAATTCTATGGCACTGGAGATTGGTCCATATAGGTGAGAAGGGCCTATAGGCCTTGCAAAAAAATCTTGTTGATGGATTGAATGATTGTGATCTTGAATTTGATTTTGTGAACCTTGCATTGGAAAACAAAACCATGTTCAATTTTAATATATTTCTCACAAATATTTTGGGTTGTTGTACTTAATTCGTTTAGATGTATTTGGTCATGTTAAAATTCCTTCAATTTCTAAGGTTTTTTATTATGTGTCATTTATTAATGATTATTATAGAAGGACATGGGTATAATTTCTCAAAACTAAATCTAAGGTTTTTATAGTCTATTTAAGGACTTTAAAGATCTCATGGAAAATCAGACTAGTAGTCCAACATTTTTGGTCTATTTTAGTATCCACTAGATATATGAGGAGCATAAGATTTTATTTTCTTGATTGAAATTAGAGGGCCATCCATTAACCTAGTGGGAAATCCACACATAAACACTTAGGTTGGAGGGTGATCCACCAATACCTAAGTAGGAGGATTTAAAAACCCTCATTCATTCCCAATTCTTCCCTATCAGGTATATAGAGGACCAATGAATCCATTGGAATTACTTCAGGAAAAGGAAAGGGTAGAACTTGTGCACAAGTACATCACCGAATTCAAGAATATAGCTATTATGTTGGGTATATCACCCAAGAATCCAAATGTACTCCTCAAGTATCTAGGGAGCCTACATAGTCATTTATAAAAGCAAGTGATTCTCTTCAAGCCTAGGATGATTAATGAATCCTATGTGCGCGCACAATTCTTATAAAATATAAGCCACAATAAAGGAAAACCAAGTGGTTCTAAATATAAAGAGAACGAAGATACTTGTTGGCTTAAACTGACCCAGAGGTTTCCAATTAGACCCAGGTTCTTTGCGGTTCTCCCTTTTGACCAACAAAACCCCTTCGCACCAGCCCTTTTGGCAACAACCTGTGAGTAGGTTGAGGTCTCACCCGAGGTGTATATTATGGGGTACTGTGGAATCAGGTTTCCACAGTAAATGATGAGTTGTTTATATGAACAAGCTGCGCAGCATAGGACAGAAGGAGTGCATTGTGGGGCAAAGCGATGTGGCACGCAGCAGGATCTACGCTGCGAGCAGTACTAAGTGGTGAGGGCAACACTACGGGCCTCACTTAAAGACTTCTTATTGCTGCGAGTCTTCTACTGGAACTGCGAGTCCACCACGTTGATTCTTTACTTGGAAGATCTTGAAAACTCTAAGGCACTGAAATGAATATCACTTGTCCATTCATTCAGGCACTTAATGGTTATCTTTCTAGCATTCATTCAAGGACTTAGATTATTACAACGTGAACTGAAATGATAGATGCGACTAACCGTGCTACGTTCCTTCACTGTGTTTAAGAAAGTATTTAAACTTAAATGACTGATTCATGATCTTAACATATAATTGAAATGTTCGCCATTCATCTGTTCTCGTGGAATCTAGCATATCATTCCCAAACTTCTCCTATTGGTAAATGCATATCAAAGTTCCCCTATTACAACATGCAAGGAAACATTCAAACATTCATTCTACAGGCAATACAGATAGTCATTCATTCATAAAACATAATCGCATAACACAGGATTTAACGTGGTTCACTTCCCCGGATGGAAAGCTATGTCCACACGAACGGTTGGTAATATATTTCTTTCAAAAGGAGATGGGGTAACTGTTCTTAGTTTGTGCACTCATCTGCAAACTCTCCTCTCTCTTGGCTAGGTCTCTGCGCACACATCTGCAGAGCCTTTACAATATTCTCAGCTCAGAGAGATTTTACAATACAAAAGGTTATCCAATGATTACTCTAACAACTAGCATCTAGCCCCCCAAAATAGAGCAATAACAACCAACAATCCAACAACTCCATCCCATACAAAATTGTCTTCTTAAATAGATCATGCCCAAAGTTCATGTCTGTACAATGTCGAAGACCTAAAACCCAAAACCCTAAGGGTTTCCAAAACTGCGTCGATTTTCCAAACTGGCTTGTTGGCTCCTAGTAGCATCTGTTTGATCTTGGTGGATCTCCACATCCTCATCCTGTCGCTATCGGCCTTCCTATCAAATGCATGCCTATAGGTTTCTTTTGCCGAACCGTTTCTCTCTAATGGTTTTACCTTCTAAGTGTGCCAAACGTCGCTTTCCTTAACAATCCACGCGTGGCTGCCTTCCTGATTTGCCTATGTCTGCCGCTCGGAAATCCTGGAATATCTTTCCAAAAATGGCTACTACCGGTCCAACAAGTACCTACACTTGATACTTATCTAGCACACCGCTTTGCTGGCTCCACATGTCCTCCTAACTCTGCAGCACTGCTTCAGCGCAGTACTGGTCTTCGCATCACGTCCAAAACTTCGATGATGCGTGCAACTCCGCAGTCTGGTCAAAAGTTGGATGTTGCACACAACTTCGCAACATCCTCAATACTTAGCCAAAATTGTATTTGCGAGTTGCGCTCAGCTCAGCTTTCCCTGCTTGTTTCAAAAAGGTGTTTCCAAAACTTTGTCTCAACCTGGGCCCAACATGCCCCTAACACTTACATGTGGCTCGTCCCCGAGCCACTGATTGTTTCAGCTGTCTCACTTTGTGCCACGACCAGTGGAATGAACTTGGCCGCGAACTCGTCATATGTACTGCACAACTGCTCCACTACTTCTCTTGTATCCTGCTCAACCTATTTAACTGTGTCAAGCAATGTTGGAGTTATTTCTTGTCCAATCTAGTCTTGTACCTGCTCCTGGTTATCGCGTAGTTCTGCTAAGTTGTATTCAATCTGCTGCGATACCGCCATGGCATTCTCCAGGATATGCTACGATTGATTATCCATCTTAGTCTCTTTTTGTCGTAATTCTTGTACTTCTTTCTTTAAACTGGATATTTCCTTGTATCTTAGTAGCCTCTCTCTAGGTGGCAGAGCTTTAACCTTTGCATTCAACTTGTCCAGCGCGATTTATTTTTCTTCTACCACGGTCTTGACCTGTAGCAACCCTTGATCCTCTTCAAGGGTCATGATTTCCTATGAAACCTTATCCAGGAGAGATTGGAACTTAGCCATCTCACTTGTAATGCTTTTCGAGGCGGAGCTCACTGCTTGCTCTTTGACTTGTTGTTCAGTTAATGGTGCTTGTATGTTCATTTTTGCCTTCAACGAGGTAATATCATCCTGATAAAAAATTTCCTTATCTTGCATCTCCGACTGCAAAGATCTTACCCTGTCCCCGATCCTCAGAACTATGTCTGCATGATCATCCTGGAATTCTATACCTTCAATATCCTGCGCAACATTGGACATGGTAGTCTCCAAATTTTTTCGACGGCCCAATTCGTTCCGCAGCTGCATTTCTGCGTGTAGCTGAATTTGCCTGCTTGCTGCGGTGAGCTCTGCTTGTGACTTCATTGACTCCACCGTCTGGTCATGCATATCCTCAACGATCTGCATGTGGATGAAGTGCAATCCTGGTAAGGGTATTTTGGATAAGTCAAGCTCTACCCTCTTGAATCCCTTTGTGTCCAACACAACTTGTTTTTCCATTGGCAATGCAATAGCCAATGGGTCCACATCGACAATTCTAGTCTTCGATGGTAGCATTATTGCTAATTGCGGTGGCGTTTGCTGCGAGGTTCCTACTGACCTCCCTTCTGCTCATGTGTCACGCGGCAAGCTCAGGATTTTCTGGACATCGTCCATTTTCTTCATCATACCTTGCATTGCGAGCCGTGTCTTCTACAGGTCATCCTAGATGACCTTATCCTTTTTATCTTTATCTGCCATGAGCTCCTTCATCTACTCTGAGACTGTTCTGGCTATCATATCATAGTCATCATCATTGAGGACTGCCTCCGATTGAATCTTTGTGGCCTTCACCTTCTTCCTCGACTTTGGCTTCTGCGAAGTCTCAGGTTCTTTTCTCTTCCCTGTTTCTTCAGTGATTGGGCATAAGATTGGGATTGGCTCATCCTCTGCTGAATCTGTCTCCATGTCCATAATTTCTACGCGGAACTCTGGTGGCCAATCTTTCATGAGGTCTTTAACGTCCTGATCATACATTATGTAGTTTCCTGGGAACCACTGTGGTTTCTTTGTTTGTGCTTTCGGCGATATGAAGATACATTTCATATCCACCTCAAATTCGATGACGCGGATATACTTCACCGTGACCTGCTTTGTAATGTGGGTTGTCTTCATGATTGCATCATGCTGCTGAATATAGTACTGGTAAAAGACTTCTGTTGTCGTATGCTAGTTCTTTGCATTTGTGTTCGCCCAAAGGTTGATGAACTTAAACCCTCTAGGATCATTGGTGTCCATAATGATGCCCACATAATCTCTCGGCTCCTTCCATCCACAAAACGCAATCAGGACGATGAGCTAGGTGAAATGGAATTGGACGCCATTCACCTGCGTGTCGTTGAGTTCTTCAAGGAACTGATTCAACTAACACCAATTAAAGTTTGTGCCTTCAGCCGCTCCGACACCCAAGAGTATTTCACCCGCAGGCACCTCCGAAGGCCTAGCTGTTTTGAGTATCTTGCCTACGAGCAACTGCGTTACAAATCTTGTTGCTCTGTCCTCTATATCTTCCATTGGGAAACCTCTTTTTCCCTTCGGCACCAGGTGGGTTTTCTTCATCTTCTCAACAGCCTCTTTATCTTTGCTCTTCCCCTGGAATAATTGCTTAGGATACTTACCATGCTTTCTTAGCTCGGTGATGCGGTGGATCAAATCTATGTTAATATCGATGTTCCTGTCCAACCACAGATAACCTTGGTGGATTCGTGCCATGAGTGAACCATGATATTAAGTTCTCGAGAACAGTCAAAATGTGGCAATCTTAGCAAGTTCAGTAGCCCCGACTGAACGACAGGTGTTAGCCAGCTCTCGACAACCTGGTTAAGAGTTCCCGTTCTCGACAACCTGGTTAAGAGTTCCCTTGGCATCCTTTTTCCAGCACATATACTTGTCTGGTTGAAAATATGGGTACTTGGGAACATCTGGCTCATCCTCCTTCAATCCCAAGAGGTCATAATACTTCCATTTACAATCTCCTATCTTTCCCAGCAGATTCTTAGCAATCATTACATGCTTGGAGATAGGTGACAGAGGAATGTCATATCTCACATTCTTGGAGAATTTAAACATAGGGGCATTCAGTGCTTGTGGGGAGATATATTCGGGTGTCATCTTCAAGGGTTCTTTCTGATAGAGTGGCAATTTTTGTGCCGAGGAGCCCATATTTATGACCTTGCTTTGAAGTCCCGTTACGTTTTTTCATTTATCTTTTGCTTTTTCTTGCATTGTCGGATTAATTCTTAGTGATCTGCGGGATCCTTCACCTTGTTCTACGACGACCTTCTTAACTGGAGTTTTCATTAACTGTTGAATCCCTTCATGCTGAAAGATCCTCAGTGCTTCTTCAATGGTCAGTTCTTCTTCTCTATAGGAAGGTTCGGACATTCATTAATGAGATAGTGGCTAAGGTAGACAGAATACAAATGGCTACTAGCTCAGAGAGGTTAATCACAAGAAAATTCTAAGTGCTCGGTAACGCCCGCAACTCTCCCAACAGTGTTATTTATAGGCGCAGCAGATCCCTTCCCACGCCCTTCAACATCTCGATAGGCATTTAATGTGGTGTCCATTGGCAAATTTGAGTGGATCCTTCGATCTTTTCCATCGTCAGCATGCTCAGAACGACCATCTTCTCTTTAAATGCTGAAGCGATTGTTGTAACGGTCATCTAATGGCTATTTTTCTGAAAAGCCATGCAATGGCTATTTTTCTCTGAGTGTTGCGTCGAACTGCACAGCAAACCATCTGCAACCCTGCGTGACTACTTCGCAGTGCCAACATTTTCCAACTGCGCGGCTTCCACTTTTTTTTCCCTTCCGCGCAGCTTCAACAGTGCTGCGTGGTACATAGATTATTCTTCTTATCATACCTTCTTCCTTTAATCATACATGTACAAACTTCTTTATATTTCTAGTGTCCAATTCAACTGGACTTGACACTTAGAAATTCCTTCGTTTGCTTGTTATTCAAGGTTTTGCGAAGCAGTGCTATCACGGTATAGCTTTAGCTTGCTTCCATTTATCAAGGTTGGCAAGGTGTCACTAGCTAAATTGGCTAACTAGACTGCACCAGTGTTAGTAACATGTATCACAGTATATGGGCCAAGCCAATGCATCTTAAATTTACCAGGGAATTTCATGAATTTGCTATCATATAGGAGGACTAGATCACCTACTTGAAAACACTTGTTCTTTATATGGCGATCATGCCATGCTTTCTCGTGGTCCTTCTGTGCTTGCTGGTGGAATCCTGCAATGAAGCGATCTTCCTCCAAGCCCAGTAAGTGTAGCAATATTTCTTCTAGAGCTTCACAATATGCCATCCCTGTAAATGCAACAATTCTTAAACTAGGGACAATATATTCCATAGGCATTATAGCCTCCTACCCATAAACCAAGCGAAAGGGTGTCTGTCTTGTCAATTTCTTGCATGTGGTCCTGTATGCCCATAACACATAAGAGACGCGTAGGTCCCAATCGTCTCTATTTACATTGCATACCTTAGTGAGTGAGTTCTCCAATATTTTATTGAAAGCCTCTACAGTACCATTCGCCTATGGATGATATGGAGTACTGCACTGATGACGAATGTGGAATTCCTCTGTAGGTGCCTCAATAGTCTTGTTCAAGAAGTGAGTACCTTGGTCACTCATCAAAATCTTCGGACAGCCAAATATGGAGAGTATTTCTTCAAAAATAAACTACACAGCAGTATTGGCGCTACAATCCTTAACTGGTTTTGCTTCCGTCCATCTGGTGAGGTAATCAGTAGCATTAATAATATACCTTGCATCCGTTCTTTTCCCAGGTGGGTTGATAGGACCCACAAAGTCTATTGCCCATTTTTCAAATGGCTGCAGTGTCAACTGTGGATTTAGTGGCATCTCATATCGGCATGATGGTTTTCCTATCCACTGACAAACATCACAGTTCCTGCAATGTTCTTTGGCATCTTTATGGAGTGTAGGCCACCATAGCCTTGCACGCAATATCTTCTGTGTGGTATCCCTTCCTGCATAGTGACCAATTGCGATTCCTGAGTGTGCGTTTTCTAGAATAAATGGCTTCTCATGATTAAGTATGCACCTGCACAAGACTTCATCTGGCCCAAGTTTGTATAACTGACCTACAACTATAGTGAAGTCTGGGGTGTGCACCACTAACTATTTTTTCAGCTTTCCCTGCTTGTCTCAAAAAGGTGTTTCAAAAACTTTGTCTCAACCTGGGCCCAACATGCCCCTAACACTTACATGCGGCTCGTCCCCGAGCCACTGATTGTTTCAGCTGTCTCACTTTGTGCCACGACCAATGGAACGAACTTGGCCGCGAACATGTCATATGTACCACACAACTACTCCACTACTTCTCTTGTATCCTGCTCAACCTGTTTAACTGTGTCAAGTAGTGTTGGAGTTATTTCTTGTCATATCTGGTCTTGTACTTGCTCCTGGTTATCTCGTAGTTATGCTAAGTTGTATTCAATCTGCTGCGATACCGCCATGGCATTCTCCAAGATATGCTACGATTGATTATCCATCTTAGTCTCTTTTTGTCGTAATTCTTGTACTTCTTTCTTTAAACCGGATATCTCCTTGTATCTTAGCATCCTCTCTCTGGGTGGCAGAGCTTTAACCTTTGCATTCAACTTGTCCAGCGCGATTTGTTTTTCTTCTACCACGGTCTTGCCCTGTAGCAACCCTTGATCCTCTTCAAGGGTCGTGATTTTCTGTGAAACCTTATCCAGGAGAGATTGGCACTTAGCCATCTCACTTGTAATGCTTTTCGAGGCAGAGCTCACTGCTTGCTCTCTGACTTGCTGTTCAGTTAATGGTGCTTGTATGTTCATTTTTGCCTTCAACGAGGTAATATCATTCTGATAAAAAATTTCCTTATCTTGCACCGACTGCAAAGATCTTACCCTGTCCCCGATCCTTAGAACTATGTCCATAGGATCATCCTGGAGTTCTATGCCTTCAATATCCTGCGCAACATTGGACATGGTAGTCTCCAAATTTTTTCGGCGGCCCAGTTCGTTCCGCAGTTGCATTTATGCATGTAGTTGAATTTTCCTGCTTGCTGCGGTGAGCTCTGCTTGTGACTTCATTGACTCCACCATCTGGTCATGCATCTCCTCAACGATCTGCATGTGGATGAAGTGCAATCCTAGTAAGGGGATTTTGGCTAAGTCGAGCTCTACCCTATCGACTCCCTTTGTGTCAAACAAAACTTGTTTTGCCATTGGCAATGCAATAGCCAATGGGTCCACATGGACAATTCTAGTCTTCGATGGTAGCATTATTGCTAATTGCAGTGGCATTTGCTGCGAGGTTCCTACTGACCTCCCTTCTGCTCCTGTGTCACGCAGCAAGCTCAGGATTTTTTGGACATCGTCCATTTTCTTCATCATACCTTGCATTGCGAGCCGTGTCTTCTACAGGTCATCCTAGATGACCTTATCCTTTTTATCTTCATCTTCCATGAGCTCCTTCATCTACTCTGAGACTGTTCCGGCTATCATCTCATAGTCATCATCATTGAGGACTACCTCCGATTGAATCTTTGTGGCCTTCACCTTCTTCCTCGAATTTGGATTCTGCGAAGTCTCAGGTTCTTTTCTCTTCCCTATTTCTTTAGTGATTGGGCATAAGAGTGGGATTGGCTCATCCTCTGTTGAATCTGTCTCCACGTCCATAATTTCTACGCGGAACTCTGGTGGCCAATCTTTCATGAGGTCTTCAACGTCCTGCTCATACATTATGTAGTTCCCTGGGAACCACTTTGGTTTCTTTGTTTGTGCTTTCGGCGATATGAAGATACATTTCATATCCACCTCAAATTGGATGACGCGGATATACTTCACCGTGACCTGCTTTGTAAGGCAGGATGTCTTCATGATTGCATCGCGCTGCTGAATATAGTACTGGTAAAGGACTTCTGTTGTCGCATGCTAGTGCTTTACATTTGTGTTCGCCCAAAGGTTGACGAACTTAAACCCTCTAGGATCATTGGTGTCCATAATGATGCCCACATAATCTCTCGGCTCCTTCCATCCACAAAACGCAATCAGGACGATGAGCCAGGTGAAATGGAACTGGCCGCCATTCACCTGCGTGTCATTGAGTTCTTCAAGGAACTGATTCAACTAACACTAATTAAAGTTGGTGCCTTCAGCCGCTGTGGCACCCAGGAGTATTGCACCCGCAGGCAACTCCGAAGGCCTAGCTGTTTTGAGTATCTTGCCTACGAGCAACTGCGTTACAAATCTTGTTGCTCTGTCCTCTATATCTTCTATTGGGAAACCTCTTTTTCCCTTCGCCACCAAGTGGGTTTTCTTCATCTTCTCAACAGCCTCTTTATTTTTGCTCTTCCCCTGGAATAATTGCTTAGGATCCTTACCACGCTTTCTTAGCTCGGTGATGCGGTGGATCAAATCGATGTTAATATCGATGTTCCTGTCCAGCCATAGATAACCTTGGTGGATTCGTGCCATGAGTGTGCCAACCATGATATTAAGTTCTCGAGAACGGTCAAAATGTGGCAATCTTAGCAAGTTCAGTAGCCCCGACTGAACGAAATGTGTTAGCCAGTTCTCGACCACCTAGTTAAGAGTTCCCGCTCTCAACAACCTGGTTAAGAGTTCCCTTGGCATCCTTTTTCCAGCACATATACTTGTCTGGTTGAAAATCTGGGTACTTGGGAACATCTGGCTCATCCTTCTTCATACAGCAGATTCTTAGCAGTCGTTACATGCTTGTAGATAGGTGACAGAGGAATGTCATATCTCACATTCTTGGACAATTTAAACATAGGGGCATTCAGTGCTTGTGGGGAGATATATTCGGGTGTCATCTTCAAGGGTTCTTTCTGATAGACTGGCAATTTTTGTGCCAAGGAGCCCATATTTATGACCTTGCTTTGAAGTCCCATTATGTATTTTCCTTTATCTTTCGCTTTTTCTTGCATTGTCGGATTAATTCTTGGTGATCTGCGGGATCCTTCACCTTGTTCTACGACGACCTTCTTAACTGGAGTTTTCATTAACTGTTGAATCCCTTCGTGCTGAAAGATCCTCAGTGCTTCTTCAATGGTCAGTTCTTCTTCTCTATAGGAAGGTTCGGACATTCATTAATGAGATAGCGGATAAGGTAGACATAATACAAATGGCTAATAGCTCATATAGGTTAATCACAAGAAAATTCTAAGTGCTCGGTAACGCCCGCAACTCTCCCAACGGTGTTATTTATAGGCGCAGCAAATCCCTTCCCACGCCCTTCAACATCTAGATAGGCATTTAATGTGGTGTCCATTGGCAAATTTGAGCGGATCCTTCGGTCTTTTCCATCGTCAGCATGCTCAGAACGGATATCTTCTCTTTAAATGCTGAAGCGGTTGTTGTAACGGTCATCTAACGGCTATTTTTCTGAAAAGCCATGCAATGGCTATTTTTCTCTGAGTGTTGCGTCGAACTGCACAACAAACCATCTGCAACCCTGCGTGACTACTTTGCAGTGCCAACATTTTCCAACTGTGCGGCTTCCACTTTTTTTTCCCTTCCGCGCAGCTTCAACAGTGCTGCGTGGTACATAGATTATTCTTCTTATCATACCTTCTTCCTTTTATCATACATGTACAAACTTCTTTATATTTCTAGTGTCCAATTTCAACTGTACTTGACACTTAGAACTTCCTTCCTTTGCTTGTTATTCAAGGTTTTGCGAAGCAGTGCTATCATGTAATAGCTTTAGCCTGCTTCCATTTATCAAGGTTGGCAAGGCATCACTAGCTAAATTGGCTAACTAGACTGCACCAGTGTTAGTAACATGTATCACAGTATATGGGCCAAGCCAATGCATCTTAAATTTACCAGGGAATTTCATAAATTTTCTATCATATAGGAGGACTAGATCACCTACCTGAAAACACTTGTTCTTTATATGGCAATCATGCCATGCTTTCTCGTGGTCCTTCTGTGCTTGCTGGTGGAATCCTGCAATGAAGCGATCTTGTGTAGCAATATTTCTTCTAGAGCTTCACAATATGCCATCCTTGTAAATGCAACAATTCTTAAACTAGGGACAATATATTCCATAGGCATTATAGCCTCCTACCCATAAACCAAGCGAAAGGGTGTCTGTCCTGTCAATTTCTTGCATGTGGTCCTGTATGCCCATAACACAGAAGAGGCGCGTAGGTCCCAATCGTCTCTATTTACATTGCATACCTTAGTGAGTGCGTTCTCCAATATTTTATTGAAAGCCTCTACAGTACCATTCACCTATGGATGATATGGAGTACTGCGCTGATGACGAATGTGGAATTCCTCTGTAGGTGCCTCAATAGTCTTGTTCAAGAAGTGAGTACCTTGGTCACTCATCAAAATCTTCGGACGGTCACTGATTGTTTCAGCTGTCTAACTTTGTGCCACGACCAGTTGAACGAACTTGGCCGCGAACTCGTCATATGTACCACACAACTGCTCCACTACTTATCTTGTATCCTGCTCAACCTGTTTAACTGTGTCAAGAAGTGTTGGAGTTATTTCTTGTCCAATTTGGTCTTGTACCTGCTCCTGGTTATCGCGTAGTTCTGCTAAGTTGTATTCAATCTGCTGCGATACCGCCATGGTATTCTCCAGGATATGCTACGATTGATTATCCATCTTAGTCTCTTTTTGTCGTAATTCTTGTACTTCTTTCTCTAAACCGGATATCTCCTTGTATCTTAGCAGCCTCTCTCTGGGTGGTAGAGCTTTAACCTTTGCATTCAACTTGTCCAGCGCGATTTGTTTTTCTTCTACCACGGTCTTGACCTATAGCAACCCTTGATCCTCTTCAAGGGTCATGATTTCCTGTGAAACCTTATCCAGGAGAGATTGGCACTTAGCCACCTCACTTGTAATGCTTTTCGAGGCGGAGCTCACTGTTTGCTCTCTGACTTGCTGTTCAGTTAATGGTGCTTATATGTTCATTTTTGCCTTCAACGAGGTAATATCATCCTGATAAAAAATTTCCTTATCTTGCATCTCTGACTGCAAAGTTCTTACCCTGTCCCCGATCCTCAGAACTATGTCCGTAGGATCATCCTGGAATTCTATACCTTCAATATCCTGCGCAACATTGGACATGGTAGTCTCCAAATTTTTTCAGCGGCCCAGTTCGTTTCGCAGCTGCATTTCTGCGTGTAGCTGAATTTGCCTGCTTGCTACAGTGAGCTCTGCTTGTGACTTCATTGACTCCACTGTCTAGTCATGCATCTCCTCAACGATCTGCATGTGGATGAAGTGAAATCCTGGTAAGGGGATTTTTGCTAAGACGAGCTCTACCCTCTCCACTCCCTTTGTGTCCAACACAACTTGTTTTGCTATTGGCAATGCAATAGCCAATGGGGCCACTTGGAAAATTCTAGTCTTCGATGGTAGTGTTATTGCTAATTGCGGTGGTGTTTGCTGCGAGTTTCCTACTGACCTCCCTTCTGCTCCTGTGTCACGCGGCAAGCTCACGATTTTCTGGACATCGTCCATTTTCTTCATCATACCTTGCATTGCGAGCCGTGTCTTCTACAGGTCATCCTAGATGAACTTATCCTTTTTATCTTTATCTTCCATGAGCTCATTCATCTGCTCTGAGACTGTTCCAGCTATCATATCATAGTCATCATCATTGAGGACTGCCTCTGATTGAATCTTTGTGGCCTTCACCTTCTTCCTCGACTTTGGCTTCTGCGAAGTCTCAGGTTCTTTTCTCTTCCCTGTTTCCTCAGTGATTGGGCATAAGAGTGGGATTGGCTCATCCTCTGCTGAATCTGTCTCCACATCCATAATTTCTACGCGGAACTCTAGTGGCCAATCTTTCATGAGGTCTTCAACATCCTTCTCATACATTATGTAGTTCCCTGGGAACCACTTTGGTTTCTTTGTTTGTGCTTTCGGCGATATGAAGATACATTTCATATCCACCTCAAATTCGATGATGCGGATATACTTCACCGTGACCTGCTTTGTACTGTGGGTTGTCTTCATGATTGCATCGTGCTGCTGAATATAGTACTGGTAAAAGACTTCTGTTGTCGCATGCTAATGCTTTGCATTTGTGTTCGCCCAAAGGTTGACGAACTTAAACCCTCTAGGATCATTGGTGTCCATAATGATGCCCAAATAATCTCTTGGCTCCTTCCATCCACAAAACACAATCAGGACGATGAGCCAGGTGAAATGGAACTGACCGCCATTCATCTATGTGTCGTTGAGTTCTTCAAGGAACTGATTCAACTAACACCAATTAAAGTTGGTGCCTTCAGCCGCTGCGGCACCCAGAAGTATTGCACCCGCAGGCACCTCCAAAGCCCTAGCTGTTTTGAGGATCTTGCCTACGAGCAACTGCGTTACAAATCTTGTTGCTCTGTCCTCTATATCTTCCATTGGGAAACCTCTTTTTCCCTTTGCCACCAGGTGGGTTTTCTTCATCTTCTCAACAGCCTCTTTATCTTTGCTCTTCCCCTAGAATAATTTCTTAGTATCCTTACCACGCTTTATTAGCTCGGTGATGCGGTGGATCAATTCGATGTTAATATCGATGTTCCTGTCCAGCCACAGATAACCTTGGTGGATTCGTGCCATGAGTGTGCAAACCATGATATTAAGTTCGTTCCATGAGTGTGCGAAGCAGTGCTATCATGGTATAGCTTTAGCCTGCTTACATTTATCAAGGTTGGCAAGGTATCACTAGCTAAATTGGCTAACTAGACTGCACCAGTGTTAGTAACATGTATCACAGTATATGGGCCAAGCCAATGCATCTTAAATTTACCAGGGAATTTCATGATTTTGCTATCATATAGGAGGACTAGATCACCTACCTGAAAACACTTGTTCTTTATATGGCGATCATGCCATGCTTTCTTGTGGTCCTTCTGTGCTTGCTGGTGGAACCCTGGAATGAAGCGATCTTCCTCCAATCCCAGTAAGTGTAGCAATATTTCTTCTAGAGCTTTAGAATATGCCATCCCTGTAAATGCAACAATTCTTAAACTAGGGACAATATATTCCATAGGCATTATAGCCTCCTACCCATAAACCAAGCGAAAGGGTGTCTATCCTGTCAATTTCTTGCATGTGGTCCTGTATGCCCATAACATAGAAGATATGCGTAGGTCCCAATCGTCTCTATTTACATTGCATACCTTAGTGAGTGCGTTCTCCAATATTTTATTGAAAGCCTCTACAGTACCATTCGCCTATGGATGATATGGAATACTGTGCTGATGATGAATGTGGAATTCCTCTGTAAGTGCCTCAATAGTCTTGGTCAAGAAGTGAGTACCTTGGTCACTCATCAAAATATTCGGACAACCAAATCTGGAGAGTATTTCTTCAAAAATAAACTACACAGCAGTACTAGCGTTGCAATCCTTAACTGGTTTTGCTTCCGCCCATCTGGTGAGGTAATCAGTAGCAGTAATAATATACCTTGCATCCGTTCTTTTTCCTGGTGGGTTTATAGGACCCACAAAGTCTATTGCCCATTTTTCAAATGGCTGCAGTGTCAACTGTGGATTTAGTGGCATGTCATCTCAGCATGATGGTTTTCCTATCCTCTGACAAACGTCATAGTTCCTACAATGTTCTTTGGCATCTTTATGGAGTGTAGGCCACCATAGCCTTGCACGCAATATCTTCTGTGTGGTATCCCTTCCTGCATAGTGACCTCCTGCGATTCCTGAGTGTGCGTTTGCTAGAATAAATGGCTTCTCATGATTAAGTATGCACCTGCGCAGGACTTCATCTGGCCCAAGTTTGTAAAACTGACCTACAATTATAGTGAAGTCCGGGGCGTGCACCACTAACTATTTTTTCTGCTGGATAGAGAATTCCTAGGGTGCCAGCCCTGTTTCTAGGAAATCAATGATATCCTTATAATAATCATCGGCAACATGTATACTAAATAACTGCACATCAGGTAGACTATCTTCAATATTCATCGGCTCCTCTCCTGACTCAATCCTTGACAGATGATCAGGTCCCAAGTTCAGTCTACCTGGCTTGACAATAATCTCAAAGTCATATTCCTGGAACAACAATAGCCATCGGCATATGTGTCCCCCTAACGTTGGCTTGTTGACCAAGTATTTTAGCACAGAATGGTTAGTAAACATAAGGAAGTGCGATCCCAGCAAGTAGTGTCTAAATTTATGTAGGGCATTTACCATCTCAAGGCCTTCCCTCTCAGTAGTAGTATAGTTCTTCTCTGTTGTTGAAAGCTTTCTACTAGAAAATGAAATAGGGTGGTCAATATCTCCTTCTCCTGGATGAGCTAACACGATCCCCAGGGAAATACATGATGCGTCAACATGGACATGGAATGGCTTTGTCCAGTCTGGAAAGACTAGAATCGACGCAGTGACCATGTTTTCTTTTAGTGTATAAAAACCCTGTTCGCATTCTGCGTTCCAAATGAACGGTGCATCCTTCTTCAACAGCTTTTCCATTGCTGTGGTTATCTGCGCATAACCCTTAATGAACTTCCTATAATATCCTGTATGGCCCAAGGTAAAGCGTAGCATTTTGACTGAATTTGGTGTTGGTAAGTTTGCAATAACTGCAATCTTCGCAGGGTCTACCATCAATCCTTGCTTACAGACAATGTGGCCAAGTAAAATTCCATAGGGCACACATAAAATACACTTCTTCAAATTCAAGGATATTTGATGTTGTCGACACTTTTTGAGCATCATGCGGAGATTCGCGCAATGATTTTTCAATAGACCAAACATAGTCCAATCATCAAAGTATGCTTCTAGAAACTTGTGCATAAAATCTTTAAATGCTGGGACGAGGACTCTAGAGAATATGGCAGGTGCATTCTTCAAACCAAAAGGCATTACAGTGTACTGGAATGACCCCCATTCTGTAGCAAATGTCGTCTTATTCCTATCTGCAAGATCAATCCTGATCTGATGGTAACCAGAGAAACCATCAGTGAAAGAATATGCCTCATTTCCTCCAATGTTATCAAGTACTTCATCTGTGAATGGAATAGGAAATGGGTCGTGCATGGAAGCATCATTCATTTTTCTGATATCCACACAGATCTTGATCTCGCCTTTTGCTTTCTTGTCTTGAACAACCATGGGGCTAATCCATTCAGATTCTTCGACCGGTTCAATGATTCCTACCTCTAGCATCTTATCTAGCTCTACACGGAATTTTTCCTTGTAGCATGGATTCAATCTATATGGCCTCTGCTTGATAGGCTTATCACCTCGCTTTAAAGGTATTTTCATGACCCCTAGGTCTCCCAAAATTCCTTTCATATCTGTAAATTTGGTTGGAAACAGTTCCTGATACTCATGTAAGGTATCTGCGATCTCTGCAATAGTCTTATCATCCCAATAATCACCTATTGATGCGAACTTCAGCTCTTTGTCTGTGCCAATTTTCACTTTTTGTGTTTTTACTGGTCCAGTCATATCTGGGATTTGCAACGAAGGTCCTTCTACCTCGCGCGAACCTTCTGACTCTGGTATATCTATGTTGCGCGGGTCCTCCTCATTGTCTTCATTTGTATCATTGGTATCTTCAGCTAAGTTGTAACACTCGATAAAGTTCTTTTCATGTTACTTCCATTCTGATTGTAGGTGCGCAGGAACACACTCTGTCCCAAAAAACTCCTGCAATGTCATGTTTTGATGAGGAAAGTCATGCTGGAATATGCACTTCTTGATTAGCTGTAATGCTTCATGGATTAGTGGATTCTCATCTTCAAAATTGAAGTCCTTCTGGAAGTTCGCAGTGAGAAGCTCTCCATTAGTGAGTTTGCTGCACAACTCCAGTTCTAGGTACCATTTCTCTGGGATACCCACATCCAATGTATGTACAAATAAATGTACCCATTCTGTAGGTGGTCTTTCCACCCATGCCTTTGAATAGATTTCAATGTGCTGGCTAGGGTCTATCTATCCATTATACTTTTCGAAGGGTAAAGTAACCCTTTCGGTGAACTGGATCTGCATCTTAGTTCTGCATTGATCCCAAGTGGTCAATGTTTTCTTATGTTCATTCCACCATCTGGAAGGTGTATCGCAAAATGCCATATCTAAAGCTAATAGTCTATGCTCATCTGGTATAGTTGTAGTATATTCCCTTATGAAATTGTAAACATTAGCAGAACCATCATATGTGGGAATAGGACTCACCTCTTTTCTGATCCAGCGCAGTGATTCCGTAACCTGCGCACATCTTCTTGCTGAAAATTCATGCATGCGGATTTTCCAATTCTCCAGTCCTGTATCTGAGTCAAAGATACAAGAAGTGTCACATTGCCGGCTGAGCATACCATCTGCAGAAGTATTAATATAGTCTTCCTTGTTCGCAGTCAGCTGGTATAGTCGGTCTAAATCTTGAGCTTGGGATTCCTCTTGAATTGGCTCACTGTATCTGTCACCATCTTTAGGATCCAATGGTGCGATGACTCTAAGATGCTTCCCTTCAAATATCATCTTCTTTGCCTTCAAGTTTTTGATAGCCAAGTTATCCATAGCCCAATCAATTCCCAATATTGCTGGAAAAGGTTGACTATCATCCACAATTTCAATAACTTCAAAGTCTGCATGACTCTGTACTACGTCGATGTCAACTACTACATTAGCTAAACGGCCAAAAGGTATGACCTTCTCTTGACTAGCCATTCGTAACTGGATAGGTGACTAGAGCAACTTTGGTCAACCAATCTGCTACCATGTCTGCTTAGTCAAGTCATTCACTTCTGATCCCAGATCAACGATGAATTCATCCATTTCAAAATCTCCTATCTGCGCAATAAGACTCATCTCTCGGCCTGTTCTTTTGTGTTTCCTTATATGATGTACGACGCTATCTGAAGTCTTTGCTGCAATCTGAGGTTCATACTGGCTAATGAGCTTCTGGAGCTCTACTATGGCTTTCTGGCTTTTTAGTAACTACATGCAGCTTCGCAAGAACTACGCAACAGAAGTACGGACATCTGTCGCAGTGCTTGTGTTATCATAAGGAGCCGACATGTCTTCAACATGCGGTGTTTCACTGCATAGCGGGATCCTTGATGACTTATCTGCTGGTTCTCTAAAGGTATCCCGCGCATCAATGAAGATCTCCTTGTTCTTCTGCAAATTCAAGAGGGGGTGCTTTTCCTGGAGATTTCCTTATCCATACTGTTTCAAGGGGATCCTTCTTCGTATGTGCCTTCCCTAATGTTGAAGCTTCCGCTCCTCTGTTGCGGCCTGTCTCAGCGCCACTGCGCGTGACCACATTGATGCTTGGATCCACTGGTCTATTTTCTACTGCGATCCATTGGACATTCATGTTCGGTGTATCCATCCGTCTTCATTTTTGCATTTCGGCCTCTAACACTGGGCAATCCTCAATAACAGGGTCAAATGATTTACAATAATTGCATGTAGTGCATGGGTTAACACAATCTTTGGATACGTGACCTGGCTGGCCACAATTATAACAAATGACCTGGCCACGACCTCTTCCCTGCGCGGGGCCAACATTTTTTTTTTCTGCCGCGGTATCCACCACCATGACCTCTGTATCCTCCTTGGTCATATTGTGCATTTTCTTGTTTCGACTGGGCATCTTCTTGTATGCGGTACAAGCCAGTGCCTCGCATTGAGTCCATATCCCTTTTTCTTTCATTCATTAATTCATATGCGCGGCAGTTGGATTCATCATGTCCAACTGATTTACAGAAACTGCAATATAAATTTTTAGGCATTTTCACATATTTCTGTATAAGATAACAGTCTTCAGGTCTGTGTCCTGTGGTTCTACAGATTTCACACCATGGGGCCTGATTCTTATTCAATGGGTTTGGCGCACCATTGTTAAGATAGTCGCAGATTAGAGGGTAGTGCTCTCTGTCGCGGCCTTCTCCTTTACAAGCTATACACTAGACCTCATGTCTAGGTTCATACCTTTGTTCTTTGCCATTTTTCATGCTTTGCAACTCTAGTGTCAAGGTGGTCAGCTGGTTCTTGATTTGAGACATCCTAGAACTAGTCTCACTAATTGGAAAAGCCTCTAGCTTCATTGCGATCTCCAAGGCCTCTTCCTGGGACTCAACCTTTTGCTACATCAATGGTAACCTAATATGGGGCAACAACGCAGCAATGAACCATTCCTTGTGTTGTTTCGGATCTATAACAAAGATCACTTGGTCTAATAGGGTATTGAACTTCTAATCAAACTCCCAAACCATTTCAGTCGGTTTCTGCTTTATTTCTTTCAACTCGGTTATACACTAAGATTCAGATTTAGGTTTCTTAAATTCTTCCATGAGCGTAGCTTTAATTTCTGCAAGAGTTATTGGCTGTATGGTAGAGTATTTCATAAACCAATGTAAAGCTCTGTCTCTAAAGGTGGTGATGAGCTGTGATTGCTTCACTACATCATCCTGGATTTGTCTTACACTCCATACGGCTTCACAAAGAAACCAATGTTGGTCAGGGTCTTCTAAGCCAGTTCCTCTAAATATTGGTAGCTTCATATCTATGTTTTCCATTGTGCTACTACGTGGTGGAGCGTCGGGATTAGTGTGCGGCTACTGTAAAGGGCTCTGCGCAGTAAATACAAATGGGACTATCAAGAGAGATGGACTAGGCTGAGTCTTCTGTGGGGTGGGATGAGTATTTTTCGGGGTGGGATACATAGCGGGTGGTTTTGAGATAAAGGTGGTGCGGTCTCTGCAGCTGGTGCGTTCTCAGGCGTAAATGGTGGTACAACTTTGTTTTCAATGTTACTCGGGATCTCAGTATTAATATGGAGTCCAGGGCCTCCCAGATTATTATTAATTTTATATCTCTTACCACTTCTAAGAGTATGTGTCTCTTTGTCATAATCAATATATGTATTGTTTATCATGACAAGCTTCAAGAATATTACTGCATTCTTAAAACACCTTTCTCAGCTAACAACATCTTAATGTATAGACTGAGATTGTTCAGGAACTTACCTTGAAATCCTCTGAAAAAGTTTGCTTCTGCTTGGCTGTAGGATTTGAGTGTGTCTACAGCAAATTCTGTTACGAAGCCTTCTAGCATATGATCGACCCAATAGTCAACTACGCGTGACAATGAGCTATCTAGTGCTTTGAGCTATGCTGTGAGGTCAGGATTCCATTCCGTGGGTACTCCTCCATGGAAACAGTTTTTCTTCTTTGCGAGCCACGAGATCCACGCATGCAGATCGTTTGGAAATGATGCCCAAAACATATCGTGAATGTCGTCCAACAGATATCTATTTGACCACTGTGTGTCGCTTAGACGCAGATGTATGTTCTCTTGTCTATTAAAATCTCTTATGGTCTTATCCCACCAAGCCTGTATTTCTGTCTTTTCAGGATGCCAGTAGTCAGATCCTTCGGGGAACTGATATTCTTCTTCACACATCGTGATTGCAACTCATCATGGATTCGAGCGCAGCAACGGAACCATTTGTTGGCTTAAACTGGCCCAGAGGTTTCCAATTAGACCTATGTTCTTTGTGGTTCTCCCTTTTGAGCAACAAAACCCCTTCGCACTGGCCCTTTCGGCAACAACTTGCGAGCAGGTTGAGGTCTCACCCGATGTGTAACTTATGGGGTACCGCGGAATCAGTTTCCATAGTAAATGATGATTTTTTTATATGAACAAGCTGCGCAGCGCAGGACAAAAGGAGTGCGCTGCGGGGCAAAGCGATGCGGCACGCAACATGATCTACGCTGCGAGCAGTACTACGCGGTGAGGGAAACACTGCGGGCCTCACTTAAAGACTTCTTACTGCTGTGAGTCTTCTATTGGAACTGCGAGTCCACCACACTGATTCTTTACTTGGAAGATCTTGAAAACACTAAGGCACTGAAATGAATATCACTCGTTCATTCATTCAGGCACTTAATGGTTATCTTTCTAGCATTCATTCAAGGACTTAGATTATTACAACGTGAACTGAAATTATAGATGCGACTAACCGTGCTGCATTCCTTCACTGTGTTTAAGAAAGTATTTAAACTTAAATGACTGATTCACGATCTTAACATATAATTGAAATGTTCGCCATATATTTGTTCCTGTGGAATCTAGCATATCATTCCCAAACTTCTCCTATTGGTAAATGCATATCAAAGTTCCCCTATTACAACATGCAAGGAAACATTCAAACATTCATTCTATAGGCAATACAGACAATCATTCATTCATAAAACATAATCGCATAACACAGGATTTAACGTGGTTCACTTCCCCGGATGGAAAGCTACGTCCACAAGAACGGTTGGTAATATATTTCTTTCAAAAGGGGATGGGGAAACCGTTCTTAGTTTGTGCACTCAACTGCAGACTCTCCTCTCTCTCGGCTAGGTCTCTGCGCACACAGCTACAGAGCCTTTACAATATTCTCGCCATAGAGATATTTTACAATACAAAAGGTTATCTCATGATTACTCTAACAACTAGCATCTAGCCCCCAAAAATAGAGCAATAAAAACCAACAACCCAACCCCATCCCATACAAAATTGTCTTCTTAAATAGATCATGCCAGAATGTCATGTTTGTACAATGTCGAAGACCTAAAACCCAAAAACCTAAGGGTTTCCAAAACTGCACTGGTTTTCCAAACCGGCTTGCTGGCTCCTGGTAGCGTCTATTTGATCCTGGTGGATCTCCATGTCCTCATCCTGTTGCTATCGGCCTTCTTATCACACGCGTGCCTATAGGATGCTTCTGCTGAATCGTTTCTCTCTAACGGTTTTACCTTCTAAGTGTGCCAAACATCACTTTCCTTAACAATCCACGCATGGCAACATTCCTGATTTGCCTATGTCCATTGCTAGGAAATCCTGGAATATCTTTCCAAAAATGGATACTACTGGTCCAACCGGTACTTGCACTTGATACATGTCCAACACACCTCTTTGTTGGCTCCACGTGGCCTCCTAACTCCGCAGCACTGCTTCGGCGCAGTACTGCTTCGGCGCAGTACTGGTCTTTGCATCACATCCAAAACTTTGATGTTGCGCACAACTCCATAGTCTGGTCAAAAGTTGGATGCTGCGTGCAACTTCGCAGCATCCTCAATACTTAGCCAAAATTGTATTTATGAGCTGCGCTTAGCTCAGCTTTCCTTGCTTGTCTCAAAAAGGTGTTTCCAAAACTTTGTCTCAACCTAGGCCCAACAATGCTTTGAAGGAGGGGAAGAAGAAGTGGAAAGGGAAATATAAGAAGAGTACAACCATGGCATATCAGTGGAAGGATATGAAAATCCATTGTAATCATTTCAATATTGATGGTCACATTGAAGAAAAATGTTGTAAGCTACATCCAGAGTTGAACCCAAAGAACTACAAGAAGGATGCAAAGAAGAAGAATATTATAGCCATGGATTTAGGAAACTAGATGGAGAGTATCTCAGACGTAGATGATAATATTGTATGCACTACAGTTAAAAAATGAGGTGAATGTGAGTAGCCTCCATCCCAAGGAAGAGAAGGAAATGACGAAACTATTCCATATCAAGATCTAGGTCAAGATTACCAAGGTAGATGCTCTATTTGATTATAGTTCACAAGCCAATCTCATAGCAACATATGTACCCATCAAACTTGGGTTGGAGGTTCATGATCATCCTAGCCCTTACGCATTGGGATGGGTAAATAAGGATGCATAAATTAGGGTCACAAAATAATGCAAGATTAAATTTGACATAAGTGCAAATTATATTAATGTAATGGAGGTAGATGTAGTACCCCTTGAAGTTTGTGGTGTGGTGTTTGGAATCCCCTACATGTATAATAGCAATTCAATCTTCACTAGGAGATCAAACCAATATTGCTTGATTAAGGATGGGAAATATTTCATCATTTATACTCACAATGGTAAATCAAAGGTCTCTTTAGTAAGTGCGAACCATTCCAAGACACTAAGTTTGTGTTTCTTTTCTTAATACATAATCAACAAGAAGGTGAATTGATAAAAATAAAGGCATCTCTAAAGGGTTGTACGAGAGAGAAGAAAAACTAGTTGGAGAACCTTTTACATGCACACTAAGAAGTGTTCTAGGACTCTAAAGGGATACCCCCCGAGAAGTGTTCTAGGACTCTAAAGGGATAAACTCTATAAATTAATGAAAGTGAACAGATTGTAAAATGCAGAATACAAAATAGCTAGAATGGTGGTAGTTGATCTCTAAGAAGAGATGTGGAGGCTGTGCTCATCCATAAGAAGCTGAGTTACAATGAGGCCAAAAGGGAATTTTAACATAAATCATCAATGAGAAAACCTTAAACATAAAAAACCCTAACCGCAGAAAATGAAATGCCAAAATCTATGCGGGTTCCATTATGGTTAGTTGATATGTCAAATTCCTATGGGTGTAACTTTTTCATACTATTTCTGTTGGAGTGTTTGGTATCCCATTGGTAAGGTATGGACAAGAATTACACATTCCAAACAACCCAATACATAGCCAAAGGATATCTATAGGGTGTTGTTGTGCCAAAAAAAGTCATTTGGGTCCTCAAAATGGCCCCAGAAGATCAGGACCCAAAAACCATAAAAAAAACTACTATGGAAAACTATGTTTTGATCCAATGGACTAGGTGGATGGCTAGGGATTTCCATTTGGATTAGTCCTACCCCCTTAGGAAGCAATGGTATCCATTGCCTCAAGTCCCTCATAAGATGGGGTAATTTCTATTGAATTTGATTCATTGTGAGTCACTTGCCTTGGTGAAGAAGTTGCCTTAATTTTATGAGGCTATAAAGTTGAACACATTGTCGATGAGTCACCTTCAATTATGTATTGATGATCTGATTAATGGTATCCTTATCCAAGTAGTCAGGGTTGAGTTCTGTAGGTTCCAACTACACTACAACCTATGAGGTGTCTAATAGCGGTGGATAATATAGGTGAAGGAGCTCCACATTAAATACTAGATGTAGGCCAATGAATGGAGGAATGCTTAGTTTGAAAAAATTCTCACCTACCACCTTGGTGATGGTGTAGGGACCATATCGAAGTGGATTGATCCACATTGCAGTTGGCATTTTTGTCGAATGCTAACATCGACTACGACAAGTTATCGATGACGATACAAATTTGACAAGTTTCGACTCGACATGACTTCGACAAACTCAACAACTCCGATAGGTTCCGATTTAGACATAACTCCGATGAGTATTGACTTCAACATACTGCGACACACTCCACACCTTCGACATGTTTAGAAACCTCATAGTTTTGCGACATCGACATGCAGCATTGACATGCGAACAACAACTGTCGAACTTCGACAGGCCATCTCTCTGTCTTCCATTCGACTGTAACGGTTGAACTATTGAACCATTCTAACTTCTTCTTTGTAACTGAATGTAATGGGTAGGAACCCGAGCATCTCAGAATTATATATAAGCAGGTATAATATTGTAACATACATATTATCGATCTTATCATGTCTTTGACCTGTTTCCATTAATAGAATATCAGTTCGCATTCCTGCATATTGTCTGTGCATATTTGTGTTTATATGTGTATTGTAAGCCTTGTTTCCTCATTCTTCTTCTCAGTGATTCCGCCATAATAGAGCCGACTCATTCAGTCAATCTGTTTTCCCCCTCCTGCTTCCTGGACATAACCCGAATCATTGGTATCAGAGCATCCAGTTTTCGTGCTTAAATTTTTTGCATATACACTTCTCTCGAAGTTACTTGACTTATGTTGGTTCAAACTCGCTCGCAATCTCAACAATCCAAGTAGATGCTACATCTAGAAATGACAGAAGAAATAAATGATACACATGTAGCCAACGAGATAGCACAACTTATTGAGAAAGATCTGGCTCAACAACGGATTGAAATGTTCGCCCAGTTCAACGAAATTCTCACGTGATTTGTTTCGACATCTGGAGGATTTGTGACGAGAACTCACTCTGATATTAAAATCAACCCCTTCAAAGTACAAATTAATTTGGACATACCGAATCTTGAAGGTAAGATTGATGCGGAATCCATCGACAATTGGGTACAACATTAATTGGAATCCTATTACTTTGTGAATCAACTCTCAGAAGCCGATAAGATCACCATTGCATTCTTAAAGATGTTAACATCTGTGCACTGCTGGTGGGAGAACCTCTCGACAAAGATGGAGAAAAGCGGAGACCCCATCGATACATGGGATAAATTCGTCAAGCATATCCAAAAAGAATTTTACCCGCCGAAATACCTCGAGCAACAGTATAAGAAAAGGCAGCAGCTAAGGCAATGGAAAGACCAATCAGTACAGAGTTACATCGACGAGTTCTACTGACTCATGGCTAGACTTGGTGTCTAAGAAGAAGAGAAATTGCTTGTTCTGAAGTACATTAGTGGATTGTCCCAGTACATTCAGGAGGAGATGGAATTTCTTACTGTCAATACGCTTGTAGATGCATTCCACTATGCTAGCAAAATGGAAACCAAGCAGAAAGGGAAATCACGCTTCGCGACAAAACCGACATCAAGACAAACACCCAACAAAAGGGCACCAGCCAACTTCGACAAGTCGAAATATTCTCAGCCGACACCACCAAAGCCAGATCATGGTAAAAATCCTTTTCACAAGAGGGAATGTAGCAAACAACCACCGACTAGAAAATGGTGCGATTACCACCACTCATATTGGCATGATATGTCTGAATGCAAAGCTCGGAAGACATTTTTGGAAAAAGTGTCGACCTACGACGCACTCGACAAGACAGTGGAAGAATCTGATCTAGATGCAACAACCCTTTTGACATCTACCATTCCAGTAGCCTCAACTATCGTCAATGATGAGGAACGAGAATGCCTATTCCATACAAGGATATGGGTCCAGAGTGTTAAGTTTAAACCAAATAGACTAGCAAGATCACTGAAAGAAACATAATCACAAGATAGACACAGAATATACCCTGGGAAACCCTCATGGGGTAGAAAACCCAGCAAAGCTTTCCTCAATAAGATGATCAACCAAAATACAAGATGTGCTCCCTCCTTCTTTGTCTCCTTAGCAGATCTCCCAGACTAGTGTGCTATCTTCCACAAGTGAGTGAGTGATCTAATGAGGAGTTCACCTCCTCTATTTATAATAACTCCTCACTGACTAAAATACCTAATGGGGCCGACCTCTCCTGGAGAAGTCTAATAACCCCCAAAATATAAGATCAGGGCCGACCCCCACATGGTGGGTCTAATAACCCTAGATACCACAAACCCTCGGAGGAATAAACATCTCCGGATACATAATAGGGTTACCTCAGAGGGATGAAACATCTCCGGAATGATAATGTACACATATAATATTCTTAGAAGTTACAATATTCAACACTCCCCCTTAACGAGAAGGATATTATAACAACATCTGCAGGAGCAAGGAGCCATCGACTACATCATACATGATACATCTATAAATGATCGGAAGCTTTCTTCAATTCATCATCATCAGTAACTCAACCAGTTACTAGAACACTAACATTATCACTATTGTTGTCATGATCATCAGCATCGTCATCACACGATCATCAGCATCGTCATCATACGATCATCAGCATCGTCATCACACGATCATCAACATCGTCATCATACGATCATCATCATCGTCATCGCACGATCATCAGCATCGTCACACGATCATCAGCATCGTCATCATACGATCATCATCATCATCATCGCACGATCATCAACATCGTCACACGATCATCAGCATCGTCATCACACGATCATCAGCATCGTCATCATACGATCATCAGCATCGTCATCACACGATCATCAGCATCGTCATCATACGATCATCAGCATCGTCATCACATGATCATCAACATCGTCACACGATCATCAGCATCGTCACCACACGATCATCAGCATCGTCACCACATGATCATCAGCATTGTCATCATACGATCATTAGCATCATCACCACACGATCATCAGCATCGTTACCACACGATCATCAGCATCGCCATCATACGATCATCAGCATCTTCATCACACGATCATGTTCCAGGATGATCAATCCCGCTCTCTTTAGGACATAGGTCCATGGATGATACAATCCGATCTATAGTTCTCGGAAACATTAGTCTATGGATCAATTTTGGGACCTAAGTCCGGGGACGATGCAATCCCCTACCTGTTTATTCAAGACTTCATTATCGGAGACCCAGTCTACGGTTCAATTCTGGGACCTCAGTCCGGGGACGATACAATCCCCTACATGTTCATTCAGGACTTCATTATCGGAGAACCAGTCTACAGTTCAATTCTGGGACCTCAGTTCGGGGACGATACAATCCCCTACCTGTTCATTCAGGACTTCATTATTGGAGACCCAGTCTATGGTTCAATTCTGGGACCTCAGTCCGGGGACGATACAATCCCCAACCTGTTCATTCAGGACTTTATTATCGGAGACCCAGTCTACGGTTCAATTCTGGGACCTCAGTCCGGGGACGATACAATCCCCTACCTGTTCATTCAGGACTTTATTATCAGAGACCCAGTCTACGGTTCAATTCTGGGACCTCAGTCTGGGGACGATACAATCCCCTACCTGTTCATTCAGGACTTCATTATCGGAGACCTAGTCTACGGTTCAATTCTGGGACCTCAGTTTGGGGACGATACAATCCCCTACCTGTTCATTAAGGACTTTATTATCGGAGACCCAGTCTACGATTCAATTCTGGGACCTCAGTCCGGGGACGATACAATCCTTTACCTGTTCATTCAGGACTTTATTATCGGATACCCAGTCTACAGTTCAATTCTGGGACCTCAGTTCGGGGACGATACAATCCCCTACCTGTTCATTCAGGACTTTATTATCGGAGACCCAGTCTACGGTTCAATTCTGGGACCTCAGTCCGGGGACGATACAATCCCCTACCTGTTCATTCAAGACTTTATTATCAGAGACCCAGTCTATGGTTCAATTCTGGGACCTCAGTCTGGGGACGATACAATCCCCTACCTGTTCATTCAGGACTTTATTATTGGAGACATCATGTCTATGGCTCTCTTTTAGAACAAGTGTTCAAGGATGATACAATACCTCTTCTTTCTCAGATACCCCTATCTACGACTCACTTTAGAACAAATGTTCAAGGATGATACAATCGTCACATGTATTCTCATCAATACATATAACATCAAAAGGATGTATACATCTATTGTCAAAAACATGTATTCTAACCAATACATCTAACATCAAAAGCATGTATACATCTATCTTCAAAAGCATGTATTCTCACTAATACATCAAACATCAACAACATGTATACATCTAGCATGTACTAATTCATATAACATCAACAACATGTATACATCTAGCATGTATTCTCACTAATACATCTAACATCAACAGTATGTATACATCTATCATCAAAAGCATGTATATAAGTAAAACTAAGTATTCTAAATATAGTAGTCCTAAATTTAAATATTTCTAAGTAACTAGGTGTAGTGACTGGGTAGCCTCACCATTGATGAGACAAGCTTGTCATCAGAGATCATACTACTCCCCCTTTCGAGGAGGGTCCTTTTGAACTACACCAAGCTTGTCTCGGAAGTGTTCGAACTTCACTCGAGACAGAGGTTTGGTCAAGATATCAGCAATTTGATCTTCAGTGCTCACATACTCGAGCTTGATAGCTCCTCTCTGCACCATATCTCGTATATAAAAATAGCGGATCTCTATGTGTTTTGACTTATCATGGAACACAGGATTTTCTGTCATCTTGATGCAGCTTTGATTATCACACATAATCACAGTGGGATCCATTTCTAAGTCAAACACTTCAGATAGTAGTTTTCGGAGCCATACTGCTTCACAGCTGGCAGAGCAGGCAGCTATATATTCTGCTTCAGCGGTACTGAGAGCCACATTGGTTTGTTTCTTGTTGAACCATGAGATCATGGCAGATCCAAGACCATAACATCCACCTGAAGTACTCTTTCTGTCTGAGACACTTCCTGCCCAATCAGAATCTGAGTAACCATGTAATCTGAGTTCATGACCTCCAAGATAATATAGACCAAAATCTAATGTACCTTTTAGGTACCTCATTACATGCTTTGCAGCTATTAAATGAACCTTTCTGGGTTCTACAAGATACTGACTTAGGGTATTTACAACAAATCATATATCTGGCCTAGTATTTGTCAAATACATTAATGACCCAATGTTTTGTCTATATAGAGTTAGGTCCACTAGTTCCGATGTATCATTAACCAATAAATTTAAGTTGGATTTAATGGGAGTGGCCATGGATTTACACTCCAACATATCAAACCTCTTTAGAATTTACACAACATACTTTCCTTGATTTAAAAAGATTCCTTTTGGTTCTTGTCATACTTCTAGAGCTAAGAAGTAGTGTATTAATCCAAGATCTTTCATCTCAAATTCTGAACAAAGCTTCTTCTTTCTTTCAAGGATCTGTTTCTCATTTCCAGTTAGAAATAGATCGTCTACATATAATAACAGTATAACTGGTTCATCATCCATTACTTTGAGATACCGATTTGGATCAGCTTTACTCTTGGTAAAACCCATGCTAGTTAAGAATTTGTCAATCCTTCCATACCAAGCCCTGGGGGCTTTCTTCAACCCATATAATGCCTTTTTCAGTTTGCATACATGAGTTCTTCCATCTTTAACCTCAAACCCTTGTGGTTGTTCAATGTATACTTCTTCTTCAATTACACCATTTAGAAAAGCTGTTTTAACATCCATTTGGTGTAATTTCCACTTCATCATAGATGAAAGTGCCATGATAGTTCTTATTGAGGTATACCTAGCAACTGGTGCAAAGGTTTCTTCATAATCAATTCCCTCATTCTGAGAGAATCCTCTGGCAACAAATCTTGCTTTATATTTTTCAATGCTTCCATCTGCAGCATGTTTTATCTTGAAGATCCATTTTGAGGAAACCACACTTTTATCTTTTGGTTTGGGAACTATATCCCAAACATCATTTTTCATTATTGACTGATATTCTTCAATCATTGCTTCTACCCATTCTTTCTTTTGAGCTGCTTCTTCATAGCTAGTAGGTTGTTGATCCACAAGATCACACATCAAGGCCATATAGTTTGACACTAGTTTTGGTTTCTTTCTTTCTCTGGTGGAGCCTTCAGGAACTCCATATCTTTCAGCTCCTTGAATAATATCTCTAGCCCATGCTGGCCTTCTTTTCCTAGATAAGTCTGTAACAGGGGGTTCTTGTGGTTCCAACATGTCATGATCCTCCAGTGTATCATCTTCAGGGATGTGTATAGTCTCTGTGATTCTGGGAGATGTATCTTCTTCATAAACTTCTTCAAGTTGACACTTCCTGGATTTCTTGAGAGCTGCTTCTTCATCAAAAGTTACATCTCTACTTATTTCTATATGATGAAAATCTGGTATGTAGATTCTGAAGGCTTTGGATGATTCACAATAACCAACAAACATTCCCCTCTTACCAAAGGGATCCAACTTGGTTCTATTTTCTTTTGGAATGTGGATGTACACAGGACACCCAAATATTTTAAGATGACTTACCTCAGGCTTCTTTCCTGTAAACACCTCTTCTAGAGTTTTGAAATCAAGAGCACTATGAGATAGTCTGTTTTGCACATATACTGCTGTCTTGGCTGCTTCAGCCCATAGATACATGGGAAGATCTTGGTCATGTAACATAGTCTTTACAGCTTCCATGATAGTTCTATTTTTCCTCTCAGCCACCCCATTTTGTTGGGGATTGTAGGGAGTGGTTAGTTCCCTCTTAATTCCAGCTTCTTTACAAAAGTCTTCAAATTCCTTTGAAGTATATTCTCCGCCATTATCTGTTCTGAGAATCTTGATTCTCTTGTCTGAGAGATTTACTATTAGAGCCTTGAACTCTTTGAATTTTCCAAAGACTTCATTCTTACCTTTTAGGAAGTATATCCAAGTTTTCCTTGAATAGTCATCAATGAATGAAAGATAGTATTCAAACCCACTTAGAGAAGTGGTGGGTATAGGTCCACATACATCTGAGTGTATTAGCTCCAGAGTGTTCTTAGTCTTTGTTTCACTCTTTGGAAAGGGATTCTTGACATTCTTCCCTTTCTTGCATCCTTTACATGAGCCATCATGATCAGCTTTCAAATCTGGTAAGCCTATGACCACCTTGCTTACATAGGGTAAGGCTTTATAGTTAACATGAGCTAATCTTCTATGCCATATTTTACTGGGACTAGAAACTTCATGAGCAAGGGCAGATTTTGGATGACCCTTGCGTTTATAGAGACCTCCTTCTTCTTCATCAATGATAACTGCATCTTTAATTGATTTTCCTTTGGACCACATGAGTACTTGTCCATCTATGAAAGACACTCTAAAACCTTTCTTATCTAGTGCTGAGATAGAGAGTAGGTTCTTCTTTAAACCCGGTACATATAAAATTTCTTTCATTTTCAAGGGTGTTCCAAAATCAAGCTTGTAGCTTGCTTCACCAATCCCCTTGATGGGATATTGATAATCATCTCCTAGAGATACCTTTTGGGGTGAAGACTTTTCTTTGATCCTGGAGAGAGTTTCCTTATGACCTGTCATGTGCTTTGAAGCACCACTGTCAATGAGCCATGTGCCTTCACCAGGAGACATAGTTCCAGAGAGTGCAGAAAATAAGACATATTCTTCTGGATCTTCTTTCTTTACTTTAGATCTTTTCTTTTGAGGCCTTTCCTCCACTTCTTCTTCTTCTTCTTCTTCTTCTTCTTCACTATCATCTTCTGCCACATGTGCATGATACCTTTTGTGAACAAACCTTTTCTTCTTCTTTTCTGGTAGGGTACAGTCTCTAGCATAGTGTCCTAGCTTAAGACAATTAAAACATTGGACCGTGGAGATGTCTCTTTCTGAATTTGATCCTCCTCTCCTTTTGAATCTATGAGAGGGTTGAGGCCTCTTGTGGTTCACTTTCCTGAAGTGACCCCTTTTTCCGCTTTTGGTGTGGGTGGCCAAAGATTGGTCATCTTCTTTGAGAAGAGCTTCTCTGTTGGCTACCCTAGCTTCTTCTTGAACACAGTCCTCCCATACTATATCAAACTTCATGCTTTCTTTTCTGGCACACATAGTTTGTATAAATGATTCCCAAGGTCTAGTGAGACCATTTAGAGCAGTCATCACAAGTTCATCTTCATCAAGAGTATCACCAATGGCATCTAGTTGCTCCTTGATTAGATAGACCCTTGAGAAGTAATCTTGAATGGACTCTCCTTTGTGCATCTTGGTGTTCTTCAATTGAGTCCTTAGATTCATCTTCCTATTGATGTTCTTTCCTTCATACATCCTTCCTAGGGAATCATACATTTCCTTTGGAGTCTTCTTGGAGGCCAATTGGGGAATCAAGTGGTCTTTAATAGAATCAGCTATGATTCTCTTTGCCCTAATCAGATCCTTCCTATGCTTCTCTTTGGCTTCATCTCCTTCCGGTTCTGCAACTTCATCCTTGATATAATGAGCAAGATCATTCTCTTCAAGTATGAGACCAATTCTGTATTTCCATGCCCGGAAATTCTCTATACCTTCTAGCTTGTCTTGAAGCTTAGTATTTGGAGCCATCTTCTCTTGGGGGAGTCCAAGAGACAGAGTAGTACTTACCTGGAAATATTACCTTTTTTGCTTTTCCGGATCCTGGGACAGAATTTCTGGTTTTATCGCACTTTTGGTAGAATTAGGGTTTGACTTTTCTGAAGTTCTACCCAACCAAAAAGTTTGATCTAGGGTTCAAAAGAATGGTCTTGATAAGGGATATCCAGTCATGTAATCAGGTTTCAAAAATACCAACTTTCTGCTGAAACCAATTTCTCACTTATCACACTTTTGGTAGAATTAGGGTTTGACTTTCCTGGAGTTCTACCCAACCAAAAAGTTCGATCTAGGGCTCAAAAGAAAGGTCTTGAGAAGGGCTATCCAGCCATGTAATTAGATTCCAAAAATACCAACTTTTTGCTGAAACCAATTTCTCACTTATCGCACTTTTGGTAGAATTAGGGTTTAACTTTCCCGGAGTTCTACCCAACCAAAAAGTTCTATCTAGGGCTCAAAAGAAAGGTCTTGAGAAGGGATATCCATCCATGTAATCAGATTCCAATAATACCAACTTTCTGTTGAAACCCTAAACTTCACCGGAAAGAGAGAGAGATATTCTTACCTTGTGAAAGATGTCCTATTCAGTCTAGCTCTGATACCATGTTAAGTTTAAACCAAATAGACTAGCAAGATCACTGAAAGAAACATAATCACAAGATAGACACAAAATATACCCTGGGAAACCCTCATGGGGTAGAAAACCCAGCAAAGCTTTCCTCAATAAGATGATCAACCAAAATACAAGATGTGCTCCCTCCTTCTTTGTCTCCTTAGCAGATCTCCCAGACTAGTGCGCTATCTTCCACAAGTGAGTGAGTGATCTAATGAGGAGTTCACCTCCTCTATTTATACTAACTCCTCACTGACTAAAATACCTAATAGGGCCGACCTCTCCTGGAGAAGTCTAATAACCCCCAAAATATAAGATCAGGGCCGACCCCCACATGGTGGGTCTAATAACCCTAGATACCACAAACCCTCGGAGGAATAAACATCTCCGGATACATAATAGGGTTACCTCGGAGGGATGAAACATCTCTGGAATAATAATGTACAAATATAATATTCTTAGAAGTTACAATATTCAACACAGAGCAACCCATTACATCTGCATGTGGAAAATGGTATCTAGAAGAACTTTGTTTATGAAGATCTCATGAAGAAACTAGGTCTTGTTACCACTCCACATCCTCAGCCTTACAACATTGGTTGTATGAAGGATGGAAAAGAACTACAGATCACTCGACAATGCAAGCTTTCCTACTTCATAAAACCTTTTGAAGATGAAGTATTCTCCGACGTAGAACCACTCTCCATAGATGATGCCTTGTTTGGGAAACCTTACCTCTAGGATAGACATGGAAATTATCAGTCACAGCCTCAGAAGGTGATTATCAGAATCCAAAATCAATGGTTCAACATACCAGAGTGTCAACCTACACCAACGGTTGCACTGATATTTGACAAACAGACAAAGAATCTCATCAATCATGCTCAGAAGTTTGCATTAATCATGATCAAGCCGCAACATTCTAAGAAGACTACATTGACGAGTTGAGTCACCGACCAATGCAGCTCCCGACAGAAGCAACAAGTCAATCATATTCTCGATGAGTACCAGAACCTCTTTCAAGCTCTAGATAGAATACCTCAACATTGTTAGGTAAAACACTCCATTGAACTTGTTCCTGGTTCTTCTTTTCCTAACGCATCTATTTACATAAGATCCATTCTTGAAAATGAAGAGATTCACAGACATATACAAGAATTAATCGACAAAGCTCATATCCGCCCTAGTTCCTCTCATTGTGGAAGTCTAGTTGTCCTAGTTCCGAAGAAAGACAGGACTTGGCGCATTTGCATCAACCACAGAGCTCTCAACAAAATTTTGGTAAAGAATCACTACCCTCTTCTGTGGATAGACGAGCTCATCGACTATCTAAAAGGTGATAAATTCTTTACTAAGCTCGACCTCAAGTTGGGATACCATTAGATTCCAATTGAGCTCTCAGATGTGTGGAAAACTGCTTTCAAGACCAAGGAAGGATTGTTTGAATGGTTAGTCATGCCGTTTGGCTTAACCAACGCACCTGTGACCTTCATGCAACATATGGATACCATTCTTCGACCTTTCATCGGAAAATGGGTTATTGTCTACCTCGATGATATATTGATTTTCAGTCGATCATGGGGAGGCCATGTCGTACATCTTCGATAAGTCCTTGACACTCTCCAACAACATTAGATCTATCTGAACATGGGCAAGTGCTCTTTTGCGATGAATAGCATCAAATATTTGTGGTATGTAATAGACTCTGTATGCATTCACATCGATCCAGACAAAGTACAGATCCTCAAATATTGGCCCATTCCTAAAAGCATTCAATAACTAAGAATTTTTCTTGGTTTGGTGAATTTCTATTGACGATTCATACTCGGCTTCAGTCACATAGCCTGACCCTTGAATCAGTTGACGAAAGGAAGTGGGAAAACTATCTTCCAGTGGACAACAACACACCAAGTAGCTTTTGAATAGCTCCAACACAAGCTTTGCACTACACCATTACTTGTGTTACCTGATTTGCATTAGCCCTTTGAGATTGAGGTAGACGCATTGGACTATGCCTTGGGCACAGTGATCACTCAGTGTGGTCACCCAGTCGCTTTTTTTTGGGCCCTGGAAATGTCCCTTTTTAACCATACCTATTTCATCATTTTGCCAAATTTTACTTTACTTTCGTAAACCATATACATGCCTTTTTCCAAATCAATCAGCAATCCTGACAAGATATAAGTCATTATTGTTTCATTTAATTATGCCTAAGATTGTTATGGTTATGAATACTCACCCTTAGTTTATGTTGACATTTGTGAGTTCATTTAGTCAAAATCTAAAGCGCAGGTGTATCAGCCAAGTGGCGCCAGCTGTTACTCTTCAAAGCACCAGCTCCTCATAGTCCAAAGAACAACACATCCTCCACGCAAGCTGTAACAGATCCTCACTGTAACATATTCCACTAAATCAGATCCTAGCTATGACAAACAGGTTGCATTCCAGTTGTTGAGTCTGTTGATCCATTAATTATCAGAGTAATAGCATCCTTCACAATTAACAACCTTGTTTAATACGGTTGTATCAGTTAGCTGTAACTCCGCAGAATGAAGATCATAGATCTTCATTGCTGCATGATTATAGTGGATTTCAAACTGTATTTTCCTTGTATAAATTCCAGAAGGCTCTCGTATCCTAAGGTTGGACAGTTACCACTTTGTGTAAGCTGTAACAGAGCACTGAGACTGACGATTTTCCATCATTAATATGAGAGTAGAGTTCTTCATTTATGTGTCTTAATTTGCTGTGACTATCGGCATCTCTGTTAGAAGGCCAGGGCCCTCCTTCTCACAGAGATAGCCGATTTAAGTAGGTAGATTAGTTTAGTTTTACTTCTGTTGTGTGGTATGGAATTATTGCAGATATTATTGGTAGCTGTAACAGAGATTAGCTTTCCTTTTTGGTAGCATGATTGCATCCTAAATAGATGTAACAGAGTGGTGTGATAGTCGACTGCGTATGATAATTTATTTAATTGCATGTGTGTTTTAATCAACTATGACAGCCAAGCTCAATTCCAAATTCTTTCAGTTGTTTATGCTTTCTAGGATTTCCAATAATTATCAGTTAGAGTTCAATCTTGTATTTTAATTCTGGTTGTTGTTGTATCTTCAATTGCATTCATAGATTAGACAGATAATGGTAGAGTTACAGTAGCCACTGGATAGATCATTTTGGTAAAGATTGAATATTGTAGTTTGATAATTATAGGATTTAACTTCTTGCAAAAGTAATTTAGTTCCATTTCATTATTAAATCATTAACTTGCTGGGTTGATTTCTGTAGGAAGGTTGTTTCACTTTGGATTCTTAGATGTATGAATTAGATTAGTTTTCTTATGGAATGAGTTGGCTGAGCATATAGGTAGGGTCATTATCTACCCTTAGTAAATCAACTGCTTGATCTGTTTATGCATATATTATGCTTATTTCCTTTGAAATAAAAGACCTTCCTGGGTTTGACAATTTATATTGACCATCCTGTGTGTTAGCTTTAATTAACTGACATATAGGGTGACCAAAATTTTGGCACCATTGCTGGGGATGGTAATAGATAGACATAGTTAGTAGTTGGTTTCATTTTATTTTATTTTAGTTCAATTATTTACAGCATGCATGAATACAAGAAAAACAAATCGGGAACCCCCTTTGAATACTAATATTGTAGGCAGAAGAGGTCGAGGTCGCAATGCAGGTCAGGGAAGACACACATACATTGATGAGATAATTGCTAGAGCTGATTCTTCCACTAGATCACCGCAGAACTCTACAGGCAGGGGAAATTCTATTCCTCCCAATATTGAACATTCAACATCCACAGTGGAGAATACAACGGGACCTTTAACTCCTATTGCAGAAAGTAAACCTCCTGAAGATAAGGGAAGCACTGTAGGTGCACTAGATAGAGAGGAGATCTATCATATCGACGGAACCAGAGTTACTAAAGAGGTGTGGTTGGAGACTCGCAAAATAGCAGAGGAAGAAAGAAGGCGAGAAGAAGAGAGGAGAAGAAAGGAAGAAGCTAAAGCAGAGGAAGAACGCATAAAGGAAGCTGTTGAATTCTGGACCAGAACCATGGCTGGTAGAGAACAGGAGGGCGAGAGTGAACATGGGAATCACCAGGAGGAAGAAGGAGAAAATAATCAGCCTGGTAATACTGCAGCTACATTAGAATTCCATATCCTCCAGATACCTGGAGCAGCTCCTATGAAGAACATCTCACCATCAGTTCTCCCAAATTTTCATGGTAAGTCCTCTGAGGATCCTGATGAGTTCCTTTTCGAGTTTGATATCCTCTGTCGCAACTATGATTACACCTCTAGTGCTCAGAAGCTGAATTTATTTCCAGCCACCTTGAAAGGAAATGCTTTGCGATGGTTCATGAGTCTAGGTCGTGAGACCATTACTACTTGGGACCAAATGGAAAACACCTTTCTTTCTAAGTACCAAGAATATTGCAGAACTAGAGATAGAAAAGAGGAGTTGTTTAAAATGGTTTAGAAGGATGAAGAAAGTTTGGAAGACTTTGTGGAAAGATTGTTGTACAACTTACAAAGATCTGGTTATGCTGAGATTGGCAAGGATGTGCTCAAGATTATCTTACTAAGAGGAATTAGAGAAGATTGCCTTGATATGTTGAATCTGCTGGGAAAAGGGGATATCTTGAAGGAACCTTTTGAAAAGATTGTTGAATTATGTTGAAGGTACTCTAGGGGATCTTCCAGAAACAACAAAAGAGACAAAGACCGAGATCGGGATGTCTTCACTAGGACTCAGAAGTCAGCTAGTGGAGGGGCCACTCGAGCAGAAATAGGCAACTTACTGGAAAATTTTAAAACAGACATGATGAGCTCCATTTCCTCAGAGTTGGATGTCATGAGGGAAAAATAGAAACAAGTGGTAGAAGATCTTACACTTGGGGTATTCTATCCTAAATGTAGGAAGAAGCATCCACTGAAGGAATTCCCATTGGACAAAGCAGAGGTATGTAGGATATGTGAACTCGAGCATGATACTAAGGAGTGTCCATCATTACCTAGGGTCAAGGCAGTCCTGCAGGCATCTATTCCAGATGTAGAGCCCACATACTTTATGGCACAGAAGAAACCATGGAAGCCTAGAAAGCAAGGTATGAATCCAAATCCAACATTTTTTCTGCATAATATGAATGGAATGAATAATATGCATAATATGAATACACAAATCTCTTCACATTATTCCAGCAACCAGTGGCATCCATCTCAGAATCCAATGCAAAATCCTAATTCATGGACACCATGGCCACAACAGTCTAACTAAGCTCCTTGGAATTCCAACTAGAGAAACTCTTACCAAGGAAATAAATTTCCCCATCACCAAAATCAGTATTAATAGTACCCTCCTCAATAGTATCAGCATCAACAGTATCAGCAACCACAGCTCCCTTTCCAAAACAATGCCGCACCTATGAATGCACCACTTCGACCACAACTACCCGCACAACCTAACCCAAACCCAAACAATAAAGTAGTCCATCAATTTGAGACTGCCAACATGCCTGCGTATTCCATTACTCAAATTCCCTGCAATGATATACAATTACGATCAGGGAGGGTAGTGGAGCCTATTATCACTAAGGATGTGTCACCCCCAGTGATTGAAACTGGAGTAAATCAGCACTATGAGAACATGGTTAATTTAGCAAGCCCCATTATTGAGGATGCTAATACTCCTACTGAAGCAGCATCTGAAACTCACGAAGCAACACACGATGTTTCACAGCCTACACAGTTGAATAGAGAACCACCATACCCTAAACGATTGCAACTGCAGAAAACAGTGGAACAACCCCGATTTGATCTCGTGGGAGAGTTGAAAATTTTGTATGTTAAAATTCCACTGTTACAGGTCCTTCATGATGTGCCCATTTATGCTAAGACGGTTAAAGATTTGTGTGTCAAGAAACCAGGGAGAAGGCCCAGGGATGCCCCCACTATCCACATGTTGGGAAATCTTTCAGAATGGGGAAGGCCCCCGTGGCAAAGTACGATGACCTTGGGAACCCAACTGTTACAGTTCATTAGGGAACACACAAATTCCAAATGTCTTGGTGGATTTAGGCGCAACTATTAACATTATGAACATAGAAACTGTGAAGAAATTGGGACTCACTAATCTTCGGCCAAACCCTACCATTTTGGAACTTGCTGATAGATCACCGATCAAGTCTGAAGGGATCCTAGATGACCTTGTGATCTCAGTCGACTCGTGGGAATACCCTGTGGATTTCTTGGTGTTACAGCCTAAATTCCAGTTGGGGGGACACCCACTGATCCTGGGAATATTGTGGTTGGCCACAGTAGATGCCTGTATCAGCTGTCGGTCAGGATTTATGACCATTTCAGATGGAACTGAGATCAAGAGCCTAACCCTGTACCCTCCAGCTCGACCAAGCACAAAAGCTTAGACTCCATTATGGGTAGATTTGGAAGAGGAAGAGGGTGTGGAGCCACTACTAACCATAGAAAGAGACTTAATGTTTAAATACGAAACAGAGGATGATGCCATTAATAGTTTCATTAGTGAGCCCACGTCAGTCAATCAAAGTGTTTATCAGATCTTGGACAGTACTCTAGCTGCAACAGAACAAGAAAATCTTACCGAAGAAACTCTAATAGGTGATGACAGTATAATTCCAGTACTTAAGAATTAGAAGAGTGTTCTAGTAGAAATTGGGCCAAGAAAAACATTGAATATCAATCCTAATCTGGCATCTAATGAGCTGGAACAGCTAGTCACTCTGCTGAAACAACGTAAGGGAGATTTCGCTTGGGAGTACATAGACATGAAAGGAATTCCTTCTCATCTGTGCACCCATCACATTTATATTAAGAGCGATTCTAGGCCTGTATGTCAACCACAACGAAGGATGAACCTGGACCTGAGAGACATAGTGAAAGAAGAAATCAAGAAACTTTTGGAAGTAGGATTTATATATCCAATTTCAGATAGTGAGTGGGTTTCTCCACTTGTGATTGTGCCAAAGAAAAATGGGAAATGGAGGGTCTATGTGGATTACAGAGAATTGAAAAAGGCAACGCAGAAGGACCATTTCCCCTTACCTTTCATTGATCAGGTCCTTGATACCTTGTCTGGGAAAAAATATTTCTCCTCTCTGGATGGCTTTAGTGGCTATAACTAGATTCAGATTGCTCCAGAAGATCAAGACAAAACCACTTTCACATGCCCCTGGGGGACTTTTGCATATCGAGTACTTCCTTTTGGGTTGTGCAACGCACCAGCTACATTTGAGAGAGCAGTGATTGGAATCTTTTCAAAAATGGTGAATGATTACATGGAAATCTTAATGGATGACTTTACTCCATATGGTGATAGTTATGAAGAAGCATTGAAAAATTTAGAAAAGGTTTTGAAACGCTGTGAACAAGCCAACTCTCTTTAAGCATTGAAAAGTGCCACATGATGATGAGTGAAGGCATAGTGCTGGGGCACTTCATCTCTTTTGATGGTATCCAGGTAGATCCATCCAAAATCAAGGTAATTGAAAATATACCAACTCCTAGGACACAGAAGGATGTACGTAGCTTCTTGGGGCATGCTGGCTATTACAGAAGGTTCATAGAATTTTTTTCCAAAATAGCTTCTCCTTTGTTCACTCTGTTGATGAAGGATACACAGTTTGTTTGGAATGATGCATGCCAAACAACGTTTACTGATCTAAAGAAGAGGATGTCTACAGCACCCATCTTACGAGGACCCAATTGGGATTTTCCTTTTCACATTTCTTCAGATGGTTCATACACTGCCATTGGAGCAGTTTTGGGACAACAGGAAGGTAGTGATCCTTATGCTATTTACTACATTAGTAAAAATTTGTCTCCTGCTGAACTAAATTATACTGTCACAGAAAAACAATTTCTTGCCATTGTTTATGCCATCAACAAATTTAGACATTATATTACTGGATATTCTACTTTTGTGCACACTGATAATTCTGCAATCAAGTATTTAATGAATAAACCAATCACGAATGCTAGAGTTACTAGATGGCTGTTACTATTACAGGAATTTGATATCACAATTATTGATAGACCAGGAAAGGAAAATGTTGTTGCATATTTTTTTATCTCGACTTACTAACAGTGATGACAATTTACCAGTCGAAAATTCCTTCCTTGATGAACATTTGTTTGCAGTATCAGCTCATTCCCCATGGTATGCAGATATTGCTAACGTTTTGGCTGTAGGTAAGCTTCCAACACATCTGTCAAAGACAGAAAAAAGGAAGATCATACAACATAGTGCTAGGTACTGCTGGAATGATGGCCATCTTTTCTACACAGGGCTTGATTTAGAAATCAGAAGATGTGTTAGAGAAGATGAAATCTTTAGCATTCTTAAAGCTTGCCATGATGAGCCCTGTGGGGGACATTTTGCTGACAAGAGGACAAGTCATAAAGTTTTGAGAATGGGCTATTTCTGGCCTACATTGTTCAGGGATGCGAAGAAGTATATTCAGGCATGTGATAGCTTCCAAAGGATGGGCCAACCCAACAGATTAGATGAGATGCCTTTATAGCCACATCTTGTGGTTGAACCGTTTGATAGGTGGGCTCTAGATTTTGTAGGGCCTATCAGCCCTCCCTCAAAGAAGAAAGTTCATATCTCGGTTTGCACAGATTACATGAACAAATGGGTAGAATCTATAGCCTTGGTAAAGGCCAATGATTAGGCTGTGATTGATTTCCTATATGAAGAGATTTTTACTCGCTTCGGAGTACCTAAGGAGATCACTATAGACAGTGGACCATAGTTTGTATCTCACAAGCTGTAATCACTATTATAGAAATTTCATATTCAACACAGAATAACCTCACCATATCATCCATAGGCCAATGGTCAAGTGGAGAGCACAAACAAGGTTATTGAGGCTATTCTAACAAAAATAGTGAAGAGCCATCGTAAAGATTGGGCTGAAAGGCTTCCAGAGGCACTGTGGGCCTATCATACCACTTGGTGTAACACCACTGGTTTTTCCCCATATGAGCTAGTGTATGGAAAGATCATTGTTTTTACAATTAAATTTGAAATCAGAACCTTGAAAATAGCTCTGGAAGCAAACCTGGATCTATCAGAGGCATAGAGGAATCGACTGAATCAGATCAATGAATAAGATGAGAAGCGCACAACTGCAATACATCATACAGCTTTAATCCAACAACATCGCTCTAAATGGCATGACAGATTTATAAAAAAAAGGGTCTTCCAGGAAGGAGACTAGGCCCTGTTGTATGATTCATGGTTTAAGAGGGACTTTAAAGGAAAATTGCGCACCCATTGGTTGGGACCCTATCAGATAGATCAGGAATTTGATAATGGAACAGTTTGGTTGATCACCATTGATGAGAACAAAGTACCATTACTCGTAAATGGTCATCGGCTGCAACTGTATCACAAGCCAATCTCAAGGGATGCTTTTATTTCACAAGTTGTAGCTGATCCAGAGTATCAGTTAACACCAGGGAAGAGATCTTCCTTAAACCCTGTGAATTTCTAAAAAGTTGCAATTTCCACACATATTTTTGTACATAAATAATTGGTTTTTCTTTCATTCTGTATTTTATCTCTTTTTGCAATTGATCGGTTTGTTTTGAAGAACTGTGTGTAGGAACTAATTGGAGGAGCAGTAGCCGTGACTGGGCCAGACGACTGCAGACACCCCACATTTGTTCTTGATCTAATAAATCTCTTTGAGAAGGTGGATAATTCGTAGTCTTCCATAGATAGCTAAAATTTACTTCTACTTCACTCTGACGCAGCTGCGACTCCGCCACTTTTGCCCGTTCTGCCAAATTTCGTAGCTGTGACTCCGCCACTTTTGCTCATTCGGTCAAATTCTGTAGCTGCGACTCCGTTATTTCCACTCACCTTTCTAAGTTGGCAGCTGCTACTCCGCTATTTCTGCTTCATTTTTACTCCTTCTTAGCAGCTGCGACTCCGCTACCTTTGTCCATTCCACTAAATCTAGCAGCCGCGGCTCCGTTCTTTCCACTTCATTCTCGCTCCTTCCGTACAGCTGCGACTCCACCATTTTTGTTTATTTTGCTAAATTTTGCAACTGTGACTCTGCCAGTTTGTCTTCTCTCCAATTGATGATGCCAATAATGATGTGATTAGGCATCAGTTTTGTCGCTCACTCCACAAGGTCCAATTATGGTTCACCACGAAGGAAAATTTTAGGTGCTTTGAGTAGCTGTCAGTCCAAGTAGTAGTAGCCACACCACTTCAGTACATGTGCATTTATGCTTATTCCTAATGATGAAGATGATGAAGGTGGGCTATGATGGTTGGTGCGCCATGACAATTAACTCAAGGATGGATGCATAGCATGAAGGTATGGGTTCTAACTATGATCATGATTAGACATTTATTGACGTCATAAATAATAATGGTTATGCCTGTCATTCTTCCCTGCCATTTATTCCTCCCATTTATCCCGGCGAAAATTGTGTTTAAAGCCATTACCCGTACTCCTGACCATGATTATCATTGTATCTAATTCGTGCGACAAACCAGCCATAAATATTACTTCGAAACTAACGCTGCCACCTTTCCAACATGGCTCAATTCAACTCTCAACTATCCGTCAACCGTGCCAACATGTAAACAGTTCGATGGTTGGAGCTATGACTGGCACATTCGTTACAACTTCTTGCAGAAGTCTAGTAATATGGGTATTCCTGTGAGATATGAACCTCTAACAATAGAATCCCTGTACAGAAATAAAGATGTCTTTGTCATTTTTCAAGAAGCAGGATGGATGACTTATTTCCAACACCTGAGTGGTTTTCATGAGGAAGCGGCCCTTGAATTTGGTCAAAATTTGGCGAACACTCATTTAGAGGTTCGAGGAATAAGGGTAGATGTTTCAAAGGTAATTCTGGCAGAAGTAACAGGACTTCCCAGAGTTGAGCGACATTGGTTTAGTTGAAAGCGATATCATCAAACCATAGTTGAATACTTTCTTGCAACTGGAGAAAAGGTATGACCATTGCGCAGGGGAACAGCCTTGGAAACTATTCCACATCCATGGAACCAAGTTGCAATCTTTTTGAAGAAATCTATTACCTGCGAGGGGAGGTATAGTGTTGTTTATATCAATGAATTTTTACTCCTATCACATTTACGACACAGTCGATTTCTAAACATGCCGTACTTTCTTTTTCAATCATTGCAATGCATGGATTACTATGTTAAAGGTGCTCAACACCCCTTAGCATCCCTCACAAATCATGGGCTCATTAAATTGCTGTTGTGTGTTGTGGAATTATTGCAGATATTATTGGTAGATGTAACAAAGATTAGCTTTCCTTTTTGGTAGCATGATTGCATCCTGAATAGCTGTAACAGAGTGGTGTGACAATCAACTGTGTAGGATAATTTATTTAATTGCATGTGTGTTTTAATTAGCTGTGACAGCCAAGCTCAATTCCAAATTCTTTCAGTTGTTTATGCTTTCTAGGATTTCCAGTAATTATTAGTTAGAGTTCAAGCTTGTATTTTAATTCTGGTTGCTATTGTATCTTCAATTACATTCATAGATTAGACAGATAATGGTAGAGTTACAGTAGCCACTGGATAGATCATTTTGGTAAAGATTGAATGGTGTAGTTTGATAATTATAGGATTTAACTTCTTGCAAAAGTAATCTAGTTCCATTTCATTATTAGATCATTAACTTGTTGGGTTGATTTCTATAGGAAAGTTGTTTCACTTTGGATTCTTATATGTATGAATTAGATTAGTTTTCTTATGTAATGAGTTGGCTGAGCATATAGGTAGGGTCATTATCTGCACTTAGTAAATCAACTACTTGATCTGTTTATGCATAGATTGTGCTTATTGCCTTTGAAATAAAAGACCTTCCTGGGTTTGAAAATTAATATTGACCATCCTGTGTGTTAGCTTTAATTAACTAACATATAGGGTGACCAACACTTTTCATTCCAAGACTTTTTACGACACAGTTAGAAGATACTCGACATACAAAAAAAGAAATGTACACCATTGTGCAAGCTCTCAAGCAATGGAGGCATTACATCCCCACAAGGAAACGATTATCCTCACTGATCACAAGCCTCTACAATTCGATCCAACATAATCAAAGTTGCAGACAAACTGAAAAATCAAGTGGATTAATTACCTACAACAATTCCAGTTGGTGATTAAGTATCAGAAGGTAAATCTAATGCCACTGTCGATTGCCTCAGTCGACCACCCATTACTCTCCTTTTGACAATGATGAGTATGTAAGGATACGGCATGACCACTTGGCCACAGTTGTGTGAGGATGACAATGACTTCTCGTCGACCTCTGACTACTTCTTGAAAGACACCTTGCTATACAAGCTTGGACAACTTTGTGTACCGACCGGTGAGCACCGACAGCAGCTCATTTGGGACACCCAATACAAGAAGACTGCATGACACTTTGGAGTAGCAAAGACACTTTCTATTCTACATAAGTATTTCTTTTGGTCTACACTTAAATCCAACGTCAACAAGTATATTCGATCATGCGTGGTTTGTTCCATTGTAAGATGCCTAATCGACAATAGGGATTGTATATACCTCTGCTAGTTCCTAGTTGACCATGGGAATCTGTTTCTATGGAATACTTGACGGGTTATCCTATTACCAGACATCAACATGACGCGATATTAGTAGTAGTCGACCGATTTTCCAAGATGTCCATTCTCATACCGTGTAAGAAGACCACGACAACGCAGCAGACCACTTAGCTCTTCTTTACACATGTTTGGAAACACTATGGTCTACCAACGACCATTATTTCCGACTGAGATGCTAGATTCATCGGCACATTTTGGAAGACCCTATGGAAATTGCTAGACACACGACTCTCATTGTCGACAACTTTCCATCCTCAGACCGACAGAAAGACGGAAGTTGTGAATCGCCTTGTAGTACAATTGCTTCACATGTACAACCACAAGCAACGACACACATGGGATGAAAGTCTTCCATACATAGAGCACAACTACAATCAAGCTCAACATAACTCTATAGGAAAGAGTCCATTTGAGATCTGTTATGAATTTCATCCCTCAGCACCGATCGACTTGATCATCTCCTCAACACAACAGAGTGACACCGACTATATTCAGCAAGAAGTTGTTAAAGCATTCAAGTTCAGAGGTCAGATATGCAATATCTAGAAGCAAGCACAAGAAATGTTGCATGGATCAAGCGAGAAAGCTAAGGCCCAACATGACAATCATCGTACTCCTCATGCATTACAAATTGGGGACAAGGTCCGGTTACATCTAAAGAAGGAGCACTTCACTGGTCCATTCAATAAGCTCAAGCCTTTTTGATATGGTCCTATTAACACCCAAATTAGCCCCCAAGGTTGTGAAGAGGGCAATCTGTGGTAACCACTAACCAACTTTAGACTAATGCTACTGACCCAACACAGTTAGAGAGGGCTCTCTCTTCAAATCAATGAAAGACTGGAAATAATCAAAGGTGTCAATAGTGAAAACATACACCATCATTCATCACATCAATATATTCAATCGATAACTTACATAGAAGGTCAGACTTCTGTTAGGACATATTTCTTTTCATAAATGGTGGTTGGAAAACAGCATGGATCTATATTGGGCCAATGGAGTCAAATTAAACAAAACATTAACATCATTGAAAAATACTTTGCAGATACATTCATACAGGGGCAAGGTAGCTACCAGCACAAAGTCAAAAAGCTTTTAGTTGGTGATTTAGAAGAGAAATGAACAGTCCATTAATATAAAGCATGGAAATATGAATTCTATATTGACTTTAGTAGAAAATAAGGATCAAATGCTTGGTATGATCTAAACGGAGCATTATTTCTATGAATTCCATTCAAATACTACACTGAACCAAACATGAGTAAGCAATTAGAAAATGGATTGACAAAGAAAGAAACACAATTCACATAGGAAAAGAGAAGGAATAGACTGCAAGACCAATAACATAGGAATCCCTGTCAAAACACCAGCTCAACTTTGCGAACTTTATTTAAATAGCTCAAAATATTACACAGAGCAATATACTAATCTCCAAAAAAATTTCAACCATTCTCCTTTCAAGTACATAGCCTATATAGCTGTCTAGGGCCCTTTTCCCGACTCGTTTGGACCAGAAAACAATTACAACAAAAACGACACCTCATCAAGATGCATTTGCCACTATAAAAAATGGGCAAGCAGGCCTAACTGTTTTCTTTCACATTTACTAGTGTTTTTACTAAATGACAACTAACTTTAAGACAAAAACAAAAGATAGTAAAGTAGTTGCACCAGCTGGCTATTTCCAATAGCCGCCTAGAAAATATTACAAATTACTTTAGAAATTGCACCAGTTGGCTATTTCCAATAGCTGCCTCAAAAATATTACAAATTACTTTAGAAATAAAAATGTCTCAGAAGTCTTTGAAAATGACATCAATTCTTTGAAAATAAAAACAACGGCTACTGAGGAACATGAGATGGGTATTTCATCTTCCCATAGTTCTCCACATAGTTCCATTGATCAGCCGTGACGCTTTCATGTAGCACCATTTCTTTCACTAGTACTTTAAGCTCCAAGTTCTCTTCATAGGAGATGATTGGGACTGCTTTGCTTAGGCTCTTTAGTAGGTTCATAATCTTGAAATCCTCCGCAAGATTTTCTAATAGTATTTATCCTGTGAGAATCTAACTTAGCCTCTGGAACTTTTCGTGATTCACCTTTATTGTGCTCAACAGGTTCTTGTAGTCATTGTGGAGGATGAGCTCGTTGTCTTCATTCCAAAAGGAGGGTAGCCCCTTTCTGGAAGAATTCCTCGAACTTGCTCTTTATACCAGTGATATGATCTGCCATCGCTGCACAGCAGGCCTCCATATTTTCCACATGAGTGTATTTTCCTAGCGTCTTCTTTTCCCAAGCTATCGTTACAGCTTTGTTTCGGATTCCCAATGTAGCCAACTCCTCTTCTGGTAAAACCCTCAGAAAATCTATAACATCTTTAGCTATTTCCTTTGGCCTTAAGCTTAGATTTTCTCGTGTGGATGTATATCTTTTTAAGGCTTCCGTTATTGCCTTCTCCCTAGATCTTATGGAGGTTAAACAAGGCCTGAGGCTGGTGGCGGTATTGATAATAATATCCCAGATCAATTGCTTGCATCCCTGCATTGGGATTTTCCCAATTACTTGGGGGACGAACCTTTGATTTGTTTCTACCAATCCCTTATTTTTACTCTGCAATCCTTTTATTTCTTCCTCCATTTGCATGTTTTTCTCTTCTAGTTTTTGAGCCCTTTCCTTCAATTCCTTAATTTCTAGTTCTTTCAAACTAACCTGAGACATAGCCTGTGAAAGGCTGTCAATGCTATTTTCATCTACATCTTGACTTATCTTGGACAGCCACGTGCCCAAAATGGGCAAGTTATCTTTGAGATCTTCAACTTGCTTTTCCAAACTCAGCTTCTCTTTCTCCCATTCTTCTTTCTTCTCAGCTAAATTCAACAACTATGCTCGGATTTCACTGAGTTCTTTGGCTAGGGCCTCTTTCTCCTGCTATAATTTAGACATTCCGGAAGCCTAAATTAATTGAATGCTCGAGACATTCACCTTCTTTTGTAATGTTTGGATCAAGCCTTATTTCTCTGTAAGCAACTTTTTGGTAGCCTTGCCACCACCATCACTAGCAACCAAATCGAGTTGTAATTTCTTAACCAGCTGCTGGTGGGATTTGCTTCCTAGATTTTCCTGCTTTAACTGAATATCCATCTTGCTAACAATTCCCTCTAGCTTCTCGAATCTCAATACTTCCTATATATAGTCCTCGTAAATAACCTCCCTGATTTGTTTATGTAACTAGACCTTATCGGGGATGATAAGTTTTCCAAATCATATTTTAGTTCAGCTAATTTGCTAGGTGTAGCCACCGACACATTCAGAGTGCCTTCCTTTATATTCCGGCTAGTCACTAGAGCAACATTTGACTTCGACATGATCCGAACCTTGGGTAGCAAGTTATCCACAAACTGAGCGGAAGCCTTCTTGTCCTGAGCATACTGCTCAAACATCTCCTCTCTTGACGAGAACTTGCTTGTGTCCCCGCTTTCACTAGCTTCCTGGAAATTGTATTCTAATACCTATACACCGGGGATTGGAGTTCCCCCCTCTATACCACCTTCACTATCCATCAAAAAAGCTAAATCTGGATGTGTTCTAGCTAATCCATGATCCTCGGTTCTGAGTCTCTTTTCTCCTTCTTCATCATATTCATCCAGGATTTCCTGTAGACTTTTTTATCCCCCACTTCCGCGACCTTGGGTATAATCTCCACCACTATCGCCGCTTCCGGTAACGTGAGCTCTTCTCCATGCAAAGTAGGTGTTGCTTCTGCCTCGGGATCATATTGCAACAGGTTCTTTTCTCCTAACGACCCCTCCACCTCCTTGTGCTCAAACCCACTAAGGTTACTCAATTTTCTTCTTCCAGAAATAATGTGACAAGGGTCATAGTCCATGGCAATATCCTTTTTGAATTCCAAATCTTCTAACAAACTCCGCACCTCCAAAACAGATTCCTTACTCTTTACAATAAATGGATCGATGGCCCAAGGATACTTTAAATCGACTCCCTTTCTGAACTTTGAAAAATGTTCATCTTCTAGGGTTAACTTCTACCTGATAAATTCTAAAGAAAAAATCCTCAATGTTAAGAAGGCGGGCAGTATGTAGGGCTCGTACACAAACCCATATAGCCTGATGACAGTAGAGTCTTTCGATAAAAACCAGTCCCCCACGAAGACCTCCTTTTTTAACTGCAATAAGGTCTTCATTTCAGGCAAGATCCTTGGCAGTTCTTCCCAAAATATAATGTGTACAATACAGACAAAATAGAATTCATGTAATTAAACATGTTCTCCTTTAGAGTACTGGCATAAAATTGTGGTTACTGACAATGATTAGCTTCATTAAATGGGCTTGAAACCAGAAACATCTAGTATTTGGAAAAACAACGAACTGAGAGTTAATGGCCTCTGCCACAAAATATTCAAACCTAAGACTTGGAACCAACTCATAACTGACTAGGGGTGAACCGACTCTTATCCTAGACATCAGACTTAACTGCAGCTCTGTCACAAACCTATCACTATCAAGACCTAAAAATTGTGCGAGTAATGAAGGGACTAACTGGGTATTGACATTGAATAGGTTAACATCTAACGGGTATGGAGTTTCCTCAATCTCCAGGTCCATCTTGAGGCAAGTGGTCAAAAAATATTGCCGACTCTCTAGAGGGATTTGGCGATAAAGGGTTATAATTGTTTCTGCGGAGAAGTTCTCAGACTCTGGTGTTTGTGGCTCACAGATTCCAAATGAATGATGCACGACTGACGGCTCTATGGAACAGACGATTCTACTTTGCTGACTATCCATGATGACTCTTTGGGACCCTTGGTAATTAGACGCACACCAGGAGACGAACTCAGCGAACGACATGATTTGGTCTAAACAAAATAGAATGAACGAAGACTGAAATACCCTATGCACATCTATACCTCTGTCTTGTAGACACTTCAACCTTCTCTTAATTTCGGCTATGGGTAGCTGGATAACTGTGTCAAAAATGTTACAGTCCCTTTCTTACAGGGTACTCCTAACCCTACTTGTGCTTATGACTGAATATTCTTCCATTATTTTACTACAAAAACACTTATACTATTGATGAATTCAGTCGGAAAAGGGCCTACCTATTGCTAGCAATATTGTGGAACTATTCTGTCGAAAGCCCTGTCGCCCTCGTCGTCTCCCACATGCCGAGAAGCTTCTAACTTCGACAATTCCAACAAGCAAATGTCAACAACACATGTTGGTGATCATATATATAAAATCTGTTCACTTAACCATCAGTCTTATCTGCTAGTTGTCCAATGATCTTGGCCGTTGGTCTCTCATGTTCCACACCCTACCGTCGGATCCAACTTTCATTCAACCATTTGATTTGACTACCTTCATCTGCCTGCCATTGGATCACCCCATAGGTCCCAATCTGCACCGTTCCCCTGATACCACGTGTCGATGAAATGGTATCGCAAACATCCCAACGCAGTTTTAAATAGTGCTTTTCTATCTTGTGACCATTCCTTGTGTCGACACTTGTTGAATGGTTTCGTCTATCGCTACCACCCTTCCTATATCCATCGTGCTATTTCCCGACGAGGCCATCATCGGGAGCCGTTGATTTTTGTTTGCTTTGCATCCTTGGCAGGGACAGATGACCCATTTAACTCTCCGACCCTTTCCGTCGACGGGGTCCACCTTCTCTATCATCTGTGCATCTTTGTTATTGCATCGTCGTTGATTTGGTTATCTCTGCATTCCACACCACACATCTCCCACGACCTTACCACTGTGGTATTGCATGCCTCTACAGTGGTTTCACTTACCACTTTTCCTCCCTCGCAATGCGCTCCCCGACTAACATCTGTTCGGAGACATAACCCATCGCGACCACTAATGTGACTAACCTTTGCGCCTTTTGGCCACACTAGCATTCATGTGGGCCGTCGATCTTACGCCTGCTCTCTATCAACATTGTCTTTCCCGTCCGTGGTTAATCTATGTAATATTTGGCTGTCGGACTTAGGACTTAGGGTTATTTGATTATTCAAAGGGCCCTTTAACACATTTCTTCACAAATTTCTCTATGGTGCACCATATTTTCCCTTTCTACACCAATTTTTCATACTTCAACTTCTAACCATGGAGAAAGAAAGTGACCTCGGGCCTTTACCAGGTAAGATTTCTAATCCTCCACCTTTCATTTTCAATATTTATGCTACAGAAAAATCAGGTGCTAACAAATTGCTCCAACTCGGGGATGCTATCCTCCCTGCGAGGTAGCAAAGAACCCCTGGTAGACCGGTGTCTGATCCATTGGGAAAAACTTCACCCTCTAAACTACAAACCCTAGGTTGGAAATTCAGAACTGTACATACTACAAATCTGGATCAAATACGTAGATAAAACAAAAACCATGGCTAATCCTTCAGATCTCAGGGCCTTCACTTCGGGCTTCAAATATTCAGGTTCTCCATTAACACACCAAACCATTGTAGAAAAAAATATATACAGGCTATGGTACAAAAGTTACCTGTCTTCTTTAAGACAGATAGTGTTTCAGAAATTTCCTGTTGACTGGACCGCCTGACCAGGGAGACCCGTCCTGATGCTCTAGGATGAAGGAGTTCACCCCTCAGTTTGCTTTAATGACAAAAGGCCCAACCCACATATGGTCAAAATTTCCATGCTTATCTTCCCTAGGAGAATCCCACTTCAAAACCAATTTGTTCACCTGGAACTGCTCTTCATTTATCTTCCTATCAAAGGTGCCTTTCATTTTCTCCTGGTGCATCTGTACTTTATCGTATGCCCTATTCCTGATCTCATTTAGATCCATTACCTGATTCAGCCTTCTCTGTATGTGATTCGGCTCTTCCTCTAACCCCTGCAACAATCTCATGACCGGTAACCCTAAGGATGTTGGAAAAACCACCTCAGCCCCATATACCAGTTGAAAAGGTGACATCCCAATGGTCCTATTGGTACCGATTCTGTCGGCCCAGAGAGGATATTTTAACTTTGTGTGCCAAGCTCTCTTATTTTCCTCCAACAACTTCTTTATGATCCTTACCAGGATTTTGTTTGAGGATTCTACTAGTCCATTTCCCTGAGGGTAGTATGCTATGGAATGGTTCAAACTGATATGGTACTTGTGATAGAAGTTTATCATCTTTTTAGACTTAAATGCTGGGGCATTGCTAGTCACAATCCTCTTGGGACACCCAAATCTAGACAGGATGTTGTTCTGTAAGAAATCCATGATCATTGTCTCAGTTTCATTCTTGGTGGGGTTGGCTTCAATCCACTTGGTAAAGTAATATATAGCTGTTAAAATCCATCTGTGTTGTCCAGAGGAGTTAGGGTGTATTTCTCCGATGAAATCCAACCCCCACTGCTAGAAAGGAGCTTCTACTATGATTGGGTGGAGGGGAAGTGAGACAACTTTTCTTTTTCCTTCAAAAATTTGGCACTTATCACAAGTAATAGTCTCCTTATACACGTCAGCAAACATGGTAGGCCAGTAGAACCCAACCCTCAAAATTTTGTTGACTGTTACTTTCCAAGAATGGTGTCCACCACAATCTCCTTTGTGGAAATCCTTCTTGGTGTGTTGAGCTTTGTCCTCTAGTAAACAGTTCAACAACACGCCTCCTGGGTATTTCCAATATAAAAACTGATTCATGATACAAAACTTGGCAGCTTTCAACTTCACAAACCGAGCCCTAGTTTTGCTCAGCCCTGCAGAAGCCTGTAAATTTTGCAATGTATAAATAATGTCAACATACCAAGGGGATGCAGAAAATTCTGGTCTAACCTGAGGTCTTGCATCTGCTTGATCTGGATAGTCTTCCAAAAAATTCATAAAGAATCATAGTTGGGCTCAGTCATCAATTTTTCCAATCCTTGTCCCTTTACTAACTTGGTGGGTTTTATTTCCAGGTCATACTCCAACAATACAACAATCCATTTGGCTCTTCTTCCTTCTGGGTTTTCCTGGGTGAGGATACTTTTCACAACACTATTTGGAACTTGAGCAATGATGTGTGAGTGGAGGATGTAAACCCTGAAATCCTTCAATGACTTAATTAGAGCGTAGGCCTATTTCTCCATGATATCATATTTTAACTCTCCATCCCTAAGCACCCTGCTGAAAAATGCAATTGGTTGCTAAGCATTCTGGGCATTTTTCTGCAACAGCATCCCTGCCACCATATGCTCAGATGCATAGGAAAATATCAAGAACTCTTTTGAAAAATATGGACTAGCTAGTACTGGGGCTTCAATAATGGCTCTCTTTATGCCTTTGAATGAATCTTTGGCTTCCTCAGCCCATTTTATCTGACTCTCCTTTTTCAACATATTAATGATGTTTCTCATTATTTCTACAAAACTTGGGATAAACCTTCTCAGAAAACCCACTTGCCCTATGAAGGCCTACATTTCCTTCTTACTTCTTGGCTACCCAACTTTCTAGATAGCACTAACCCTTTCAGGATCAATCTCGATACCTTCTTTAGAAATAATGTGCCCCAGGAGCTTGGCTTCCTCCAATGCGAAATGTGACTTTTTAGGGTTGAGAGAGATACCATATTTCATACATTTGATAAAAACCTGCTCCAAATGCTTCAGGTGTTCTTCATTAAATCTGGAGAACACTGTTATATCATCCATGTAAACTACCACAAACTTGTTGTTACACAGAAATATTCCACCCCGTGAGCATCAACATTCTTTGGTCTGTAGGATCCATTTAGTGACTCAGATCCATTTTTATCCCTCAGTGACACCAGTTTTCCCTATTTTTATTCCTACCCGCATGTTGCATCACTATAGCATGCGTACCCACGAGTTGCATCACTATAGCCTGCGGGTATCAAGTAAAATGCTAAAAACCACTATTAATTACTTTTTACTCCCAAAAAGCAGTCATTGGGTGACCTTTGGCTTTCCATCTTCCCGAGTAATGCCTTGATGTGTCCTTTCACCTACCTTTGAGAGGACTATATATTGAGCACATATGGCTTATGGACAGGAGGAAGAAGAGAATCGTAAGAGAACTCTAGTGGATTTTTTCCCTATCTTGAGTCTGCACTCATTGATCCTTGTAGTTGTGAACCATTTATGTTCACCTTCCAAACTCCTCTCTAGTTTGAGTTTGCCATTCATGGAGGATTGAAGTGGTGGAGGTGCAAGTGGATTGATCTAGATCTTGGTTCAGATTGGTTGCCGGAAAGAGGTCGTATCACTTTGTACTTCTTCTTGTTCATTAATAGAAATACTCATATTCTCGTCCATTCATGGTGTGAATGTCATTTATTATACATTGGGTTACATTTGCTTATGATATTATGGACCATTTTTATTGATAATGTTAATGCCATTTATATATCACATGTACTTGTTAGATATTGGTTGTCAAGACTAATTTGCAGATTACAAGTGCTTGGATGTGCGCAGATTGAAAGCTCCAACGGGGATCTACATCAAATGTTGGATCGAGGTTGGTTACATTTCTCCATTATTTTAACATTGTCATTTATAATAGCATTTCTTTGAGAATTGAGAAGATTTTTGGTAGTCATCTGTCTATTGTGGTATTCCCAAGCCATAGTGAGTTTTGTCCAATACAAAAATGGCAACTCCGTTGGGGAGAACATCCATGTTTGGGAAATGTTTTGAGAATTAGTCCATAATTAGAGTTGTTGTTTATCGAAGCTCTGTGTTACTGATTGGCCGTTAAGATACACTGTAGAAAACTTGTTTTTTTCTGAGCCTCTGGACTCTTTATTTTCCCATTTTCCTTTCCTCACCCATGGGCTGGCTTAGTTCTGCCCGCGTATACCCACCTCTGTTTACTCTACTGCTTGCGGGTACCCGCAGGTATTCCTTCGACAGTAATGTGTAACTCCGGATTTTGTTGGTTTATGGCTATTGGTTGTTGCTGGGTGAGTTTGGTTAGTTCATGAGTCTTTGTTGGCCTCTTTCTTGACTGTTTCATGCCTTGGTTGTGACCAGAACTCTTCGTTTCTCTTGGTTGAGCCTTCTTGGCTTTTTACCAATCTTTGGTTTTAACCTCTTGGTTTTTCCTTTGGAGCTCTTTCCTTTGGCTGAGTCTTGCTATTTAGGATCTGCTGGGTTGTCTTAGTGATCTTCTTGGCACTTCAGTGACTGAATAGTTGGATTTTGCATGCATTTTTTCATTTCATTTATATTGAAAAAATACAAAAATATTCATTTAGTTTTTTTCATTTTCCTTCTCATTTATAAGTGAAAATACAAAAATATTTTACTTTCATGTACTGCATCTTGCATTGAGTGCTTGTTGCCTTCATTTTAGGTTCTTCTTGTGCATCGAAAAGATAAAAGATCGCATATTTATTTCGGAATTGTTGGTTGACTTTGCATATTAGTGTCATTGTTTTATTGGATAGATGAGTCTAGGATTGGATGATTTTGCATACTATCGAGTCTACACATCACTAGTTTCACGATCATATCCTTTGAGTAATCACAACCACTAAAATTAATGCATTAAAATTGATTAGACTGATTTTATTTTATATGGTACACCAACTAGCATAGGTTTAGAGTCTTGGAATAGATCATTGTGAGTTAACAATCCAAGACTACTAGACAAAACATTAGGTGTCTGACGAGGGAGTGGAGAAATCCATGGTATAGATTGGTGTTCTCAGGAAGCTCTACTCAATCCAGAGTTAAGCACGAGGTCATGAGAGGTTGGTTGAGGAAATATCCCTCTTATACTGGCTAAACATGGGAGATATATCCAGGATTTGGTCATATCTGGGGGTACCGGAGGTTCATCCTATTGTGCTTCGGGAATAGATACCCTTCCCATACAACGGGTCCCACCTACGACTGTCCCCCTGAGCATTGGTTATATTGCGGTGAACATAGTTGCCTTACCTAGGTACTGCACAGGGTACTTGCAGTGGTTATGTTATTTGCGTACTGAGTCAGATAGGGATTGGACAACACAGTTGTGTTCGTGAAGTGGACTTGACCCTGTCGACACAGTGAAGCCTGGGTGCCTCTATAACTGATTATGTTACCTCCAGCTATAGTTTGGGAGCCTCAAGACTCTCCTAGGCGAGACATACCGGCTCTAGTGTCAGGAGCTCATTTAGCCACTCTGTTTTTCTGCTCTTGGCTTAGTTTCTCTAGGTGTGTGCTTTTGATTTATTGTTTTTTGATCGATAGTTGGCCTTTAGGAGACGTTGTGTCTCTCTCCAGAGAGAACGTGGCGCATAGCCCTACTCTCCACCGGTCCCGTCGTTTGGCTGGTTTAAATCCACTTGAGGTTACACGTCGTATTGCTAGAGGACGCCGGAGGGCTCCCTCTGAGTCTTTGGATTCTTACGTGACTTAAGTTGAGGACTACATGGATGCATATCTCGATATTGGGCAAGACCCTTCTACTCCTTCGGGTAGAGTTGAACATACTTCTAATCCCCATACTCCTCATGAGGATTGGGGAGGTGATCCACCTGAGACTCAACCTGGTTCTATTTGGCCTAATCCACTTGACCGAGATCCGTTTGATCCTTCAAATCCTAATAATTATCTTTACGGGATGCCCGACTTACCCGAGGAAGGAGAATAGGATGAGCCTTTCATTATGTCATTTCCACGCGATTATAGATACCGGAGGCCTGAGAATCATGATGATACTAGCCCTATGATCAACCCGACCGCACTCTCTTTTGGTATGCCTAGTCATAGTACTATCGAACCTTCCACTATGGTTGGTACTCACGCTGGCACTAGTCAAAGTGTTAGCCATACTATACCCACTGGGGGCACTACCCTCGTTGGGGGCACTACGTTTTCCACCCATTCACATAGTATGGGGACTGGTCAGATTCCTAACAATGCTTATGTTGGAACACAACCACCTCCTAGGAATACCCAACCTAGCCAGAATGTTGTTTGGAATACGACTCGCCATCCAGAACCTAATACACGCATCGCTACTCGTCAACCCAGGACTAATTTTTCACACGATACCATTCCTACCAACCACGGGGGTGGACACATACCGTATACTTTTGCATCCACTGCCGCCACTAGTAATGCTAATGCAGGGGGTGGGAATATTTCCTATCCACATGGACATCACACCACCAACTGTGCTACTAGTCACGCCCATATTGGACCTGGAAATGCTTCTCATGCTTCTGGTCACCACACGACTGCTCAAGCTAATCCTAATGTTGGGGGTGGGAACATACCATACCATTATGGTCAATACAACATGGTTCCCTCTATGAATAGTACATACATGCCCCATACTCATGGTGGCAACCCTTACTACAACATAGTCTGGCCATAGTATCACCCACCACCCCAATATGGTGCTCAAAAAATGCATATACCTGCTTACTCTCAAATGGGTTATCCAAGGGAATTTTATCAATCTTATGGCCATGAGAAAGCTTATGGGCCGTCATGTCCTCAGTATCAGCAGTTTAATCCTCATGGTCAAGCTTTTGGTCCATCTTAGAACACAATTCCGTTTAACCAACCTTTTATGGGAGCTTATAATCAAGCTTTCCAGCCTCAGCTCCCATTCCTTGCACGCTTGAATCTACCAGATATTTCGAAGCTCACGAATGATCCGGTGTGTCACGAACCTACTTGGCCCCCGGTCCCTACCAAGCTCCCTTCGGACATTCCAAAGTTTGAGGGGAAAGGTGGTTAACACCCAAGAGATCATGTCACGATGTTTCACCTTTGGTGCTCCTCCAACTCTTTGAATCATGATTCCATTTGATTATGCCTATTTCAACGCACCCTCATGGGGGTAGCCGTGAAATGGTATGTGGAGTTGCCCGGAAACACCTATAGGGGATTTAACGAGATTGCTTTGGTTTTCTTAGACCCTTTCCAGTTGTCGGTTCGTTATGATACTAGTATTGAGTTGTTGTCCACCTTCTATCAGAATAAGGCCACACATATTTTTGACCACATTCAAGAGTGGCGTCGGCGGAAGAGATTATTGAAAGCCAACATTTCTCCAGAGTTCCTGTTGGAATGGTTCCTCAAGTATTTACTTCCATATATTGATAAGGATGTTTTGATGTCCGACATTGTGACTGAGGAACAAGCTATCTTGAAAGTCCAGTAGTTAGATCTACTTTATTCTCAGTCTGGCATTTTATATGACATTATTCCTGATGCACTGAGAAAAAGACATGAGCTTGCGTCAGTTCTTGGACCACATGCCAATGGCATCGTGGGGTCCGCATGTACTCACCCTATAGACTTGGTAGCTAATCAAATGAAAAATTTGTCACTAAAATAGTCTACACTCGGATAGGTTCACACCTTGTCCCCTTCCACTCTGCCGTTTGATGTACACAATGTGCAATCAACGAAACTGTCGGATAACCAGCAACCCGGTGGTAAGAAAAAGGGGAGAAACAATCGTAGGGGTGGAAACAATGGAAGTAACAACAATAGAAATTGTAATACTCCTCATAAAGAGAATTCCAACCCTCCTCGGGAAGGAGGTAATGCTCGCGAGGATTGTAAACCTAGACGTAAGGTGAAATTCCCTTGCAAGCTTTGTGGGGAGGATCACCTTACTCACTTATGTCCTCGAATTGAAGAAGCATTGAAGCATTTGGCACAGAGCCCAGCTGTGTTGAAGCATCCCCTTCCTCATCATCAAAACATGGCTTCGCATGCTCCTACCACTGGTTATGGTACTAATGGAATGGAAATGGCTTCTTCCAATACTAGTGGTTATGGATGTCTGAATATGGTTCAGTTAGAGGTTTTTGTTGCTACTCGTCAACGCGATTATGGTGCACCACAACCCAATTTGGAGAGTAAGCCTCCCCCTCCTCCTAACAATTCCTTGCATATAGATAAGCCTTCCATTATGCCGTGGATACCGAAAGGTGTTCTTAAGTGCTCCATGCATAATCCTAATGCTTGAGCCACCTAGAACTACTCCATCGTAGAAGATTTGGGACAAACTCTGTGTGCCATGTCATCTCTTGAAGTTTTGCAATCCTGTCCTTCTCAGAAGCATGCCCTTTTGAGTGCATTAGGAGTTCAGGATGGGGGAAGTCCTAGTGTTATCAAGTTCAACACTATTGATGTTCAGCCTCGCTTACCTTACCACGTGGCTTTTCAAATCCAGGTGGTTTTCCTTAAAAGATTTGTCAAACGTACTATGGTTGATGAAGGTGCTTCCACATCAGTAATGTCATTGACTTGTTGGAAATCTCTTGGCTCTCCTCCTCTACTCCCGTCTAGAACTACACTCACTGCATTCGACGGTAGGTCTTTTATGCCGCATGGAATTATCCCTTCCCTTGTTGTCTCCTTGGGAGGTAAGTCCGTGCCTATTGAAGTCAAAGTTGTTGATGCACCCATCGACTACAACCTCTTACTAGGTCGGAACTGGATGTACACTATGAAGGCTGTCGCATGTACTGTGTTTCAAATTATTTTCTTTCCCCATGAAGGCAAGATTATGACGATCGATCAGCTGGATTATGTCGGCACTCCTTCCATAGCATCCACGATATATGTAGTACCGCAAGTTTTTGATTCTTAGTCAGCAACTGGGAACACAGGTGTTGGGATGTACCCCTCATTGATGGGAACTTTTAACCATTCCGCACCTGTGAATTTTATTGGAACCATTTTCGACAATGCGTCTCCTCCTTTGAATAGTATGCCATTCCAAACTTCCTATTGTAATGATCCATGTATTTTTCCATCTGTGGATTCTATGTACAAAGACATTGCACACGTCGGGAGGTCTATACCTTTATCTGTAGCAGGGCTCGCTTACAATCATATCCAACAAACCACTGCAAATCATGATCTCTCTTCTTCCCAGACGGTAGAGGAAGATCCTGTTATGCTGCCCGCGTGTGCAGTCAACCTATCTTGTTCACATGGTTTCCTCGACAGTATTTTACCTTCAGATGAAGTTTTTATTGAGGCCATGAGTAGTGATGACAAGCCGTGGGGGGATCTTTATCATAGATCTCATTCCCCTCCTACCCTTGATCTTATTGAACAAGATGAGTCTAGAATACAGTCTGCCATACATTTTGATTCAGGCATATTTTTGTCTAGCCCCAGTTTTACATTAAAGTCTTATTTCCCTAGTTATGAGTCTTTAGACTCTCCTATAGAGACGCAAATCGGTGATCCTGATGAGTTCGATTCTACTTCTAGAATTTCCAAATCCCATGATGATGAATTTGTTCTTATAGATTCCTTCACATTCTTCAGCTTTTCTCTTCATTTTGAAGATGATCATTTTGATCTTATTGAACAAGATGAGTCTAGAATACAGTCTGCCATACATTTTGATTCAGGCATAGTTTTGTCTAGCCCCGGTTTTACATTAAACTCTTATTTCCCTAGTGATGAGTCTTTAGAATCTCCTATAGATATGCAAATCGGTGATCCTGATGAGTTCGATTCTACATCTAGAATTTCCAACTCCCATGATGATGAATTTGTTCTTATAGATTCCTTCACATTCTTCAGCTTTTCTCTTCATTTTGAAGATGATCATTTTGATCCCTTGGGTATTGGTACTATGGCACCTTCAGTGGTTAGCTCTACTTGCGTTATGTCTAAGGTTAATGATAGTGAAGTTGAAAATGTTTCTACCATAGTGACTTGTATCCGATTTTTCTTTACGTACGTTTTAGAGATGATCTTGATACTTATGTTTCTTGGAGATAGGATTTTTAGCTGGACTTATACTTGTTTACTGGTCCTTTTTGACATTTGCTTCACTCATGGCAGGAATATTCGGAACCTCGCATATAGGTTTAGGCCTCCCCATTGTTATGATGCATTTGAACCTTGTGCCATCTGAATTCGTAGACACCCCTAAGTGTCCTTATCTTGCTCATGTTCCTTGCATTATGCATAGCTTTGTTCCATGCGCTTGGAACTAGTCTCGCATGCCCCTGACACTCGTCTGTCCCCATTATGAGAATTCTTCAATATCTCCTTTGAGCTCGTTAAAAATAGTAAGGAGGTCATGAGTTTACTTTTTTGGGCTCCTTAAACCTTTACGGAAAAGATTTTTATAAAGTCTTTTTTAATCCCTTGTTAGAATTTTTCAAAATTAAACAAGATTGCCGAGTATACTTGTTATTTCAGACTCGTTAAAGGATTTGAAGCGACATCCACTTAGGTATAAGTTTACCCCTTTTCCAGACCTTTGTGGATTAATTATGAAAAATGTATACTCTAGTCATATGTGACTAGAAGAGTTCTTCTCTCATTGTTTTACACTTTTTCGGGTGAGGAGACTAACGTTACGAAAAAGGACTTTCCTTTTATGTAATATTGTGATTGCATTGCATCATCCTGCTTGTCACTTGAGCCTTGTGTCGGCTCCCGCTTACTCAATTGATAGCCTGGTGCCTGAGCACTTTTCCCTGTCGAGCCCTGTAGAGCTTATATATTTTCCCTTCACAATTTGATGACCTTTTGACCCTAAGGAAACGCACCCCCGAGTGTCCACATCCTGTATGCACTTCCTTGCATTGAGCATAGGTATGTTCCACTACTTGGGACTAGTCTGCTAGCTATTTGACACTCGTTCCCTCACCTGTTGTACTATAATCAATTTTATTCTTTTTCAAGCTTTTCCCAAATATGAAAAATACCAAAAAAATCAAATATTCCAAAAAGCCGGACGGTATTATGGTCACTATCTCTTATTGGCAGCTGTTGTGTCGCTTTTGAACAGAGCTTTCATTCTACTCCGTACATTATGAGTCGGGACTATAGTTGGGCCTTAGGAGCTATACTTGTTTCTAGTTTTCTCCACCGATTGGTTAAGCTTCCAGTCATTATGGAGCCCTTTGTAATGCCTTCTGCATTGCACAATTTATGTCAAGTCTATGCTTCTTGAGTCTATCCATCTGCTCATGCTCTTGTTCAAAGGAAGTCCTGGAACCAGTGTTGGCCACTCCTCAAATCTCTTGACTATTGCATGTCGGCCATCCTTATTGAGTTAGTCCATTTCACCTGAGATCTTCCTATTATTTCAGCATTGTTGGTACCTCGTGCTGGTTTATGGGGGATTCCTTAATGCCCTCCTTCCAGCAAGTCTTGTTCCGTCGACTTCAACTCATTTATTCTGGGACTTGAGGCTTAGAGTTTGGTTGAGTACCTTGAGGCTTGTAGTCATTAGTGGCCGGTTCTCTCACCATCGATAGTTTTGGGAATACATCAATGTCCCCTGATCGATGGATTCATCCTAGTGTTCGAATTCAACCCATTTATTCATACTCTGATGATTGTGCTCTGTGCCTTGATGCCCATTTTCATTATCAGTGGGTCATCTCGCATCTATTAACGGTATACATCATTGACCGGTAATCAGACAATGTCTCATTAGGTTCGACCCCAAGTCCTTTATTCACTTGATGGGACTTGCACCGTCAAAGACTTGTGTAGAAGACCCCAGGCGATAGTGGCATTCGGTATGCGACATATGACTTTGACTTTACATCTGAGATATCACCTCTCAGATTTCAGTAGTTTGCACTAGTTGTCTTCTTTTCATCAGAAGACCATATCTTACTGTAGAGGGATCATGGCTATGATCACTTATGACATGTATCTACTTATGTACTGCCTATTCATGGCCATTGTATCAGATTGTTGTACTATACTGACATGTATCCACATATATTATTGTATTATGACGAGTGAACCGTTCTTTCCACTTGTGTCTCCATCACTCCACTTCTGAGCTTATAATGTATTTTGGCCATCGCAACACTCTCACACATTAGGGGGAATCTATTACACAGAAATCTTCCACCTTGTGAGCATCAACATTCTTTGGCCTGTAGGATCCATTTAGTGACTCAAATCCATTTTTATCCTTCAGTGATACTAGTTTTCCCTATTTTTATTCCTATACATATGTTGCATCACTATAGCATGCATACTCGCAAGTTGCATCACTATAGCCCGCGGGTATCAAGTAAAATGGTAAAAACCACTATTAATTACTTTTTACTCCCAAAAAGCGATCATTGGGTGACCTTGGCTCTCCATCTGCCCAAGTAACGCCTCAATGTATCCTTTCACCTACCTTTGAGAGGACTATATATTGAGTACATATGGCTTATGGACGGGAGGAAGAAGAGAATCATAAGAGAACTCTAGTGGATTTTTTCCCTATCTTGAGTCTGCACTCATTGATCCTTGTAGTTGTGAACCATTTATGTTCACCTTCCAAACTCCTCTCTAGTATGAGTTTGCCATTCATGGAGGATTGAAGTGGTGGAGGTGCAAGTGGATTGATCTAGATCTTGGTTCAGATTGGTTGTTGGCAAGAGGTTGTATCACTTTGTACTTCTTCTTGTTCATTAATAGAAATACTCATATTATCGTCCATTCATGGTGTGAATGTCATTTATTATACATTGGGTTACTGTTAACACCCAAAAAGTGCTCACTAGCTCATTTACCACATTATATGGCTCATTTGTCCATTTTCCTACCATATTTCCATTAAAAATCCCAAAAAATCCCATTAAAAAGCCTCCAAAAGGCCTAAAATGCCTCCAAAAGGCCATAAAACCCTCAAAATAGCCTAAAAAAGGCTAAAAAACCCCCTTTTCCTCCAAAAATAGCAAAAATCCCCTAAAAAGGGAATAAAAATATAAAATAATGAGGAAAAGGAGGAAAAAACCCTATACAGCTGCCTAAAACCATGTGTTTCCTAAAACCATGGGTCAGCACTCCACCACCAAAAAACTATAAATAGGTGATGGAGATCCCTTATTCCACATCCACAATCACAAGCACCCTTACTCTGCCAAAATCTCTCTCGAAACCCTAGTTCACCTTTGAACTATTTTCACCTTGAGAGCCACCTTTTGGCCCATTCCCATCATTGGAGAAGGAGAAGGAGCATCTTGAAGCTTGGAGCATCCTCTTGGACACTGCAAAGGGCTTCATCAAACTTTGACACTCAAGGTAACATTAATAGAAAAAGTCATTCTTTTCATTTGATGTTTATGTTTCATGCAATATTTTAGAAGTAAGTTAATTGTTGTTTTAGCTTAATCATTTAATCATTATTGAACTGCTACTAAGGAGTCCATTCTCCTTAGTAGGTGCTCATTGGCACAAGCTAGGGGTAAAACCCTAGCTACAGTTTTGGCGACTCCACTAGTTTTCGAATTTCTGGTTTCCGTTTTTAATTTTTTTTTTCCTTTCGGCTGTCCCTTTCGGCCGCCGCATACCGCGTCTTTTTCCCTCTACAGTCGCGTCCCGACCGCGCCTTTCAGGCCTTTACCCGCGATCCGACCGTGGCTCTCAGACTGCTTCCGACGCTCTGCCGGCGGATTCAAGTCTGTTACCTGCGATCCGACCGTGGCTAATCAGCCCGTTTGCCGCGATCTGACTGCGCCTGTCGGCCTTTTTCACGCGTCCCGACTGCGGCTTTCTGCCTCTTTCGGGCGTCCCGACTGCGCCTGTTAGCCTTTTTGCCGCGACCCGACTGTGTCTTTTTCCATTTTTCCTGCGTCCCGACTGCCTCTGTTGGCCCGATAGCCGCGACCTGACCGCTGCTGTTTCCCTCAAACCCGCGGTCGGCCTGTTCTGATCCGCCACAGACCCGCGGTCTGATTTCTGCTCTTTTCCTGTTTTGAGCCCAGCCCCTTTTGCTGCAATATTTTCTGCATTTGAACAGCCCTCTGTCCCACCTGCAGCCCACTTCCTTACAGCCTTTCTGCAACATAATTTCTGTTCCTTTTATAGAATCTTTTTAAAATTTCAGTATTTTTATTTTCAGAAAATTTTGCAAGTTCAAAGAATCAATTTCAGCATTATTGATAGATTGGAAGTTGCCCTCCCTTGTGGCACTTCTATTTTTGGGATCATTACCTCACGAGCACACACTCTGTCACATAAAATCAAGTGAGCCTTAAAAAGTACCTAACTAAACCAACATTCTAACCCCACTTGGGGAACACAAAAGAATCATTGTAGTTAGGTAGGATCAGGGGGATAGGCTTCCAATAACACCCCTTGGTTATTTCACTTGAGACATAGTTGTTGTCCAAATAGGGAACCAAAATCCCCTAGTACTTTTTGGCACGGTCACGACCAGTTTATCAGAGGGCCTCTCCCTTAGGAGGGTTGAAGTCGGGAGACTGGTTCCGGAGGCCTGAGTGGAATACCGCACTCCATTCAGTAACCGAAGGGCTACCTTTCGCGGTTCGCGGGATATCCCTGTATAGGGGTATTGCGGTCAACGAACTAAACGGCAGATTCACCTTTCTGGACGTGTCATGAACGGGGTATCTTAGTTGCCATTCTTCTAGGATTGACTACCCGGTGTCCCTCCCGGTAGGGGGATATCATAGCCACTTGGCTTTCCTACTCATATTGTCTGACTTGGATTTCATCACCTTGCAGAGAATATGTTTAGTTGAGTCAGAATACTTGTAGTTAGGTGTTTGCATGCTCCTTTACCTCCCTTTGGTCTAGTGATTCCACCATTTTTCTTTTTTAGGAAACCTGCTGCTTGTTGGTATTCTGACCATCTTTGTTGTTACTCCACCTATTGTAGCACAGCTGTTGCAGTGGGTGTTTTGAGTTGGTTGTTGGCCTGAGTGCCTTGCTTTTTAGCTCTCCTTCTGCACACTCGGTTGCATTAGGATTTTTTGAGCTGTTTTTATACTCACCTCAACCCACAGAGATTAGACACCATCCGTCACCATTGAGTCCCCGAGACATTCTCGGCGCCTCAGGGGCGAGCCCCCACAGCACGGTTCTCTTGACACCACTCGTCATAGATTCCGATCATTGTCCGTTGATACCACTCATCACAGATCTAGAGCCTTGTCACTTGACTCCACTCGTCAGCGACGTAGGCCTCCGTCACCAGATAGTGACGCACCTTACTTTACCTCTGATTCTGACGAAGAGTCTGAGAACCCTATTTATACTTCCCCTACTAGCCCCATGGCTGGCACGACTTCCACTCCATTTGTCATAGGGACCATTGGTGGCACATCCACCACTACACCAGTTACTACACCTATTTTGGGTATGCCCTCCATGGGGCAACCATCTACCGTTCCCCTCACGGTACCTATTCCCACAGCGGGAATACCTATCCCCACTACATCAGTGGCTCACACTACCAATGGTGGTGCTGGACCATCCTTCACTACCTCAGTTCCCCCACTTGGGGGCACCACCTCACATCTTGTCCCTCCACTTGGGGGCACTGGCCCCAACTTGGTCCACAGCACTACTGTGTCACAGCCTTCTTCCAGTTTGCCGTTCATGGCTAGCCTCAACCTACCTGACCTGGCCAGATTGACCAACGATCCTATTCAACACGACCCTATGTGGCCTCATATGCCTACCAAACTACCCTCTGACATCCCTAAATTCGAGGGTAAAGCCGGTGAGGACCCACAAAACCATATCATGTCTTTCCACCTATGGTGTTCCTCTAACTCCATCGTGGATGACTCTGTTCGCCTCCGTCTCTTACAGCGCACCTTCACTGGCTCTGCAGCCAAGTGGTATATCGAGCAACCTCATGGGACCCATGCCACCTTTGCTTCCCTGGCCTCGACCTTCCTGCAGTTCTTCCAGTTGCCTGTCCGCTATGACGCGGGCGTTGAGATCCTGCTATCTTGTAGACAAAACACGGCTACCCATATCACGGACCACATCCATGAGTGGCGTCGACGCCGTAGCTTATGCAAGATCAAACTTGACGACCGTATCTTCCTCGATTGGTTCCTCAAGTCCCTGCTTCCTGTTATTGCTAAGGATGTAGCTTCAGAAAGACCCCAGTCTGAAGAAGAGGCCATCCTTAAGGCACAGCAGTTCGACCTCATTTACTCCCAGTCGGGTTACCTTTATACCATTATACCTGACGCCCCTCACGGCGAGTCCTCCCATCATGATGCGCCGGGGGCATCCCACGCTGCAGATGGTATCATTGGCCGTGTTTCTTCGCATCCCCAACCATTTTCTATAGCACGACCTACCCCTGGCCCCGACCTGTCGAGGGCTACCTCCCAGTCTGGAGCAACCAACTCATATGCTCCCATGACACATCACCATGCCCATGGACCCTCATGTCCACCTCAGTGCTTCGGGTATGCGACTCCTGCTTATGCCCCTCCAGTCGCCCCTCAGCCTTACTACCATCAGCAGACTGCCCCAGCTCCTGCGCCTTCACAAGCCCCACCAGCTTATTATCCGCCCCAGGCAGCCCCTGCGGCACATCCACTACCTGCTCCGCAGTCCTATCAGCAACCCCCTCAAGTTGCTGCACCTGCTCAGCCTCAACCTGCATATCATCCCCCGCAGCCTGCTCCTGCACCTGCGCAACCTCAGAATCCACCTGCTGCCCAAGGGCAAGTTTACGCCCAACAGAATCCGCAGCAAAACCCGACCAACCAACGTAACCAGGGCCAACAGAACCGCGGCAAGGGCCGTAATCGGGGAAACAACCTACCTGCAGACCAAGCTGGTCAACCGGCTAATCCCCCTGACAATCACAACGCGGCCCCCGCTAATCAAAACCCTGATCGCCCGCCCAAGCAGGCTTAAAACCCCAATTTGCGAACGAACCACCCTTGTTCTATTTGCGGGGTCTATGGACACTACACACACGCTTGCCCACACTTGGAGCGAGCTCGGCAGCTCTGGGTTGACGAGGCCCATCGCCAAGGGCATGCGGCCCCCCAAGCGCCACCCAACCCCCCCCAACCTCAGCAACCCCCTTTGGTGCTGCAAAACCCCTTACCGACCCAAGGCGTATTGAACACTCAGCCGTTGGCTCCCCATCAAGCCAATGCGGCCCAACAACAACAGATCACCTACGCCGCTCCTGATCAACCCATGTTTGACTCAGGTACCCACCATTTACTGATGATGTCATCAGCTGACGTCAACCTCCAGACCCGTCGGAACCAATATGGCTCCACCTCTGAAGCCACTCCCACGGATAAACCTACTAATGCTCATCCCACCGATCAGGCGTTACGTATACCTCCGCCTCCCATAGACGGCGCCGCGAAAGCACCTCGTTTCCCACTTCGCCGAATCAACAATAACCCTAATGCGCGTGCTGCGTCAAACTACAACATTGTAGACGACCTAGCCCAATCTCCCGCAGCCATGTCTGCGTTAGAAGTCTTGAAGAACTGCCCTTCCCAGCGCAAGACTTTACTTTCCGCCATTGGGGGGATTGACCCAACTGATTCGCATTTGATGGCGTTTGATTTAGACCAGTCTAAACCACGCCTACCTTCCAGCTTAGCCTTCCAAGTTACCGTCTCCGTTAGGAACCTTGTTATCCATCGGTGCATCATCGATGAGGGTGCCTCCACATGCGTTATGTCTACATTCGTATGGCAGAAGCTAGGATCCCCTCCTCTCCAGCAGTCCACCACTGCGTTACGCGCCTACGACGGTCGTTCGGCCCAGCCCCAAGGCCTTCTACCCAACGTTCCCGTCCAGTTAGGTGGTAAAACAGTCCTTATTGATATAGAGGTAATCAATGCCCAATTGGATTACAACCTTCTACTTGGCCGCAGCTACATGTATGCCATGCGGGCGGTTGCCTCTTCTGTCTTTCGCACCATGATGTTCCCCCATGAAGGACGCGTGGTTAAGATTGACCAGCTCACCTACTATGATCCCAGTGCTCCGGCGGCACCGGAAAATGTTCTCCCCATGGTTGAACAACCTGTTTCTCCTGCCACCACCTCGTTTGTTTCCTCTACGGGTCCTGGAGTCTACTCAGACGTGCCGATGACTTCCACCTTTCACTCCATTCCTCCGCCGTCATCTACGCCCGAAATGTCTGACTTATGTACCTTGTCCCATGACATCTTACCACCTAACAATCAACCATCCTTGTTGCCTAAACCACCATTGGTACCTAGTCACATTGGTGTTACACCGATCCATACGATCCCCTTCCTCGTTCCTCCCGCCGGAGTAGTAAGCGCCCCGGTCATGGCTACCCTTAGCCTCCCTGGGTTAACCTTGGGATTACCTGTATGGTATCTTTCGCCTCCCGTTCGCCCGCCGACACCAGATGTCGTCCTCCAGCCGGTGCAACCCATGGCTACTACCACCCACCCACCTCCCGGTGTCTCTACCCCTTCGTCCTCTACGACACCTCCTCCTACTCCCACACCCACTGGGGGCAGAGGTCCACAACCTTACACTGCTGTACCACCTCCCAAGACAGTCAAAAACCCTCCAGTGTTTCGTGCTCCTCCCAAATGCTCGCTGTGTGACGAGTTGGGCCATGCGACCCACCAGTGCCCACAGTTACCCGCATTGCAGAAGCACATGCAAATGCTCGATGATGACCCCAACATCCCAACAGTCGAACTAAACCCCATTCCCAAGCCTAAAGATAAGTCCCTACGTACCAACCACTCCTGTGCCATATGCAGTATTTACGGGCACTATTCACATCATTGTCCCGATCTCCCGGATTACAGAGCGGCTCTCTATGAGATGAACAATCTGGATCTTGAGACGGCACCACCTACCATTGAGGAGATCTACCCCCCAGACTCTTCACCTTCCGGGGAGGTTAATACCATTTATATGATCTCTTCCACCACTACCCCCTCGTCAACCGATTTGACGACGCAGAATTTCCGTACCGATGAGGAGATTCTTGAGGCCCTAACTGCCCCGGATTATCCTTGGGATGATATGCACCACCGTTCCTATTTCATCCCAGAAGCGTCTTCCTCTAGCACCGCTACCCAATACGCGGTCGAATCCAAAGAATTCCTCCCCACCAAGGTTGACTGGTTCAAGGACCCTATTCCTGCTCCTGATGCCTTCGAGGAGGGCAACATGGCCAACATCTCACCTGTCATCCAAGTTGATATTGCTGCCCCAAGACGTGCCCCTGAACTCATCACTTTAGGAGCATTCTGCAGTAAGCAAGAGATTGAGGACTACATAAACCTTTTCAAAGAATTCCGTGATGTCTTTGCTTGGTCCTATACCGAAATGCCCGATCTTGACCCCGCCATCATAGAGCACCACCTTGACACCTCTGAGTCAAGGGGCATAATAGATTCCCTCGACCCTGGGATAGGGGGCATGATCAATCATTTTGAACCTTCCCCATCACATCTATCTCAGCACGTCAATGAACCCATTGTTCAAACCCACACATATGTGATCCATAATCACAAACCCCATGCACATAGCATGGGGGCAAGTCATTAACCCTGCTCACTTTTTCACACTTGTGATCTCAACCATATTTGAGGTCACATATCACTTGTAGATTTGATTTTATTTGATACACCTAGTATTCTGCCCCCGCGGGCCATCATGATACACCTAGTATTATGCCCTCCATTTTTTCGCACCATTTGCACTGCCAGATTCATATTTTCGTGCCCGTGATGATGCTTGAGATCATTTCTCGCTCTCACCAGGACCAATATCAACATTGTGTCCTGACCATTAGTCGCCTCGGTTTGCGTGCCACATCGGTCGTCACCCGTTTTTGACATCCTTTATAACGCCGGATTCATTTTTCCGAGCTCGTGATGATGCTTGAGATCATTTCTCGCTCTCACTTGGTACAATTTCAACATTGTGTCCCAACACCTTGCTGCCTCGGTTCGCGTGCCACATCGGTCGCTATCGGATTGTTCCACATTTTTACATGAGCCATTCACTCCTGTCATACTGCAAATGTTTCGTTATTTTGCCACCATTTCATCTACCCCGCAAGGAGGCCCATCAGTGTTCCTACCTACCCTCGTTCTTGGTCACCATTATTGATCCTTGATTGAACACTTCCTCCTTGCCTGGCCATTTCCTTTGTTCGGAATACTTTTATCCCTTTTTCGGGCCGGACAAGTCCTTTACGAAAAAGGAACTTAGGGAGTTTCCGTTAAGCTCTTTTCTGACTCCTAAAAGAATGAAAAGATCGCCGAGCAATCTTGCTTCCTTTCATGCTCGTTAAAGTACCTGAAAGGGCGTCTATCTGGTATAAGTTTAACCCTTTTCCGGACCTGGTAGACTAATTACGAAAAAGGAATACTCTAGTCACACCGGCTAGAAGAGTTCTTCATTGCATCCTTTTATGCTTCTTTGGGCCTTGGAGACTAAATCTACGAAAAAGAAACCCCCTGGAGTCTTCTTACTTGCTTTCATACTCTCTAAAATTGAAAGCAACCACGAGCATGCACTATCCTGGGCTCGGAAAATCCACACGACAGTACCATTCCATCATTTCAGAGTCTTCTTATTTGCTTTCAGACTCCTTAAAATTGAAAGCAACCACGAGCACGAACTGTCCTGGGCTCGTAAAATCCACACGACAGTACCATTTTACACACACTTCTTCTAGTTCCTTAACCCATGAAGAAGTTTTCCCCCGTGCCTATTGGCACTTTGATCTATCATCTCGGCAGCACCCCCAATCAGGTCGCCTTTGTTCAGAGTATTCTGCGGTCTCCTGCCATTATACCACAGCTTGAGTCTCCCTCAGCCCAGTAACCTTCCCAGATCCAATACAGCTATGATCCATCTCCCCTTAGCCAGTTTCATATGCTGCCAGATCATTCCAATTATCATACTCTGAACAAAGGAAGTTTGAGTCCACCCGCTCTACTTGCCCAGTTGTCCCCCCACAGTTTATCAGTCCTGCCATCAGTACTATCACATTTCGGTCTTGTACCTCGCGCTCCTGTCAAGGAAACATCATTGCCTTGATAGTTGCAGGTCTCCCTCTGTCGACGACAGCTCCTCTATTCCAGAGGATAGGCCCAGAGGTCCCTACGCCTTGGACTTATCACCATCTGTGGTAAGTGCCTACGGATCATTCCGAGAGGAATCATCATTGCCTCTCTGAGTGGTTGTTCCTCACATGCTCGACTTCAGCACCTTGATCGCATCGTTGAGGATCGCGTAGGATTATATCCCATCAGTTTTTAGTCGAAGACCCCGGATTTCCCCCGACTCTAGCACATTGGTGAGTCACTTTGGAACGCCCAGTTATATGTTCCTGTGGATGTCCGGGCTGCGTTGGCCTTTGTATTCGGAAGCCATCCAGTTACATGCTTCCTTGAGTACCCAGTTTCAGTTCCAGTTCAGTGTACCATTGAGAGTGTACCTCTTGTCACTCTGATCCAACAGCTCATCAGCACCTTTGGTACCACATTCAGTAGCACTGTTGAATGTTCCAGTGCACCAGTTCTGCAGTTCACACATGATCCGCTCAGCAGTATGTCCCAGATTTGTGTCCCCTCTGGACTCTTATGATGTACACAGTGGTCATGTATCTTACAGGTCCCCATTTTCGGGCCTTACAGTTATGTTTATGTATCTTGATACGAGCATGGGTATGCCCGCCTCGTCCATATATTGAGATTATTCCTCAGTCAGTATTTGAGGTCATGTATATTTCAGGTCCCCATTTTTTGGACCCCATTGTTGTTATTATGTTATATCCTGATACGAGCATGGGAATGCCCGCCTCGTCCATATGATCAGATGATTCCTCATCCATTATTGAGGTTATGTACTTTTAGTTCTTGCAGTTGTTCGGGATCGTTGTTCCGGGCTTCAGTTTGTTTCTTCTCTCCTCTCCACACCCAGGAAAACCATTCATGACTTATGATGTCCATCGGCCATACGATGAGCTCCTGCCCTCGCACATCAGGGGGCAATCTGTTAACACCCAAAAAGTGCTCACTAGCTCATTTACCACATTATATGGCTCATTTGTCCATTTTCCTACCATATTTCCATTAAAAATCCCAAAAAATCCCATTAAAAAGCCTCCAAAAGGCCTAAAATGCCTCCAAAAGGCCATAAAACCCTCAAAATAGCCTAAAAAAGGCTAAAAAACCCCCTTTTCCTCCAAAAATAGCAAAAATCCCCTAAAAAGGGAATAAAAATATAAAATAATGAGGAAAAGGAGGAAAAAACCCTATACAGCTGCCTAAAACCATGTGTTTCCTAAAACCATGGGTCAGCACTCCACCACCAAAAAACTATAAATAGGTGATGGAGATCCCTTATTCCACATCCACAATCACAAGCACCCTTACTCTGCCAAAATCTCTCTCGAAACCCTAGTTCACCTTTGAACTATTTTCACCTTGAGAGCCACCTTTTGGCCCATTCCCATCATTGGAGAAGGAGAAGGAGCATCTTGAAGCTTGGAGCATCCTCTTGGACACTGCAAAGGGCTTCATCAAACTTTGACACTCAAGGTAACATTAATAGAAAAAGTCATTATTTTCATTTGATGTTTATGTTTCATGCAATATTTTAGAAGTAATTTAATTGTTGTTTTAGCTTAATCATTTAATCATTATTGAACTGCTACTAAGGAGTCCATTCTCCTTAGTAGGTGCTCATTGGCACAAGCTAGGGGTAAAACCCTAGCTACAGTTACATTTGCTTATGATATTATGGACCATTGTTATTGATAATGTTAATGTCATTTATATATCACGTGTACTTGTTAGATATTGGATGTCAAGACTAATTTGCAGATTACAAGCGCTTGTATGTGCGCAGATTGAAAGCTCCAATGGTGATCTACATCAAATGTTGGATCGAGGTTGGTTATATTTCTCCATTATTTTAACATTGTCATTTATAATAGCATTGCTTTGATAATTGAATAGATTTCTGGTAGTCATCTGTCTGTTTTGGTATTCCCAAGCCATAGTGAGTTTTCTCCAATACACTTGTATTTCTCCTTAGCGAATGCTATGTCCATTGCACGTTGGAAGGTGGCTCCTGCATTCATTAGCCCAAAAGGAATCTTTGCATACATGAAAGTGCCCCAAGGAGTGGTGAAAGTTGTTTTTTCTTAGTCCTCTGGGATCACCTTAATCTGATTATATCCTGAAAACCCATCCATGGTAGAGATCCTCTCTACCCCCACCACCTTTTGTAAAATATGTTTCATTTTTGGTAGAGGATAATTGTCTTTCAGCGAATCCCTGTTCAGGTTCCTAAAATCTATGTAGATCCTAATCTCACCACTCTTCTTCCTCACAGGAACCAAATTAGCTATCCATTGGGAAAATCTCAGAGTGACAATGATCTTGGCATTGAAAAGTATTCTGGTCTCCTTTTCTATTATATGCAACAACTTTGGATTTATTCTTCTTAGCTTTTGTTTGAAAGGATTCTCTCCTGGTTTGGTAGGAATAGAGTGTTGTATTATGGAAGTATCATATTCCTTCAGATCTTCATAGCTCCAAGCGAAAGCCGCGACATATTTCTTCATTAATTATTCATATCGCTCTTTCTTCTTAGCATGTAGCTTCTTGGATAGGTTCACCATCCAAGGCTCTTATTTAGTACCCAAGTTCTGTTCTTCTACAACATCACTAACAGGTTCAAACTTTGGGTTTTTGGCAACATCATTCTGGTCAAACAACTTTTCTAGGGGTATCAAACCTTTAGGGATATAATTTCTCTTCAATTGAATGATATCCTTTCCACCCAACATGTTTTTCCATCCTTTGCTTTCATTTTCTTCACCTTCTGACTGCTCTTGGTCTACAAGACCGTCCAAGTTTTCATTTTTGGTGTCAATCTGAACATTTGCAAACTCATCAGACAATTCTAAGAACCTATTAATTTGTAAATCATCATCAAATACCTGCCAGTATTTAAAATTATCTGGAATAGATGGCCTGTTCACCACTTCCACTTCATATTTCTCTTGAGAAAAGATAGGATTTTTAAAACCACCAGCAGTAGTGGCCAGGGAATCTGCCATGTGATTCTCGCACCTGGGAATCACCCTCATCTTGTGTTCTATGAAGAAATTTCCAAACATATCCCATAATTCATTCCTATAGGCCCTCATCCTGGGGATTTTGGTTTGATAGTTTTCATTCACTTGATTGACCACCAACTCTGAATCCCCAAACACTGCTATCCTTTTGGCTCCCAAATCTTTCAGGGCTCATAATCCTAGGAGTAGAGCTTCATATTCGACCACATTGTTGGTGCCCTAAAAAATTAGCTTGTATGACAAAGCTATGGACTCTCTGGCAAGAGCTATGATCCATACCCCTGCTCCAACACCATGTTTACTCAAGGATCCATCAAAGTACATAGACCATAGGCCTTCTTCATTTTTCTGCCTCTCTAAGGATTCATACCTTGCTGCGAACTCTTTATCTTCTTTAAATTCAATGTATGTAGGAGGCTTAGGATTTATATGGGGGCCATCATTGAAGAAGATACAGGATCCTATATTTGTGTCCACAACATATACAGGGTGATTTTCAGGCTTATCTGTGCTACTGACAGCATAAGCCATCCTCTTCTCTCTATATAGTCTTCTATTACTCCCAAAAAGAGGTATAGTGGCATAAGATAAATCCATCTGCATATTCCCTTTCAAATTTGAAATCCAGGACCTCTACAATAGCATCCTGAATTTAGCAGGCACACGGATACTACCACATCCATCATAATATTTTTAGCTGGGATTTGGGTGAGGGTCACCACCAGATTCTTTATTAGCCCCAGGCATTGCACCTTTCTAGAATCAAAAGAGTAGAGGTCTTTGTATGGTCTGGTAACTTCTATCCCTAATTGATCCATCACAGATTTTGGTATCAGATTGTGTGATTCCCCAGAGTCTATTAATGCATTGTGTAAGATCTTGCCATGGATATTCAGACTAAAATAAAATGGGGGAACTTCTTCGTTATTTAGCTCTTCAAGCTTGGACCCAAAAATTATGGTGGGAGCATCTTCCGTCACCTCCAGTGTGTCATGCGGACAATCACCTTAACCCTTTACCATGCTAGCTATATCCTCCCTATATTCACTGTTTCTTAATAGCTCATTAAGAGGGATAGAGATCTTCACCTTGGACAATTCTCCCTTTAGACTGAAGGTTGAAACTGGTTTCACCACTTTGTGTTAAATTTTCAGAATTTCCTTCAATCTGATCTAGGATCCTAACTAAGAGAACAACATGTACAACATATCTACAACATGTCAATCATGGAGACAATAATGCAAGCAAACAAGAGACACAAAGATTTACTTGGGTAAAACCATAAAGGTGAAAAACCCCAATAACTTCCTCAGAGATAGATAGAGCAATGATACAACCCAACCATAAGAGATAGACATATCCTAGCAGCAAATCCTCCTCCTCCATAAGTGCACCACTCCTCCTTGAGTGCATGAGTGAGAAGCAAGTGAACAAATAGAGTGCCTCCTGCACTCTATTTATACTTGACTTGACTTGCCTTTTACATAAATCATGTAGGGTCGAACTTAACCACATAACATAATGCTGACTGGGACGACCCCCAATAGGGTGGTCTAATAACCCTTTGACCCACATGGCCGACCCCCAATAGGGTGGTCTAATAACCCTTTGACCCACATGACTTATACAGGGCCGACCCCAACAAGGTGGTCTAATAACCCATCAAGTATAAGTTACGATATTTACAATATAAATGACGACACTTCCATATAGAGGAATAATACCATCTCTATAGGAGTACGATATACATATATGCGAAATACATTCCGAAGTTACATATACATCAACACTCCCTCTTAACTAGGAAGGTATTTCTTAGCACAGGTCTTCTAGCACACATCATCTTCTCTGGATCATCGTCACTGGATAATCATCATTGAGTCAACATCATCGTCACTGCTGCTGCTATCTCAATCAATCTATGAATCTACTCGTCATAGGAAGTTCTACAGAGCTAGTCCTTTTTCATACTGGATGTAGGCCCACCACATGTAGGTCTTCATCATCACTGGCCATACTGTGGAATCTTCAGGACTTATTACGTGCGTCACAAAACCTTAAAAGAGTCTCTTGACTAGCAAGAACTCTAAAGAGCATCTGAGGCCTTTTTCATCCTGTCCAGATCTCTAGGACTTATTACATGTGACCCCACCACAAAACCTCGCAAGAGCATCCCAGGCTGTTACGAGCACGCAGCTCTACCTATAGGATCTCCCAGGGCACTAATTACATGTGGTCATGAAAAAACCTCGCAAGAGCATCCCAGGACTGATTACGGGCACACAGCCCAACCTATCGGATCTCCCAGGGAACCGAATTATATGCCATAGGACAAAACCTCGAAAGAGCATCTGCTAGATATCCCAGGGCACCGAATTACATGCCATAGGAAAAACCTCGAAATACTATATGCATATCTCCCATGGCAACGAATTATATGTCCTCCCAGAGAAAAACCTCGAAAGAGCATTTGCCAGATATACCAGGGCACCGAATTACATGCCATAGGCAAAACCTCGAAAGACTATCTGGAATATCCCAGGGCACCGAATTACATGCTCATCTGCACAACCTAATACACAACCATAGAGTATCAACCTGATACTCACCATACATCATCCTGATGTACACATGATCATCCTGATCATCATCACTGCAACATCCTGCTGCATGTCATCTGGAGCAACATCCTGAAGCTCATCATCCATGATCATCCTGATCATCATCACTGCAACATCATGCTGCATGTCATCTGGAGAAACATCCTGAAGCTCATCATCCATGATCATCCTGATCATACAATGCATCTACCTGATGCATACCAAGTATCTACCTGATACATATCATCATACATGATCCACCTGATCATACAATGTATCCACCTGATACAAATACAAATACATGATACATTTCACTATACATGATCCACCTGATCATACAATGTATCCACCTAATACATATACAGATACATGGTCCAAGCATCCAACATGATGCATATACAAAAATACATACACATGATCCACCTGATCATATCCAGCATCCAACATGATGCGTACATACATATAAATGATCCAACTGATCATATCCAACATCCAACATGATGCGTACATACATATGAATGATCCAACTGATCATATCCAGCATCCAACATGATGCGTACATACATATAAATGATCCAACTGATCATATCCAACATCCAACATGATGCATACATACATAAAAATGATCCAACTGATCATATCCAGCAGAAACCAAAACATCATCCTGATGCTCATCATCCAACGCTTACATCCACAGCCATGTGAAGGATCCTCCTTCCAACATGCTTGGAATGGCTTCAGCAGATGTGTCCATCACTTCTTCCTCAAAGTGTCCTCGACCTGAAGAACGCCAAGCGTCTCTCTGAAGTACTCGAACTTCACCCTGGCTAGTGGCTTCGTCAGCACATCCACAATCTGCTCATCCGTCGCAACATATAGGAGCTTCACAGCTCCTCTCTGCACCATATCCCTGATATAGTGATATTTGATCTCTATGTGTTTCGACCTGTCATGAAACACTGGGTTCTTAGACAGCTTCACACAACTCTGGTTATCACAGAAGATACCAGTAGCCTCCAACGGGAGATGAAATAACTCAGACAATAGCTTCTGTAGCCATACTGCCTCACAACTAGTTGAATAGGCTGCAACATACTCTACCTCAGCTGTACTCAGTGCTACGCAGGACCTATTTCCTGCTAAACCAAGAGATCACACCTGATCCCATACTGAAGCAACATCCAGATGTGCTCTTCCTATCTGCAGCACTGCCAGCCCAATCTGAATCAACATAACCCTGCAGATTAAACTTTTGATTCGCTTCATACTTGAGCCCATAATCCACCGTACCCTTTAGGTACCTCAGAACATGCTTTATAGCAACCCGGTGAACACTCCTCAGATCTGTCAGGAACTGACTCAATGTGTTCACAGCAAAGCAAATGTCTGGTCTTGTGTTCGTCAGGTACATCAAGGACCCAATCATCTGACGATACATAGAGACATCAACCAACTCAGATGAAGCATCACAAAGAAGCTTCAGATTCGATGTCATAGGTGTGGCCATGGCCTTGCAATCCATCATCCCGAACCTCTTCAGGATCTCTACTGCATACTTTCCTTGTCCAAGGAAGATTCCATCTGCACTCTGCCACACCTCCATGCCAAAAACAAATATTGCATCATCCCCAAGTTATTCATCTCGAACTCGGAAGCAAGCTTCCGTTGCATGTCGGCAATCAATCTATCTTCACCTGTAACAAACAGGTTATCCGCATACAAAAGTAGTATCACTGGATTGCCTTCCTCAACCTTGTAGAAAAGGTTGGAATCCGCTTTATTCTTGGTAAAGCCCAAACTGGATAGGAAGCCACTTTATTCTGCACACATATATGACTACACCATTCAAGAAGGTTGTCTTGAAATCCATCTGGTGTACCTTCTATTTCATCACTTTTATATTTCTCTATGCTGTCATCTACAACATGCTTGATCTGATAGTTCCATTTGGAAGTCACAACAGACTTCCCTTCAGCTCTTGGGACCGCATCCCAAACATCATTCTTCATGATCGACGGATCATGGCATTATTCCCGTATCCTGGGAACTTCAATATCTTCAGTAGATAATTTTGTTGCTGAACAAATGTTGTAGTTCTTCTTTTGTAGGTGATGGCATACGATCTTTCCTACACAACAAGTTAAATTGCATGATTAGAAAACATCTCATAGTTTTCAGAACAAATTCTTACACATAAAGAAATATGTCATACAGTCATGCAATTAACTTAGCCAATGCTTCAATACAACATTTATCCATATCCCGTAACTTTCTAGATGCCTTCCAATCTCTACCAAAACATTGTTAAGAGTGTGCACAACTCCCAACATGTCAGCAAAGAGATTCATTCTAGATAAGTAGCAATGGAATGTTGTATAATGCCACAGGCCACTTATCCATGTATATTAGTAGTATACTATTCGTTAATGCAACTATTCTAATATGCATAATACATATCCTAAGTCTAGGAACATGAGCATATACATCATTGAACAATTTTATTTAAACAAACAAATATGCAAGAAATGATAATTAAAATACTTATCTTTGTTTGTTCGTTGGGTGGACTCCCTCTGAGTCTTCGCTTCCTTGCAGGAGCTACTGGAGTCCTAATCTGAAGTAGCTTCTTCTACACCTTTCTGTTGTGGAATGTAGAGAGATGTTCAACTCCCTCTAAATATCTGCATCCTTGCAGAAACCACTGGAGTGTACTCCCTCTTGATCTTTGCTTCCTGGATTACCTGTTCTTGAACTCATATTCATCCTTGGTCCCTATGCATGCTTATTAGTATCATGATTGTGTTATCCTTGTGATCTCATATAAAATCATACATTCATTAGTATACTATTAAAACACAATAATCTCAAGCATGTATAGTCATGATCATTTCAACCAGAAATAATAAGCATTAGCATTCAAGGTTTATGTAGGATTCTTATGGTTAGTCAAATCATAAGAAACATAACATGTCTAAACCTATAATTACTCAAACCTATGACTCTTCGGGTTAGTCATATCATTAATTAAGGTATGGCACATAATATGCATATACCCATGATTATTCAAACTTATGACTTCATGAATAATCATTATCAACAACACAACAGTATAAGATCCTAACCCAAGGTATGATTCTAGCTTGATATAGGAAAAACATACCTGGATTAGCATGCTAGCTAGTTATGTCTAACATACCCGTATAATGTCTTTTGGTTCTCTTCAGTGACTTGTGCTAGTAACCTGCATGTCTCATAAGTTAACCATTGTAGAAACAAGTTATACATACCTCGAAAGTAGATCTTCTATGTGATCCATGGCAATGGATGAATCCTTGTCTTCATGTCACCATGATCATACGTTCTTGAAGTAGAACATGATTTGTCTTTCTTGGTGTACCTTTTATGTTAGCAGACAACATAAACCTTATACAGCACCATAATGCATTAGTAAAATCATAAGTGTCAACACCCTAACCAATGAATATCTTCTATCATGCATTCATAATTTTGTTAAGGTGATACGACAAATCTAAAATCAAGATTGTACTAACCGTAATAACATGAAGACAAACATACCATAAACTTAATCATGAACAAATATCGAAACATACCTTGATGATTCATACTTGTCGATATTGCTTGTAATCTTCTTATGTAAGGCCTTAGCCTCATCTCCCTCTGAAACAAGAACTTCTTCACTTATGCAGGTGACCAATCCATATTCTTCTAGGATTAACCCAATCCACTTATTTGCAAGAACTGGACCTGGAGATGGATATGGGTTTGTCAGAGAAACCCCAAAAATTCAAACTATGAATTTCAAACTTCTGAAAGGATAGAAATATGCACCTTGATGAGCTGATCACACTGGTATGCTTAGAATTTGAAAACTGCAAAGTTTCACTCCTCAATTTTTCCTTTGAAACTTCTGGATTCACTAGACGTGACCCTGAACTAGGGTTTGATGAATCCCACTCTTCTGCCCAATCAAAAGGTTTGATCCAAATCTCTAAGATTCTATTTTTCTGAGGAGCTTCCAGCCGTGGTCACAGATTTCAAAAATTCCCATTTTTACAGAAGCCCTAATTTTCCACTTTTCTGATAAAAGTCCCAAACTAGGGTCTGATCAAGCCCGATCTTCTGCCCAACCAAAAATTCTGATCTTGGTCTCTAAATTTCTATTTTGATGAGTAGCATCCAGCCGTGGTCTCTGATTACAAAAATTCCAACTTTCTCCGAAGCCCTAAATTCCGGAAGCCATGAATGAAGGTACTCAAAAATAATTTTGTTTTGACAGAAATATATACCTGATTGTTTCTGGTGTAACTCTGAAATTTTCGATCCACAGGGTCTGAAAACGTTTTTTGAGATAGTATGACCTGTTATCTTTCCGTCCTAATAGGTCTGACCTCAATTGGATTGTCTGAGAGAGAGAGTTATGCCAAGTGTCGCAACATGACCTGTTTATGGGATAATACAGGAGAGCGAACTTGTACGGCGTGCCACGTGCCACTGTTTCAACTTCAGCCTTTGAAAAATTTTCCTGAGATAGCCCGACCTGTTATCTTTTCATTCTGACAGGTCTGACCTCAATTGGACTCTCTGAGAGATATTTATGCCAAGTGTCGCAACGTGACCTGTTTATCGGATTACAGGAGAGCGAACTTGTATAGCATTCCACGTGTCACTGGTTCAACTTCAGCCTCTGCAAAACTTTCTTGAGATAGTACAGTCTGTGTACTACCTGTCATGTTTTACGAAATTTCATTTGGAGCTTCCTATCCCAAGTTATGACCTTTTTCCCAAGGTCACCTGATTTTGACTCAGATCTGGAAGAGGCAGAAACCCTATATTGTACAGATCATAAATCACAAAGTACAACGAATTATAGGTTTTCCTTTGGACACAAGGTACATGGGGGTTTAATCTTCGATCTGTAAATACTTCAGATCCGAAAAATTCGCCAAAACGGATTTATAGCGAAAGTGCTACGACGACTGGTTTTTTCTATATCAAGCCCTAGCATCATAAGTGCAACAAGTGTCATACATCCCATATCATGCCTTCTTTCAGGCTAGCTCTGATACCATGTTAAATTTTCAGAATTTCCTTCAATATGATCTAGGATCCTAATTGAGAGAACAACATGTACAACATATCTACAGAATATCAATCATGGAGACAATAATGCAAGCACACAAGAGACACAAAGATTTACTTGGGGAAAACCATAAAGGTGAAAAACCCCAATAACTTCCTCATAGATAGATAGAGAAATGATACAACCCAACCATAAGAGATAGACATATCCTAGCAGCAGATCCTCTTCCTCCATAAGTGCGCCACTCCTCCTTGAGTGCACGAGTGAGAAGTGAGTGAACAAATAGAGTGCCTCCCGCACTCTATTTATACTTGACTTGACTTTCCTTTTACATAAATCATGTAGGCTCGAACTTAACCACATAACATAATGCTGACTGGGCCGAAACCCAATAGGGTGGTTTAATAACCCTTTGACCCACATGGACGACCCCCAATAGGGTGGTCTAATAACCCTTTGACCCACATGACTTATACAGGGTCGACCCCAACAAGGTGGTCTAATAACCCATCAAGTATAAGTTACGACATTTACAATATAAATGACGACACTTCCGTATAGAGGAATAATACCATATCTATAGGAGTATGATATATATATATATATATGTGAAATACATTCCGAAGTTACATATACATCAACATTTTGGTGACTTCTGAATATTTGACCTCCTTGGAAGGTTGCCCCTTATCCTCTAGTACTTTCTGTGCAGCGAATTTCGGCTGCTTCTGTGCAGCAACTTCTGGCTGCTTCTCCTTTGGATTTTCTGCCTCTTGTCGAATATTTGAAGGTTGGGTTTGGCAGGGATTTCCTTTATTCATTGTCACCTCCCAATTCCTTAGCTTCCTGTTTCTTTGAATGTCATCTACAACATTTTGATAACCCAACTGCTACTGCTCAGAATCGGACTCAGGGTTTTGGCTGGTGCTCTCCTTGGTGAAAAAATCATGCTCTCTTTTGGTCAAAAGTAACTCATGGTATAGAGTGTCAAAGAGATGAATGTGGTCACTCATAGGGTCTTCAAGCCCTTCCTGATCCACTAAATTTTCAGGGAAAGGAGGCCTATTTGTTGGTCATCAGGGTTCCTATGATTTCTTTGAGGTGGAGGCCTTCTAAAATTAGGATTTCTTATTTGGTTTTCAGGCTATTCTCTAATATGAGGCTTATTATCCAAGTCTAGCCTATCGATCATTTTTTCCATGGCCTTCATCATCGTATCGAACTTGGAATCGCTAGAGGAGGAGGAGGTAGAAGTTTGGTTCTCTTGCTTCTTCTTGTCTTCTTCTACTTTACCCTTCATCTTTCCTAAATCCGTCATGTTCACCTCCACCTCTATGGCGTCTTTCAGCATAACAGGTAGGGAAGTCGATTTTCTTTCTCTCAACATACACAAAAAATCTCCATCAAAGGCATCTGCATAATGGAGTTTTGTGGCACCCGCTGAGGGCCTTAGATCATCTAGAATAGAATTGTATGCCTTCATAAACCTAGCGGAAAACTTGTTAACAGATTCAAAACCACCTTTCTTCAAATGATTGTATTGATACAAGATTATGGCAGGGCTCCTTATCATTTCCCATCTTTCTAATAATAATATTTTAAAGGCTACAAAATCATGGATAGAGGTGTTTGGTAATTGCCTAAACCATTTCTTAGGTTCTCCAAACAAACTCTGGGCAAATAACCTCATCTTAGCATCATCATAATCTATTTCCTCCATATCAACAAAATCTTCAAATCTATCTACATGCTCTTTGGCTGAAAATTCTCCCTCCCCATCATAAGAGACAATCCTCTGGGCATAGTTCTTAGGGAGATCATGCAGAACAGCTGGCAGGGACAGAGGTGTGAATCTAGCAGCCATGAGTGCGGGTGGATTTTTGGCTTGGGGGATGATATTATAAAGGATATTCTGAGCAGGATTATTGGCGAGGTTTATGGTACGAGGCTGGGGAATTTGAGAATGAAGTTTGGCACTTTTAGCTTTGACAACACCTTTCACGCACCACACTGGATCTAGCAGATATAAATCAGTATCTTTCAGACCTACTTCACCTAGGTTTAGATATGATTCAGATCTTGATCTCGGCAAATGTATCCCAAGTTCTATCTCTATATTCAATTCTTGAAAAATAGATGATTCTTCTTTAGACACAATTTTTTCACTACTAGTCCTACCAGTCTTATCTTTTCCAATCTTATGTTTAAGCAAACTTTCTGGATTATCTAGACCTAGCAAATTTTTTGAAAAAGGGTTACCTCTGGTATGGATCTTCTTGGAGGCCAGGATTCCCTTTGAGGCTTCTTTAGAACAGTACTTTTGTTGATGTATATATAATTTCGGAATGTATTTCATATATGTATAGAGATGGTATTATTCCTCTATACGGAAGTGTTTGTATTCCTATAGAGATGTTATTATTCCTCTATACGGAAGTGTCATCATTTATATTGTAAGTGTCGTAACTTATACTTGATGGGTTATTAGACTACCTTTTTGGGGTTGGCCCTGTATAAGTCATGTGGGTCAAAGGGTTATTAGACCACCCTATTGGGGTCGGCCCAGTCAGCATTATGTTATGTGGTTAAGTTGAGGTTGACCTAGTAAAGGTTATTAGGAAAGTCAAGTCAAGTATAAATAGAGTGCGGGAGGCACTCTATTTCATCATTCTATTCTCTAACACACTTTGGAGAGTGGAGCACTTGTGGAGGAGGAGAAGCTACTGCTAGGAGATGTCTATCTCTTATGCTTGGGTTGTATCATTTCTCTATCTATCTCCGAGGAATTTATTGGGGATTTTCACCTTTGTGGTTTTCCCCAAGTAAACTCCGTGTCTCTTGTGTGCTTGCATTATTGTGTCCATGATTGATATACTGTAGATATGTTGTACAGGTTGTTCTCTTAGTTAAGATCCTAGATTAGATTGAAGTTAATACTAAAAAAATAACAACTTTGGCTCACTGGTCTTCTCTAGTGGAGACTTCTTTGAATACCAATCTCAGTAAGTGGAGTCGCCAGGGAAAAAACACACAACCTTATCAAACTTTGGAAACCTATGTTTTCCCGTAGAAATTTCTCTTGTCTTTGAGACTTGGAATTCTTTGTCATTCTCCCAGGGATGATAAGACAATTGTTCCCTGGCAACGACACCAATTTGTTAAGACCCAAATTAACCCCCAAGGTTGTGAAGAGGGAAATCTAGGGTAAACACTAACCAGCTTTAAACTAATGCTACTGAACCAGCACAGTCAAAGAGGGATCTCTCTTCAAATCAATGAAAGACTGGAAATAATCAAAGGTGTCAACAGTGAAAACATACACCAACATTCATCACATCAAGATATTCAATCGATAACTTACATAGAAGGTCAGACTTCTGTTAGGACAGATTTCTTTTCATAAATGGTGGTTGGAAAACAGCATGGATCTATATTGGGCCAATGGAGTCAAATTAAACAAAACATGAACATCATTGGCAAATACTTTGCAGATACATTCATATAGGGGCAAGGTATCTACCAGCTCATAGTAAAAAAGATTTTAGTTGGTGATTTAGAAGAGAAATGAACAGTCCATAAATATAAAGCATGGAAACATGAATTCTATATTGACTTTAGCAGAAAATAAGGGTGAAATGCTTGGTATGACCTGAACAGAGCATTATTTCTATGAATTCCATTCAAATACTACACTGAACCAAACATGAGTAAGCAATTACAAAATGGATTGACAAAGAAAGAAACACAATTCACATGGGAAAAGAGAAGGAACAAACTGCAAGACCAATAATAGAGGAATCCCTGTCAAAACACCTGCTCGGCTCTGCCAACTTTATTCAAAACAACTCAAAAGATTACATAGAGCAATATACTAATCTCCAAAAAGTTTTCAACCATTCTCCTTTCAAGTACATAGCCTATATAGCTGTCCAATAATAGAGGAATCCCTGTCAAAACACCTGCTCGGCTCTGCCAACTTTATTCAAAACAGCTCAAAAGATTACATAGAGCAATATACTAATCTCCAAAAAGTTTTCAACCATTCTCCTTTCAAGTACATAGCCTATATAGTTGTCTAGGGTCTTTTTCCCAACTCGTTCGGACTAGAAAATAATTACAACAAAAACAACACCTCATCAAGACGCATTCGCCACTATAAAAACTGGTGAGCAGGCCTAACTATTTTCTTTCACACTTACCAGTCTTTTTACTAAATGACAACTAACTTTAAGACAAAAAAAAAATATAGTAAAGTAGTTGCACCAGCTGGCTATTTCCAATAGCCGCCTCAAAAAATATTACAAATTACTTTAGAAATAAAAATGTCTTAGAAGTCTTTGAAAATGACAGCAATTCTTTGAAAATAAAAACAACGGCTACCGAGGAACATGAGATGGGTATTTCATCTTCCCATAGTTCTCCACATAGTTCCATTGATCAGTCGTGACGCTCTCATGCATCGCCATTTCTTTCACTAGTACTTTCAGCTCCATGTTCTCTTCATAGGACATGACTGGGACTCCTTTGCTTAGGCTCTTTAGCAGGTTCATAATCTCAAAATCCTCTACAAGCTTTTATAATAGTATTTTTCCTGTGAGAATCTAACTTAGCCTCTGGAACTTTTCGTGATTCATCTTTATTGTGCATATCAGGTTCTTGTAGTCGTTGTAGAGGATGAGCTCATTGTCTTCATTCCAAAAGGAGGGTAGCCCCTTCTTGAAGACTTCCTCGAACTTGCTCTTTATACCAGCGATCCGATCCACCATCACTGCACAGTGGGCCTCGATATTTTACACATGAGTGTATTTTCGTAGCATATTCTTCTCCCAAGCGATCGCTCCAACTCTATTTTGGATTCCCAATGTAGCCAACTCCTCTTCTGGTAAAACCCTCAGAAAATCTATAGCATCTTGAGCTATTTCCTTTGGCCTTAATCTTATATTTTCTCGTGTGGATGTACAAATTTTTAAGGCTTCCCTTATCGCATTCTCTCTAGCTCTTATGGAGGTTAAATAGGGCCTGAGGTTGGTGGCGGTCTCGATAATAATATCCCAGATCAATTGTTTGCATCCCTGCATTGGGATTTTCCCAATTACTTGGGGGGCAAACCTTTGATTTGTTTCCACCAGTCCCTTATTTTTACTCTGCAATCCTTTTATTTCTTCCTCCATTTGCATGTTTTGCTCTTCTAGTTTATAAGCCCCGTCCTTCAATTCATTAATTTCTACTTCTTTCAAACTGACCTGAGACATGTTAAGTTTAGCCTAATTTCACAAGCAAGATCACTGAAAGAAACACAATCATAAGATAGACAAATATTTACCTTGGTGTGTTGGAGAAAACTCACTATGGCGTGGGAATACCACAACAAACAGATGACTACCATAAATCAACTCAATTCTCAAAGCAATGCTATTATAAATGACAATGTTAAGATAATGGAGAAATGTAACCAACCTCTATCCAAACGTTTGATGTAGATCCCCATTGGAGCTTTCAATCCATGCACTTGAAATCTGCAAATTAGTCTGGACAGCCAATATCCAACAAGTACATATAATATATAAATGACATTAACATTATCAATAACAATGGCCCATGATATAACAAGTAAATGCAACCCAATGTAAGATAAACAACATTTACAACATTAATGGACGAGAATATGATTATTTCTATTAATAAACAAGAAGAAGTACAAAGTGATACGACCTTTTACCGGCAACCAATCTGAACCAAGATCTGGATCAATCCACTTGTGCCTCCACCACTTGAATCCTCCATGAATGGAAAAATCAAACTAGATAGGAGTTTGGAAGGTGAACATAAAGGGTTCACAACTACAAGGATCAATGAGTGTAGACTCAAGATAGGGAAAAAATCCACTAGAGTTCTCTTGCTATTCCTTCTCCTCCCGTCCATTAGCCATATGTGCTCAATATATAGTCATCTCAAAGGTAGGTTAAATGACACATCAAGGCGTTAATCGGGTAGATGGAGGGCCAAAGGTCACCCAATGACTGCTTTTTTGGAGTAAAAAGTAATAAATAGTGATTTTTACCATTTTACTTGATACTCGCGGACTATAGTGATGCAACTCGCGGGTACGCATGCTATAATGATGCAACATGCCGGTAGGAATAAAAATAGGGAAAAATAGTGTCTGAAGGATATAAGTGGATATGAGTCATTGAAATGAATCCTACAGGCCAAATAATGTTGATGCTCACAGGGTGGAAGATTATGATGTAACAGATGCCCCCTAATGTGTGAGGTCAAAGACTAATGCTATGATGGCCGAAATACATTATAAAACTCAAGAGTGGAGTGATGGAGACACAAGTGGAAAGATCATCTCACTTGTCATAATACAATAGTATCCCTGAATACATGTCAGTATAGTACAACAATATAATACAATGGCCATTAATAGGCAGTACATAGTGAATACATGTCATAAGTGATCATAGCCATGATCCCTCTACAGTAAGATATGGTCTCTTATTGAAAAGGAAACAACTGGTGAAAAATGGAGGTACAAACTGCTGATATCTAAGAGGTGATATCTCGGATGTAAAGTCAAAGTCATATGTAGCATACTGAATGCAACAATCGCCTGGGGTCTTCTACACAAGTCTTCGACGGTGCAAGTCCCATCAAGTGAATAAAGGAGTTGAGGTCGAACCTGATGAGACATCGTCTGATTACCGGTCAATGATGTATACCGTTAACAGACGTGAGATGACCCACCAATAATGAAAATGGGCATCAAGGCATATAGCACAATCATCGGAGTGTGAATAAATGGGTTGAAGTTGAACACTAGGGTGAATCCATTGATCATGGGACATTGATGTATTCCCAAAACTGTCGATAGCAAGAGAACCTGCCACTAATAATTGCAAGCCTCAAGGTACTCAACTGAACTGTAAGCCTCAAGTCCCGAGATAAATGGGTTGAATTTGATGGAACAAGACTCATTGGAAGGAGGTCATTAAGGCATCCCCCATCGACCAGCACGAGGTACGAGCAATGCTGAAATATTTGGAAGATCTCAGGTGAAATGGACTGACTCAATAAGGATGGACGACATGCAATAGTCAAGAGATCCGAGGAGTGGCTGACACTGGTTTAGGACTTCCTTTGAACAAGAGCATGAGCAGATGTATAGAATCAGGTAGCATAGACTCTATATAGACTTTGTGATGCAGGAGGAACTTCAAAGGGATCCATAATGACTTGATGCTTAACCAATCGGTGGAGAAAAATGAGAAACAAGTACAACACCTAAGGTCCAACTATAGTCCCGACTCATAATGTATAGAGTGGAATGAATGCTTTGTTCAAAGGAGACACAACATCTGCCAGCAAGAAGTAGTAACCATAATCCCGTCCGGATTTTTGGAATATTTGATTTTTTTGGTCTTTTTCATATGTGGGAAAAGCTTGAAAAATAATAAAATTGCTTATAGTACAACCGGTGAGGGAACGAGTGTCAAATATCTAGCAGACTAGTCCCAAGCAGTGGAACATACCTATGCTCAATTGTCAGGAACCCATGTCTTTACTTTGTTAGTATATTGTTGTTGGACGCATATGCTTTGTAAGTCATCTCGTAGTATTTGTTGATCCATAGTTTATATTAGCCCATAGTATTGGACGCATATGCTTTGTAAGTCGTCCCATAGTATTATATGTCCCATGGTTTTGACTCATAGTATTGGCGTCTAGACTTAGCCCATGGTTTGTATTGACACATAGTATTGACCCATGGTATTGGCGCTTAGACTTAGTATATAAGTGTGTGTTGAGGCCTATGAAGGAACCGTGAAGTTAATTGTATTGAGCTTGCTCAAAGGAGGTTTCCCCCTCAAAGTGGCTCGTGATCAATATAAAAGTGATTCTGAGTTCTATTATTTCTGATATCTCGTGTATTTGCATTAATTAATTATTGCAGGTTCATCACATCTGGTATCAGAGCACTTTCTTGGGCTCATTGGGTGGAATTTCTGCCAAATTTTTTTTGCATCTATTGCAGCTTCTGATTTGGGAATAATCCCTATCCGCTTAATTGTGGGAAGTACTTGGGAATAATCCCTAAAACTCATTGTGGGGAGTACCACAAAAACCCCAAAGTAGTTGGCCAATTGAGAGGACCTACAAGGGAAAAGGGAAACGACCCCTACCTGACTGACTAGTTCCCACTCGTGAGGTAAACCAAGAGTTGTCATTTTTGGCAAAGTGGTTATTAGTTTTAACTGAGCCGTGGAGTGAGGGGTACTCCCCCAATACGCAAGCCATCAGATAGCATTGGTGGCCAAGTGAAACACCTGAACTGTTAGGAATTCATACATACCTGGGGTCCATATCTATTTTTCAGTTGAACTATTACCGATCACTTCCGCTCCAGATCCAACCATTTCAGATCTATTCTAAAAGTCGTTCCAGATCCAGTCACCATTTCAGATTTAGCCATTTTCGATCCCTTCCATGCTGTTGCAGATCCATCTGTTGCGGATCCCTTCCGCGCCGCTGTTGCTGATCCATTTCTAAAAAAAAAAATTGTTTTTCGACCATATTTCCCTTGTTTCAACTCTGTTTTCCCTAAAACTTCACTGACATCCCTGCAATCCCATTCTGCATATTTCATTCCTGAATACCCTATCCCAAATTGCACTTCCCACGACCAGAAATCCCACATTTGTCTATTTTTATGGTTTCCCATAACTTCTTCAATTTTCACCCGATTGCCTTCAAATTTTACCATAGAGTTCCCGCTTCTGAAATCCCCATTTTTTGCTTCCCTGTCCCTCAGAAAGTGTCGAAAACCTATTCAAACCCCAATTACCCCTCCGAGTTTTTCCAAAATCCAAATTTCCCCTTACTAAATTTCCCCTTACCAGGGTCTCTCTGCATCGTCAGTTCACATCGCCTGGAAAAAATACTTAATAAGAATTCACATAGTGTCATCGCTCAGCTCCATTCCATTCAGATGCACCCATCAATAGTCTCCACCACTTCCTTGGATAGATATGCAAGTGTCTTTGCTGAACCAATGAGCTTGTTACCTTCAAGAGACCTTTCCGGTAAGAATTTAGCCGCATCTACCTCTCAGCAGGAAATGATGACTATTTTGCATACAGTACAGAAGTTGCAGCCATCCCTATTAGGGAATTATTTCTACATCAAGACTAATCTCCAGAGTCTGGAAACTTTCCTGGAACAACGGGTCTCCTCCTCAACACACCTGAAATGGGTTATCCAACTCATGGGTTATGACTATGCGACCACTTACCAGAAGGGTAAGGACAATATCGTAGAAGATGCTCCTCCTCGCACATTTGATGACCCAATTTCTCTTATAGCTATTTCTATGCTTGTTCCAAATTGGTTGCAATCTGTTCAGCGGGACTATCTCTTCTATGAACTCCATGCTTCTTCATCAGTAGGGCACTCTGGGTTCCTCAAAACATATGACCAGGAACAATGTAACTTCTTTTGGTAGGGACTCAAAAGGACAATTCAAAAAATGGTGGTTGACTGTGATACTTTCCAGGTCAACAAGGGTGAAACGATCCTCCTTTCGGGACTACTTGAACCCTTGCCCATCCCTCCATAGATTTGGATAACTATTTCTATGGATTTCCTAGAAGCACTCCAGTGGTATAGTACCACATCTCAAAGGACACCATATGAAGCAGTCTTTAGATAGGCACCACCAGTTCTTCTTCCATACACCTTCAGTAGCTCCCCAGTTCAGGAAATTGACTCAATTCTTTCAAACTGTGATCATCTTCTTCTCATTCTGCAGGACAATTTTCACATGGCAAAAATTCGACTGAAACAACAAGCCGATCAACACCGTTCTGAGCGCACTTTTCACATCGTTGATATGGTTCTTCTTCATCTACAGCCTTCCATGCAATCCTCCCTGAAACTCGAAAGGCACCAGTGGCTCGGAATGCAACTCGAGGATGCTATAGGGGACCCACTCCTTCAGATTCTACATCAATTTCCACATCTAAAGCTTTGAGGACAAAGCTTTTTCTAAGGGAGAGGGGATGTTAGGAACCCATGTCTTTACTTTGTTAGTATATTGTTGTTGGACGCATATGCTTTGTAAGTCGTCCCGTAGTATTTGTTGATCCATATTTTATATTAGCCCATATTATTGACCCATAGTATTGGACGCATATGCTTTGTAAGTCGTCCCATAGTATTATATGTCCCATGGTTTTGACTCATAGTATTGGCGTCTAGACTTAGCCCATGGTTTGTATTGACACATAGTATTGACCCATGGTATTGGTGCCTAGACTTAGTATATAAGTGTGTGTTGAGGCCTATGAAGGCACCGTGAATTTAATTGTATTGAGCTTGCTCAAAGGAGGTTTCCCCCTCGAAGTGGCCCATGATCAATATAAAAGTGATTCTGAGTTCTATTATTTTTGATATCTCGTGTATTTGCATTAATTAATTATTGCAGGTTCATCACATCAATGCAAGGAAGTGTGTGCAGGATGTGGACACTCGGGGGTATGTTCCCTCAAGGTCAAAAAGGGTCATCAAATTGTGAAAGACAAGTGAAAGCTCTATAGGGCTCGACAGGGAAAGGTTCTTAGGAACCAAGCTAACAATTGAGTAAGCGGGAGCCGGCACAAGGCTCAAGCGTCAATTAGGATGATGCAATGCGATCACAACATGCTATAACTGAGGGGAGTCCTTAAAGGAGATGGCCAACACAAGACAAAGTATAGTACGAGTCTTTATCGCAATGTCATGGCGTAACTACAAAGGACTCCCAATCCTTAGGACAAACAATGGCATGGGCACCAAAATGCATAAAGGGGTTCTAACTCGGGTACCCATGTTCGGAAAAGCCCTACCGCCACATAATGACACTTCTAAAGCAGTGTGAAGGTTCCGTGTCAGTTATGAAGCGGGGTCGCACCTAGGGTTTATGAAAATGGTCAATAGATCAAATGCATAATGCATGAAAATGGCATCTAACCTATATGCCAGGTGTGAAATGTACCTGCCGTAGGTGTGAAATGGTTCAGAACAACTTTCGTCGAGGAAATATGATTAAAAAACACTACTCCATGACACAATATTAGTTCATGACGGTTCAAAATGGAAAAAACTATAGAGAAGTGGGTCCAGAAAATTATAAATAGTAATAAAATTTTCCAAATTACAATTCATTTGGAGTATTCACCAATTTGGAGTTTGTGGCCAGTTTTTACCTGAAAATTCAGTTGTCGATCCTGGGAGCTACAAGCGACCGTTCAGCGAACCGTCCGGAGTAGGTTGGTAGTTACTTCCATACCTTTCATTTCAATGCTTTTATTTCAGTTTTTATCGGTAGGTTTTTGAGTTTTTCCAAGCCCTAGATGGCTTCGGCATTACCCGCAGGCTATAACTATGCGGGTCGCGGGTAGGGTACCAAACGCACAGTCAAAAAATAGACTGGCTGCGGGTACCCGCCACTATATACAAATTAGCCCACGGGTATGTCCATGAAGAAATTTTTAATCATGAAACTAACCAAAACTTGTTTGTTTTCCATTCCAGGATGGTTCTAGAGTGGAAGGAGAGATAGCATGACCAAGTTGATGAGGCCGTGCACAATGATGTGCAAGCATAGTAGGCATTGCAAGCATGTGGGTTGTACAAGTTCTGGAGTATAGTGGGTTTAAGGGCCCAAAAACTATTACTCCATCTCCTGATAGACTACTGGGATGTGGATGCACAAAACTTCATCCTCAATGCGCAAACCCTTACACTGGAAGTGGAGGATATCTACTTCATTACCGGTTTGTCTCGTAGAGGGGAGGTGGCCAGTCTTCGGTGTCGAACCGTGGGTGGTGGGATCACTGTTCAGGAGTACATAGCATGGTATTGTCCCACAAACACACGAGCGGTGGGAAGCTAAGTGCCTGTCAAAGCCATAGTAGATCTGAGCACAAAGATCATTGTGGCTACCCTGGTGTGGATCACTTGATCTAAAGCTCTGCAGCAGGCATCCAGGCCAGTGATGTTCTATGCATCACAATGCATGCAACCTATGGTATTCGACTGGTGTACTACTATGTTGGTGTCTATGAAGACACAATTGACTGAATGCAAAGAGGGGAAGGCCAAAAACTTTCGGTATGGTAGCATCCCATGCAACTTATTCTTTGAGAGGGTTATGGGGCTTAACGCGAGGGTGGATGTCCCTCCTCACAGCCTCCATGATCCATCCCTGACCCGGTGGGCTGAGATCTTGACATGACAAGGTGGTGGCCTTCTGGCGTCACCATATAATGAGGATTTCTTCCACTAGTGGAACGGGCAGGTGATCGCTATAGAGGACTATCTCTATGTGGGGATAGACTTCAGACAGGATCGTGACATGCCGCTGCCACTAGGTGTAGCGTTCGGAGACATCGATGAGTACTCTTTTGGTTTTGTGTTTATTAAATTTTTATGGATTTTTTTATTATAGTTGGAATGCAAAAAATATTTTTGGTGGTAGTATCAAGTGCTAAAGTTCGACTGTTTGCTCACAGACAAAGGCCCAGTGAGACCCGAGGGCTTCCCAAGACATGGTCATCAGGGTAGAGGTGATGAGGCAGGAGATGCTGCAGCAGGGCACACTCTATAGTAGAGGTGATGAGGCCATGCAGTGCCAAGTAGTGGGTGTTTCTGGTGAGTGGGTGCGGCTACTGCAGCGGGTGGCCAATGCAGTACAGTATTTCTATGAGACACATCATGTCGAGGCGGCAGCTAGGCCTCCTCGGAGGGAATAGATATCCCAGAGTCTCATTTTTTGTATCAATATGTATATTTTGAGGGCTACGGGCTCTAGTTTTGTATGACACTACCATTTTTGGACATATTTATATATATATGAAACTTTGGTTCTCGGTTCTACTATATGTGTGTATGTACAAATGTATGAATGTCTTTGTATTTATGTGCTTCATGATGAATCTGACAAATGCCAATCTAATACATAGTTAGCGTTTGCATCAGATATATAATTAAGACTTCTCAGAACGTGAATATATGTAATTGAAACAAAATGTCTCTCCAAGAGTCATACCTTAAGGAATTTCCGTAGTAATGTAGGGTCTCGTACACAGTATTGCCCATTCAGCTCAGACACAACTAGTTGTGAACCCAGGCGGACTTCTAAAGACTGGACATCATGTGAAATAACATCCCGAAGTAGCTCAATAACGACACTATACTCAGCCACATTATTAGATGTAGGACCGAGACAAGCACCTCCTGAGGACACAACTAGGTGGTTAGGTGAGAAGATAACCCAGGGAGCAGAAGCAAGCTGTTGCGTATGTCGGCTAGCACCATCCGCGAAACCTGAGAATGTAGGAGATCCCATTGACATCTGTCAATCAAACGGAAGCTAATCAGCAGACTCCCCCCCCAAAAAAAAAGCTAAACTATGTATAGAAAAAACTATACAATAGTGTACAAAAGTATCAGCCTAAACCAGAGGTTCAAGCATAATACCGCTTGAGGTAGAGCCCATTTCTAGGCTCCTTCAAGGAAACCACCTCATAGTCTTCTAACTCATAAGCTCCTTTTTCGAGGACACACCTCAAAATGTAAGGACCGTGCCACATGGGATTGAACTTGCTTGCCCCCAGGGGTTCTTTAGCTTGGTCATACAAAAGTACCAAGTCACCTTCAGCATACTGTCAGGGATGGAAAGACCTATCATATTGAACCTTGACATGACGTTTGTTAACATCAATTTCCACAGTGGCATATCGATGCTGCTTGTCAAGTTTCTCGAGGTGTACTAAACGTTGCTCAATATCTGTCGTATCAAGGAGGAGCTCTGTGGCTAGCTTGAGGGAAGGGATTTTGCATTCAATCGGTAAAAGTGACTCCACACCATGAACTAACTAAAATGGTGAGAACTTAGTGGTAGTATTAACTGCGGTTCAGTATGTCCACAAAGTAGGATATAACATGATATGCCAATTAGTCTTGCTTTGTTGGATGGTACGTTGGAGAATGGTCTTCAAAGACTTATTTACTACTTCAACTTGACCATTCGCTTGAGCATAGTAGGAAGACGAGTGTTCCTAGCGAAGCCCAATCTTGAGGGACAAATCCTCTATCATCTTGTTTTGAAATTGACTGCCATGGTCAGTGACAATCGCTTTTGAGATACTGAACCGAGTGATAATCTGGTTGAACACGAAATGAGCTGCAGTAGCACCATCAGCTTTTACAGTAGGCATGGCCTCAGCCCACTTGGAAAAATAATCCACGGCCACGATAATATGGTGATGCCCCCCAACCGAAGCTGGTTTGCAATCAATGAAATCTACCCCCCACTTAGTGAAGGGACCGACAATGACGACCGAATGGAGGGGCGCTGGGTGTGAGTGTATGTTCCGAGAAAACACCGGGCAAGGGTGACATATCTTCACAGTGTTGATACAATCTTTAAATATGGTAGGCCAAAAATAACCACCTCTCATGATACGCTGGGCTGTAGCAAGCCCGGATAAGTGACCACCACACGCCCCTGCATGGCAATCATTAAGTACCCGCTCTGCTTCTTCATGATTCAAGCAATGACAGAGAATGGAATCCTTTCCTCGGCGATACAGAGTATCACCAACGATAGTATAATATTTAGCGTGAGGTCTCACACGCCGTCGCTCATCTCGTGAATAATGCAGAGGAAACTTCAAAGTTTGGAGATATACAATGACATCCCCATACCAAGGGTCTTCGGATGAGATAAGAAATAAGTGTTCATCCACAAAGGAATCTTCATGAATGACATCATCATCAAGTCGTGGAAGGTCCAACATAAGCTAAGCGAACACCAAAGATTTCACTGATTTTGTCGAAGCAAAATCAAGATCAAATTCCTGAAGGATGACAATCCATTTATTATACTTACCCCTGATAAGGCGTCATGATAGCACAAACTGAAATGGGTTGATGTGAGCTACAACTATGGTTGTTTGAAGCAAAATGTAATGTCGTAACTGCTGCACTGCGTTGACAGTCGCAAGTGCCATATTTTCTACGTGAGTGTACCTTACCTCAACGTCTACTAAATTTCAACTGAGATAATAGATAACATGCTCAACGAGCGCATCATCTACCTAAACTAAGACCATGCCAATAGTCTCTTGAGATGTGGCCACATAAAGAATGAAATCTCGTGTAAAGTCCGGTGGACTAAGCACAGGGGCCGATACCAAATCTTTCTTAAGGGCGTCGAAAGAATGTTGGGCTCCCTCATCCTAGATAAAAGGTGTGTCTTTCTTCAATAAGCGTGTGAAACCTTTGGTAATATTAACATAGTTAGATATAAACCGATGCAGAAAAGTAGCTCTCCCTTGGAGGCTCTGAAGTTGTAACAAATTACGCAGAGGAGGCAACTGAAGTATTGCCTCAACTTTGAGAGGATCGACTCTAATACCCTCTCTCGAAACTATGAATCCTAGAAGGCAACCAGTCCTAATAGCGAGGATGCATTTGTTAGGATTGAATCGAATTTTTTAGTGGATACATTGTTCAAGAATCATACGGAGGTGCTTGGGGTGTTCCACTCTCTTGCGAGAATGGCCAGCAAGATCATCCAAGCAAACTTCCATAATCATCTTAAGATTGTGAAAGGTGTAGGTCATGGCTTGCTGAAAAGTAGCTCCGGCATTTTTAAGGCCGAAGGGCATTTTCTGATATGCAAAGGTTCCCCATGGACAAATAAATGTCATCTTATGTTGGTCTGTGGGTTTGATTTGAATATGATTATAACCCGAGAAGCTGTCCATGAATGAAAAAATCTCACTCCCCACACAAGCATCCAATATTTGATCAATGAATGGCGTGGGGAAGTTGTATTTTGGACATGCACGGTTCAAATATCTAAAATCAGTGCATACGTGGGTCGTTCCCTACTTCTTATCCACAGGAATGGGGTTTGACACCCATTCGGTAAGGGGAACGAGGTTTGACACCCATTCGGTAAGGGGAACGGGGTAGATGAAACCGGATTTGAGCAGTTTCTCCACCTCTTCCTTGATAGCAGCTGTGATACAAACCGTTACACCAAAACCTCGAGATGTTAGTGAAGGCCGCCCACTAGGATCTTAACATCCCACCACGCTCCACAGTCTAGACTCTGGGCTGGATGTGCTACCGTACGGTGGTGTCCCCTTTGAGCCGTACGAGCCTCGGGCGAACACTGCAATGCTGACGTTGCCACCCGCTATGTGACTTGAACCTGGGTGGAGGCTCTGATACCAAATGATTCAAACCGTTACACCAAACCTCGATATGTTAGTGAAGGCTTCCCACTAGGATCTTAAAAAGCTTCCTTCCTAGGGTTCACAGCATGTAGGATTTGTCGAACCAGTTTAGCATTTGGATACGTTATAATATTGTGTTCAACAATGCGGGGGTCTATTCCTGGCATCTCCTCGTATGACTAGGACAAAGCTTCCCGGAGTTCTGTAAACAAGTTAGTGTAAATAGTGATCTCCTCAAGAGTGCAGTCGGCACCGACGTAAACATTCTGTATCTTTCCGGGAGTTAGAGAGATGTTGATCGAAGTGGTTGGGGAAATATTGGCCATATTCCCCTCTGCAAAAACATCACGCGACTCCAAAAGAGCCACAGGGTGACCAACCATCTCTGCTAGAGTCATCCTAAACTCCTCTTGCTCAACGACCTCGAGGATGGGAAGGAAATAAGAGAGATGGTGCATATCTTCCCAAGGCCTCTCACTACCACACATGGTCTCCAGGATAGCTTCATCAGATGGTAAAGTATCATCAAGGCAATTGTGTGAACAAGATGAGTTGGTTGCCCAAACTGGCAGCATAACAGGATCTTCTTTGACTGTCTGGTAAGAAGAGAGATCTGGATCTGCAGTAGTTTGTTGGATATGATCGTAAGCGAGCTTCGCTACAGATAAAGGAATAGACATCCTAACATGCGCAATGTCTCCAGACGTGGAACTCGTGGATGGTAAAGTCCATGGATCATCTAAATAGGAGGTCCGGAATAACATATTATTCGAAGGAGGAGACGCATTGTCGGTAATGGTTCCAATAAAATTCACAAATGCATAAAGATTATAAGTTCCCATCAATGAGGTGTACATTCCAACACCTATGTTCCCAGTTTCCGGCTGAGAATTAGAAACTTGCGGGACTACAGATCCCGTGGATGTTGTGGAAGGAGTGCCGACAAAATCTAGCTGATCAATCGTCACAATCTTGCCTTCATGGGGAAAGAAAATAACTCTGAATACAGTAGACGTGACAGCCTTTATAGCGTACATCCAGTTTCATCCCAATAAAAGGTTGTAGTTGATGGGCACATCAACTACTTTGACTTCAATAAGCACAGACTTACCTCCCAAGGAGACAACAAGGGAAGGGATAATTCCATGTGGCATTAAAGATCTCCCATCGAATGCAGTGAGTGTAGTTCTAGACGTGAGTAGAGGAGGAGAGCCAAGAGATTTCCAACAAGTTAACAACACTACTGATGCGGAAGCACCTTCATCAACCATAATACATTTGACGAAGCTCTGAAGGAAAACCACCTGGATTTGAAAAGCCACGTGGTAAGGTAAGCGAGGCTGGACATTAGTAGTATCAAACTTGATAACACTAGGATTTATCCCATCCTGAACTCCTAACGCACTCAAAAGGGCATGCTTCTGAGAAGGATAGGCTTGCAAAAATTCAATGGATGACATGGCACACGGGGTTTGGCTCAAATATTCTACAATGGAGTAGTTATGAGCGGCTTGAGCATTGGGATTATGCGTAGAGCGCTTGAGAACACCTTTTAGTATCTGCGGCATAATGCAGGGCTTCTCGATATGCAAGGAATTGTTAGGAAGAGGGGGAGATTCACTCCCCAAATTAGGTTGTGGTGCACCATAATCGCGCTGATGAGCAGCAACACAAACCTCTGACTGAACCATATTCACACATCCATAACCACTAGTATTGGAAGAAGACGTCGTCGTTTCATTAGTACCATAACCAGTGGTGGGAGCATGCGAAGCCATGTTTTGATGATGAGGAAGGGGATCCTTCAACATAGCTGGGATCTGTGCCAAATGCTTTAATGCTTCTTCAATTCGAGGACATAAGTGAGTAAGATGATCCTCCCCGCAAAGGTTGCAAGGGAATTTCACCTTACGCCTAGGTTTACGTTCCTCCCTAGCATTACCGCCTTCCCGAGGAGGGTTGGCATTCTCTTTACGAGGAGTATTACAATTTCTATTGTTATTACTTCCATTGTTTCCACCCCTATGATTGTTTCTCCCCTTTTTCTTACCACCAGGTTGCTGGTTACCCGACGGTTTCATTGATTGCACATTGTGTAGATCAGACGACGGAGTGGAAGTGGTCATGGTGTGAACCTGTCCCGGAGTAGACTGGTTTAGCAACAAATTTTGCATTTTATTAGCTACCAAGTCTATAAGGCGAGTGCATGCGGACCCCACGATGCCATCGGCATGTAGTCTAGGAACTGACGTGGGCTCATGTCTTGTTCTCGGTGCATCAGGAATAATGTCATACAAAATTCCAGACTAAGAATAAAGTAGATCTAATTGCTGGACTTTCAAGATAGCTTGTTCCTCAGTCATAATGTCGAAAATCGAAACATCCTTAGCAATGTATGGGAGTAGAGACTTGAGGAACCATTCCAACAGGAACTCTGGAGGAATGTTGGCTTTCACTAATATCTTCCGCCGACGCCACTCTTGAACATGGTCAGAAATATGTGTGGCCTTATTGTGACAGAAGGTGGAAACAACTCAATACCAGTATCATAACGAACCGAAAACTGGAAATGGTCTAAGAAAACCAAAGCAATTTCGTTGAATCCCCTATAGGTGTTCCCAGGAAACTCGACATACCACTTTGCGGCTATCTCCGTGAGGGTGCGTTGAAATATTCGTAATCTAATGGAATCATGATTAAAGAGTTGGAGGAGCACCAAAGGTGAAACGTTGTGACATGATCACCCGGATCCTCACCGCCTTTCCCTTCAAACTTTGGAATGTCCGAAGGAAGCTTGGTAGGAACCGGGGGCCAACTAGGGTCGCGACACACCGGATCATTCGTGAGCTTCGAAAGACCCGGGAGATTCAAGCGTGCAAGGAATGGGAGCTGCGGCTGGAAGGATGGATTACAAGCTCCCATAAAAGGTTGGTTAAATGGAATCGTGTTATAAGATGGACCAAAAGCTCGACCATGAGGGTTAAACTGCTGATGATAAGGACCCGATGAACCATAAGCTTTCCCATGGCCATAGGATTGATAACCTCCTCCTTCCTGACCCATTTGAGAGTAAGCTGGTATATGCGTGTTTTGGGTACCATATTGGGGTGGTGGGTTGTACTGGTGGCCAGAACCGACTGTGTTGTAGTAAGGGTTTCCACCATGTGTATGGGACATATATGTACTATTCATAGAGGGAACTGTATTGTAATGACCATAATGGTATGGTATGTTCCCACCCCTAGCATTAGGATTAGCTTGATCAGTCGTGTGATGACCATAAGTATGAGAGGTATTCCCAACCCCAACATTGGTGTGACTAGTAGTAGGGATGGTGGTGTGAATATCTCCATGTGGATAGGAGATATTCCCACCCCCTACATTAGCATTACTAGTGGCATCAGTGGACGCAAAAGTGTGTAGTATATGTCCACCCCCATGGTTGGGAGGAGCATTATCATCTGTAAAAGTGATCCTAGGTTGACGAGTAGCAACATGCGTGTTAGGTGGTGGATGGCGAGTCAAGTTCTGAACAACATTCCTATTAGGTTGGGAAATCCGAGGAGGTGGTATTCTTCCAACATTAGCATGGTTAGGAGGAACATGACCAGTCCCCATACTATGTGTGTGAGTGGACAACATAGTGCCCATAGTAGGGGTAGTGCCCCCAGTGGGTATAGTATGGCTATCACCATGACTGGTGCCAATGTTACTACCAAACATAATGGAAGGTTCGATAGTACTATGACTAGGCATACCAAAAGAGAGTGCGGTTGGGTTGATCATAGGACCAGTGTTGTCATGTAACTCAGGCATTTTTTGTCTATAACTACGTGGGAATGAAGTAACGGAAGGATCACCCTGCTCTTTGTCCTTGGGTAAGTTGGGAATTCCGTAATGATAATTATCCGGATTCAAAGGATCAAATGGATCTCATTCAAGTGGATTAGGCCAAATAGAACCAGGTTGAGTCTCAGGTGGATCACCTCCCCACCCCTCATGAGGGGTATGGGGATCGGAAGTGTGTTCAACTTCACCCGATGGAGATAAAGAGTTTTCCTCAGTATTGAAATGTGTAGCAGTCATAATGTCTTGGACGTAAGTCTCGTAAGAATCCAAAGACTCAGAGGGATCCCCCCGACATCCTCTAGCAACACGGCGTGAAACCTCGGCTAGCTTTAAATAAGCCAACCGATGGGACTGGAGGAGAGTAGGGCTCCGCGCCACGATATCTCTGGAGAGAATATATAATCAAAACATCCCCTAAAGGTAAACTATTGATCAAAAAAAAAAAATCAAAAGCACACACCTAGAGAAACTACAGCCAAGAGTAGACAAAAAGAGTGGCTAAATGAGCTCCTGACACTAGAGCCGGTATGTCTCACCTAGGAGAGGCTTGAGACTCCCAAACTATAGCCGAAGGTAACAGAATCAGTTATAGAGACACCCAGGCTTCACTGCGTGTACAGGGTCAAGTCCACTGCACAAACAAAACTGTGTTGTCCAATCCCTATCTGACTCAGTACACAAACAACATAACTACTGCAAGTACCCTGTGCGATACTTAGGTAAGGAAACTATGGTCACCTCAATATAACCAATGCTCAGGGGGACAGTTGCAGGTGGGATCCGTCGTATGGGCAGGGTATTTGAGCCTGAAACTCAATGAGGGTCAAATCCCCCAAGAGTCCCAAGATACGAACAAATCCTGGATATATATCCCACATTCAGCCGATATCAGAGGAATATCTCCTCAACCAACCTCCCGTGACCTCATGCTTAACTCTGGCTTGAGCAGAGCTTCCTGCGAACACCGATCTATACCATGGATTCCTCCACTCCCTGGTCAGACACCTAATGTTTCATCTAGTAGTCTTGGATTGTTTACTCACAATCCAAGACTCTAAACCTATGCTAGTTGGTGTACCCTATAAATAAAATCGGTCTAATCAATTTTAAGATTAAGCGTTAATTTTAGTGGCTATGGTTACTCAAGGGTTATGATCGTGAAACTAGTGATGTGGACTCAATAATATGCAAAATCGTCCAATCCTAGACTCATCTATCCAATAAAACAATGTCACTAATATGCAAAATCAACCAACAATTTTGAAATAAAGATGCAATCTTTTATCTTTTTAGATGCACAAGAAGAACCTAAATGAAGGAAACAAGCACTCAATGCAAGATGCAGTACATGAAAGTAAAATATTTTTGTATTTTCTCTTATAAACAGTAAGGAAAATGCAAAAAACTAGATGTATATTTTTGTATTTTTTCAATATAGATGGAATGAAAAAATGCAAGCAAAATCCTACTATTTAATCACTGAAGTGCTGAGAAGATCACTAAGACAACCCAGCAAATCCTAAACAGCAAGACTCAGCCAAAGGAATGAGCTCAAAAGGAAAAGACCAAGAGGCTAAATCCAAATATTGGAAAAAAACCAAGAAGGCTCAACCAAGAGAAACGAAGAGTTCTGGTCACAACCAAGGCATGAAACAGTCAAGAAAGAGGCCAACAAAGACTCAGGAACAACCAAATCCAACCTAGCAACAACCAATAGCCATAAACCAACAAAAGTCGGAGTTGTATGCTACTGTCAAAGGAATGCCTGCGAGCAGTAGAGTAAACAAAGTTAGGTATACGCGAGCTGAGCTAAGCTAGCCCGCGGGTGAGGAAAGGAAAATGGGAAAATAAAGAGTCCAAGGGATCAAAAAAAGCAAGTTTTCTATGGTGTATCTTAACGGCCAATCAATGACACAGAGCTTCGATAAAAAACAACTCTAATTAAGGACTAATGCTCAAAATGTTTCCCAAACATGGATGTTTTCACCAGTGGAGTCGCCATTTCTGTGTTGGAGAAAACTCACTATGGCTTGGGAATACCACAACAGACAGACGACTACCAAAAATAAACTCAATTCTCAAAGAAATGCTATTATAAATGACAATGTTAAGATAATGGAGAAATGTAACCAACCTCGATCCAAACGTTTGATGTAGATCCCCATTGGAGCTTTCAATCCATGCACTTGAAATTTGCAAATTAGTCTTGACAGCCAATATCCAACAAGTACATATAATATATAAATGACATTAACATTATCAATAACAATGGTTCATGATATAACAAGTAAATGCAACCCAATGTAAGATAAACAACATTTACAACATTAATGGACGAGAATATGAGTATTTCTATGAATAAACAAGAAGAAGTACAAAGTGATACGACCTCTTGCCAACAACCAATCTGAACCAAGATTTGGATCAATCCACTTGTGCCTCCACCACTTCAATCCTCCATGAATGGAAAACTCAAACTAGATAGGAGTTTGGAAGGTGAACATAAAGGGTTCACAACTACAAGGATCAATGAGTGTAGACTCAAGATAGGGCAAAAATCCACTAGAGTTCTCTTGTTATTCCTTCTCCTCCCGTCCATAAGACATATGTTCTCAATATATAGTCCTCTCAAAGGTATGTGAAAGGACACATCGAGGCGTTACTCGGGAAGATGGAGGGCCAAAGGTCACCCAATGACTTCTTTTTGGGAGTAAAAAGTAATAAATAGTGATTTTTACCATTTTACTTCATACCCGCGGGCTATAGTGATTCAACTCGCGGGTACGCATGCTATAATGATGCAACATGTGGGTAGGAATAAAAATAGGGAAAAATAGTGTTTGAAGAATATAAGTGGATCTGATTCACTGAAATGGATGCTACAGGCCAAATAATGTTGATGCTCACAGGGTGGCAGATTATGATGTAACACCTGGGAAACCCTCATGGGGTAGAAAACCCAGCAAAGCTTTCCTCAATATAGATAATCAACCAATATAAATATGTAGTCCAATACTAGAGCTCCTTCTCCTCATATGCAAACCTCTTTCTCTCCTATGCGCCAATCACAAGTGAGTGAATGAATGAGATAAGTGAGGAACATACCTCCTCTACTTATACTTGTTTCCCCGCTAACTTTTTACCCTAATGGGGCCGACCTCTCCTAAGAGAGTCTAATAACCCATAAATAACTAACTCAGGGCCGACCTCACATGGGAGATCTAATAACCCTAGTTACCACAATCTCTTGGAGGAATAAACATCTCCGGATACATAACAAAGTCCCATCGAAGGAATGAAACATCTCCGGAATAATAAGATACAAATATAATATTCTTAGAAGTTACAATATTTCAACATTCCCCCTTAACGAGAAGGATATTATAACAACGTATGCAGGTGAAAGGAGTCATCAACTACATAATACATGATACATCTATAAATCATTGGAAGCTTTCTTCAATAACTCAACCAGTTACTTGAGCATCTTCAATATCTTCAATACTGGAACATCAACATCTTCAGTACTGAGTCTTCATCTTCTGTAGCACTCAAATAGCTACAGTAACATCATCATATGGATCCTCTCGATCAACAACATCGTTATCACACAATCATCAACATCGTCATCACACGATCATTACCATTGTCATCACATGATCATCAGCATCATCATCACACGATCATCAGCATCGTCAACACACGATCATCAGCATCGTCATCACACAATCATCAGCATCGTCATCACATGATCATCAACATCGTCATCACATGATCATTAGCATTGTCATCACATGATCACCAGCATCGTCAACACATGATCATCATCATCATCATCACACGATCATACCGATCAACATTATCATCATCTAGACCATCATGATCACATCATCGTCATCTAGACCATCACGATCAACATCATCGTCATCTAGACCATCACGATCAACATCATTGTCATTTAGACCATCACAATCAGCAGTATCATAGTAGCATACCCTGCAATACACATGATCCATTTAAGACACCATAACATGTGTAGGGACGATGCAGTCCACTCGTCAACTTAGACAGAGTCTAAGGACCTCTTTTTCGAAGACATATGTCTACAGATCAATTCAGGGACCGAAGCCCGGGGATGATGCAATCCCCTCTCGTCGACTAGGGACCACTTATCGGAGACATATGTCTACGGATCAATTCAAGGACCAAAGTCCCGGGATGATGCAATCCCTTCTCGTCCACTAGGGACCACTTCTCGGAGACATATGTCTACGGATCAATTCAAGGATCAAAGTATGGGGATGATGCAATCCCCTCTCATCCACTAGGGACCACTTCTCAGAGACATCTGTCTATAGATCAATTCAGGGACCGAATTCTGGGGATGATGCAATCCCCTCTCATCCACTAGGGACCACTTCTCGGAGACATCTGTCTACGGATCAATTCAGGGACAAAAGTTCAAGGATGATACAATCACCTCTCATCCACTAGGGACCACTTCTCAGAGACATATGTATACGGATCAATTCAGGGACCAAAGTCTGGGGATGATACAATCCCCTCTACTCCACTAGGGACCACTTCTCGAAGACATCTATCTACGGATCAATTCAAGGACCGAAGTCTGGGGATGATACAATCCCCTCTCGTCCACTAGGGACCACTACTCGGAGACATCTGTCTACAGATCAATTCAGGGACTGAAGTCTAGGGATGATGCAATCCCCATCACGTGCATTTTGAACTAGTGGTTCCGGGATGATGCAATCCCCATCACATAGATTTTGAAACTGTGGTTCCGGGATGATGTGATCCCCATCACATACATTTTGAACTAGTGGTTCCAGGATGATGCAATCCCCATCATGTACATTTTGAACTAAGCATTCAAGGATGATGCAGTCCTATCACATCAACTGACCTTATCGTCAGAACAAGTAGCCTCATCATTGATACAAGTATCCATATCCACAGCATCGATACAGTATCATCATCAATAAAGTATCCACATCAACGATACAATATCCTCATCAATATGGTATCCACAGGTATCCTCATTATTGACCTTGCCATCAATATAGGCAATCTCATCATCGATACAAGTATCCACATCGATACCAGTATCCAAAGATATCTTTATCGACCATGTCACTCCCCCTTTCGAGGAGGGTCCTTTTGAACTACACCAAGCTTGTCTCGGAAATAATCAAACTTTACTCGAGACAAAGGTTTGGTCAACACATCAGCAACTTGTTCGTCAGTGCTCACATACTCGAGCTTGATAGCTCCTTTCTGCACCATATCCCCTATATAGAAATATCGGATCTCTATGTTCTTTGACTTATCATGGAACACTGGATTCTCTGTCATCTTGATACAACTCTGGTTGTCACACAGGATCACAGTGGGGTCCATCTCTAAGTCAAACAATCCTGATAACAATTTTTGAATCCATATTGCTTCACAACTAGCAGAGCAAGTAGCTATATATTCTGCTTTAGCTATGCTGAGAGCCACACTAGACTGCTTCTTGCTAAACCACAAGATCATGGTAGATCCCAGACAATAACATCCAACCGATGTACTCTTCCTGTCTAATACACTTTCTACCCAATCAGCATCTGTGTAGCCATACAATTTGAATTCATGATCTCCACGATAACATAGACCAAAATCTATCGTACACTTTAGGTACCTCATCACATGCTTTGCAGCTATCAGGTGAACTCATCTAGGTTCCGCTAGATACTGACTTAAGGTGTTCACCGCAAAGCATATATCTGGCCTAGTATTCATCAGATACATCAATGACCCAATAATCTGTTTGTACAAAGTCATATCCACTAACTCTGAGGAGTCATCAGCTAATAGATTCAAGTTGGAGCCCATGGGAGTGGCCATGGATTTACATTCCAACATATCAAATCTTATCAAGATTTCCACAGCATACTTGTTATAAGTCAAAATTGCACCTCTCCGTCCGTGATCACCCTGTGCTGCTGATCACACAAAAGGACAACTTGGATGGAGGATCATGTTGACCTTGGTCCATATGACAACTCATCCTATTTCCTGAAAATACTGAAAAACATACAAAATATTATTTTGAGGTATGAGCGCTACTCCACTTAGATAGACTAGCGCCCATACGCGACTCCAGTGTATAATAGTAGCGCCCATATCAATGTATACGCTACTCCTTCTTATCAAAGTAGCGCTCGACATTTAAAACTGAATGAGCGCTAGTTGTTAAACAATAGGGTAGCGCCCTATACGCTACTCCACTGAGTAATAGTCGCGTATATCTTAAAAGATGATTAAAAAATATATGAATTCATCGAGGAGGATTAGTTGATGGTATTTTCATTAACTTCCCCAACTTCCTCCATAACTACATCTCGACCTGAACTGCTTCTTTGAATCTATAAATACCAAGAAGGTTAAAGGAGCAGGGTTAGACAAAAGGATTGTTAGAAATTGGAGATTAGTGAGATTGATTAATGGAAAAACTTTGAAGAAGCTTGTATTGGAGAAGTTGTTGCAGAAGATATCCAAGCTAGAAGAAAGCCAAAGCCCAGAATCTAGTTGCAGGACCCTGCTTCTTTATCAGGTATATTTGTACTACATTCTGATCTTGACAAATAAAGGTTGAAGTGTTTCCTTGTTCCAATCTGAATGTGTTATGAAATGGCATTTTAAGTTGGATTTATTTTGGTCAATGTTGAATATTAAACATAGTTTTGTTTATTTCATGCTTTATATGTTGCCCAAAATGTTTGAGGAAGGTATTGTTGTTGCAGGTTTGCTGAAGGAAAAGTAGATTTGGAAACTGGACACGGGATCGAGTCAAGGATAGGATCAGACTCCGGTAAAAAGGTGTGTTCTCTAAATCTACAACCTATTTCTTTTGTAAATGCCTCTGTAATAACATTAATGCACTTACCTGTCACCCCAACCAAGTTGATAGTTTAGTTTCCTGACTATAGGGTAGAAATGTCCGCCAACAGACTGGCGACTCCGCTGGGGAAATAGAGTTTTTTGGCTTTAGGAAACCTTGTTTTTGGGTGTCTTCTCAGTTTATTTTGATTTCTTCGATGTGTTAAGAACCTTTTTAGGTATCCCTTGTCTTTATCTTGCCGGCTTTCATCAGTTTTTATACCTTCCAAAGTCAGTTTCCAAACCTTTGAAATATGAGCGCTACTTTGATATATGTACAGTAGCGCCCATACGCTACTGTTCTGTATATACAGTAGCGCCCGTTTTGGCATGGGCGCGAGTTGCTCTACTACACAGTAGAGTACATTTCCTGAAGTAGTCAATTTGTGGTTTGCTTGTGTTTCAACCCTGTGGTGATTTGCTGACTGTGCTGTAGGATCCCTTTGATGATTGCATAAGGTTTTTAATTATTGATTCAAGTCATAGAACCTCTCCTTAAAGTTTTTTCCATCTTTTAAACCATTTGTTGACCTTTGGAATTGTTGAGACCTTTTATTGACTTTTTAGGAAGACTTAGTGGTGTTTGGTGACGAACACTTTCACTTTTTCAGACCCTGACTGCTTTTTGCCCGTTTACAAACCTGTACACTCCTGTGTCTGTTGTTTGTGGTGAAGTTGTCTGCTCTCTACTACCCCCGTCCTTTGTTTAGGGTTTGGTCTTTGGTAGAGCGTCTAGGGTGTCTTTTGTTTGGTCAAGTTTCATTTCTTTCAGAACTTCTTGTCTTCTGCTGGTCGCAAGTGCTTTTTAAACAGCTGTAGGCTAGTTTCACCTCTCAGTTTCTTCGTGTTAGTAGGGCAGCCTGCTTGTCTACTTGTACTTGGCTTTGTGGTCTTTCTAGGGTTAAACACTTTAGGTCAGTCCTTGGGTGTTCTCTCCTTTGTTTTCTCCCACTTGGTGTCCAAGTTTATAGGATTTTTCTTAGTAAAAAACCTGTAGATCAAGTCTTTCTCGAGCTAGGTTTCGATAGCTATAGGCCTAAGAACGTTTTCCATACTTCCACAATTTGCATAAAAAGTTTTTATTTGGCTTTCCATTTTTTGCATAGTTCTTTTTCGGTTATTGAAAAAGAAAAAAAAATTGGTACTTTAAGTTAAAATAGAACTTGTCTTTTGTCAATGCAAAATAGCTTAGTATATTTTGTATAATTTAAAAAGAAAAAAAAAGAAAAAAAAAAAATTGTAAGTAAGTTTGCTTAGATTTTCAGTTTTGAAAAAGAAGTAGATGAAAAAATAAAAAAAAGTTTTGTTGTAAGAAGTTTTGAGTATATTTGCATTTTTGTTTTTCTTGTTATAACCACGCTCACACACTCACTATCCTTTTTGCGTAATAAAAGCCCCTAAAATTTGTTAATAAAATGAACTAGAAATCTTTTCTTTTAGGGTACACTACACCAACTAGTTTTGGTTAGGGTCTTGGGTTTAAATCACCTTAAACCACCCAAGATCACACATTGTGCAACAATCGTAGTGAGACTATCATAGGCAAACCCACCTCACTCAAAATTTTCCTGGGAACATATGCAGTAGTTCATTGCGAGATCAGTTGGTGGGAATACTCCTCCTACTTCCTGTTCGAGCATACGCCAGGATCGGATTGCGTATTGGGGACTCTTTCGAGTTTCGGGCTTAGCTACCCTGCCCACGCTTTCTGATTCGACCGGTGACTGTTCCCCCAGGAATTTCGATGTTGTGGTATCCATAGTATCAGACTTCTAGGTTCTTACACAGGTGACAGCAGAGGGTATATCTACTGTACCTAAGACAGACGTGGGAGGAAACCCCGTGCAGGTCTTTGGGAGGGCGGTTGGGTGATTCCAGCGCTTGCACCCTTATTCATTGTATTGTGGACCCCAGGTAACTGTATTTATTCCTTCGTTGATCTGTTTTGGGCCCTAATCATCCCAGACTCTTCTCCAGAAGGCACCTTTGTTTGACTGGTTTGTATACTTAGGAATTTTTAGTTGGTGTGTTGTTTTCCCCCTAGTCATAGTGGCCACTAGGTTCTAGGCTGTTATTTTATATTTATAATCACGGAGAATCAACAAATCCGTAGATCGAGAAGGATTCAGAACCTTCCACCTGTTAGAACAGAACCTATACAACCAGCTAGAAGACAACGGGTAAACCCCGGTATTTCTTCAGAAATTACCTCTGAAATAGAATTGCTTGAAGAAATACTTATAACAGAAAACCTTGAAATTGAGGTTCCTGAGGAACCACCACCAGGTACCATAGATCAACAACATTTTAGTACTGTTGAGGTGGAAGATCTTACTTCCGCGGAGTATAGCACTCCTTTCAATCCTCCCTTAACTAATACTAGAATTCCGCTTCTGTCACCTATTGGTTTCTAGCATCCCCTTTTCAGTGCAGATCTTTTGTTTCCCGATCATCTGATGTCTAACACAGGAGGTGAACCAGGGGGTCCCCAAACTCCCACTTTAGGTATGAATACCAACACAGTTAACCCTTCTTTTACTGCTACATCTAGTCAGGCACAAAACACATCTGTGCCTACTCCATCTTTCAGTTTCAACACTAGTACATTAGGAATGCCTAGTTTTACAACAATGGCATCTATTCCCACGTCTACTGTTGGACTTAGCAGTATGGACAACTGTGCAACACCTTCTACTTCGCAACCGTTATATCAGATCCCTAGTACTTGGGTTTCCACACCTGTGGTAGGACCAAGTGTTTCTGCAAACATGCCAGTCATGGGTACCATGACTGCACCGTCCACATCAGCTTCTACTGGTTTCAACACCTTTGCAGGACCTAACTTGAATCAAGGTAACATACCTGCAAGTAACATCCCTTTTTCCTTATTTTCAGGGGGAGGGGGTAATATCTTTAACCAGCAATATGGCGGGGCTAACACCCAGCCACAGTGGACAAACCCGCAAAACACTAATCCACTCTCGTATGGGTGGGGAAATTTTAATAATTCTTTCTCACAACAACAAAAACTGGAAGGGGGCAACCCCTACCAACAAATACCTAGGGGTAACCCCTACCAACAGTTAACTGGGGGTAACCCCTATCAACAGTTGGTAGGTGGCAACTCCTATCAACACATGGCCAGTGGCAACCCTTATCACCAAATGGCTGGGGGAAACCCCTACCAACAATTCATGGGACAAACGATGGGTGGTTTCCCTTATCAAGCTTCATCTTACCAGCCTCGTCTACCTTTTCTGGCAACTTTGAATTTGCCAGATCTTTCAAAACTGACAAATGATCCTGTGTGTCATAACGCCACATGGCCATCAGTTCCCACCAAATTACCTTCGGATATTCCCAAATTCGAAGGCAAAGCTGGTGAAGATCCTGGTGACCATGTCACTACCTTTCACTTGTGGTGTTCTTCAAATTCGTTGAATGAGGATTCCATCAGATTGAGATTGTTTCAAAGGACCTTAACTGGTCCCGCGGCGAAATGGTACATCGAGTTACCTGCGGCTACTTTCTCTAGTTTTGGGGATCTAGCAACCGTCTTTTTGAACCATTTCCAGCTTCCTGTTCGGTATGATGCCGGAACAGAACTTTTGTCTACTTTTAGACAAAACAAAGCCACTCACCTATCTGACCACATTCAGGAGTGGTGAAGACGGAAGAGGTTCATAAAGGCCAATATCCCTCCAGAGTTCCTGCTTGAGTGGTACTTGAAATCACTCCTTCCTTATATTTCTAAGGAAGTAGCGACATCTGGAGTTTCCAATGAAGAAGAAGCCATCTTAAGGACTCAACAGTTAGACCTTGTATACGCACAATCTGGTTTACTGTACGAGATTATACCGGACGCACCGAGATCAAACACTGATCTAAGTAGACCCAAACCTAGACCACATGCTGACGACATAGTGGGTTCAGTTAACTCTGCAGCATTCAAAGCACTGACCAAACAGGTCCAAGCCTTAACTGTCAAACATTCGACTGCAGACATTGCTTCCGTCACAACCTCTCCTTCTACTTTTGAATCTGTTAATCAGGTTCAGAACAATCAAAAGGGCCCTCGGCAGCCCAACAACAAAAAGAAGGGCAAGAAAGGAGAGGGGAACCAACAAAAGCCCAAAAAAGATAATGCCGAAGAGGGCAACAAAGAAGAGAAGAAGGTTAGGTTCCCTTGTAAACTTTGCAAACAAAACCACCTTACTCATCAATGCCCTCTACTAGAAGAAGCCCAGAAGCTCTTAAGAGAGAAGAAGCCTGCCGTCTTGAAAGATCCATTTCCTAAAGGGAAAGGCTCAAATTCTGGCACCTCCAAAACTGGGGGCACTTCGCACGCTTCGGTTGATCAAACATTCATAAATATGGTCAACTCATATGCACTTTTGCAAACCAGAGCTAAGAACTATACCCCGGAAACGTAGAGAAAGGATAAGGAGATTGCTGAATCCTCCACTCCACTCCACATACCTGTGGACCCAATGCCCAAGATTCCGAAAGGTGTCTTGAAGAGGGCATCGCACAATCCCAACACACGGGATGCTTCCAACTACAATGTGGTTGAATATCTATCCCAAACCCCTTGTGCCATGTCTACTCTAGAAGTCTTGCAGAGTTGTCCATTGCAACGAAATGCACTTCTGGAAGCTATTGGGAGTATGGAGTCCTCCAACATGTCTGCGCGATTTGACATGACTGAGTCAAATACTGGTTTCCATATCACGTTGCCCTCCAGATTGAGGTCATTCATGGTCCAATGACCATCAGACGAGCTGTGGTAGATGAGGGAGCGTCGACTTGCGTAATGTCGATTTCCTGTTGGAAAGCTCTAGGTTCTCCTGAGTTAGTCCCTTCCAACACAATTCTTACTGCATTTGATGGCAGAACTTTTCGTCCACATGGATTTTTTCCATCATTTAATGTCACTTTGGCCGGTAAGACAGTTGCTGTTGAGATTGAAGTTCTGGACACTCCGCTCGATTACAACATGTTATTGGGCAGGAGTTGGACTTATGCCATGCAAGCTATAGCATCGACAGTTTTTCGAGTGGTCATGTTCCCATTTGAAGGTAAGATCATTACAGTCGATCAACTTTCTTTCACTCAAGGACAACACCAGACTTCTACGGAAACCACGGTTCCTATGATTGATCAAACCACCCCAGTTAGCGAGAGTTTAGGAGCAGGACTCTTTGGATCACTAATTGGCACTTTTGACCTACCCGCTCCTACTTTATTTGTTGGTATTGAGGGATGTTCATTGTCTGAAACATCCATGACCAGTTTGACAACTGATTCTGAATTTCCCTCAACCAATACAAACCCCTTAGTGCCTACCCCTGTTGTAGAAGTCACCCACTTAGATTCTTATCAAACTACGACAGAAGATATTTTGACTCCGTCAGTGTCTGTAGAGTCAAACATGGATTGTGCCACTACTCAGACACTTGACCCAATTCATTCTCTCGATAGTTCAGGAATTACTTTACCTTCTGATGAGGAAATGTTAGAAGCTTTGAATGACCCGGACCATCCTCGTGAACATATAAATCGCGTGTCCTTCTTGTTTCCTTTTCTTCACTTATTAGAGAGAGGTGAATTTTGTTCACCACCCGATGAGAATACTGGTCTCACTCCTTCACAAGTTGCCATTGTTGAAGCAAATAGAGTACATACCTCGTTGGTGAACATTTTCACTGGGGTCAACGGAAACATTTTCTTTGAAACGGGATGTTATCTCGATGAAATCATTCCGAATACTAATCTTTTCCGTGAATTCCATAACACCTTTGCCTGGCCTCCAGATGAGGATCCAGGCATTGACCCTACCTGAAGAAGTACTACGCCTAGGTTGAAGTACTTTTTCTTGTAACATAGCTGTATATTTTTGTATAGTTAGTTTTGTTATGCTCGTTAGGTGATATTATGTGTGTTTTTCATTTCGTGTACCAGATGTCAACTGCACATTTCCTAGGATTTGCTGATGGCGCCAGTCGCCACACCTGTCAGTTGGCTGCGGCAGCTTGGGTCATTTATTCACCCGCTGACCAACTTGTCTCTTGGGGGGGGGTTTGTTTGGGACCTACCACGAACAATGTGGCTGAATACAGTGCAGTTACAGAACTTCTCCGAGATGCCCTCAGTCATGGCATTTCATACCTGGAGGTAAGGCTTGACTCACAACTAATTGTATTTCAGTTAACAGGTGTCTATCGGATCAGAGATCCAGGATTGCTACGTCAGTTTCTACGAGTTAGATTATTGGAAAGACATTTTCATTCTATCAGATATGAACACATTCCAAGAAATTTAAACATTTTAGCTGATTCATTAGCGAACTATGTGTTAGACTGGCATTTGCATCATACATTGTAAACAACAATTCCACACATAATGTTTAAATGCATACACATGTAAATAACCGATACTGTATATATAACTGGTACCGTATCAAAAAATATGAGTTTTGAGTCATGAGTCTCTCAAGTCAAGTCATAAAAGTACAAAATCTGGGCATGGTAGCCTCAAAAATATATACATATAATGTTTTTCTTCTCCTATGGAGAAGGAGGAACCTCCTCATCATCTACCGCATTGCGGTAGCATATCACTAGTCTAGCAATCCTCCGCAGCAATCTAAGCCATGCTGGGGGCACCCCAACAACATCTTCCTGCATGTCAACTGGTATCTGGTCCATGCGGCATGCAGGAATCTCATGAGTCAACCAACTCATTTTCCTCTCCAGGGTTCCCAACATAGCTTCGGTTGCGGTGATATCAGCTGGCCTCACATAGATGGTAGGATGGCCCTCGGGACGAACAGGTCCAACATCTGCATTTTGACACTTGATTAGAACTCCAAACTCATTCATAAAAATCAAATACTTGAAAAGTTTGAAAAAAGTTAAATAAATTCTCAAAAGTAAACATACCAATATCTCCCCAGGCTCCACTTGGCGGAAGCACCAGCTCTGGATCGTGATGGAAATCCAATCCAGCATAGGGAAACTGCTCAAAAGCGGGAACCTGCCTCTCCCACCACCCCCAGAAGTCATCAGTGTGATAACAATAGTGACTCTCCCCACCACCCTGGCGGAGAAAAATGTCACCCCAACGGCCTAGTCTGGGCTCACGGGGGTTAACCTGTGGTAGAGGCATCCCCAATCTAATAGCAGGCATCCTCTCGAAGAAGAAAGTACACAAGATACTCCTGTACCCAAAATTCTTCATTGTGCCGGATTTGCAATTTGTCAATTGATACTTCATGTTTGCCAACAAGCTAGTACTCCAATCATAAACATGGCCATGCAAGCACTGTACACCGATATGCATTGAATGCCTAGAAGCTAAGTGTTGTGATGCACTACCGGATACCCGGTTGATCATGCTCACTATCACTTTCAGCGGGAGACCATCAATAGTTGAAATCAGAATTTGGCTTCCCGATTTTTCTGCTCCGGCAACACAGTACGTATTTACATATTCTTGCACTGATCGTGCACCCAAACGAGATGTCCCTTTTAGATTGATTACGTCTCCTCTCCTTAAGAGACCGGTAATAAAGTATATATCCTCAACGGTAAGCTCAAGAGTTTTCCCCCGGATGATGAAGGTATTAGTATCGACAACCCAATACTGAATCAATCTCTGAAACAGCTTGTTTAGTGCCCGCATGTTTACGGTTCGATAAAATTTCAACAAACCGCATCTACGGAGTGCATGGAGGGTAGCCGGGTCTTGCATGGCTAGTCTATCCATGTCTTCGTGCTCCCTATCCCTCCATTGTAAGACCATCCTGCACAAAAACCCCAAAAATTTTGAGTCTCGGCGCTTTAAAATGGCTTTTCAATTATGTACGCTACTGTGTATACTACACAGTAGCGTGTAGGGGCTACTCTGTTTGAGCAAAGTATCGCCCATTGCCTTCGTACACTACTGTTGTATATACACAGTAGCGCCCGCGCATAAAACCTTATGAGCATTGCGTTTTGGGCCATTTTTCCTCAAAATTTTAAAAATAAACCATTGAAATGCAAGTTTGGTTGATTTCTACTTACTTGGTGGAAGCAGTTTGGCGATTGGATGCTCCGTTCGATCACGGTGGAGATTTGAAATTCGCAAAATGGTGACCAATGTTTGCCCTACAACACAAAATGAAAATTGATTTTTTAACAATGAAATTATATATAAAATTGAATTTTGATTTTTACCCATAATTTTTAATTTTCCATAGTTTCAAAAACTTTCAAAAACCCTAATTAATCAATTGAAACACAAAATAAGGTATAACACTGATCCAAGTTCAATTTTCACTCAATTGTTGTCGGATTCGTCTCCTAAGCTCAAATTTCTTAATGATGGATCTTGTCCGTTAGCTAAACATTCCAAATCCATATATCATTTAAGATTTTTGCAACATCGACTAATACTTTGTTGAAGACCTAGTTTTGGCAGGACATGAAGCTACGATCCCAGAAGCTGATCCTTAAGTCATTTTAAGCTCTTGTTTGGACTATTTAAACCTAAACAAGATTGCCGAGCAGACTTGTCCTTTTCGAGCTCGTTAAAGTATTGGAAGGCTCATCCACTCAGGTATAGAATTACCCCTTTTCCGGGCCTCAGTGGATTAACTACGGAAAAGGTATACTCTAGGTATACTCTAGGTATACTCCTGTATGTGCTAGAAGAGTTCTCCTTTCATTGTTTTATACTTTTTCGGGGGAGGAGACTAACTATACGAAAAAGGACCTTCTGGAGTCTCTCTTTAGGGTTTTCAGACTCTCTAAATATGAAAATACCAAGCGAGCATTCACCTACTCGGGCTCGATGTGAAATCCACGAGAGGGTAAGTAGAGGACTCTTTAAGTTTTTCAACTCTATAAACAAGAAAACACCGCCGAGCACAGACCAATCCGGGCTCGATATAAAATCCACGGATAGGTGAAAAGAGGATTGTTTAAGTTTTTCAGACTCTATAAACAAGAAAACACCGGCGAGCATTAATCTGCTTGGGCTCGATACTAAAATCCACGAGCAGATATATGGAGTTATTGTTTAAGTTTTTTCAGACTCCTTAAAATTGAAAACACCGGCAAGCAAGAACAGATCTCGGCTCGATACTAAAATCCAGAGATCAGTAAATATAGAGTAATCTTCTATCTCTTCTTCGAACTCTTTAAATTATGAAGAAGGTACTGAGTCTTCCTCCCATGGGCTCATTAAACTATTTACATGGTTGGACCTATTGAGTTTTCATTCTTTCTTGGACTCATTAAATCCACAAGAAGGGTATTCTTTTATCTAAAAAGAATAAGGAACGAGAAAACATATCATATCTTCATTGTCGAAGGCAGTTTCAGTCAAGTCCTATCCTTGAACACAACACCTACTTGAGTCTATCTTGTCGGTTGGGTTTAGTTTTTGGCCTCAGGGTGAACCTTTCCTCCGAGTTATTTACTCCCCCAGTTGGTTATTCTTCCAACCATATGGAGGGTCTGTTAATGTCTCTTACATTTCAGACTTATTTACCCCATTATCTCAGACACTGCCTAAGTCACTTTATGTCGTGCTCACTCTTCAAGGATATACCCTGTGTCGGCCATTCTGCAGTTTACCTTGACCTCATGTGTCGGCCTTCCTAGTGTCAGTATTGTCGCATATTATTCCATATCAGCTCTTACCAGTTGAGTGTTCCTCGAGTTGGATGATGGAGGATGCCTTAAGGCCTCCCTTCCAACGGACTTCTTCCCATTGACATCAAATCATTATTCTGGGATTGAAGTTTAGAGTTTTGGTTAGTACCTTGGAGATTGTAGTCACCAGTGGCAATTTTCCTTGCTGTTGAATGATGAGAATACATCAATGTCTCTTCTTCGACAGGATTCCCAAGTGTTCGAATCCAAGTCCATCTATTCACATTTGGCGAATCGTACTTGGTACCTTGGACCCCATCATCATTATCGGTGGAAGTCCTCGCGTTTGTTAACGGTATACATCAATGACCGGTAATCAGACGATGCCCTCCATGTTCGACTATCAGCTCATCTAGTCACATGGTTCGGGTTTGTACCTAGGGTTGTTGTGGGATGAAGACCTTGGGATTTTTTGATGACATTACCTCATTTTGTTATCACCCAAGTTGCGCAAGACTGAGCCTCACTTATATATGGCTTTTCATGAGACATAGATTTAGTGTGTTGTTATGGCTATGATCTCTCAGTTTGACATGGATCCACGCTTGTATTTCAAGTGGCCATGCTTTTATATACATCTCCTTGTTATGTATCGGAGATCATGTTGTATCACATTACACATCTATACGATGTCAACAATGTAATTGCTCGCTGACCTTGATCTTTGTTGCAGGTTTCTTGCGACTTGTTCTGCGGTTCTGTGCTCCTCCTCTGGCTTTGGATTGTAATGTATTTCGGCCATCGTTTCCCTCTGACCTCACACATTAGGGGGCATCTGTTATAAGTCAAAATTGCACCTCTCCGTCCGTGATCACCCTGAGCTGCTGATCACACAAAAGGACAACTTGGATGGAGGAGTATGTTGACCTTGGTCCATATGACAACTCATCCTATTTCCTGAAAATACTGAAAAACATACAAAATATCATTTTGAGGTATGAGCGCTACTCCACTTAGATAGACTAGCGCCCATATGCGACTCCAGTGTATAATAGTAGCACCCATATCAATGTATACGCTACTCCTTCTTATCAAAGTAGCGCTCGACATTTAAAACTGAATGAGTGCTAGTTGTTAAACAATAGGGTAGCGCCCTATACGCTACTCCACTGAGTAATAGTCGCGTATATCTTAAAAGATGATTAAAAAATATATTAATTCATCGAGGAGGATTAGTTGATGGTTGTTTCATTAACTTCCCCAACTTCCTCCATAACTACATCTCGACCTGAACTGCTTCTTTGAATCTATAAATACCAAGAAGGTTAAAGGAGCAGGGTTAGACAAAAGGATTGTTAGAAATTGGAGATTAGTGAGATTGATTAATGGAAAAACTTTGAAGAAGCTTGTATTGGAGAAGTTGTTGCAGAAGATATCCAAGCCAGAAGAAAGCCAGAGCCCAGAATCTAGTTGCAGGACCCTGCTTCATTATCAGGTATATTTGTACTGCATTCTGATCTTGACAAATAAAGGTTGAAGTGTTTCCTTGTTCCAATTTGAATGTGTTATGAAATGGCATTTTAAGTTGGATTTATTTTGGTCAATGCTGAATATTAAACATAGTTTTGTTTATTTCATGCTTTATATGTTGCCCAAAATGTTTGAGGAAGGTATTGTTGTTGCAGGTTTGCTGAAGGAAAAGTAGATTTGGAAACTGGACACGGGATCGAGTCAAGGCTAGGATCAGACTCCGGTAAAAAGGTGTGTTCTCTAAATCTACAACCTATTTCTTTTGTAAATGCCTCTGTAATAACATTAATGCACTTACCTGTCACCCCAACCAAGTTGATAGTTTAGTTTCCTGACTATAGGGTAGAAATATCCGCCAACAATACTTTCCCTAGTTGAGAAAGATTCCTTCTGGGATTTTTCATACTTCCTGACTTAGGAAGTAATGCATCAATCTGAGATCTTTCATCTCAAACTCTGAAGAACAATTCTTCTTGCATTCGACAATATGTTTCTCATTTCCAGTCAGAAATAGATCAACCAGATATAACAACAATATGATAGGTTCATCATCCATAACCTTGAGATAAATATTGGGATCAGCTTTACTTTTGGTAAATCCCAAGCTTGTCAAGAAACTATCAATTCTTCCATACCAAGCTCTGGGAGCTTGCTTCAGCCCATACAAAGCCTTTTTTTCAGTTTGCACACATGGGTTCTTCCATCTTCCACCTCAAATCCTTGAGGTTGTTCTATGTACACTTCCTCCTTAATCACACCATTTAGGAAAGCTATCTTTACATCCATCTGGTGTAAGTCCCATTTCATCATGGAAGCAAGTGCCATGATGGTTCTAATGGAAGTGTACCTTGCAACTGGTGCAAATGCCTCTTCATAGTCAATTCCCTCTTTCTGAGAGAATCCTCTGGCCACAAATCTTGCCTTATATTTTTCAATGCTACCATCCGCAGCATGCTTGATTTTGTATATCCATTTGGAGGATACCACACTTTTGTCTTTTGGCTTGGGAACTATATCCCAAACACCATTCTTCATTATTGACTAGTATTCCACTGCCATTGCCTCTACCCACTCTTTCTTATGAACTTCCTCTTCATAACTAGTAGGTTCTTGATATACAAGATCACACATCAAATCCATATAGTTGGAGAAAGGATTTGGTTTCTTGCTCACTCTAGTGGAGCCTTCAGGAGCTCCATACTTTTCTTCTCCTAGTAAAATGTCTCTTGCCCATGTTGGCTTTCTTTTCCTTGATATGTTTGAAAGGGGGGGTTCTTTTGGTTCTATCATATCATGGTCTTCAGGTGTTACATATTCAGGGATGGGTACAGTCTTTGCAATTCTGGGAGGTGCATCTTCTTCACATACTTCTTCATAATGGCACTTCCTAGATTTCTTGAGATCCGTCTCTTCATCAAATGTCATATCCCTACTAATATCCACATGGTGGAATCTTGGGATGTATATTCTGAATGTTTTGGATGTTTCATAATATCCAACAAATATTCCCTTCTTTCCGGAAGGGTCTAATTTAGTTCTCTTTTCTTTTGGTATGTGAATATATACAGGACACCCAAATATATTGAGGTGGCTTACCTCAAGCTTCTTCCCTATAAACACTTCTTCTGGGGTCTTGAATTCAATAGCACTATGAGATAGTCTATTCTGCACATGGATTGTTGTCTTGGCTGCTTCAACCCATAGATACATAGGTAGGTCTTGATCATGTATCATTGTCTTCACTGCTTCCATAATGGTTCTATTCTTGCTTTCCACAACACCATTTTGTTGAGTATTTTAGGGAGTTGTTAACTCCCTCTTGATTCCAGCTTCCTTACAAAAGACTTCAAAATCCTTTGAAGTGTATTTTCCTCCATTATCTGTCCTAAGTATTTGGATCTTCTTTTCTGAAAGATTTTCTATCAAGTTTTTGAACTCCTTGAACTTTCCAAAGACTTCATTCTTTCCTTTTAGAAAGTATATCCAAGTCTTCATGGAGTATTCATCAATAAATGTAGGGTAGTATTCATATCCACTGAAGGATGTGGAGGGCATTGGTCCACATACATCTAAATGAATCAATTCCAAAATACTTTTAGTCTTTGTTTCACTCTTTGGAAATGGGTTCTTGATATTCTTCCCTTTTGCACATCCTTTACATGTGCCATCATGATCAATATTCAAATCTGGTAGTCCTATGACTACTTTACTCACATGAGGTAGTGCTTTGTAGTTGATATGAGAAAGCCTCCTATGCCATAGTTCACTAGGGCTAGTGGCTTCATGAACAAGGGCAGCTTCTGGATGTCCCTTGAGTTTGTATAAACCTCCTTCCTCTTCACCAATAACAATTGCATCCTCAATTGATTTTTATTTGGACCACATGAGTACTTGTCCATCTATGAATTCAACCCTATAGCCTTTCTTATCTAGAGCTAAGATAGAAAATAATTTATTCTTCAATCCTGGGACATATAATATCTCCTTCATCTTCAATGGTGTTCCAGAATCAAGCTTGTAGCTTGCTTCACCAATTCCCTAGATTGGATATTGATAGTCATCTCCTAAAGATACCTTTTGTGGAGAGGTCTTCTCATCAAGTTTTGTAAGAGTTTTCTTTTGACCTGTCATGTGCTTTGAAGTACCACTATCAATGAGCCATGTATTTTCTCCAGGTGTTACAGTCCTAGAGAGTGCAAAGAATAAAACATATTCTTCTGCATCTTCTTCTTCTATTCTAGATCTTTTATTTTGAGGCCTTTCTTCTTCTTCTTCTTCACTATCATTTTCTACTAGGTGTGCTTGAAGTCTTTTATGGTGGAATCCCTTCTTCTTTTCCTTTGAAGGACAATTTCTAGCAATGTGTCCTATTTTATGACAATTGAAACATTGGAAGGAGGAGTACTTTCTTCCTTGAGTAGTTCCTCTTTTATTTTGGAATCTTTATGGAGGTTGAGACTCCTTGTGACTATCCTTCATGAAGTAGGGTTTATTCCTTCTTCTCTTGGTGTGGGTGGGCAAGGCTTGGTCACCTTCTTTGAGCAAGGCTTCTCTGTTGGCAACCCTAGCTTCTTCTTGGATGCAATCTTCCCATACCATATCAAACTTCATGCTCTCTTTTCTGGCACACATGGTTTGGATAAATGACTCCCAAGGTCTAGTGAGACCATTTAGAGCAGTCATGACTAGTTCATCTTCATCAAGGGTATCTCCAATAGCATCTAGTTATTTTTTGAACTGGGAAACCCTTGAGAAATAATCTTGAATGGATTCTCCTTGATTCATCTTGGTGCTCTTCAATTGAGCTCTCAGGTTCATCTTCCTATTGATGTTCTTTCCTTCATACATTATAGAAAGGGAATCATACATTTCCTTTGGGGTCTTCTTGGATGCCACTTGGGGAATCAAGTGGTATTTTATAGAATCAACAATGATTATCTTTTCCCTAATCAAGTCCTTCCTATACTTCTCTTTGGATTCATCTTCCTAGACTTTTCTTTGGCTTCATCTTCTTCAGGTTCTACAATCTCATCTTTGATATATTGGGAAAGATCATTCTCTTCAAGAATGATACCAATCCTATATTTCCATGCCTGGAAATTATCTATACCCTCTAGCTTGTCTTCAAGCTTAGTGCCTGGAGACATCTTATTCAGGGGGTCACTGAGATTGAAGTTTCTCAAGAGATAGAATAACACTTACCACGAGATGTGCTTGATTGAGTTGAGAGATCTGGTGTGTTCTGCTTCTATAAACTTCAACTTTTCAGCTTCCGGATCTACAACAAAATTTTTGGTTTTTTGGTCTTCTCTTTTTCAGTTTTCTGGTCCACAAGTTCACAGCTTTTCTGGTTCACTGGTGCACAGGTGCACAACTTTTCTGGTTCTTTGGTTTTCTGGTTTTCTGCACTTTTGGACAAACTAGGGTTTGAATTTTCCGGAGTTCTACCCAACCAAAAATATCGAACCAGGGCTCAAAACTTCGATTTTGAGGAGGGCTATCCATCCATGCAATCAGAATCCAAAAATTCCAACTTTTGCAGAAACCCTAATTTTCACCGGGGGAGGAGAGAGAGGTATTTTCACCTTATGAAAGATGTCCTATTCAAGCTAGCTTTGATACCATGCTAATTTTAGCCTAATTTCACAAGCAATACCACTGAAAGAAACACAATCACAAGATAGACAAAGATTTATCGTGGGAAACCCTCATGGGGTAGAAAACCCAGCAAAGCTTTCCTCAATATAGATAATCAATCAATACAAAGATGTAGTCCAAGACTAGAGCTCCTTCTCCTCTTATGCAGACCTCTCTCTCTCGTATGCGCCAATCACAAGTGAGTGAATGAATGAGATAAGTGAGGAACATACCTCCTCTACTTATACGTGTTTCCCGACTGACTTTTTACCCTAATGGGGCCAACCTCTCCTATGAGAGTCTAATAACCCCTAAATAACTAACTCAGGGCCAACCTCACATGGGAGATCTAATAACCCTAGTTACCACAATATCTCGGAGGAATAAACATCTTTGGATACATAACAAAGTCCCATTGGAGGAATGAACATCTCCGGAATAATAAGATACAAATATAATATTCTTAGAAGTTACAATATTTCAACAAGACATAGCCCGTGAAAGGCTGCCAGTGCTATTTTCATCTACATCCTGGCTTCTCCTGGACAGCTGCGTGCCCAAAATGGGCAAGTTATCTTTCAAATCTTCAACTTGCTTTTCCAAACTCAGCTTCTCTTTCTCCCATTCTACTTTCTTCTCAGCTAACTTCAACAACTCTGCTTGGCTTTCATTGAGCTCTTTGGCTAGGGACTCTTTTTCCTGCTCTAATGTAGACACTTCGGGAGCCTGAATTAATTGAATGCTCAATACTTTCACCTTCTTTTGCAATTTTTGGATCAAGCCTTCTTTCTCCGTCAGCAAATTTTTGGTATCCTTTCCACCGCCATGACTAGCAACCAAATCGAGCTGTAATTTCTTAACCACTTGTTGGTGGGATTTGCTTCCCAGCTTTTCCTACTTTAACTGAATATCCATCTTTCTAACAATTCCCTCTAGCTTCTTGACTCTCAATACTTCCTGTATATAGTCCTCGTAAATAACCTCCCCGATTTGTTTATGTAACTGGACCTTATCGGGGGATGATATGTTTTTCAAATCATATTTCACTTCAGTTAATTTGCTAGGTGTAGCCATCGCCACATTGAGAGTGCCTTACTTTATATTCTAGCTAGTCACTAGAGCAACATTTGACTTCGACAGGCTCTGAATCTTGGGTTGCAAGTTATACACAAATTGAGCGGAAGCCTGCTTGTCCTGAGCATACTGCTCAAACATCTCCTCTCTTGACGAGAACTTGCTTGTGTCCCCGCTTTTACTAGCTTCCTGGAAATTGTATTCTAATACCTGTACACTGGGGATTGGAATTTCCCCTTCTTTACCACCTTCACTATCCATCAAAATAGCTAAATCTGGCTGTGTTCCAGCTAATCCATGATCCTCTGTTCTGAGTCTCTTTTCTCCTTCTTCATCATATTCATCTAGGATTTCTTGCAGACTTATTTTCTCCCCCAATTCCGTGACCTTAGGTATAGTCTCCACCTCTATCACTGCTTCTAGCAACGTGAGCTCTTCTCCCTGCAAAGTAGGTGTTTCTTCCACCTTGGGCTCGTATTGCAAAAGGTTCTTTTCTCCTAATGACCCCTCCACCTCATTGTGCTCAAACCCACTAAGGTTACTCAATTTTATTCCTCCAGAAATAATGTGACAAGGGTCATAGTCCATAGCAATATCCTTTTTGAATTCCAAATATTATAACAAACTCCGCACCTCCAAAATAGCTTCCTTACTCTTTACAATAAACGGATCGATGGCCCAAGGATACTTTAAATTGACTCCCTTTCTCAACTTTGAAAAATGTTCATCTTCTAGGGTTAACTTCTGCATGATAAATTATAAAGAAAAAATCCTCAATGTTAAGAAGGCGGGTAGTATGTAGGGCTTGTGCACGAACCCATGCAGCCTGATGACAGTAGAGTCTTTCGATAAAAACCAGTCCCCCATAGCGACCTCCTTTTTTAACTGCAATAAGGTATTCATTTCAGGAAAGACCCTTGGCAGTTCTTCCCCAAATAATTTGTACAATACATACAAAATAGAATTCATGTAATTAAACATGTTCTCCTCCAGAGTACCGGCATAAACTTCTAGCGCGAAATGCAAATCATTCTGGTTACTGACCATGGTTAGCTTCATTAAATGGGATTGAAACTAGAAACATCTAGTATATGGAAAAATAGGGAACTAAGAGTTTATGGCCTCTGCCATAAAATATTCAAACCTAAGACTTGGAACCGACTCATAACTGACTAGGGGCAAACCAACACTTATCCTGTACAACAAACTTAACTGCAACTCTGTCACAAACCTATCACTATCAAGACCAAAAAACTGTGCAAGTAATGAAAGGACTAACTAGGTATTGACATTGAACAGGTTAACATCTAACGGGTATAGAGTTTCCTCAATCTCCAAGTCCGGCTTGAGGAAAGTGGTCAAAAAATCTTGCCGACTCTTGGGAGGGATTTGGCGATAAAGGGTTACAATTGTTTCTGCGGAGAATTTCTCAGAATCTGGTGCTTGCGGCTCAGGGATTCTAAATGAATGATGCATGACCGACGGTTCTATGGAACAAATGATTCTACTTTGCTTACTATCCATGATGACTCTTTGGGACCCTTGGTAATTAGACGCACACCAGGAGATGAACTCAGGGAATGACATGATTTGGTCTAAGCAAAATAGAATGAACAAAGACTGAAATGCCCTATGTACATCTGTGCCTCTGTCTTGTAGATGCTTCAACCTTCTATTAATTTTGGCTACGGGTAGTTGGATAACTGTGTCAAAAATGTTACAGTACCTGTCTTACAAGGTACTCCTAACCCTACTCGTGCTTACGATTTAATATTCTTCCATTATTTTACTGTGAAAACACTTATATTATTGATGAATTCAGTTGGAAAAGGGCCTACCTGTCGCTAGCAATCTTCTGGAACTATTCTATCGAAAGCCCTGTCGTCCTCATCGTCTCCCACACGCTGAGAAGATTCTGACTTCGATAGTTCCAACAAGAAAATGTCAACAACACATGCCGGTGATCATATATATAAACTCTGTTCACTTAACCATCAGTCTTATCTGCCAGTTGTCCAATGATCTCGGTCGTTGGTCTCTCACATGCCACTCCTTGCTATCAGACCCGACTTTCATTCAACCATTTGATTTGACAACCTTCATCAGCCCGTCATTGGATCACCTCGTAGGTCCCAATTTGCACCGTTCCCCTGATACCACGTGTCTATGAAACGGTATCGCAAACATCTCAACGCGGTTTTAAATACTACTTTCCTATCTCATGACCATTCCTTATGTCGATATCTGTTGTTAACACCCAAAAAGTGCTCACTAGCTCATTCCCTATTCACATGACCCACTTGTCCACTTTTTCCACCACTTGAGCCTCTAAAACCTTCGAAAGGTCACCAAAAAGACCATAATACACCTTTTCCCCCCTCAAAATATGTATTTTTCCCCAAAAAACCCTAAAAAAAATTCCAAAATCCCCCAAAAATATTAAAAGGCAATAAAAATATAAAAACTATTCAAAAAGGAAAAAGAGGGAAAAAAAGACCTAAACCATGTTGGTTAATACCATTGGATTCCTTAAAACCATAATGGTATTCCCCATCACCAAAAACTATAAAAAGGTGATAGGGGCTCTTCACTATTCATCCACATTTCATCCTATCCTTATGTTGCCAAATTCCCTTTGAGAGCCCTTGCCTCCCATTTTGAGTTTGAAGATCTCCATTGAAGCATTGGAGAAGAAGAGACCATTGGACATTGGAGCATCTCAACCTTGGAGCTACTCAAAACTCACCATCCTCACCATTTGAGGTAATACAAAATCAAACTTTTTAATTTATCGTTTTTCTTATAGATCTTATTGCTTATGTTCTTAAATCTAGTTTTTTATTTCTTTGCACATGTTAATGTTAGATCAATTTACATTAGTTTTTACATATTTTTATTGAGACTGCTGCTACTAGTTAGTAGGTGCATCCTTGCACATGCTTGGTTGAAAAACCAAGCAACAGTTTTTGACGACTCCCCTGGTTTTAGAACTTTAAATATTTGCTTTAGATCTTTATTTTGGTCGTTTTTCACATTTAAAACTATAGATATGCCATACTAGTCAGCTTCTTGATAGCTACCCTAGCCATTGGCCCTTTCTGCATCCCAAAACAGCCTAAAATTTAAATTTTTGGGTCATTTTTCGTCGGTCGATTTCGTCTTTACATCGTGAATTTTGGCACCCACAATCGCGCAGTCCATCGTGGCTGCGTGCCTTTTTTCCACACGATCCATCACGGCTCTGAATCTTTTTTCCGCACGACGCATCGTTCCCATGCGCCTTTTTTCCACGCTGCCCATCGCGACTGGGCGGCCTTTCCCGTGCGGTCCATCGGGAGTTTTCGTCATTTTTTTGCGCGGCTCATCGCAACTTTTTCCCTCCATGCCGTGATTCACATCGTGGCTTTCGCCCACATCGGAGCGCGGCTCATCACGGCTTTTGACCTCACAGCCATTATATTTTCTGTTTTGGTTCAACCAATTTTTTTCAGAAATTTTTGCCCGATCAGCCCATTTTTTCCAGCATTAATTTCTGCAATTTTTTACAGCATACTATGTCATTATTGCAGCATTATTAATCTATATTCGGTTACATGCTTCACTTATCTTTTTGAAAATTTTCAGTTAATTGAAAGAAATATTTGTTAAGTATTTCTAAAGTTGTAAGTTTCATACATTGCAAGGTTAGAACCATATCTCTAAATTGCTCAATATTTTGCCCAATAAAGACTTTAGAAATCCATCTATTTTTAAATATGTTATTTTCTTTACCTTACAAAACTTTTTAAAGAATCCATATTTTTTGAAAAGATTATTAAAGCATTTAAATTTGAAACGTCTTTCATTTTTCACAAATTGAAATCATTATTTTAGTTTGTGATTAAGTCGCCCATGTGAGGCAAACTAATTTGGTATACAACCACACCATCACACAATCTGTCACAATAATTTCAAGTGAGCCTTAAAAATTACCTTAACTCAACCAACATTCTAACCCCATTTGGGGAACACAAAAAGAACATTGTAGTTAGGTAGAATTGAGAGGATGAGTATCCAAATAACACCCTTCACTCATTTTTCATGTTGATACATAGTGGTTGACATTTAGCGTACCAAAATCCCTTATTATTTGTTGACACGGTTTAAAACCAATTCATCGGGAAGGCCTCTCCATTAGGAGGGTTTAAGTAGCCAGACTGGTTCCAGAAGCCTGAGTGGAATACTGCAATCCATTCAGTAACCGAAGGATACCTTTCGTAGTTCTCGTTGTACCAACCTTATGGGAGTACAACTGTGATAGAACAAAATTGCAGATTCGCCCAACCGAACGTGTCATGAACGGGGTATCTTAGTGGCCAAACTGATAGGTTTGTCTGCTCGATGCCCCTCCCGGTAGGGGGATATCTAGCCTTTGATTCTACAATTTATATTGTCTAACTTGGATTTCATCACCTTGCAAAGGATATACCTTTTTGAGTCATACTACTTTTTAGTTAGGTGTTTGCATGCTCCATTACCTCCCTTTGGTCAGTGAGTACACCTTTTTCTATTTTTAGGAGCCGTTTGCATGTTGGTTTTCTGACCACATTTTTTTATTGCTCCACTTACTATAGCACAACTGTTATAGTAAGTGTTTTGAGTTTGGTTGTTGGCCTGAGTGCCATTATTTATTTATTTTTTTTAATTTTTTTTACGCTTCCCTATTCCACACACGGTTGCATTAGGGCTGTCGAGCTTTCCACTCATCACCACCTAGTAGATTTAATTCACAACTATCACCATTGAGTCCCCGAGACGTTCTCGATGTTTTTGGGGTGAACCCCCGCAGTATGGTTCCCTTGACTCCACACGTCATCGACATGGAACCCTGTCATCCAATTCTTACCTGCCTCATTTCACATCTATCTCTATGGAAGAATCTGAAAATCCTGCATACATCGCACCCATTAGCCCCATGGATGGTTCGCATTATGACAACTTTTTCACAGGGACTATTGGTGGAACATTATCCACCCTCGCCACCACAACAGTCACCATGGTCGCCACAACTACCACACCTCCATTAGGTATTCCTAACATGGAACCCCTGCCCAATACAGGACCCCCACCTAACCTAGGCATGCCCATTATGGCGATTATACCTACTATCGCCGCTACCACTCAGATTCCAACACCTGTTGGACATCTTTCCAACCCATCTGTGACTCCCATTACACTTGGTGGCACGGGCCCTTCCCACACTTCTATGGGAGGAGGGCACATACCTCCCATGAAAAATATCCCCCTAGGGGGCAGTGGCCTAATACATAACGCTACCACCAGCACTTATGCCCCCATGACAACATCATACCACTCCGCCAGTTTTCCATTTATGGCTAGCCTTAAACTACCAGACTTGGCTAGGCTAACAAATGATCCCATCCGGCATGACCCTACTTGGCCCCCTATTCCCACAAAGCTCTCCTCAAACATCCCAAAATTTAAAGGAAAGGCTAGGGAAGACCCCCAAAATGATAACATGTCATTTCACCCATGGTGTTCCTCAAACTCCATAGTAGATGATTCTATTCGACTCTGAATTTTACAAAGAACATTCACTGGCTCTGCAGCCAAATGGTATATTGAGCAACCACATGGGACGCACCCCACTTTTACATCCCTCACCTCAACTTTCCTTCATTTCTTTCAACTACCTATACACTATGATGCAGGAGTGGAAATACTTCTTTCTTGTAGATAGAACACCACTACACACATCACCGATCATATCCATGAGTGGCGTAAGCACCGCAGTCTATGCAAGATAAAGCTTGACGATCGTATCTTCCTGGATTGGTTCCTGAAATCTCTCCTCTATTAAGTTTTGAGCATTAATTCAATATACTCTAGGATCTTTACTAAGAGAATAACATGTATAGTATATCAATGCATATCAATCATCACAAGATGCAAACATAAGAGATAATAGACACACAGAGTTTCCGTGGGGAAAACCCTAAGGTGAAAAAACCCACAACTTCCTTAGAGATAGATAGAGCAATGATACAACCAAAGTACAACCCAAGTACACAGAGATAGTCTCCTCCTAGCAGCTGATCCTCCTCCTCACATGTGCGCCACTTTCCGAGTGATGTAGAGTGAGATATGAAGTGATCAAAATAGAGATCGGGAGATCTCTATTTATACTTGTCCTGACTGCCCAATAAACTTATGGGGATGACTTGTCTATCTTAGTACAATAACCCATGGTTAGCTTAATCAGGGCCGACCCCAAACATGGTGGTCTAATAAACCATCAAAAAGTTACGACACTTGCGACACTTGTCAATACAAATGACGACACTTCCTTATAGAGGAATAACACATCTTTATAGGAGTACAATATACATAGATGAAATACATTCTGAAGTTACATATACATCAACACTCCCTCTTAACTAGGAAGGTATTTATCGACACCGATATGCTATCACAAGTCTTCTTCTCTGGATCATCATCAGTGAATCATCGTCATCGTCACTGCTGCTGCTATCTCAGTCAATCTCTGAATCTACTCGTCATAGGAAGTTCTACAGAGCCAGTCCTTTTTCATACTAGATGTAATCCCACCACCTGCAAGTCTTCATCATCACTGGCCATACTGTGGAATCCTCATGACTTATTAAGTGTGTCACAAAACCTCGAAAGAGCATCCCAGGCTATTACGGGTACACAAGTCCGACCTATAGGATCTTCTACATGTGATAGTCACAAAACCTTAAAAGGGTGTCTTTCCAAGCAATAACCCTAAAGAGAATCTGAGGCCTTTTTCATCCTGTCCAGATCTCCAGGTCTAATTACATGTGACTCCTACCACAAAAACTTAAAAGGGTGTCTTTCCAAGCAAGAACACTAAAGAGCATCTGAGGCCTTTTTCATCCTATCCAAGTCTCCAGGTCTGATTACATGTGGTCACGGCAATGCCTCGAAAGAGCATCTGAGGCCTTTTTCATCCTATCCAGATCTCCCAAGTCTACTTACATGCCATAGGACAATGCCTCGAAAGAGAATCTAAGGCCTTTTTCATCCTGTCCAGATCTCATAGGTCTACTTACATGTCCTCCAAGAGAAATGCCTCGAAAGATCATCTTAGGCCTTTTTCATCTTGTCCAGATCTCCTAGGTCTACTTACATTCTCATCTGCACAACCTATCCATGACCATAGAGTATCAACCTGATACTCACCATACATCATCCTGATGTACACATGATCATCCTGATCATCAACACTGAATAATCTTGTTGCATGTCATCTAGAGAAACATCCTGAAGCTCGTCATCCATGATCATCCTGATCATACAATGCATCCACCTGATGCATACACAGTATCTGCCTGATACATATCATCATACATGATCTTCCTAGTCATACAATGTATCCACCTGATACATATACAAATACATGATCCACCTGATCATACCTGATACATATCAACATACATGATCTACCTGATCATACAATGTGTCCACCCAATACATCTACAGATACATACACATGATCCAACTAATCATATCCAACATCCAACATGATGTGTATATACATATACATATAAATGATCCAATTGATCATATCTAGCATCCAACATGATGCGTATATACATATAAATGATCCAACTAATCATATCCATCATCCAACATGATGCGTACATACATATAAATGATCCAACTGATCATATCCAACATCCAACATGATGCATACCTACATACATATAAATGATCCAAATGATCATATCCAGCATCCAACATGATGCATACATACAGAGCAGTAACTGGAGCATCGTCCTGATGCTCATCATCCAGCGCTTATATCCATAGCCATGGAAGGATCCTCCTCTCACCATGCTCGAAATGGCTCCTATAAATGTGTCCATCACTTCTTCCTCGAAGTGTCATCAATTTGAAGAACACCAAGCCTCTCTCTGAAGTACTCGAACTTCACTCTAGCTATTGGTTTCGTCAGTACATCTGCAACTTGCTCATCCATCACAACATACAGGATCTTCACTACTCCTCTCTACACCATATCCCTGATATAGTGATATTTGATCTCAATGTGTTTCGACCTGCCGTGGAACGTCGGATTCTCAGACAGCTTCACACAACTCTGGTTGTCACTAAATATACCAATAGCCTCCAACGGAAGATCAAATAACTCAGACAATAGCTTTCGGATCCATACTGCCTCACAACTAGCTGAACATGCTGCAACATACTCTACCTCGGCTGTATTCAGTGCTACGCAGGACTACTTCTTGCTAAACCAAGAGATCACACCTGATCCCATACTGAAGCAACACCCAGAAGTGCTCTTCCTATCTGCAGCACTGCCTGCCCAATTTGAATCAACATAACCCTACAAGTTAAGCTTTTGATTTGCATCATACTTGAGCCCATAATCAATCGTACCCTTCAGATACCTCAGAATATGCTTTATAGCAACCAGGTGAACACCTCTCGGATGTTACATTTTGAGCATTAATTCAAGATAATCTAGGATCTTTACTGAGAGAATATCAATGCATATCAATCATAGCAAGCATGTCAATCATCACAAGAAGTAAAACCATGAGAGACAATAGACACACAGAGTTTCCGTGGGGAAAACCCTAAGGTGAAAAACCCCACAACTTCCTCAGAGATAGATAGAGCAATAGCACAACCAAAGTACAACCAAATTACAAGAGATAGACTCCTCTTAGCAGCTGATCCTCGTCCTCACAAGTGAGCCACTTTCCGAGTGAAGGAAGTGTGAGTTCTGAGTGATCCAAATAGAGATCTCCTGATCTCTATTTATACTTGTCCTGTTTTCCCAATAACCTTATGGGGCCAACTTGTCTAGCTAGGTACAATAACTTCATATTACATTTTATCAGGCCGACCCCTTACAAGGTGGTCTAATAACCCATCGGCAAGTTAACACACTTGCAACACTTGTCAATACAAATAATGACACTTCCGTATAGAGGAATAATACATCTCTATAGGAGTACAATAAATATATAAATGAAATACATTCTAAAGTCACATATACATCAACACTCCCTCTTAACTAGGAAGGTATTTCTCAACACAGATCTGCTAGCACAAGTCTTCTTCTCTAGATCATCATCAGTGAATCATCATCCTCAAGTCATCGTCATCGTCACTGCTGCTGCTATCTCAATCAATCTCTGAATCTACTTGTTATAGGAAGTTCTACAAAGCCAGTCCTTTTTCATACTAGATGTAGGCCCACCACCTGCTGGTCTTCATCATCATTGGCCATACTATGGAATCCTCAGGACTTATTATGTGCATCACAAAACCTGGCGGTAACATCCCAGGCTATTACGAGCACACAACTCTACCTGTCGGATCTCCCAGGAGCACATTACATGTGACCCATCCCAAAAAGTAACTGAAGCATCCCAGGATGTTACGAGCACACAGCTCTACCTGTCGGATCTCCCAGGAGCATAGTACATGTGACCCATCACAAAACCTGGCTGAAGCATCCCAGGTTGCTACGAGCACATAGCTCTACCTATTGGATCTACCAGGAGCACATTACATGTGATCTCACCACAAAACCTGGTTGAAACATCTGAGGCCTTTTTCACCCTGTCCAGATCTACCAGGAGCATATTACATGTGGTCATGGAAATGCCTCGAAAGAGCATCTGAGGCCTTTTTCATCCTATCCAGATCTCCCAGGTCCACTTACATGCCATAGGACAATGACTCGAAAGAGCATCTGAGGCCTTTTTCATCCTGTCCAGATCTCCCAGGTCTACTTGTCCTCCCAGAGCAATGTCTCGAAAGAACATCTAAGGCCTTTTTCATCCTGTCTATATCTCCTAGGTCTACTTACATGCTCATCTGCACAACCTGTCCATGGCCACATAGTATCAACCTAATACTCTCCATACATCATCCTAATGTACACATGATCATCCTGATCATCATCATTGCATCTTTTCGATGCATGTCATATGGAGAAGTTCGTCATCCATGATCATCCTGATCATAAAATGCATCTACCTGATGCATACCAAGTATCTACCTGATACATATCACCATCCACTGTGTATCCACCTGATACATACATAGATACATGATCCACACAATGTATCTACTTGATACATATCAACATACATGATCTACCTTATCATACAACGTATCCACCTGATACATATACAGATACATGGTCCAAGCATCCAACATGATACATACATACATAAATGATCCAACTGATCATATCCAGCATTCAACATGATGCGTACATACATAAATGATCCAACTGATCATATCTAGCATCCAACATGATGCGTACATACATAAATTATCCAACTGATCATACAGAGCAGAAACTAGAACATCATCCTGATGCTCATCATCCAACGCTTACATCCATAGCCATGTGAAGGATCCTCTTCCATCATGCTAGGAATGGCTACAGCAAATGTCTCCATCACTTCTTCCTCGAAGTGTCATCGATCTAAAGAACACCAAGCCTCTCTCTGAAGTACTCAAACTTCACTCTGGCTAGTGGCTTCGTCAACACATCTGCAATCTGCTTGTCCATCGCAACATACAGGAGCTTCACTACTCCTCTCCGCACCATATCCCTGATATAGTGATATTTGATCTCTATGTGTTTCGACCTGTCATGGAACACCGGGTTTTCAGACAGCTTCACACAACTCTGGTTGTCACAGAAGATACCAGTATCCTCCAACGGTAGATCAAATAAATTAGAGAGTAGCTTCCTTAGCCATACTGCCTCACAACTAGCCGAACAGGATACAATAGACTCGGCCTCGGCTATACTCAGTGCTACGCAGGACTGCTTCCTACTAAACCAAGATATCACACCTGATCCCATACTGAAGTAGCATCCAGATGTGCTCTTCCTATCTGTAGCACTGCCTGCCCAATCTGAATCAACATAGCCCTGCAGGTTAAACTTTTGATTCATTTCATACTTGAGCCCATAATCAACTGTACCCTTCAGGTACCTCAGAGTATGCTTTACAGCAATTAGGGGAACACTCCTCGGATCCTTCAGGAACTGACTCAATGTGTTCACCGCAAAGCAAATATCTGGTCTTGTGTTCTCCAGGTACATCAAGGACCCAATCATCTGACGATGCATAGAGACATCAACTGGCTCAGATGAAGCATCACTTAGAAGCTTCAGATTCGATGCCATAGGTGTGGCCATGTCCTTGCAATCCATCATCCTGAACCTCTTCAGGATATCTACAGTATACTTCCCTTGTCCAAGGAAGATCCCATCTGCACTCTGCCACACCTCCATACCTAGAAAATAGTGCATCATCCCCAAGTCCTTCATATCAAACTCGACAGCAAGCCTCCTCTTCATATCGGTAATCAATCTGTCATCTCCTGTTACAAACAGGTCATCTACATACAGGAGTAGAATCACATGATTCCCTTCCTCAACCTTGTAGTAAAGGTTGGAATCTGCTTTACTCTTGGTAAAGCCCAAACTAGATAGGAAACTGTCCATCCTACCATTCCAAGTTCTAGGAGCTTGCTTCAAGCCATACAAGGCTTTCTTCAATCTGCACACATGTGACTCCCTGTCATGTGTTTCAAAACCGAGTGGCTGCTCCACATACACTTCCTCTTCGACTACACCATCCAAGAAGGCAGTCTTGACATCCATATGGTGTATCTTCCATTTCATCGCTGCAGCCAGGGCAAGTACCGATTTGATGGAAATGTACCTGGCTACAAGAGCAAAAGTTTCTTCATAGTCCATTCCCTCTTTCTGAGAGAAGCCACGAGCTACGAATCTTTCCTTGTATTTTTCTATGCTTCCATCTACAGCATGCTTGATCTTGTAAATCCATTTGGAGGTCACAACAGACTTCCCTTAAGGTCTTGGGACAACATCCCAAACATCATTCTTCATTATTGATTGGTATTCCTCGACCATGGCATCCTTCCATTCTTTCTTTTCCGCTACTTCTTCATAGTTGGAAGGTTCTTTGTTCATGATATCAGAGAGTAAAGCAACATAGCTGGTGTGAGATCTAGTTCTCTTCTTTGCTCCGTGTTCTTCTTTTGGAATGCCAAATCATTCTGCATCTTGAATGAGCTCTCTAGCCAATGCAGGTTTACTCTTGTGAGAGTTGTCCTCACGTGGTGGATCTATAGGTTGTTGTGGATCTTCAATTTCATGATCAACATCTAGAATTTCTTTAGTCAAGGTAGTGTCTTGAAATCTAGTTTCTTTGGGTTCTTCATAATCTTCAACAGGTGTCTTCCTTGATTTGATGAATGCTGAGTTTTCATCAAATGTTACATCCCTGCTGAAATCAATCTTCTTGAACCCTGGAAAATATATTCTGTAAGCCTCCGAGCTTTCACTGTAACCCATAAAGATACCCTTCTTTCTTGAAGGATCCAGCTTGGTCCTCTTTTCCTTTGGGACATGTGTATATACTGGACAACCAAATATTCTGAGATGTCTGACCTCGGGTTTCTTACCAGACAAGACCTCTTCTGGTGTCTTGTTGTTTAATATCTTGTGGGGTGTTCTGTTTTGCACATATATAGCTATCCTAGTTGCTTCTTCCCATAGATGCCTAGGTAGATCCTGGTCATGCAGCATTGCCCTTGTTGCTTCCATAATTGTGTGATTCTTTCTTTCTGCAACTCCATCTGTTGTGGATTGTAAGGAGCAGTCAACTCCCTCTTAATCCCTGAATCACTACATAACTTCTTGAAGTCACCTGAAGTGAATTCTCCACCATTGTTAGATCTGAATGTTTTGATCTTCTTATTAGTTTGGTTCTCCATCAAGGTTTTGAATTCCTTGAACTTATCAAACACTTCATCTTTGTTCTTCAAGAAGTAGATCCAAGTCTTCCTGGAAAAGTCATCAATGAAAGAGACATAGTAAACATACCCACTCAGAGAACTGGATGACATCGGACCACACACATTGGAGTGGATAATTTCCAAGATATCTTTTTCCTTTCTTTCACTGCTTGGAAATGCTTTCTTTATGTTCTTTCCTTTTGCACATCATTTGCAAACACATTCATGTTTGGTCTTGATTTCAGGAAAACCCTCTACAGCCTTTCTTGCAATTTGGAAGTGCCCTATAGTGCATATGAGACGGTCTTCTATGCCAAAGTTCACTTGGCTCCATGTAATCATGCACCATGGCATGTTCAGGTTGTCCCTTTAGTTTATACAATCCTCCCTCTTGCTCTCCAATCACTGTTGCATCATCTATGGTCTTTCCCTTTGGCCACATTAGAACTTGGCCATCCACAAATGCAACCCTCATACCTTTTGCATCCAATGCGGATATGGAGAGTAAGTTCCTCTTGATCCCAGGTACATAAAGAACTTCTTTCATCTTCAAAGACTTTCCAGAATCTAGGTTGTAGGAGGATTCCCCACTTCCTTTGATACAGTATTGATAATCATCCCCAAGTTTCACCTTGTGGGGTGATTCATGTTCAGATAGATTTACAAAAGATTCTTTAAACCCAGTCATGTGTTTTGAAGCCTCACTGTTAATAAGCCAATCATTAAAACCATGAGAGATAGTACCTATGAGAGCAGAGATTAGAACATAATCTTCTTCGCTTGATGAGTCATCATCATCACTTTCTGCTCTAGCCTTCTTCTTGGGAGGTTCATCATCCTCAGCAGCATGAGCATGGTACCTTCTTTTGTTGCCCTTCTTCTTCTTGTTGAAGTTGTTGTTGTCCTTCTTGTTCTTGGGACAATTTATGGAAATATGTCCCTTTTCATTACAAGTGAAGCATATTCTCCTTTCTTTATGGTGATGTGAATATTTCTTGAAGTGAGATGGCTCTCTCTTGGACTTCCCCTTCTTGGTGTGAGCTGTGAGAGCTTGATCTTCATTCCCCATCTTTTCTTCTCGTGCCACAATCCTTGCTTCTTCTTATGAACATTCTTCCCGTAGTATGCTGAAGGATACCAACATCTTTTTTGCACAGATTCCTTAGATAAAGGAGTCCCATGACCTGGGTAGGCCATTTAGAGTGGTCATGACAACTTCACCATTCTCCACCATGTCATCCACTACTTCTAGTTGTTCCTTGATTTGAGAGACCCTAGAAAAATAAGATTGAATGGATTCTCCATTCTGAAGTTTTACCCCTTTCAATTGGTTCCGCAGAGTTGTCTTCTGATTTATGTTCTTCCTTTCAAATAGCTTGGATAGGGACTCAAACATATCTTTGGGTGTCTTGGCTATGAAATACTTCCCTTCAAATAGTTCAAGGTTTTGAATTCCTTGAACTTATCAAATACTTCATCTTTGTTTTTCAAGAAGTAGACCCAAGTCTTCCTAGAGAAATAGTCAATGAAAGAGGCATAGTAAACATACCCACTTAGAGAACTAGATGACATAGGACCACACACATCAGAGTGGATGATTTCCAAGATTCCTTTTTCCTTGCTTTCACTGCTTGGAAATGCCTTCTTTATGTTCTTTCCTTTTGCACATCCTTTGCAAATACCTTCATGTTTGGTCTTGATTTCAGGAAGACCCTCTACCGCTTTGCTTGCAATTGGTATTGCTCTATAGTGAACATGAGCAAGCATTCTATGCCAAAGTTCACTTGGCTCCATGGATTCATGTACCATGGCATGTTCAGGTTGTCCCTTCAATTTATACAATCCTCCCTCCTACTCTAATCACCACTGCATCATCAATAGTTTTACCTTTTGGCCACATTAGGACTTGGCCATCTACAAATGCAACCCTCATTCCCTTTGCATCTAATGCAGAGATGGAGAGTAGGTTTTTCTTGAGCCCGGGTACAAATAACACATCTTTCATCTTCAAATACTTTCCAATGTCTAGGTTGTAGGGGACTTCCCCACTTCCTTTGATAGGGTATTGATAATCATCCCCAAGTTTCACCTTATGGGGTGATTCATGTTCAGATATATTTACAAAAGATTCTTTAAAACCAGTCATGTGTTTAGAAGCCCCACTGTCAATTAACCAATCATTACAACTATGAGAAATAGTACCTGTGAGAGCAGAGATTAGAACATACTCTTCTTCACTTGATGAGTCATCATCACTTTCTGCTATAGCCTTCTTCTTGGGAGGTTCATCATCCTCAGTAGCATGAGCATGATATCTCTTCTTGTTTCCCTTCTTCTTGTTGTTGTTGGAACCCTTTTTGTTCTTGGGACAATCTATAGCAAAGTGCCCCTTCTCATTACAGGTGAAGCATCTCAGATACTTCTTACCCTTTTGGTGATGGTGGTGAGAAGGTCTTTTGTTATGAGATGGCTCCTTCTTGAACTTACCTTTCTTGGTATGTGTTGTGAGAGCTTGATCTTCATTTACCATCTTTTCTTCTCGGGCCATGAGCCTAGCTTCTTCTTGAGAACATTCTTCCCACAGTCTGTTGAAGGAGATCAACTTCCTTCTTGCACAAATTCCTTGATTAAAGGAATCCCATGACCTGGGTAGGCCATTCAGAGTGGTCATGACAACTTCACCATTCTCCACCATTTCATCCACTGCTTCTAGTTGTTCCTTGATCTTAGAGACCCTAGAAAAATAAGATTGAATGGTTTCTCCATTCTAAAACTTTACCCCTTTCAATTGGTTCCGCAAGGTCATCTTCCGATTTATGTTCTTCCCTTCAAATAGCTTGGTCAGGGAATCAAACATCTCTTTGGGTGTCTTTAGAGATGACACATGTGGGATGAGATGGTCCTTGATAGAATCAACAATGATCCTCTTTTCCTTGACCAAGTTCTTCTTGTGGAGGGCTTTAGCCTCTTCTTCCTCTGGGATAGGCACCTCTTCCCTTATGTTAGAGTCCAACTCATTTTCTTCTAGGATTAACCCAATCCTATATTTCCATGCTCGTACGTTATCAGCCCCTTCAAGCTTATCCTCAAGCTTGGTGTGGTGAGACATATTAAATAGTACTTCAAATGGAAATAGAAAATATTTAGGTCTTAGCACTTGATTTGCTGAAAACTAGATCTAGTCCTGGATTAGGGTTTGTTAGAGAAACCCTAAAAATTCAAAATGTGAATTTCAACTTTCTGAAAGGATAGAAAGATGCTCCTTGATGAGCTAATCAAACTGGTGTATTCAGAATTTGAGATCTGCAAAGCTTCACCCTTCAGAACTGCCTTTTAGTCTTCCCGGGTTCACTCGGGAGGACCCTAAATTAGGGTTTGAGTTTCCCGGAGCTTCACCCAACCAAAAATCTTGATCCAAAGCTCTAAACTTTGATTTTTCCAAGGAGATTCTAGCTATGTCTTCAGATGTCAGAAATTCCTATTTTTGTGGAAACCTTAATTTTTAGGGCCAAAATTGAAAGTGCTCAGAACTAAATTCTGATTGGACAGAAAGATTCACCTTACTGAGGAGAGTCAATCTATCATATTTCTTTTCCAAAATCCGTGGAGATAAACCCTGGTTTCTGCCATTGCACAATGTCTTCTTCTCAGGTTAGCTTTGATACCATGTTAATTTTTTAGCATTAATTCAATATACTCTAGGATCTTTACTGAGAGAATAACATGTACAGTATATCAATGCATATCAATCATCATAAGATGCAAACATAAGAGACAATACACATACAAAGTTTTCGTGCGGAAAACCCTAAGGTGAAAAACCCCACAACTTCCTCAGAAATAGATAGAGTAATGATACAACCAAAGTACAACCCAAGTACACAGAGATAGTCTCCTCCTAGCAGCTGATCCTCCTACTCACATGTGCGCCACTTTCCAAGTGATGTAGAGTGAGATATGAAGTGATCAAAATAGAGATCGGGAGATCTCTATTTATACTTGTCCTGACTACCCAATAAATATATGAGGCCGACTTATCTAGCTTAGTACAATAACCCATGGTTAACTTAATCAGGGTCGACCCCACACATGGTGGTCTAATAATCCATCGGCAAGTTACGACACTTGCGACACTTTTCAATACAAATGACGACACTTCCTTATAGAGGAATAACACATCTCTATAGCAGTACAATATACATAGATGAAATACATTCCGAAGTTACATATACATCAAAATCCTCCCTCTCATAGCCAAAGATGTAGCTTCTGAACGACCCCAGTCGGAAGAAGAAGCCATTTTAAAAGCTCAGCAGTTCAACCTGATATATGCATATTCTGGATATTTATACACAATCTTACCTGACTCCCTGTGCGACGATCCATCCCAGAATGACACACCAAGGGCATCCCATGCCGCCGACGGTATTATCGGCTAGGTTATGGTTCAAAACAAACCTTTCACAATGATGAGTACAAACAATGCCCTAGACCTTTCTAGAGATACATCTCATTCTGGAGCTACAACTTCGTATGCTCCAGTAATGCACACCCACCACACTCATGGACCCTCATGTCCACCATAGTGTTACGGGAAAGCACCATCAGCTTATGCACCACCTCCATATTATAACCAGTAGGCCCATCATACTCTGGTTCACCCACAATCCCAATCGGCTTATTATCCTCAACAGGCAGCACCTCTTGCTCCAACACTTCTAGTAGCTCAAGGTTATCGATAACTGCGACATGCACCAGGTCCACTTTAGAACCCTCCCACTTACTACCCACCGCAGCCTGCTCCAGCACCTACATGACCTCAAAAACCACCTACTTCCCAAGGGCATGTATACGCACAACAAAACCAACCTCAAAACCATAACAACCAGCGTAATCAAGGAGTTCAATAGAATCGCGGAAGAGGATGAAACCGTGGAAATAACCAACAACAAAACTAAGGAATACAGCCACCTAATCCTCCCAATAACAATAATGTTGCTCCTGTAAATCAAAGCCATGATCGTCCACCAAAACAGGGAAAAAATCCTAGTTTGAGAACAAACCACCCGTGTTCCATATGCGGAGTCTACGGACATTACATGCATAATCGCCCCCATTTAGATCGAGCGCGTCAACTTTGGACCGACGACGCCCAAAGATAAGGACATGCTGCATAGCCAGCACCACCTCCTCAGCTGCAACCCATGATATTGCAAAATCCTCTACCCAACCAAGGAGTAGTAAACACTCATCCAATGGATCCCCCACAAGGATCCGTTGCATCACAGCAGCGAATTACCTATGTGGCAACTGATTACCAGCATACAAAGTCTAAAACTCACCATTTTCTAATGATGTCAACCTTCAAACTCGTCGAAATCAATACAACTCTGCCCCTGAGGCCACACCCACCAATCCATCTTCAAGTACCCTCCCAACTGATCAGCCACTTCGCATACCTAATATGCCCATGGACGGGGGTCCAAAAGCACCACTCTTCTCTTTACGACGAATCAACAACAACCCTAACGCTCATGCAACTTCAAACTATAACATTGTAGAAGACCTAGCCCAGTCCTCCACTGCTATGTCCACTCTAGAAATCCTAAAAACTTGTCCCGCACAGAGAAAATTGTTATTATCCTCCATTGGTGCCATAGACCCTAATGACTCCAATATGATGGATTTCGACTTAGACCAAGCCGAACCTCGTTTTCCTTCATCTCTAGCTTTTCAGGTTTCTATGTCCATTCGCAACTTCATCGTTCATCGATGCATAATCGATGAAGATGCCTCCACCTGCGTTATGTCGAATTTGGTCTGGAAGAAACTTGGATCCCCAATGCTACAACCATACACTACCACATTGCGATCTTACGATGGTCGTGCAGCTCAACCTCAGGGTCTGTTAGTGAATGTGCCCATACATCTTGGGGGAAAACTAGTTCTTATAGATATAGAGGTCATCAACGCCCAACTTGATTACAATCTCCTTCTGGGACGAAGCTACATGTATAAAATGAAATTTGTCGCTTCTTCCGTTTTCTGCCTCATGATGTTCCCCCACGAAGGACACATAGTCAAAATCGACCAGATAACATATTATGATCCCAATCCCCCTGCAGAGCCTAAAAATGTTCTTCCCATGATCGAACAACCCATTTAGAGTGCACCCACATCATTCGTCTCCTCAGTCAGACCCAGGATATATTTGGATACTCCCATGACAACCACTTTCCCATCTATCCCACCCACTCTCCGAATAACAGAAATATTTGATTTGTGCACCCTCTCACACAACACACAGCAGCATGCTCCACAACCTCAACCACTGCGACAACCACCCACAGTTCCTAGTCATATCGGAACAACACCGATTCACACTATCCCATTCTTATTTTCATTTTCAGGATTTGTCAGCATGCCAGTAATGGATACACTTAACCTCCCAGGGTTAACGTTAGGATTACCTGTACGGTACCTACCTACCCCAACCCCTCCATCGACACCTACCGTTATTTTACAACTGGTACAACCCATCAATATTTCGAACCATCCACCACCTAGCATACCGAACCTCTAAAACCATCCACCACCTGGTGTACCGAACACCCAAAACCATCCATCACCTGGTGTGCCGAACCCCCAAAACCAACCACTTCCAACAAGGGCCACTACATTAACATCTAGTTATGACCCCCCTCAATCCTGCCACAATGGGGGCATAGGTCCAAAAACCTACACCACTGGACTCATAACTCACACCCCCCTAGTGACCCCCAAATTAGCAAAGAATCCCCCAACAACCCATGTGCTCCCTAAGTGCTCTTTGTGCGACGATATAGCCCATGCTACCCATCAATGTCCACAACTACTGGCACTTCAAGAACACATGAATATGTTAGATGATGACACCAATGTTCTAGTTGTCAAACTGGAACTACCCCCTCAGGTTCGCAATAAATCATTGTGCACAAACCACCCTTGTGCGATATACGGCATCTATGGACATTATTCACATCACTGCCCCGATCTACCAGATTACAAATCAACACTATACGAATTGAATAATGCTAACCTAGAGATATCTCCCCCGCTCATTGAGGAAATATTCCCCCCAAAATCTTCCCGTTGAGAAGAAATCAATACCATTTACATGATTTCAACTACCTACAAGCCTGAACCAATTGATTTAATGACGCACTACTTCTGCACCGATGAGGAAATCCTAGAAACGCTTAAGGCACCGGACTACCCTTGGGATGATATGCACCATCGATCATACTTCATCCCTGAGGCATCTATGGAAACCATCTATCCGTTGAATCCAAAGACTTCTTACCAACCAAGGTTGATTGGTTAAAAGATCCTATCCCAGCTCCAAAAGCCTTTGAAGAAGGTAACATGGCCAACATTTCGCCAATCATAAAAATCGACATCTCCACCACCCTCGAAAAACCCGAGATTATCTTTCGACGCATCGTGCACTGAAAAGGAAACCCAAGCCTATAAGAAACTCTTCCAAGAATTTCAAGATGTATTCTCTTAATCTTATATCGAGATGTCTGGTCTTGATCCTACCATTGTAGAACATCACATAGACACTTGGCCCAACATATCATCGGTCCGCCAGAAACAACACCCCATTCACCCATCCAAGCTTCCAACTATCAAAGTAGAAATTGAGAAGCTTTGAGAAGCAGGTTTCATATACCTTATTGCATATACCACCTGGGTTTCAAACCCAGTACCAGTCAATAAAAAAGTAGGCACCATCCGCGTCTGTAATGACTTTCGTGACCTCAATCTAGCATGTCCCAAAGACAACTTCCCAACACCATTTATTGACCAACTAATTGATGCATGTGTGGGGCATGAGGTACTTTCTTTTATGGACAGTTTCTCCAGATACAACCAAATCAAAATCTGTAAAGAAGATCAATACAAGACCACTTTTACTACCCCATGGGGCACCTTCGCCTATCGCGTCATGCCTTTCAGTCTCAAGAACGCTAGAGCCACTTTCCAATGAGCCATGAATTATTGTTTTCACGACCTGAATAACATCATATTAGTTTATCTAGACGACCTCACGGCTCAATCTAAGAAATGATCTGACCATTTAGATGATCTTCGACAAGTCTTCTTGCGTTGTCGAAAATACAAAATCCGCTTGAACCCACTCAAGTGTGTCTTTTGTGTTTCAACAGGCCGTCTGTTGGGTTTCATCATTTCAGAAAAAGGGATCACCATCGACCCTCTAAAGGTCCAAGCCATTGTAGACCTACCATCACCTCGTACACTAAGACAATTGTAAAGCCTCCAGGGGAAGTCCAACTTCCTTCGTCGCTTTGTCCCAGATTACGCCACCATAGTACATGGTTTCCTCCATTTGCTATGCCTTCATACCTGCTTTGTATGGGATGACCAAGTAGAAGGAGCTTTCACAGACCTAAAGAAAGCACTTACAAGCGCCCCCTTGATTTCTCCTCCAGATTTCACAAGAGACTTTACCCTTTACATTTCGACATCAAATTACGTTGTTTCCAGAGTACTAGTCCAAGAAGACTCCGCTCGTCAAGAGCATGTCATTTACTATGTGAGCCAAACCTTATCAGGCCCACCAATGCGCTACCCACATGAAGAGAAAATCTCCCTCATCATCATCTTTTCAGTACAAAAGATGGGCCGTTATATTCTCCTAAGCCATACTACAGTTGTGGCAAATTCCAACCCAATGCTCTATCTCTTGAATCGCCGCCTTCTAAAAGGTCGTGTTGCCAAAAGGGTGATTATATTACAAGAATATGAACTGAATTTTAAAACCCCGAAGAGCACCAAAGCACTAGCACTCGCCCAACTCATTATGGACCTACCATCTTTGTCGTCATCACCAGCTATCCATACTGATATAATTGACGACCCTTGGTATGGTGAAATTTTGATATACCTCTTCCCACAGAAGTTTTGACCCAATATCGACTGTGACGGACACCATTGCATTCATCACCATGCCCCCTATTATCTCCTCTTGGATGATGTCCTCTATCGACGTCTCATCGACACAATCCTATGACAGTGCCTGTCCCAAGAAGATGCAGAACAAGTCCTTAATGACTGTCATAGCGGTGCCTGCGATGGCCACTTCTCTGGAATGGCCACTACCCAAAAGGTAATTCGCGCAGGTTATTTTTGGCCTTCATTATTCACTGATTGTATCACAATAGTCAATCATTTCCAAAACTGCTAGCTCTTTTCCCCCAAGGAAAGAACACCCCCCACCCCCCTTCATCCAGTCATCACCGTTGGACTTCATGGATTGCAATCCCGCATCAGCTGGCGGCCATAAACACATTATTGTGGATGTTGATTACTTTACCAAATGGGAAGAAGCCATGCCTACTTACAATTGCAAATCCGACACTGCAGCTCATTTTTTCCTCAACCATGTTATTGCTCTCTTCGGAGTACCAAAGTAACTCGTTTCATACCACGGCTCTCACTTTGAGGACTCCATTTGGTGATAATTCTCAACACTCCTTAAGTTTGAACATCATTTCTCCTCTGCCTACTACCCCCAAGGGAACGGCCAAGTCGAAGCGGTTAACAAAATTTTGAAGACCATCCTCCAGTGCACTGTCGACTGACATAAGTCCAATTGGCATCACATGCTTTTTCCTGCATTATAGGCTTACTGCACATCCACTAAAAATGCCACCAAATTTACCCCTTTCCATTTAGTTCATGGCATGGAATCTGTCCTCCCCATTGAGTGTCAGATACCGACATTACAAATTTTCGTAGGACTCCTCCCGGATACTTCACTAATTGAAGAACGCTTACTTCGTTTAGAGAAGGCCGATGAAGATCGCTGCACATCTCTCCAAACAATCAAAGCCGCAAAGAACAGATCTAAACTCCATTACGATAAACATGTTCACCCACGAGCATTTAGTGAAGAAGACCTGGTACTCGTTTACGACCAAGCCCATGATAAATCAGGAAAAGGAAAATTCGAGTCCATGTGGCAAGGTCCACACGTCATACACACTTGCCTTGCACATGGGGCATACATTTTGACCAATTCAGAAGGAAACCTCATGCACAACCCCCGTAATGGGTTGTACCTCAAACGATTCTATCCATAAAAATCTCCTGGACACCACAGTCCATATTGTACAGTTTTTTAATTTATTTTTTCACTGTAAACTTCCAAAACCTTACATTTTCATTTTTTCCTACATGAACACAGATGGATCCTGTTCCACTCTACCATATCAGCTTTGCCGATGGTCCAAGTCGTTGGTATCCAAATCTCGCTTCAGCATCTTGGGTAATTTATTCCCCTTTACATGAGTTGGTCCACCTCGACTGAGTGTGCATAGGTGCTGCCACAAACAACCAAGCTGAGTATGATGCCGTGACTAGTCTACTGGATGGTGCTCTCCATATGGGCATCAATCACCTTAGTGTTTTCCTGGACTCCCAACTTTTTGTTTTCCAGCTCAACAACTGTTACCAGGTACGTGATCCCTGTCTATTTGGAAAATTCCTGCGCATTAAACAAACGATTCAACACTTTGAATCCATTTCATTCAATCATGTCCCATGAAATCTAAACTGTGTAGAAGACCAAATGGCTAACAACATTCTAAATTGGCACATCAGCCAAAACATGTAGGACATCACAACATGCATCACATAGGTATCAAAAAATGAAATAAACAAACTAAATAAATCATCATAACATTCCATCCACATGCATAACATGTGCCTCCAAGGGCATACAAAAACAATAGTATTGCATCCACGTGCATTGAACATGCCTCCACGGGAAAACAAACAACATACAATTGCATCCATGTGCAACAAGAAATACAAGCAATTAGAAAGATGTGCATCCACATGCATACATGATTGTATAATCAAAATGCATCAATAGGCATAAATATATATGTCATCATATAGTCACAATGTCAAGAGTGCCCTCAGCACCCAAATATACAAAACTACACCAGCCGTACAAAATGTGTATCAACAAAATACATCCCCATATGCTCACCAGCATTTCGGGGCAGGTACAAGATAACCTAATCATCATGGTCACTAGGCTCCTCTGGCTCCTCCGGATCATACAGATCTCGAGCCCTCCTCTCAACTGTCACTACAGCTACTCTTCATAGGATTTATCTCCACTCACGGGGAGCATCGAAACAATGATCAAGAACATGTTGATATAGATCCCTCCAACCATCATCTAGTACATCCACTAGCAGTGCCTCCAAGGTATCATGTACGTCCTCTAGGGAATCATCTCGATGACGCAAAACTCCTCGTACACAAGGTGGGGGTGTTGCTACCGGTGGAGGTACCACTACCATCACCCGTCCCCTACGACCCATATGATCCACTAGAGGCCTCGGACCAACATCTGCCATGACCCACACTGAAACAAGTTAGTATCATATAAACATCTCTAGCTATACTCATAACAAAACATCTAAACATGATATAATAGAGAAATAAAAACAAAGTCGTACCATCTAACCCCCAAGCCTATCCCTAAGCTCAAGGCATCTCAGGGTCTCCCCAGAAGTCCATACCCTGATATGGATAGTCGTCAATCACAACGTGCATATACTCCCACTAATTGTACATCTCCGACAAGAAGAACCACCGAATGCAACCACCACCTCGAGGCATCATCTCCCCCCACTACACCATCTGTGGCTCACTCCTCAGTCCCTCTTGAACCGGCACACGTGGCTGCAAGGTAGGTACCTGCTCAAAAAAGAAACAACAGAGGAAAGAGGCATAACTAAACTCTCCTCCCTCCTACCTAACCTTGTTCAGCTCTCATTGAACACAGGCCAAAAACATCTGGCCCCAAGAAAAATAGGTCCCCGACAAGACACGGTGAACCATCATCATTTGCCCCCCCGACAAATGATGGGGCGCCTGTGCACCAAGCACCCGTAAAACACAACCCACCACCACCTGCATCTCCAGTTCTCGCAGATCTGAGATACTCAGTGTGCTGTTCTGCACACAGGCCCCTGGAAAGAAAAATATCTCAAGGAGATCCTCAATATCCATACCAGCCAAAATCCTGGGCTGGGTGTCCCCTATCTCTCCCAAATGAGGCAAACCAGTAAGGAAATATACATCAATCAAGGTAAGCTCCAGTCACTCAACCTGCACAATAAAAGCTACCTCCTCTGGGTCCTAGAAGTCAATCAACTTTTTCAGCAACTCCCTGACTGAACACATGAGAGGGATCTGAGCGAAATTCAGTAGTATGCCCAAAGCCAAGGCCACCCGTACATTTGGGCTCTCCCGAATATTTCCCATCAGTCCCTCATCAATCTCCCTCTCCCTCCATGATACCTACAGCCTCCTCAGCATCTTGCCAAAACAACACAAAAAAACTTAGAAAAATAAAACAATTCTTTTTTCCTAACCAAGCGATCCCCATCACGACTTTCGGACCCCTAGCCACGATGAACATTGCGGATTTCATCCCTCACAACTGCAATGATCATCACAGATTTTAACCCTCATAGCCACGATGTGCATCGCAGCTGTAAGCGCCCACAGTTGCGATGAACATCGCGGCTGTAATCATACACAACCGTGATGAACATCGCGGCTATAGGAACCCACAACCACAATGCGCATCGCGGCTGTCCAGCCCATACTTGTGATGTGCATTGTGGAAAAAGGCCCTAAACCTGCGATATTTCGTGTTGTCAAGCCAATGTGGAATATCGCAGTTTTTGAGACCCCGACGTGCACCAAAAAGTAAATAAATTGAAAGGCTAAGGCACATAGGCTTACCTGAAACTCGTAGAATGAAAAACCAACGGTCGAATCTCACACAAATCAAGAAAATGCTCTAACCCAACTAAATTACTTTGTGAAACTCAACAGTGAAAATGACACTTGTCACATTGGGTTCGCTTGCTATTTATAGAAATTTGACCAATTTTCAATCAACCATTTCTGCATCATATGACGTTCGTTTTTCAAACCATTGGTACTATTGGAATTAGTGCAACAAGAACTTCATGATAGTCCACTCCTTTTTTCGATTCCACCATGTCCCGTGTTAGGAATTTTTTACATGCCCCTCATCGCCTCGGTATGCGTGCCACATCGGTCATTCTCCATTTTTTACATTCTTTATATCATCGGATTCAGTTTTCCGCGCTCGTGATGATGCTTGAGAACATTTCTCGCTCTCACCTCCATATTTTTTCAGACATTTTTTCACACACTCGTCACCTCAGTTTGCGTGCCACATCGACCATTGCCCATTTTTTACGATATTTATATCGCTGGATTCAGTTTTGCACGCTCGTGACGATGCTCGAGGTCATTTCTCGCTCTCACCAACACCTTTTTTTCGGTATAATTTTATCCCTTTTTTGGGCCGAGCAATTCCTTTACGAAAAAGGCACTTAGGGAGTTTTTGTTAAGCTCTTTTCTGAATCCTAAAATAATGAAAAGATTGCCAAGCAATCTTGCTTCCTTTCATGCTCGCTAAAATTATCTAAAAGGGAATCTACCTGGTATAATTTTACCCCTTTTTCGGACCTTGTAGACTAATTACGAAAAAGGAATACTCTAGTCACATCGGCTAGAAGAGTTCTCCATTTGCATCATTTTATGATTTTTCGGGCCTTGGAGACTAACATACCAAAAAAAACACCAATGGAGTCTACTTATCGCTTTTAGACTTTCTAAAATTGAAAGAAAACCACGAGCAATTACTATCTTGGGCTCGTACAAATCCACAAGACGGTACTCCTCCACCAATTCAGAGTCTTCTTATCGTTTTCAGACTCCTTAAAAATGAAAGCACTCACGAGCATGAACAGTCCTGGGCTCACATAAATCCACAGGACAGTACCATTTCAGAGCACACTTTTATCCCTTCTTGGAGCTCATTAAAACTATGAAGAAGGACCCAACGATGCTTTTCGGTGCCACAACAGATCATGTCTACTTATATGGCAGCTTCCCCATTATGGTCGCCTTTGTTTAGAGTATTTTGTAGTATGTCACCCTGAGAGTCCCCCAACAAAATCCATCAGCTTTCCCCCCCATAGTCACTCTAGTCTGCAATACATACCCTTGATAAGCTAATATACCCACACCTAAAAGTTAATTTCCTATGCTGGCAGGTCAACCATGTCATGATGCTCTAAACAAAGGAAGTTTGAGTCCAGCCACACTATGACCTCAGTTATTCCCCATCGCCACAGTATGTCAGTCCTACCATCAGTACTATCACATTTCAGTTATACACCTCGCTCTCTTATCAAGGAAACATCATTTCCTTGGTAGTTGATGGTCTCCCTCTGTCGATGCCAACCAAATCTATTCCAGAGGATAGACCCAGAGGTCCCGGTACCTTGGACTCATCATCATTAGTGATGAGTGCCTATGGATAATTTTGAAAGGAGTCCTCAATGCTTCTCCAAATGATTGTTCCTCACATGCTCGAATTCAACACCTTTATCGCATCGTTGAGACTCGTACAGGGTATCGGTCATTCCAGTTATTCGTTTAAGACCTTGGATATCACCTGACTCTACCACATTTGAGAGTCTAATTGAGGAAAAAACCAGTTACATATTCCTATGGATATTCGGGTTGTGCTTGGCGATAGTTTTCAGATGAACCACAATTTTATACTCCATTTAGTATACAATCTTATATACTCCTCAGAAGTTTACTCACAGTCATTGAGTCCCTACAGATATTGGACACCTTCATATTTAGCAGTTCATCAACCCTTCTGATACCTTATTCAGAATGATTGTTGCTTTTTTCAAGTGTATCAGTTATTCAGATCAGTCATGGTATGACCATGAGTATGTCCCAGCATTATGTCCCCTCTAGACCATTATGATATACCAGTAGAATTTTATGTATTTTTTCAAGTCCCCCTTCGTGGGCCTAATTGTTATGTATATGTCTTGATACGAGCATGGGTATGCATGCCTCATCCACTATCAGAGATTATTCCTCATTCATTTTGAGGCCATGTATTTTTTTCATTTTTGCAGCTTGCAAGGGGTCATTGTTCCAGTCTCCAATCGGTCTCTTCTCTTCTCCAAGCACCAAGAAAAAGACAAAAGAACTATGATGTCTATCGGCCATATGATGAGCTCCTGCCCTCACACATCAGGGGGCAATCTGTTAATACCCAAAAAGTGCTCACTAGCTCATTCCCTATTCACATTACCCATTTGTCCACTTTTTCCACCACTTGAGCCTCTAAAACCTTCAAAAGGTCACCAAAAAGACCATAATACACGTTTTTCCCCTCAAAATATGTATTTTTCCCCAAAAAACCCTAAAAAAGGGTCCAAAATCCCCCAAAAATATTAAAAGGGAATAAAAATATAAAAAATATTCAAAAAAGGAAAAAGAGGGAAAAAGAGACCTAAACCATGTTGGTTAATACCATTAGTTTCCTTAAAACCATAATGGTATTCCCCATCACCAAAAACTATAAAAAGGTGATAGGGGCTCCTCACTATTCATCCACATTTCATCCTATCCTTATACTGCCAAATTCTGTTTGAGAGCCCTTGCCTCCCATTTTGTGTTTGAAGATCCCCATTAAAGCATTGGAGAAGAAGAGACCATTGGACATTGGAGCATCTCAACCTTCGAGCTGCTCAAAACTCACCATCCTCACCATTTGAGGTAATACAAAATCATATTTTTTAATTTCTCGTTTTTCTTATAGATCTTATTGCTTATGTTCTTAAATCTAGTTTTTTATTTCTTTGCACATGTTAATGTTAGATCAAATTACATTAGTTTTTACATATTTTGATTGAGACTGATGCTACTAGTTAGCAGGTGCATCCTTGCACATGCTTGTTTGAAAAACGAAGCAACAACTGTCAAATGGTTTCGTTTGTCGCAACCACCCTTTCCTATATCCATCGTGCTATTTCCCGACAAGGCCATCATCGGGAGCCGTTTATTTGTGTTTTCTTTTCATCCATGGCGGGGATAGATGGCCCATTTAACTCTCCGACCCTTTGCGTCGACGGGGTCCACCTTCTCTATCATATGTGCATCTTCATTATTGCATCGTCGTTGATTTGGTTATCTCTGCATTCGGAACCGCACATCCCCCACGACCTTGTCACTGTGGTATCACGTGCCTCTACAGTGGTTTCGCTTACCGCTTTTCCTCCCTCGCAACACGCTCCCCGGCTGACATCTGTCCGAAGACATCACCCATCGTGACCACTAATGTGACTAACCTTTGTGCCTTTTGGCCACACGAGCATTAATGTGGGCCGTTAATCTTATGCATGCGCTCAATCAATAGTGTATTTCCCATCTGTGGTTAATCTATGTAAGATTTGGCTATCGGACTTGGGACTTAAGGTTATTTGATTGTTCAAAGGGCCCTTTAAGACATTTCTTCACAAATTTCCCTATGGTGCACCATATTTTCCCTTTCTACACCAATTGTTCATACTTCAGCTTCTAACCATGGAGAAAGAAAGTGACCTCGGGCCTTTACCAGGTAATATTTCTAATCCTCCACCTTTCATTTTCGATATTTATGCTGTAGAAAACTCAGGTGCTAATAGGTCCATACATTATTCTTTGACAGATTGGTGACAACGATTTCTAGCTCGACATTGCTACATGCCTGGTTCTGCATCTAGTATTTATACACTATTACATATGGGCGGATTGTTCCATGCAATATTTCCACGTTTTCAACATTCGTGGGTTAAAAAAATGAATTTTAATATTTTTTTTCACAAGGCAGAAAAACTGTGGAAATATCCACGATTTTTAATGTTCCACGAAATTTCGTCCCTGTATCGACGCAATTTCTAGGTTTCACTTTTCGTTGCAATATAGACGAAGCTCAAGCTATATATACTACATCCTCTAACCATTATTTACTCATTTGCGATAGTTGTGACACATTGAGCGTGGATTTTGAACTTGCGGGGTGATTATTTGAGCTTGGATATTCTACATAGCTATGATTTTGAACTTGCAAGGTTAGTAATTTATATTTTTTTGTCTATATTTTATAAGGGTTAGAATTTAATATTTTCTGAATAATGAGGCTTAGGTGTTAACTTGCTATTTTGCCTTTCTAATATTTTTTTCAAGAACTTGCTATCATTTTCATTTGCCTCATTTTAACTTTTCTCTCATGCATCAATTTGGGGTATTTGTCAATCTCTTATAAGTGTTTGTACTAAATACAATTGACATATGGAGGGGATATTCTTGAATTCCATTGTATGATATCATGAATATCCCCATGCATTTAAGATAATGACCACGTGGAGTGGATAATCTAGGTATGTTGATTTCCATGCAAGACTATTTTCCTTTCTTTAGTTAGATTCAAATATTTGATTTATTTTTCTTTTCATGAAATACATATCTCAAGGAAACTCATTAAGCACTTTTATTCTAAGGATGGTACCCAAGGTAAATCGAATTTCATAAAAGATTGAGGATTTGTGAACACAAGGTTAAAGGACGTTAATACAATATAATCATTTAAAAGCTTAACATGTCACTTAAGGGAATTGAACTTAGGTAGGGAGGATAACACATTATCACATGTTTTCATACATGGGCGTCTCATACTTCAATTTGGTATCTAGCTAGGTTGTGACCTTAAAATTAGATATTAACATTTTTTATTATTATTATAAATCAAATTTGTCCATGAAGTATGAACCATAATCAAAGATTTTACCACACTCTACTTGATAAATAAACTTCACTAGAAAATATCATCGAACACATAAAGTTATCTCCATAAGGTTAATTAGAGTTGATCCTTTGGTATTCAGTGTTGGATCTCCCTTGGTGTTGGCCATTTGCTCTAGCAATCCCTTATCTTTTCATTGTTGGCTTCCTTTTTTTCACCAATATTTTATATAAAGGGAAATTCATGGGCTTCAACTATGATTCCGATTCTCAAAATTCATGGCTTTTATTTTTAACTATTGTTTCCTTGGAAAACTATCAACAAATGATTTGAAATCTCGATTCCATCTCTCATGACCAGAATGTTGAATCCATCTCTCTTTAACATAATGCCCAATTAGTATACAACAACTTTTATAGGATCTTCACATCACTTCAACACTGTGCTTTAATGGTTGTGATTAGAAATATCTTCTCCAACCCCTAGTTGAAATCAATGCCAACAAAACCCATTATTGGTAGTCTACACAATAAAATTTTATGGAACTAATACATACAAAATATCAACTATGTTGTACTGATCAAATACCCACAAAAGGTCATTATAAAATGGTTGTGGCAAGCAAATTCATGGAAATGCTATTTTAAGTCCAACATACTTCTAGCTTAGGAATTGCATCACCTTGTCAAATCTAGATTCTAATTAAATATTTTAGGGTGACAAGTTGATTTTCATGGTAAATAACATTCATTCTTGTACTAAAGTCATTTTTTTAATTAAAATAAGTGGTACTGGGAACAAAAAATAAGGTGACATAAAGTAAAAATATGCCAAAGAAAAGGTAATGTTGGAGTATATATGCACATAAAACACCTAAATGTTGGCCATGTGGCCACCCTTTGAAGTTTGGATGATCAACCCATTTCTACATGCTTCATCCACTTTCCAAATATTTATATAATAATCCTATCCATGTATCATTTTAGTGAAGTACCTAAAATATTAGTCCATAATATTCATGCTCAATATATTAAGAATCGTCCAGAACACCTTATAACCTTTATTGCAAATTCCATTTTCCAATGTAAAAAGTGGCTGAATTTATCCTCTTAAGGAGAATGCAAAAAATCAGCAAAAATGTAACCTAAGCTAAACTATTGTTTTAAAGTAAATCCTAAAGTCAGTTTCTAAGTCTAAATTAACCTATTGTACTTTCTTAATGAAAGTATCCTATTTTTAGTTCTGTTTTTTTATTTCTCACTAAAGAACTTTCCAAAACAAATTAAACAAACTAAATCTAATTGAAACCTATTTAACAACTTCTAAAAATTAATCTGAAAATTTAATACTACACTAATTAACTATTCTATCCTAACCTATCCTATCCCAGCTGAGAGAAAGTTTAATAAACTAAATTCAACTACCTATTGATGATAGATAAATCTGAAAAGAAATAATGCCAAATCAATGACAAAAATCAACAAAATTGAAATTATAACACTTTAAGATTTTATAATATTTATGAGAAAATATTAATGAAATAATAAAATAACTTCATTCATCTTCCATCATAATTTATCAACAGACAATTGGAATTCAATCAGTTAAATGTTTGAATAATAATGATAATTAACCAAATATGTATTAAAATATTTGTCAAAACACAAATATTTTAATTAATCAACTAAGAAATAATAATATTAGTATCGTTTATTTACCAAGGATAACCTAAATGAATAAAAGATATGATATTTAAACATCAAACATAAAAATGATTAATTAGAGCAAGTTTACAGATTTATATAAAATTCATAACCAAGCATGAAAAATATATTATTAAACTTAGAAAGCCAAATACCAAACTTATATTTATATGTGTATATATATGTGTTTTAGAAAACAACAATCACAAATGATACCAGTTTCATGAAAGAGTGCTTCTGAGAAATCCAGGAAAGAGATAACAAGTGTAAAATTTAAAATCTTAGTATAAGTATTTACGTACAAAATCCAACCCCTTGTACAACAATATTCATAGTTTTTATAACAAAACCTAATAACTACATCCCTAAATTCTATACAACTACCAACTAAAACTAGATTTTAAAATCTATTATCTATCGAACATCTGGAACCTATTTACAATCGTCTTAACTTAAGACAATCTTCAGCAAAAAGAAAAAAGCAAAAAACTTGAAACAACTTCAGCACCTGGTGGCACAATATTAATGTAGAAAACATCATCAAAGGATCGAAATCCCCTTCAGCTATGACACCTGTAATCAACCAATTAATAGAATATAAGTTTCATTAAAAATAACCAATAGGAACAAATATAATTAAATGATAAGCAATGCATGTAGAATTTGTGATTCTACAAGCATGCTATTTACCCGTTGATATACAAAATATAACAACCATTAGTGATTTTAATTGGAAACCTATATCCTAGCAGCTCGATGGGCTTCTGATAACTTGGCCTTCAATTAGACAATTTTAATTTTATAACCTCTTTCTTGTTCCAACATTTTCTGATTACTAGCTACTAAAGATTTGTTTTCAGTCTTGAAGTTTGTCTTCTTGACTTTTATTTGTTCCCATTGGCTGATCCAAGATAATAGTTCAGATATTTGACTCTATATCTCATCCTTCAAAATTTTAGAGTTTGATTTGGATTTTTCAAGCTTCTTTTTCAATTGAGCAAGCTGTTGTTTCAATTTTATGGCTTTTGTAATACTTCTCAATGTTTGATGATGAGATGATGAGCCATCTATGAATGAATGTTCTTTCTTACTATCAGCACCATCATATTGATCGGATGAATGAATCTCATCACCACTTTCATCTCCAGGACGTACCACGGGATCACCAATTTCAATCCTCTATTCTTGCAAAGGAATTTACATGGGAACCTGATCCTCCTGCTCACTAAAAATTTCAATTACCGAGGGTTCTTCGTGTTGCAGCAGGGTTACAGGTACAGACATAGACACCATAATGCGCGTAAAACAACACAAAACTTCTAAAGTTAACTTCTTTTGTTCCAAATTAGATGTTTCAACATAACAAACATTTGCTAACTCTTCAAGCTTTTGTACAGGTTCATCATAATGTTTGCTAGAGGTGGGTAAATTAACTAGGACTTCAGGACTAGCAATACTAGATTGTTTTGTAATTTTTTCAACATCTTTCAACCCTGCATCTATTTTCACTGATGTATTGAAACATCTAGGAAGTGGAACTAGGTTATCCTTAGCATTCAAAGAGTTATGCTCTATGACAGTCGCAAAGCAGATATCAATATTCATAGACGCAATTTTTTTTTTAACTCTTCGTCCTCTGTCACAGCCTTACCAATATCATTGAATTCAAGGTTTGATGAAGCCCTATGCTTTTTACGAGTCTTAGGACGTAGGGTTGGCCAGTATTGTGTCGGCCCAAAATCGTTCCCAGCCAATATTTCATCCCAATACTTACCCACGAGAGACAACTGATGTTGGACCAAAATTTTAAGTAAACCATGATGGAATAAACTCCTCTCAGGATCACCTATCGTGCTTTGAACTTCGTTTGCCATTTTCTTCAGACTTTGAAGAAAGAAAAAGGGAAGATTCATTTTAAAACCCTTCAATGCCAGTAATAAACGGAGATGGTAATAATGAACATGAGAAAGACAACCATCACAGGAAATATATTTGACTAAAATTTCATAATGCATTCGCCACTCAGGTTTTAGAAATTTTGCAGAAACCCCATACGTTAAATTCGATTCAGCGGGTAATGGTAAAAGTGGGGACTTTCATTGCTTTTTATTGATCTTACTTCCTTTAAACCATCTCTCACCTATCTGGGAAGATTTGTTGCCTTAGAAATATTGTCCTCAGTAACCATAAGCTAAAACCCCCCAATTTAAGCTACATCATCCTTCAAACTGAAAGCGAACTGTCTCGTTACTTCGATATTGTGACCACTAAAACGCCAAAAGAAAGACCCCCAGCCTATCTTATCGAACAGGGCAGCGTACTCAGGATCATCCTAAACCATCTTAGGGCCTAAAACTTCAAACCGGCTTAGAGGAGCCATTTGCTCAATTACAGGGTTTTCGTTTAGCAGAGAATGAAACGATGTCGTGAAAATAGAGGGTATAGGAATGGATGAATATACATACATGAAAAAACCATCATGTGACTCATGCAAAGGCTGAAGAACAACCCTAAACTAGATTTTACGTGTGACAAACCCACCATCAAAATCATCGCATGTATCTATTAAACAAATATTGATCTAACCCAAAATCATTACTAAATGTGATATCGATATTTGAACAAGATGCAGTTAGCCTTTGTTCAGGGTAATCATTTCATATCAATGTCAATCGAACAGGTTTTTAATATATCATATCAATTCATATCTTGCAGGAGACATATCATCACCAATTTTGCATGAAGAAAGTGTACGTGGACTCTAGTCGTACTGTTTTGACCTGGATGATATGAAACTCCATATTGCAAACAATCATGACTCCTAGGGTTCCATGAAATCAATGATCAATAATTCAAATTTTTACAAATCATGGATTAAAAACCATAACTCATATATGTAATGTATTCGGGACCAATATCAATTAATAATTTCGATAATTCATATTTGAGATGTTCAAATGATAATTAAAATCATCATATGATCTGCCATGAATATTGATCAAATAGAACAATCATCAAAAGCTAGAGTCTTGAAGGAAATCCGAAGGGATGCATGAAAATAAACCTAAGTCATTGAAACTCATATATACAATGCTAAGTTTTTATTTTTTTACAAAGATTCAAACATGGATTACAATATGACCATATAAATATTTACTAAGGGTTAAATATATTATAGAATAAATTAATTAAGCCAATCAAATCACACATAAAAATTCGTCATAGAAATCATGTTTTTTATCAAAATATCAGAAATGAAAATCAAAAGAAATGTTCATGGAAGATAAGAAATGTTAGATCAATTCTAATTACTATTATTATTATCATCATCCTCCTCCACTACAATACTTGTAATTATTGTGTTTGTAAGGATTTTTTTGACTTGTCTTGCTTGTGATTATTGTGTTTGGGATGCTTCTTAAATAAGATCACTAATTAATTTTGGATTGGACCTTGTTGATAATTTTTTCATGTAAATATCATTGCTTCATAACCAACCCTGAATGTTCTTAAACTTGGTAATAATGTTCTCATACAACCTTATCACAACATCTCTCAATTTGAAAGGAAATTTTAGCTCTTGTAATCAATTCCAAAGGTCAGTTATAGGAACCATGTCAAATTATTTTCTAAAGTCAACGAAGAAACACAAGAGATTTTTTATTTATTAAAAAAGTCCTCTGCAATGAACCTAATTATAACAAGGTGGTCCATAATTGAGTGATAGATCCTAAATACTACGTAAGATGGTACATTGGAAGTATATATTACTTTATTCCTCATGTTTTTCTTTATAAATATATAAATTGGATTATAATATACTGTATTTAGAAATATACTTATAATATCTAATGTAATTGACAAGTTATTGTTTGGTATGGTGTAGGTAAGACAATTACTTGTACCGCTACAAGGATTTGTCACTATGAATGAAAATGCAAGGAAGCTTGCTCAGTTTAGAGCTGCATTAGAGGCGAGAGGAGATGGAAAATGTTATTGTCCTTGCTCTGATTGCAGGGGCTTGCAAAAAAGAAGACTTTTAATAACAACAGCTGAAAGACATTGTAGGGAGAAGGGGCACGCCAAAGGGGGTTATGAATATCATCCCCTGGTAAAAGGTCGTTATTCAATTTTTAATATATTCACTGTAATATTCATCATGTCATGAATGTAAGTAAAATGTCTTATTTTTTTACTATATTATGTTCTATACATACTAATGTTTCTACATTGTTTGTAAAATTATAGACAATGCCCCCAAAATGTCGCCCTCCAGAGAGTTATTTGCCAAGTACTAGCAGAAATACTCATTCACATCCTGACGAACTTCTATATCAAAATATTGAAGATGATCAAGTAGTTATTTCTAATGATCTGGATGTAGATAACAATATTAGTGATACAAATCAGGAATATGAGATACATAGATTGATCCAAGACACATTTTCTCCAATGGATGAGGAAAAACAGGATGATAGTCATGATTTTGATCCTCTACTCGAGAAGTCACGTCAACCTCTTTATGAAGTCTCAAAAACAAATCTTCTATATGCTATATTGTTGTTAGTGAACTTGAAGGTTTTGAATGGTTTATCAAACACCTGTATGACACAAATACTGAGGTATGTAATTTGTTAATTATTTTTGTCTGCATGTTCACAATATCTATAGAAAGGGTTGGCTTTTTTCCTATATTATTGCTATTTTGATCTAATTTGTAAATTTTGGATGCGATATTGATGATTAATATTGTTTTCATTGATTTATTATGTTGAATTTTGTAGATTGTTAGGTGAATTTCTATTACCAACCTCAAATATTTTACCATGCACATATCGAGAGATATATGTCATTATGAAAGCATTTGGAATGGAGTATCAAGCTATTGATGCATGTCCTAATGATCATATCATATACTGACAAAGTGTTCTCAGACACATAACTTTATTAATGAAGAAGGAAAATTACATCACAGAGATGTGAGGGCTAAATCCCGAAAGATTACCTCACATAGAAAACTCGATGGATTTAAATATCCAAAGAGTAACAACTAATTTACCGTTACCAAAACTAACTAAGGGACACCTCACATAATCACGTGAGTGTGTAGATGCCCTTTTACATTTATTAAACTAAACTTCTATTTACTACATTTTTGGATCATAATTCCTAACAATCCCCCCTTTGATCCAAAAATTCTTTTGAACAAATACCAAGTTCATTTCTAAACTTATCAAATTTGACCCTTCCAAGAGATTTTGTAAAAATATCTGCAGTTTGATCTTCTGATGGACAATACTTTGGCTTGATGATTTGTTTGACGACGAGAGCCCGAATGTAATGATACTTAGTATCCACATGCTTAGTTTTTGAATGAAAAACAGGATTTTTGGCTAACTTGATTGCTGACTGATTATCAATAAATAATGAAGTTGCTTCTTTCTGATCAACTTTGAGATCTTGCAAAATCCTTCTTAACCAAACTATCTCACAAGCAGCTTCCCAAGCTGAAATATATTCTGCTTCTGCTGTAGAATTTGCAATTGTATCCTGCTTTTTACAACTCCATGCCACTGCAGCTGATCCCATATTCATTAAGTAACCTGAAGTAGATGCCCTGTCATCAACATCTCTAGCAAAATCCGCATCTGAATAGCCAACAAGTTTGAAATTTTTGTTTCTTTTAAACTCAAGTCCAAAATCCTTTGTTCCTTGAAGATACCTTAACACCCTTTTTGCTGCATTCCAATGACTTTCTCTAGGTTCCTGCATATATCTGGAAAGTATGCTAACTGCATAAGATAGATCAGGACGAGTATTCATCAAGTAAATCAAACATCCAATTAACTGTCTATATCCAGTACAATTTACAAGTTCCCCCCCTTCAAACTTAGAAAGTTTTAAATTTTGTTCCATGGGAGTAATCGCTGGTTTACATTCCTCCATTCCAAACTTCTTCAATAATCCAGATATGTACTTAGCTTGAGAAATAAATATACTTCCTTCCTGCTGCTTTACTTCAACTCCAAGATAGTAATGAAGTAAACCCAAGTCTGTCATTTCAAAACCTGTTTGAAGTTCTTTCTTAACCTGAAATATATGATCATTATTGTTACCTGTTATGAGCAAATCATCAACATACATAACCAAGATGACTAAGTTGTTTTCCTGGATTCGAACATACAAAGTATCATCTGACTCACTACGAAGAAAACCAACTTTCTGTAGATAGGCATCCATTTTTGCATACCAAGCTCTGGGAGCCTGTTTCAATCCATACAATGCCTTAACCAGTTTACAAACTTGATTTTCTTTCCCTGGAACCTCAAAACCAGGAGGTTGAGTCATATAAACATCCTCTTGTAGATCACCGTTTAAAAATGCACTTTTTACATCCATTTGATGCACTTTCCATCCATTTTGTGCAGCTAAAGCTAGCACAATCCTGATAGTATTCCATTTCGCTGTTGGAGCAAAAGTTTCTTCATAATCAATCCCTTCTTTCTGAGCAAAACCCTTTGCCACCAATCTTGCCTTATATTTATCAATATCTCCATTTGCTTTGTACTTAATTCTGTAAACCCACTTACAACCAATGGGTTTAACATCATGTGGACAATCAACTATTTTCCAAGTCTGATTCTTCATTACTGCATCATACTCACTTTGCATGGCCATTTTCCATTCATCATACTCAACTGCTTCGTTAAAAGTAGTTGGTTCAACAACTGAAAGAGCAAAATTTGAATCCGTATTAGAACTCCTTGTACTTGTTTTGCCTTTTTCATCAGACTTAACATCCTGAAGTAACTTAGTTGCCCATTTTGGTTTCTTCTTTTCAATGGTAACTTGATTTGAATCATCCAAGTTAACTTGTGAAGAATTCAAAGTATCTTCAACCTGTTCATCATCCTGTACTTCTGAAGTGAGATCAAACCATTGTTCATTCCTTGTCTTATTTAAGTGTTGCATCCTTAATTGTTCCTTAGTTACTTTTTCCTCTAAGTGACTAAGTTGTTTATCAACCTCTTCTACACTTAAACTTTCAGTTTCATCAAAAATCACATCCCTGCTGACAATAAACTTTCCATCTGACAGAAGCCTATACCCCTTTTTTTCATGAGAATAACCAATCAATATGCACTTAACACTTCGAGACTCTAACTTCTTTCGTTTTTCTTTTGGGACAAGTGCATAACAAACTGAACCAAAAACTTTCAAATGTTTGACCATAGGTTTGAATCCATACCAAGCCTCAAAAGGAGTTATTCCATCAAGTGATGATGAAGGAGATCGATTCCTCAAATAAACTGCTGTATGAACTGCTTCTGCCCAATAACATGATTTCAACCCTTTGAAAAATAACATTGCTCTAGCCATGCCCAATAAAGTCTGATTCATCCTTTCTGATACTCCATTTTGCTGTGGAGTATAAAAATTGGTCAACTGTCTTTTAATTCCTTTTTCCTGACAATAAGTCAAAAAATGATTTGATGTAAACTCACCACCATTATCAGTTCTCAAAGTAGCAATCTTTTCCTTTGTTGCTGTTTCAACCAAATTTTGAAATGACTGAAACTTTTCAAACACTTCTGATTTTTCCTTCAAAAAATACACCCAAACCATTCTGCTAAAATCATCAATAAACAACAAAAAATATTTACAACCACCAAGTGAAGTTTCCAAAGGACCACAAACATCACTATGAATAAGCTGTAATCTCCTTGTTGCTCTCCAAGTGCTTTTTGAAAAAGCTATCCTTCTCTGTTTGCCATAAATGCAAGCTTCACACTTTGCATTTTCCTTCCGAAAAGTAGGCAACCCCTTTACCATTCCTTGTTTTTGAAGCTGTACAAGACTATCAACATTCAAGTGCCCAAAACGAATGTGCCACAAGCGGATAGGTGAAACATCAGTTTCAACTAAACCTGCAAATTCCTTCAAATGTTCCTGTGACCTAGGAATGACTGTTCCCTTCATCCTAAGAAGCTTTCCGTCTTCATAACCTGTCATAACTGTTTTGTATGCATCCTTTGTTGAATTAACAAAAAGGATACCACCTTCCATTACAACTTGATGTCCTAATTGACGAATGACAACTAAAGACAACAAATTTTTCTTAAATGTAGGCACATACCAAACATTAGAAATCAATCTTTCTCCAATTCCAGGCAAATCAACCTTAACTGTTCCTTTTCCTTGTGGTAAATGAATAGAATCATCTGCAAGAAAAATTGAATTTAAATGACAATCTTCATAACTCCAAAAGAAATCTTTCCTATATGTCATATGCTGAGTAGCCCCTGTATCCATAATCCAAGCATCTTCAAAATCATTTTTGAAACAAGAAGAAGACTGAACAAAATTCACTGATTCCAACTGATGAACTTGAACAAAATCCATTGATTCTGATTGTCCAAGTGCTGTAAAGACATATTCACAATTTTCACTATCGTCTGCATGAGCATAATGTGCTGATGAAGATTCTTTAGATTCTCTTTCTTTGAGAATTTTTTCAAATGGAACTCTACAATCTGAAGCATAATGTCCAACTCTATTACAACGAAAACATGTGACCTGTTTATTAGCTCTTCCTCTTCCAGAGACCTGTTGGTTACCTGAACCTCTGCCTCTTCCAGAAAACTGTGACTGTGTACTTTCAGAACCTCTTCCTTGATTTCTTCCTCTTCCTCTTCCGCGGCCTCTTCCTCTTCCAAAACCCTGACCACGACCTCTATTTGAATTTTGAAAAGCTTTCTGATCATGGCCTCTTTGATGATTACCTGGAGATTGTTTGCTAGTACTTGCAACCAAAACATGTTCTCCTGTTTGCTTTGTTTTACCAAAAATCTTTTCATGTGTGGCAAGTAATTCACTTAGTTCATCAAAAGAAACGGTATCCAATTTATTTGTAATTTGTAAAGTTTCCAAAAAATGCTTATATGTCTCAGGCAATCCTGCGATCAAAATGGTCACCATCATGCTGTCTTCAATTTTATCAAAACCAGCTCTTGAAATTTCTTGTTTGATATTTTTTAATCTAGAAATGTACTCCATGACATCACCTCCTGAAGACAATTTTTGTTGAAACAACTTCAATTGAAGATCAATTTTCTTAGCTTCACTTTGAGAATCAAATAAATCTTTCAATGTCTTCCAAGCTGACCATGCATCAGGACTATTTTCAATATGCACATAAATATCATCAGAAACAGTACTGTGAATCAATGCTAAGGCCTTCTCATCTTTTACTTCCCATTTTGCAAGCTGATCATGATTAGTTGGTTTGATAGGTTTAGCATTACAGAAACCCTTCCACAATTCATTGTAAATAAGAGTGCTTTGAATATGACGACTCCAAACTTTATAATTTTTGGATCCTTCCAACTTGTCAGATTCATTAAAAAGACTTATAACTTTAGACATTGTAAAAACACCTTATAACTCCAGAAGATGTGTATTATGCAAATCTTATAACTCCAAGCATTAAAGAAAGCACCTTATATCACCAGAAGAAGTAAACAATCGCCTTATATCATCAATGGAAGATTTTATGCAAAAATATCACCACCAATATGAAAAGAAAATTACTCATCAACAAGAGTCACCATGAAAGAAATGCTGCGAAACACCACACACCATGCAAAAGAAAGCTATAGGGGCTTGGCCTTGACCCACTTATAGCCTCAAGAAAAGAATTTGATAGAGCTTCACTTTGCTCTAATCAAACCTTGAGTGAAAATACAAATCCTCCTTATGACACCAACAATGCTCCTTATTACTCCAATGCCCAATAAAAAAATTACACCTTATCACTCCAAAAAATAACAAATCGTTATAGGTGAATTGGAAAGGTACAATATTGTTGAGTGGGAGGTCACAAGATCTAGTCCCATCAACTTTAGAAATAACTTCTTCTTTTTTAAGGTTATTTCTCCACTTTTTTTTTTTTTTTTTAATATTAAAAAAAAATCTCCAAAATGAATAATAATGATTCACTTTTCAAAAAATATTACATAAACATTGAATTAAATAAAAAGTGAAAAAATAAGCCAGATTCAAATTCAAAGCCGAGCGTTATAATTCTTCTTCAATTCTTCTTCATTTCTGTTCTGCTGTTTGTTGTCGTACACCAGGAATAGAAGCACTTGCTTAAACAAGAAATCGAATTGATTACAGGAATAGGAGCACTCTGCTCTCTTTCACGCAGGCTGCTCTCCTTGCTGCCTCTTCCACCACCACGGTCGGGTATGAACTCGATTCTGCTGCACCGATCTAGCAAAAGGCAATCTACCACACAATCTCCTCTAGCACTGCACGAGATTCACCTTAGACTCAGCAGACTCTTCCTTCATGCGGGCTCCCACGCATTCCGGTAACTCTCTGTCAGCAGGCTCACGGCTCTTCTCGTCGTCTCACGAACCACAGGTCTCACTGAACTCAGACTTTAAATAACTCTTCCCTCGGCACGGCTCTTCTCCACAGCCTTCACGCGAACTTCTCCACGAAATGATGACTCTCTTCCTGCGATTTGGGTATGGCAACTCTCTTCCTGCGATTTGGGTATCTGCAGAGCGCCCAGGTGACTCCTCCACGAAATGATGATTCTCTTCCTGCGCGATTTGGGTATGGCAACTCTCTTCACGAAATGATGATCTGGTGCATCTCTCTCTTCCTGAGCGACTCCCTCCACAAGCAACTCGTCTCAGATTTTTCTATTGTTTTGATACTGTAAGGACAGAAACCCTAACAGCCAGGGGCGTTCAAGACTTCCTCCACGAGCAACTCGTCTCTCTCTTCTTCCACAAGCGATTGCATCTCTTAGACACAGCGTTCCGGCACAGCAATGGCGTTCCTCTGTCTTCTCTTCAACAAAGCCACAACAAACACACGTGGCTCTATTGCTAACAGGTTCTGCTGCGAATATGGCAAGCAAACGAAGCTGGGCTGATCGTTTCAACACTTGCTGGTTTGTAGCACGTGATGGTACCGTAATACCAAACCGCTGTTATCAGAAGTTTGCAGCACGTGATCCCAGATCCCAACCGGAGAAATCGACCATCGACCATGAACATCCGATCTTGGATTTGAAAGCGAATAGTTGAAGGCGAATAGTGCTCTCCAGCAACGCTAGTGCTCTCACTCTATCAGCAGATCTCCAGCGAATTTGTTCATAATCATCTTTGAGAAGGTTTTAAATTTTACAAACTTGTGCCCGTCGATAAAACATATACTCAAAATTCAAAATTTATGAAGCTTTTATGACACAATGTGTCCATAACATACAACAGCAATGCCACTGTCCATACCCAATATCGGCTATGCTATCTCTCTCACCACAAAATTTTTATATAACCTTGCCTAAAAAAAAATATTTTACTCTCTCTAAGTAAAAAAATTCTGCAGAGATTCTTTTTTAGCCCAAAAGAATAGGAAGCAATAACTTACGGTTAAAATTTCGCTATTCCAAAACCTTGAAAGTCACCTTCTTCAAACAACCTTTAGCACCTTCCAACCAGGTTCCAATCAGACCAAGCTTCAACCGCTTTTCAACCGCGTGCTCTGATACCACTTTGACAAAGTGTTCTCAGACACATAACTTTATTAATGAAGAAGGAAAATTACATCACAGAGATGTGAGGGCTAAATCCCGAAAGATTACCTCACATAGAAAACTCGATGGATTTAAATATCCAAAGAGTAACAACTAATTTACCGTTACCAAAACTAACTAAGGGACACCTCACATAATCACGTGAGTGTGTAGATGCCCTTTTACATTTATTAAACTAAACTTCTATTTACTACATTTTTGGATCATAATTCCTAACATATACTATGGACAATATACATTAGAAAATGAATGCCCACAATGTCAAAAAAGTAGGTATTGAACCGATAAAGTGACAAAAAAGGTGCCTTAAAAAGTTCTTCATTATATTCCGATAATTCCACGTTTCCAGTGGTTGTTCAGGGGTCAAAGTATAGCACAGTTTATGGATTTCCATCCAAAGAACATAAGTCATGATGATGTTTTTCGAATGCTTGCAGATGGATCTACATTGAGGTACATCGAAGAAAAGTGGCCAATTTTTAAAGAATATTCTCGTAATGTTAAACTTTCTTTGGCAGCTAATGGTGTCAATCCATTTGGAGAGATGTTCTACCTACTCAGTGTGGCATGTTTTTGTTATAAACAATAACCTTCCTCCTTGGATGTCGATCAAGAGAGAGCACACAATGTTGGAAATGATTGTTCCAGGTATTTAATTAATATGTAATTTTTTACTTGAAAGTATGATCACTAAATATTTCATTGATTTGTTTCATGCATGATAATTATGTCTTTTATATATAACGACATATAGGCACTAAATATAATTAATCATGTATGTTGGACCAATTAGGCAAGTACCAGGTTAAAGATATGAACGTATATCTTGAGCCTCTTATCGATGAGTTGTTGAATTTATGGGATGGCATCACTATGTATGATATCTCTAGACCAATAGGGCAAAGATGATTTCAATTCCATGAAATACTTGCATTTACAATTCATGATGCTCCCGGGTTAACACATTTTTGTGGTATATTGTTACTTTCTTTTGTTGCTTAAATATATTTTATATATACGTTGATAATATCATGCATTATTTTAAATTTTAATTGTAATTTGATACACCAATTCATATATCTTGTAGGTCTTCAAACTAAGGGTAAATTTGCATGTCCAGTTTGCAGTCCCGGGATAAAATCTCATCGTTCAAGGAGTTTAGAAAAGGAAGTGTTCGATGAGTATAGTCACTTTCTACCTAAGAACCATACTTATCGAACCACAGACAAAGAAAAATTTAATGATAAAGAAGAGAATGGAAAAAAACCACGAAGAATGACACCTCACCTATGGAAGTTGAAATATAATAGAAACCGTCAAGGTATGCCAATTTTTTTTTGTACGGAATTATGTTCAACGCTATATGTTATACCTATATTGATTAATTAGTTTTAATTTGATTTTGTTGATGTTTCATGAATGTCGTTAAGGCACGAATGGGCTTCTACGAGGAATCAAAATTTACCCGATTCAATTCAGTAGGATGCCATACTACGAGCACCTGCAATAGTTCATCTGTTTGACACAATGCATATCGGGAAGAACATAACATAAATGTTATGGTGAATATTAGATGGAAGGACTGACAAAGAAAAATTGGAAAGATTTGTAGTGACATCCAAGAAGCTAATCACGCATTGCAAAGTGTGATCGTTAATTCTAATGGAGATGGCCGTCAACAAAATATTAGTCTTCCTTGGTGCTTGATGTAGCAACAGAGCAATATTGTAAAAGAGGTCATCAAAAAAATCAGTTTTCCGATGGGTTTTTCATCAAACATAAAGAATATCTTGACGAAAAAAGGTGATTTTGCTGGGGATAAAACACATGATTGGCATACATTCATTAAGGTAATTATGAGTCTATAATATATTTCATTATCGGTATGCACTATTTTATTAATTTTATTCTCTTATTTTGAAATAAATATTAATAATTATGTGTTTTTTGATACAGTATGTTCTACCTTTATCTCTCCCAGATGACTTTGACAACAACATAAAACATATTATTTATGTTCTTGGAAAATACATGAGGTAAGTAATGTTTTACTTGGAAAATGTACTTGGTCTGTGGTTTGTAGCGGAACTTATTGACATATTATGTTTTTCCCGCAAATATTATATATGCCTTGATATATTGTTTAATTACATCATTTGTAGGTGGCTTTCATCAAAAGAAATCCATAAAGAAGATATAACGCATTGGAAGAGAGAAATTCCTCGACTAATGTGTGAAATGCAACAGTATCTACCTCCAGCATTTTTCAATGCACAAGAACACTACCTCATACACCAAGTTGAGGAGATTGAATTATGTGGACCAGTACACACAAGATCGATGTGGATGGTGGAGAGGAAGTTGAATTCATTGAAGGATTTGGTTAGACAAAGAGCGAGTCCCAAGGGTTCTATGGTTGAAGGATATATGGTATATCAATGGATGGTGTACATTATTGAATATCTACCTAAATTAGCAGAAAATATGAATGTGCCTCGCATTTGGCATATTAACTCCATCAACAAATTTGAAGGGGAGGTCCTATTGGGGAGAGGTACATTGAGGACTGTGAAAGGTAATTATTATTATACGTTATTGAATTAATATGTTACACATTTATTTTTTCCAATTTTATATTATCATACTGTTTTTTAACTCTTTTTAATAATTATGCATTTTCAACTATATTATACTATGTGTCTTTAATCATATCTAATTAATGATATTGAATTGTTATTTTATCCTATAGTTGGTCGAGTGTGGGATGCTTTACATTTTTACATTGCAAACAACCTTGAATGGATGGAGCATTGGATAAAAGATTGTGAATAATTATTTGGTAGGTTATCATGGGAAGGGGTTAGTAACATGATTAAAACAGCTCATCGTCTTCGACTTCAAATTCCTGAACTTACGTCGCAAAGGGAAGTTGATTTAGCCTATGGTTTAAAAGATAAAAAGGCAAGTAAATTGTTTACCCACATTTTTCTAGTTACTTCGATCTATTTTTCCAACTACATTTCGTTTGTTTAAGTTTTCAATTATATTTACTAACTCCTATATGATGTTTATTAATTCACAATGTATTTTTAACCTGTTGTCAATGTTGCAGTTGAAACATCACAAGGCTATGTGGTGTAATGGTCATAAATTTCATATGAAAAAGTTGGATGATAATAGGAAAACCTCGGATTGTGGGATAACTGTAGTGTTTAAGGTCACCAATGTTTCCTCTAGAAGTGATAGATATCTAGAAGAAACCGAGAATAGGTACTATGGGAATTTGGAGGACATTATTGAGTTAGATTTTAATTCCTTTAAAATAGTTTTGTTTGAGGTGAAGTGGTACAGGCTACAGATGCATGAACGTGATCCTAAAAGAATTGTTATTGAGCATGCTAATGGATTTACCATGGTTAATACAAAGGAATTTGAACCAGGTATAGAGCCTTATGTTCTTCCAAGTCAATGTGAGCAAATCTACTACTTTGATGTACCAGGTAAAGCAGGTTGGTCATATGTTGTTCGATACAATCCAAGAGGAAGACTAGTAAAGTATAATCATGTACTAGATGATGAAGATAATCACGAAGAAGAAGAAGATGATGATGATTCAGATCAGGTTGCATTCGATGTGTTAGATGAATCAGTTGAAGAGGTTGATCATGCAAATGTAGTAGACGATGATCTCATTGACAATATGGATGACTATATTAGCGAAGATGAATTTGATGATGATGACGATGTGAATGATCCTTTCATCAATATCTATTCAGAACCAGATCCTGATACAAATGTTGAGTTAGATGAAGAAGAAGATGAATGATATTTATAGGTTATAAAGTAGAGGTACACAATGTTTTTTAGGTTAAAGTAAATGCACTCACCATATGTTCATTTTGTTGATTAACTTGGTTATATTTGAAAATTAGTTTTCTAATCTAATTATGTTCTACATGTGCAGTAGCGTGGGTGTTCCTGGAGGTTGTAGTTGTAATGGTTTGAATCGAACATGTGTCGATTGAGCAAGATACAAAATGAAGTTATAAGATTTATGTGTTAATTTCTGGGTTATTTCATATTAGAACAATTATCATAAGTTTTATACAAATGGAATGGTAACTTAAATTGTTACAATTGTTATTACTTAGTAGCTATTATGTTATTCTATGTTAGTTATTTATTTTGATCTTGCTAAACAAAAATGGTAATCAACAATATTTTTTTTATGCTTCTTAAACTAATAGTCATTACTAACAAAATCATTTTTGCGTTTCATTTTTAATTATAAGATGTTTGTTCTTCCGTATCAAAGTACATGGAATTCTTAAAATCCATCACATATTGATGTCCTTTGATCGTGAGCCATTATGTGATGGAAATTAGGCCTTCTGTTAACTCATTTCTAATAGAATGGGTTAAGTGACTAATTACATTTTTCTTCATAAACAAGAAAAAGAAGCAAGTCACTTGGTGAATGGGCACTGCAAATAATTTTTTATTTATCATTTTTAGTAACCAAGTTCTTATAAAAACACATTATGGATTTCATTTATATGTTTTGCTAAGTATTTAAATTAATATAAATGTATTTTAGGATAACCACTTTTAGTACTTTAGAGTGACAATGTCTTACACTTTGGTTAGTACCAAAGCTTGAAACAAGATTTTTATATCCTCCTTCAATTGGAAGAGAAGGACAATTCCAACTAGACTCTACATGGCCTCAAAATGAACCTTGTCTAAGAAGTGAACTTAAATGTAATAAAGGTGGTTTTGAGGCTTTCATTGGAAACATAAAGAACTTATTTTGAAATGGGTTCTATCCTTGTTGGTCTTTCTAAGCTAGTTTTCTTGTTGATTGTTCTAATATCCACATAAGCCAAGTTGATAATTGGACACTTCATTTGAGCTATTATATGAGGACTTCATATCAACTTGTGACATCCACTGCACAATGGGACAATGCTCAAAATTGATTAATTAACCTTAGAATCAATCTCTCTGTGCTTATTTTAAGATGTGCAGGGTGAAAGGTACTTTTATCATGAGAAAACCATTTTTTCACATTTTGCATGGAGCACTTGTTGAGCCAATTTGACTAGCATGATCCTATCATCACAATCTTAGTTTGTGTGCATGAAGAAACCTTGTTGATATTTGACACTCTTGCATTACTAGGATCTTTGTTCAATAATTTTAACTTTAACATTCTCTTTGAAATCTACTATGTTGGAATTTGAGTTCTTGCACTAACCGCTTATGAAATCTACTATGTTGGAATTTAATTAATGTATATTATAATTTAATTAATATGATATTATAATTTTTTAAACATCAAACAAAACATAGCTGAAACATCATACCTGTCTCTGTCGAGCTTAACCCAAATGCTCTGTTGCTCTGGTTCGACGGCACCCCTTTCTTGCAACCGACTACAATTCCATGTCCTCCTTCACTATGCAACTTTCACGAGGCAAATTGCTACAAGGGCTATTGAAGTTGGTTTCGTGTGCTCTGACCATGTCTCTGTCTAGATTAACCCAAATGCTTTGTTGCTCTGGTTCGACAACACCCCCTTCTTGCAACCGGCTACAATTCTGTGTCCTCTGTCACTGTGCAATTGCTACGAGGGATATTGAAGTTGGTTTTGTGTGCTCCGGCCGTGTTTTCATATCCCCGCAGACCCTCAATGGCAATCGTAAGTGGATTCTCATTCACCAGATTTGTAGTAATGGAACTCAAATTTGTCTAAAAAACAATGCTGGAGATAGAGATAGTATTGGTAGACCCTAAATGGTTGCTTGTGTTGATTGCTGAGATAGGGTTTTTCCCTCAATCCCTATGAAATCCCGTATGGTATTGCTACAAGGAGATTTGCAATGTATTTGCAGAGTTAGGGGTTGTCGCTTGTTTTAATTTCTAAGTATTTTCTTGTAAGTATTTTTCAAGGTAGGGTTTTTGTCGAGGTAGGTTTTTTCTTGTGTTATGAAGGGGGTGGCATAACAATTCTTGTTGATGTATATGTAACTTCAGAATGTATTTCATCTATGTATTTCATATATATTTATTGTACCCTTATTAGAGATGTGTTATTCCTCTATAAGGAAGTGTCGTCATGTGGATTGACAAGTGTTGTAAGTGTGTGTACTTGTCGATGGGTTATTAGACCACCATGTGGGGTCGGCCCTGAATTATATATATTATAATTTGGATGTACCTAGCTAGACAAGTCATCCCCATAAGGTCACTGGGCAAAAAGGTTAGTATAAATAGAGATCGGAGATCTCTGTTTTACCCACTCGGAAAAGCATCTCACTCTCACTCAGAAAGTGGCGCACTAGTGAGGAGGAGGATCATCTACTACTAGGAGACTATCTCATTGTTATCTGGTTTTACTTTGGTTGAGCCATTGCTCTCTCTATCTCTGAGGAAGTTGTGGGGTTTTTCACCTTAGGGTTTTCCCCGCGGAAACTCTGTGTCTCTTGTCTCTCATGCTTTTGATTCTTGTGATGTTTGTCATGCTTATTGTGATTGTCATGCATTGATATACTATATATGGTATTCCCTTAGTAAATATCCTAGAGTATTGTGAATTAATGCTCAAAATTGAACATGGTGTCAGAGCTAACCTGAGAAGAAGACATTTTGCAGTGACGAAAACTTGAGTTTCTTGTTTATTGGGTTTTTCTCCACAGATTTTTTAAAATCAGTATAGTAGATTGACTCTACTCATCAAGGCGCATCTATCTGTCCAATCAGAATTCAATTGTGAGCATTTTCAAATTTGGCCCTAAAAATTAGGGTTTCCACAAAAATAGGAATTTCTGGAATCTGAAGGCCCAGCTGGAAGCTCCTTGCAAAAATTGAAGTTTAGAGCTTTGGATCGAGATTTTTAGCTGGGTAGATATCCGGGAAACTCAAACCCTAATTTAGGGCTCTCCCTAGTGAACCCAGGAGGACAAAAAGGCTAATCTGAAGGGTAAAGCTTTGCTGATGTCAAAATATGAATACACCAGGCTGATCAGCTCATCAAAGTGCATCTTTCTATCCTTTCAGAAATTTGAAATTCACATTTTGAATTTTTAGGGTTTTTTCGACAAACCCTAATCCGGGACCATATCCAGTTTTCAGCATTTCAAGTTGTAAGATCTAAATATTTTCTATTTCCATTTGAAGTACTCTTTAAGATGTCTCACCACACCAAGCTTGAGGATAAGCTTGAAGGAGCTGATAACTTATGAGCTTGGAAGTATAGGATTGGGTTAATCCTGGAAGAGAATGAGTTGGACTCATATGTGAAGGAAGACATCCCTATCCCAGGGGATGAAGAGGCCAAGGTATTTCATAAGAAGAACTTGGTCAAGGCAAAGAGAATCATTGCTGATTCTATCAAAGACCATCTCATACCCCATGTGTCTTCTCTTAAGACACCCAAGGCGATGTTTGAATCTTTGACCAAGCTATTTGAAGGAAAGAACATAAATCGGAAGATGACCCTGCGGAACCAATTGAAAGGATTAAAGTTTCAGAATGGAGAAACCATTCAATCTTATTTTTCAAGGGTCTCCCAGATCAAGAAACAACTAGAAGCAGTGGATGAAATGGTGGAGAATGGTGAAGTGGTGATGACCACTCTAAATGGCCTACCCAGGTGATGGGATTCCTTTATTCAAGGAATTTGTGCAAGGAAGAAGTTGATCTCCTTCAACAGATTGTGGGAAGAATGATCTCAAGAAGAAGCTAGACTTATAGCTCATGAGGAAAAGATGGGAGGTGAAGATCAAGCTCTTGCAGCTCACACCAAAAGAAGAAAGCCCAAGAAGGAGCACTCTCGCCACAATAGATCCTATCAAAAGAATAAGAAGGATCTAAGATGCTTCACATGCAATGAGAAGGGTCACTTTGCTTCAGATTGTCTGTTGTAGAAATTTCTCCCTACGGATAGGTAGAAACTCTCTTAGGATAAAGCAGGATATACTGACTCTATACTAAGACAAAAAGGAAACAAATGCTACCTTGAATCCCTATATCTAACAAACGTCTCAAGATTAAAATGCTAGAAAGAGTAGAAGAAGTTTAACTGACCTTCTATCCAAACGCTTGTCTTTGTAGTTGCTCCAATCTCCAAGCCCTCACGAATGAACCTGTCAAAATGGAACCAAGACACAAGAATGCACTATTCTCTAGCAACTTGAAACATGAGTTGGAATCTAAATCTATGAAAGATACAAATCATATCATTAAAACAGAATTAATACAAATGATTTGGGAAAACAAGACAAGTTATTCCATTACCAACTTGAAGTCATGTACAATAGTTGCTTGATGTCCAAGCCAACTTCCAGCTCCAAGTGCTTCCTCTAGCTATCTCTGCAGAAGTATGAAGATCATAGGTTTGATGCCCCAAAAGTCCTCCCTTTGGCCCATGGAAAGCTTCTCTCTTATAGCACATGGGAAGGCTAACCAACAAGAGAGAAGTGTGGATCTATGGAGGGTTTAGTGGATCAGGCCAGCTAAACAGAGAAGGAGTTAGGATCGAACCAAAGGTGGTAATCCCAACAAAATCTCCTCGAAGATCGAAATCCCAAAATCCAAGGCAAAAGGGCTAATTTCAGACTACCGCGCCCCTACAACTGAGCATAACGCGGTAGTACCGCGCCCCAGGTAAGGATCAACACGCGGTAGTGATAACTATCGCGCCCCTGTAGATGTTCAGGGAGCGGTAGTGCTCACAAACAGGGCTAAGTTGGGCTGGCAGATGGCAGAAAAAGGTTTTTCTTTCAGTGTTCAGTCAATGGTTTTCACTCTGGATGTTCAGATGATCTTTAAGGGAAACTGTCGTTTAGGTCGGTAATGCAAGGATGCGACACTAATACGAAATGTGTAATATTGAGGTATAACATTGTCCCAAGAACAAAAGGGATAATAACAACAACTCCAGCAAGAAGAAGAAGGGTAGCAAAAGAAAGTTTCATGCTCATGCTGCCAAGGATGATAAACCTCCAAAGAAGAAGGATAGGGAAGAAAGTGAAGATAGTGATGTTGACTCATCAAGTGAAGAAGAGTATGTTCTAATATCTGCTCTCACAGGTACTATCTCCCATGGTTGTAATGATTGGTTGATTGACAGTGGGGCTTCCAAACACATGACTGGGTTTAAGGAATCTTTTGTGAATCTATCTGAACATGAATCACCCCATAAGGTGAAGCTTGGGGATGATTATCAATACCCAATCAAAGTAAGTGGTGAAGCCTCCTACAACCTAGATTCTGGAAAATTTTTGAAGATGAAGGAAGTCCTTTATGTACCGAGGCTCAAGAAGAACTTACTCTCCATCTCTGCATTGGATGAAAAAGGTATGAGGGTTGCATTTGTGGATGGCCAAGTCCTAATGTTGCCAAATGGTAAAACAATCAATGATGTAGTAGTGATTGGAGAGCAAGAGGGAGGTTTCTATAAATTGAAGGGACAACCTGAACATGCCATGGTGCATGAATCCATGGAGCCAAGTGAACATTGGCATAGAAGACTTGCTCATATGCACTATAGGGCACTTCCAATTGCAAGCAAGGCTATAGAGGGTCTTCCTGAAATCAAGACCAAACATGAAGGTGTTTGCAAAGGATGTGCAAAAGGTAAGAACATAAAGAAGGATTTCCCAAGCAGTGAAAGCAAGGCAAAAGATATCCTGGAAATAATCCACTCAGATGTATGTGGTCTGATGTCATCTAGTTCTCTTAGTGGGTATGTTTACTATGTCTCATTTAATGATGACTTCTCCAGGAAGACTTGGGTATGCTTCTTGATGAACAAAGATGAGGTGTTTGATAACTTCAAGGAATTCAAAAACTTGATGGAGAATCAAACTGACAAGAAGATCAAAACATTCAGATCTGCCAATGGTGGAGAATTCACCTCAGGTGACTTCAAGAAGCTTTGCATTGATTCAAGGATTAAGAGGGAGTTGACTGCTCCTTATAATCCTCAACAAAATGGAGTTGCAGAAAGGAAGAACAGAACTATCATGGAAGCAACAAGGGCAATGCTGCATGACCAGGATCTACCTATGCATCTATGGGCAGAAGCAGCTAGAACAGCTGTATATGTGTAGAACAGAACACCCCACAAGATATTGGACAACAAGACACCAGAAGAGGTCTTTTCTGGTAAGAAACCTGAAGTCAACCATCTCAGAATATTTGGTTGTCCAGTATACACTCATGTCCCAAAGGGAAAATAGGACTAAACTAGATCCTTCAGGAAAGAAGGGCATCTTTGTTGGTTACATTGAAAGCTCGAAGGCCTACAGAATATACTTTCCAAGGTTCAAGAAGATTGATGTCAGCAGGGATGTAACATTTCAACATTCATCAAATCAAGGAAGGCACCTATTGAAGTTTATGAAGAACCTAAGGAAACTAGATTTCAAGACACTACCATGACTGAAGCAATTCCAAAAATTGTTCGTGAGTTTGAAGATCCGCAAGAACCTGTAGATCCACCCCATGAGGATAACTCTCACAAGAGGAAACCTACATGGGATAGAGAGCTCATTCAAGATGCAGAAAGATTTGGCATTCCAGAAGAAGAACATAGAGCAAAGAACATAACCAGATCACATACCAGCTATGTTGCTTTACTTTGTGACATTATGAACAAAGAGCCTTCCAGTTATGAAGAAGTAGCGAAAAAGAAAGAATGGAAGGATTCCATGGTTGAGGAATACCAATCAATAATGAAGAATGATGTTTGGGATGTTGTCCCAAGACCTAAAGAGAAGTCTGTTGTGACTTCTAAATGGATCTTCAAAATCAAGCATGCTACAGATGGCAGTGTAGAGAAATACAAGGAAAGAATCGTAGATCATGGCTTCTCTCAGAAAGAGGGAATAGATTATGAAGAAACTTTTGCACCTGTAGCCAGGTATACTTTCATCAGAACAGTACTTGCCCTGGCTGCAGCAATGAAATGGAAAATACACCAGATGGATGTCAAGATTGCTTTCTTGAATGGTGTAGTTGAAGAGGAAGTATATGTGGAGCAGCCACTCGGTTTTGAAATACATGACAGGGAGTCATATGTATGCAGATTGAAGAAAGCCTTGTATGGCTTGAAACAAGCTCCCAAAACTTGGTATGGTAGGATGGACAGTTTCCTATCTAGTTTGGGCTTTACCAAGAGTAAAGCGGATTCCAACCTTTACTACAAGGTTGAGGAAGGGAATCCTATGATTCTACTCATGTATGTGGATGACTTATTTGTAACAGGAGATGACAGACTAATTGCAGATACTAAGAGGAAGCTTTTTGTTGAATTCGATATGAAAGATTTGGGAAAGATGCACTATTTCTTAGGTATGGAGGTGTGGCAGAGTGCAGGTGGGATCTTCCTTGGTAAAGGGAAGTACACAGTAGATATCCTGAAGAGATTCAGGATGATGGATTGCAAGGCCATGGCCACACCTATGGAATCGAATCTGAAGCTTCTATGTGATGCTTCATCTGAGCCAGTTGATGTCTCTATGTATCGTCAGATGATTGGGTCCTTGATGTACCTGACGAACATGAGACCAAACATTTGCTTTGCTGCGAACACATTGATTCAGTTCCTGACAGATCCGAGGAGTGTTCACCTGGTTGCTGTAAAGCATGTTCTGAGGTACCTGAAGGGTATAGTGGATTATGGGCTCAAGTATGAAGCGAATCAAAAGTTTAACCTGCAGGGTTATTTGTTTGTACTTTGGTTGAGCCATTGCTCTCTCTATCTCTGAGGAAGTTGTGGGGTTTTTCACCTTATGGTTTTCCCCACGGAAACTCTTTGTCTCTTGTCTCTCATGCTTTTGATTCTTGTGATGCTTGTCATGCTTATTGTGTTTTTCATGCATTGATATATTGTATATGTTATTCTCTCAGTAAAGATACTAGAGTATTGTGAATTAATTCTCAAAATTTAACAATTCTACACCTGGTTTTGGTTGCTTAGTGTGTGGTATCATCTACTGCCAACTATAGATATTTGTGTTGGAGATATAGTCCAATGATAAATTGACTATGAATGTGGTGGTAAATTCCATATGGCAATGAGTAGTTTTACAGGTTATGCTTTGTCCTTTGTTATTGGGAGTGCTTTGGTAGGATTTTTTCTCTGTTATGAGGGAGGTTCCATAAAAGCTTACATCGGGTTTCTGCTGCTTAGTGCATGGTATCGTCCTCTACCAACTATTGATATTTGTGTTGGAGATATGTCCAATCATGAATTGATTATGAATGTTGTGGTAAATTCGATATGGCAATGAGTATTTTTACAGGTTATGTTTGGTCCTTTGTTACTCGTTATGCTTTGGTAGGGTTTCTGCTATGTTATTAGGGAGGTGCCATAACAATTATGCATTAGGCTTATGTTTCTTAGTGTGTGGTTTCGTCCTCATCCAACTATTGATATTTGTATTGGATAACTATTCCAATTATGAATTGATTATGGATGAGGTGGTTAATTCGATATGGCAATGACTCAGTTTACAGGTTATTCTTGGTCCTTTTTTACTAGTTATGCTTTGTTTACCATTACTGGTATGTAATTGGTTATGTTACTAGTATTATATAATTAGTAATTTCAGCGTATGGTAAATGATATCTTGGATATTTGGACCGATTATGAATTCATGGTATATTCCATATGGCTTTGTGCTTCGTTATTGGTTATTGAGGGAAAAACCTTATCTTTGATATGTCAACAATTATTATAGGTTGAGTTCCTTGGACCAGAGTCTCCCCACTAGTCTATATGTAATCATAATCCCCAACATCAACTAGCTGAACATCTATGAAAGCACTATTCTCAACATCAACATCTATAGATGCTAATTATTAATTTCTAATAGTAGCTTCAACACCCATAGGAAGACTGTAAGACACCATAGCCCCAGTTTCAACCGGAAATTCATTATTAGCATGCAAATCCAACTCAGATGATGGAAATTCATGAACTTCATCAGGTGTTCATTATGTCTGCAAAATCAAACTTGTCATTCTTGGCATATACAACACTCTTGTCTCCATCAACACCTACAAATTCTCTCTTGTTACTTCTAGTAGTAATTTTAGCACTTGGACGGAGACTGTAAACTGAAGTGGGTCCAATATTAGTCGGCAAGCCATTATTAGATGAAAACTCTAAATTGGAAGATGGAACTTTGTGAACTTCAAGTGCAAGATCACTCATTTCACCATCAATATACAAATATGCTCTCTTGTCACTATCAACATCTACGGACACACTCTTTTCACTTCCAGTAGTTAAGGCACCCAAACTCAAATTGTAAGCAGAAGTAGGTTTAGTATCAGTAGGCAATTCATTGGTAGAATGCAATTTCAACCCATAATATGCAACATTTTGTGCCTAGGACACAAAGTTGTTTATTTTTTAATTATTGTATTAAAAGACTAGAGCTCATGTTATTTATATGTTGTTGGTTTATTTAGATGTTGATGGATTATCAATGTTTACAAGCCTGTCATGTTCCCAAATTTTCCTATGGTCCATGGGGATGATTTTAGCCTAAGTCACATAGGCATTACTTAAATAATTAATGGATGGATGAAGTAAGATTCCTAAGGGTGAATTTGAGGAATTAAATGGATAAGGAGGGCCCCCCATAAAGTTATTAACCCCCAATTCAAGTGTTAAGGTGATTTATTAATTAATTGGGGAAATTTTGAGGCATTGCACCTTATTAATTAATTAATACTGGATAATTAATTAATTGCTAAGTTAAATTATTTATGAGTGGTATTATTTTAATTTAAATAATTATTGCTAATAAATGTGCCAAGTGGTTGATGACTTGGCTAGGAAATTCGAATTGGTAAGTGAGCCAAACTTGCCTAAGTGATGAAACTCAGAAAATCAAGGAATTACTTGGAGTAGAAGTCAAGTAAGCACTAGAGTCCAAAAATGTTGCCAAAAATGAGAAAAGAGGAATATTTCAGGAAAAGCAACATAAATTCAAAAGACGTGAAAGTATGAAAAGCAGGAAAGTTCAGAAAAGAAGGAAAGTCAAAAAAAGAGGAAAAAAGAAGGAAAGCCAAAGCAAGGAAAGTATGTCCACTCATGGGTGACCTCTTCTCATAGGTCACCACGCTAAGTAACTTTCTCAACAGGTCAACAAGAATTCTATTTAAGAATTTTTCCAACTTCATTTAAGAACTTTTGTCATTTGCAATTTTGGTTTGAGAGCTCTGAGCCTCTCTAATTGAGTGATGTGCCTCAACAAGTTTGCTTGGGAGATGTGCCCCAAGGCCATGTGAGTTGAGTGTTATGCAGTTCCATAACATGATGCCACAACCAATAAAATTTAGATTAGTTCAGCAATGAAGTCATACAGTCAGTTCCAAGAGAAGATCTCTCATTCAGTGAAATTCTAGCTAGTTTTGGTGAAGTTTCTCAAGTTGAAGATGAATGCTCCAGTGAATGTGCCCAAGAACTGATGGAGGGTTGGTTCAGACTTATGTTCATCCAACAATTATTTCCAGTATCATAAATCATTCTCATAACTGATCCATTCTCTTCTTCTCCTTCATTCTCACAACCATAGCTAGATTTGGAGGTGTTTTTCCCATAAGGAAGAGAAGATCTGGGGATAGCTCTCCATACTCTTCAAGAGAATTAGTGTGCATCCATATCCTCTGTTTCAAACCTGTTGAAGATAATATTACACCTTCAGAATAGACATTGGTTCATTACTTCTCTTCTTCTAGTCATTCTATGGCTCTATGAGGGGGTTTCCTGGCCTATAATTCATTATATTAAGGAGGATCTATTAAATGAGTGCAAACTCAGTTCAGTGAGTAACATTTAGACCTGATGCTTCTAATTACAATATATCAGAGAAATTTGATCTTTCATAACAGATTTTTACATTTAAATAAAATCAGTACTTAATTCAGAATAGAAGACTAGCTCATTGAGCATTGTTTAATGACTAGTTTCACTAAAACGATTGTCAAATTTGTTCTAAATGTCAGATTTACTTTTTGTAAGTTGTAGGAGTTCAATAACACATAATTTTAGCTATATAATTCCCTACTTAAAGAATTTGAGAGGATTCAACCCCTTTTTGTAAATATTTCATTTTGACTAGCTCTGTCATCCCGACAGGGCCTAAAACTTCAAAACCACTCCTACTCTTCCCAAATCCTTTTGAATGCTTCTCATTGTGTCCATTGAATCTATCCTACTTTCATAACTCATTTTTGTACCCACCCAGTCTAGTAAGCATATGTTGGTGCGCCCAGGAAGCTTTGCGGTAGGCTTCAGTGGTAGCTGATGTCCGAAACATAAATGGCCCTAGTGCTTTGTGCTTAGGACTCTCCCTATGATGTTATTATTTTCTGCTGCACATTTCCCCATAAAAATTCCAGAACTGAAATTTCATCCCACCATACTTAGATTCAGTCTCCATCCCCATCACTGACCTCCTGCTTGTTTTAAAAGAATTATTAAGAAATTTAACGAGTGAATTTTATTAAAATTTCTGAAGTTGAGTTAATATATTGGTTAAATATTCCCAAGGATATTACAATGGTATCATATCTCTTTCCTTGGCTCACCCTGTGGAAATAAATTAACTCAATGATTGAAGGAAGATTGAAGATCTTCTCATATATGCAAAATGTGGCTCTTACCAATCAATGAAGAAGAAGAATTTATTTTTGACCCATATGAAGAGAAGACTTTAACCCCTGTTGGAAATTATTATTTGCACAAAGTTGAACATAATTTCCTTGAGGAACAAATGTTTGAAGAGAGCATATGAAATGACCTACCTATGACTAATTGGGATTATGAAGGAATACTCAAAAGAGGCAACCCTAAGAAATCCTGAGTACTTTATGGAGTACTCTGCCTTGAAGAAGGAGGTTCGGAAGTCCCTGACCTTTAGAGACTATTGTGATTTAGAGATTCAGAGGTTGTTCAAATACCCCTACAATAGTGATAGCAAAAGAAGGATTGCACATATAGTTGATAGTGTGTGCAAAGAAGTTGAGGCAAGATTTGTACCCCTAGGTTCTAAGATGGAAGGGAGGGATAAAGATGTGTCCTCACAGCCAGGAAAAATCAAAGGAGCAAACCAAGAGCCACCTAGTTATTCGGGTGGAGAAGAAGTAGTAAAAAATAAAGATGAAGTTGAAGCCCTATATATGGATCCATCCCAATCCCAAGGAAAAGGAATCAAGAAGGAAGTTTCAGCAAGGCCATTGGCAGGGCCAAGCATTGCGAGACTCTTTGGTTTTTCTTCAAGAAGGAAGTCCAAAGGTTGTGATCTGAGCACCACACAATGTGGAGAGACATCAAGTTTCTTGGAAAGAAATGACCAAGAAGACCTTGTTGGTGCCCCATTACTCCAAGAAGTGGATGAACAAGGTCAATGCACAATAGAAGATCCAACAGTCAAACACTTGATTGTTGGTGATGAGGGAGGTAAAATCACTCTCGATCTTTTAATGGTTGATTTCAAAACAAGTGCAGAAGAAATGGGACAGATTGATGAAGGTGAGACATATTTTGGATCTGATCCAAAAGAGGGACATAATTCAGATCTACAATCACCCCTTGAGCCTCACCAAGAAGCAGAAATTGAGCACATCTCAGTAGGGTGTGAAGCAAAGAAATGGGTGGATGAACAAGTCATCAAAATTCCACCGCATAAGGAGGAGAACATGACACTTGGTGAATTTGTACTTTCTGATTTTTATGTGTCTTTAGGTCAATCTGATGTGGCAGCCACTTCCATGGAAAAGTTCAGAATGGTTGAGCCTCATAGTGATGAGATTCACAATTCTGGTCTAAAAAATGAAAGAAGTATGAAGGTTGAAACCTTGAGAGAAGATCTTTCTATTGCACCAAGGATGAATGATAACTTATGTTATAGCCCAAATTATGTTTTTAAAGACATGAAAGATGAATATATAGCAACAACAACATATAGATCAGATTTCAAAACCTCAAGTGCACTGCATGAAATTGATCCGACGATGGAAAATGAAGAGGAGGAACATCTGCAAGAACCTCATCTTCTCGCAGGATCTTTAAAGATGGATGAACAGAAGATCCAAGAGGCCCTGAAAATTCTCCATGAAACTCATGCTTCAGTGTCAAAGTTGTGTTGGGAAGCTACTTTAATGTAAGACCAATCTTCCTTTGAAGCCATGGAGAATATCCAGAAAGAAATGTCCACAATCAAAGGTAATTTCTCACAGTTGCTTTCTGATAAAAATTACATGTTTGATCTTGTTGAGCTATTGTGAGAAGCAACACTACATGATGAAGAGAGTATTAGCATATATGAAAAATAGAACTACAAGCTCAAAGGTGAGTTGTTGGCCACCTGAGATTATTTGAGATACACTCAAAGTGCCCTCTTAGACTCACAAATGAAGATAGAACAATTCCAACAAGAGTGTCAAGAATTGACCGAATCCACAATTTTTCTTGAGTCATCCCTTTTGGGTAAATGACATAAAAATGTCTATGGAGGAACATCATGAGTGGGTGGACCATGAGGAGTAGTATGTTCAGTATGTGCTGGAAGAAAGTGCAGAAAAGGTGGATGAAAGGTTCAGAAGCATGGCTCACCACCCTTCATTCCTCACTTCACATTCAACCACAAATTGTGGGAATGAAAATTGGGTAAAAGGATTCTTCCTCTTGGTGTCACATGATGAGAAGGAGGATCCTAAAATAGAGGCTCATGACATGTTCCTTAACCCATAGTAGTGGATTCATCCCATGCATGAGTGTGCAACCACTTTTGACAAGGAGGTATCAAATCCACACATACTTTCAATGTGTGGGTCATTTGATGGAGTTTTGCACCCTTGGATCAATGGCAGAGAGTTGAGCCATTGGATGAAGAGGGGAACACCTGTGGAGTTTCATAGATATCATGACTTCTATTTATGTGAGGAGGACATGCATATGGATGATCACATTCCATATGATTCAACAAATCAAACTGCTTGTCCATCCATTGGTTGGATGGGTAGGGGCAACATTGCAGTGAAGACCTTGGAAGGTAAAAAGTTCACTTGTTTATGCAATAATTCTTTTGTTATAACTGACATTGTCTTGAATTGTGAGAAACAAAAAAGATGTATTTTGCGGCCATTTGATGTCACCAATCCACATATGGGTTGGGTGAAATATTACCTAACAAGCATGAAATCTTTTTGCAAAAACGTTTCTGCTTATGGTCAAGGGAAGGCAGTTAAGCAGGAAAGTTGCCAAGATAAATTAATGATTACTTGCAGAAGTTGGCCTATGTGGAGGTAATCCACATGCTGGGAGGGATGCTTGAAATTTTTATCCAATGGCAGAGAGTTGAGCCATTGGATGTTTTCACTGGAAGATACATTCTGCTTCCCACTTGGTTTGGTTGGAAGTAATGCCCTAGCAGTTATTCCCCAGATGAAAAGGTACATGTTTGATGACAGATTCTTTAAAATTATTCTGATGATGGGGAAAATGGAGTTGATACTTTGGGATTCTAGCATACACTTGACTGAAAAATTGCCAAAGATGACAGGAGAATTTTGCTCCTTGCAGGAGAAACAATCGGACCCAGGAATTCTACTTAGTTATCCTAATGCGGTTAAAATTATGTTCATTTGTTGGCTAATGACAAATATAAAGTACATGGCAGTTTGTTTTACATAGACATTTTTCCTGAAGCCCCAAGTAATTTAGAGATTGTTCAATGGATGGGGAACAATGATAATCAGAGTTGGTGTAGCAGAAGCTTGGTGGAATCCTGAGATTGCTTGAGGACAAGCAATCTTGGGAAGGGAGGACTGTCATGTTCCCAAATTTTCCTATGGTCCATGGGGATGATTTTAGCCTAAGTCACATAGGAATTAATTAAATAATTAATGGATGGATTAAGTAAGATTCCTAAGGGTGAATTTGAGGAATTAAATGGATAAGGAGGGCCCCCCATAAAGTTATTAACCCCCAATTCAAGTGCTAAGGTGATTTATTAATTAATTGAGAAATTAATTAATTGGGGAAATTTTGAGGCATTACACCTTATTAATTAATTAATTACTGGATAATTAAATAATTTCTAAGTTAAATTATTTATGAGTGGTATTATTTTAATTTAAATAATTATTACTAATAAATGTGCCAAGTGGTTGATCACTTAGCCAGGAAATTCAAATTGGTAAGTGAGCCAAACTTGCCTAAGTGATGAAACTCAGAAAATCAAGGAATTACTTGGAGTAGAAGTCAAGTAAGCACTAGAGTCCAAAAATGTTGCCAAAATTGAGAAAAGAGGAATATTTCAGGAAAAGCAGCATAAATTCAGAAAGCAGGAAAGTATGAAAAGCAGGAAAGTTCAGAAAAGAAGGAAAGTCAGAAAAAGAGGAAAAAAGAAGGAAAGTCAAAGCAAGGAAAGTATGTCCACTCATGGGTGACCTATTCTCACAGGTCACCAAGCTAAGTAACTTGCTCAACAAGTCAACAAGAATTCTATTTAAGAAGGTTTCCAACTTCATTCAAGAACTTTTGTCATTTGCAATTTTGGTTTGAGAGCTCTGAGCCTCTCTAGTTGAGTGATGTGCCTCAACAAGTTTGCTTGGGAGATGTGCCCCAAGGCCATGTGAGTTTCTTATGAGTGTTATGTAGGTATAGAACATTATGCTACAACCAATATGTTGATGTATATGTAACTTCGGAATGTATTTCACATATATGTATATTGTATTCCTATAGAGATGGTATTATTCCTCTATACGGAAGTGTCGTCATTTATATTGTAAGTGTCGTAACTTATACTTGATGGGTTATTAGACCACCTTGTTGGGGTCGGCCCTGTATAAGTCATGTGGGTCGAAGGGTTATTAGAACACCCTATTGGGGGTCGGCCATGTGGGTCAAAGGGTTATTAGACCACCCTATTGGGGGTCGGCCCAGTCAGCATTATATTATGTGGTTAAGTTTGAGCCTACATGAGTTAGGTAAAAAGGCAAGTCAAGTCAAGTATAAATAGAGTGCGGGAGGCACTCTATTTGCTCACTCACTTCTCACACATGCACTCAAGGAGGAGTGGCGCACTTATGGAGGAGGAGGATATGCTACTAGGTTATGTCTATCTCTCATGGTTGGTTGTATCATTGCTCTATCTATCTCTGAGGAAGTTATTGGGGTTTTTCACCTTTATGGTTTTCCCCAAGTAAATCTTTGTGTCTCTTGTGTGCTTGCATTATTGTCTCCATGATTGATATGTTGTAGATATGCTGTACATGTTGTTCTCTCAGTTAAGATCCTAGATCATATTGAAGTAAATTCTGAAAATCTAACATGGTATCAGAGCTAGCCTGAAAGAAGGCATGATATGGCATGTATGACACTTGTTGCACTTACGATGCTAGGGCTTGATATAGCAAAAACCAGTCATCGTAGCACTTTCGCTATAAATCCGTTTTGGAAAAGTTTTCGGATCTGAAATTGTTACAGGACGAAGCTAAGATCTCCAGGTACCTTGTGTCCAAAGGAAAACCTCTAATTCGTTGTACTTTGTGATTTATGATCTGTGCAATATAGGGTTTCTGCCTCTTCCAGATCTGAGTTACAATCAGGTGACCTTGGGAAAAAGGTCATAACTTGGGATAGGAAGCTCCAAATGAAATTTCGTGAAAATATACAGGTAGTACATAGACTGTACTATCTCAGAAAACTTTTGCAGAGGCCGAAGTTGAACCAGTGACACGTGGCACTCGGTACAAGTGCGCTCTCCTGTATTATCCCATAAACAGGTCATGTTACGACATTTGGCATAACTCTCTCTCATAGAGTCCAATTGAGGTCAGACCTATCAGTATGGAAAGGTGACAGGCCGATCTATCTCAAGAAACGTTTTCAGAGGCCGAAGTTAAAACAGTGACACATGGCATGCCGTACAAGTTCGCTCTCCTGTTTTATCCCAAAACAGGTCACGTTGCGACATTTGGCATATCTCTCTCTCAGAGAATCCAATTGAGGTCAGACCTATCAGGATGGAAATATAACAGGTCAGGATATCTCAGGAAACTGTTTTAGACCCTGTGGATCAAAAATTTCGGAGTTACACCAAAAACAATCAGGTACATATTTCTATCAAAACAAAATTATTTTTTGGTACCTTCATTCATGGCTTCCGGAATTTAGGGCTTTGGAGAAAGTTGGAATTTTTGTAATCGGAGACCACGGCTGGATGCTACTCATCAAAATAGAAATTTAGAGACCAAGATCATAATTTTTGGTTGGGCAGAAGTCCGGGCTTGATTAGACCCTAGTTCGGGACTTTGATCAGAAAAGTGGAAAATTAGGGCTTCTGTAAAAATGGGAATTTTTGAAATCTGTGACCACGGCTGGAAGCTCCTCAGAAAAATAGAAGCTTAGAGATTTGGATCAAACATTTTGATTGGGCAGAAGAGTGGGATTCATCAAACCCCAGTTTAGGGTCACGTCCAGTGAATCCGAAAGTTTCAAAGGAAAAATTGAGGAGTGAAACTTTGCAGTTTTCAAATTCTGAATATACCCGTTTGATCAGCTCATCAAGGCGCATATTTCTATCCTCTCGGAAGTTTGAAATTCAAAGTTTGAATTTTTGGGGTTTCTCTGACAAACCCATATCCAGCTCCAGGTCCATTTCTTGCAAATCAAGTGGATAGGGTTAATCCTAGAAGAAGATGGATTGGTTACCTGCATAAGTGAAGGAGTTCCTGTTTCAGAGGGAGATGAGGCTAAGGCCTTACATAAGAAGATTACAAGCGATCTCGACAGGTATGACTCATCGTGGTATGTTTCGATATTTGTCCATGATTAAGTTTATGGTATGTTTGTCTTCATGTTATTACGATTAGTACAATTTTGATTTTAGATTTGTCGTATCACCTTAACAAAATTATGAATGCATGATAGAAGATATTCATTGGTTAGGGTGTTGACACTTATGATTGTAATAATGCATTATGGTGTTGTATGAGGTTTATGTTGTCTACTAACATGAAAGGTACACCAAGAAAGACAAATCATGTTCTGGTCCAAGAACATATCATCATGATAACATGAGGACAAAGATTCATCCATTGTCATGGATCTCATAGAAGATCCATTTACGAGGTATGTATAACTTGGTTTTGTAATAGTTAACCTATGAGATATACAGGTTACTAGCACAAGTCATTGAAGAAGAATAAGAAGACATCATGTGAGTATGTTAGACATAAATAGCTAGCATTCTAATCCAGGTATGTTTTTCCTATATCAAGCTAGAATCCTACCTTGTGTTAGGATCTTATACTGTTGTTGATAATGATTATTCCTGAAGAGTCATAGGTTTGAATAATCATGATTGTATGCATATTATGTTTCTTACCATAATTGATGATATGACTAACCAGAAGAATCATGATGGTATAGGTTTGAATAAGTCATGGTTGCATGCATATTATATCTCTTATCTTGTTTGATGATTCAACTAACCTGAAGAGTCATAGGTTTGAGTAATTACAGGTTTAGACATGTTATGATTTGACTAACCATAAGAATCCTACATAAACCTTGAATGCTAATGCTTATTATTTCTGTTTGAAATGATCATGACTATACATGCTTGAGATTATTGTGTTTTAATAGTATACTAATGAATGTATGATTTTATATGAGATCACAAGGATAACACATTCATGATACTAATAAGCATGCATAGGGACCAAGGATGAATATGAGTTCAAGAATAGGTAATCCAGGAAACAAAGATCAAGAGGGAGTACACTCTAGTGGTTTATGCAAGGATGCAGATATTCAGAGGGAGTTGTCCATCTCTCTACATTCCACAACAGAAAGGTGTAGAAGAAGCTACTTCAGATTAGGACTCCAGCAGCTCCTGCAAGGAAACGAAGACTCAGAGGGAGTCCACCCAACGAACAAACAAAGATAAGTATTTTAATTATCATTTCTTACATATTTGTTTGTTTAAATAAAATTGTTCAATGATGTATATGCTCATGGTCTTAGACTTAGGATATGTATTGTGCATATTAGAATAATTACATTAATGAACAATATACTACTAATATGCATGGGTAAGTAGCCTATGGAACTGTACAACATTCCATTGCTACTTATCTAGAATGAAACCTCTTTGCTGACATGTTGGGAGTTGTGCACACTCTTAACAATGTTCTGGTAGAGATTGGAAGGCATCTAGAAAGTTACGGGATATGGATAAATGTTGTATTGAAGCATTGGCTAAGATAATTGCATGACTGTATGACATATTTATTTATGTGTAAGAATTTGTTCTGAAAACTATGAGATGTTTTCTAATCATGCAATTTAACTTGTTGTGTAGGAAAGATCGTATGCCATCTCCTACAAAAGAAGAACTACAACATTTGTTCAACAACAAATTTATTTATTGAAGATATTGAAGTTCCCAGGATCTGGGATGAAGAAATGGAATGCCATGATCCGTCGATCATGAAGAATTATGTTTGGGATGTAGTCCCAAGATGTGAAGGGAATTTTGTTATGACTTCCAAATGGAACTATCAGATAAAGCATGTTGCAGATGGCAGCATTGAGAAATATAAAAGTGATTAAATAGAAGATACACTAGATGGATTTCAAGACAGCTTTCTTGAATAGTTAACCTGTTTGTTACAGGTGAAGATAGATTGATTGCCGACATGCAGTGAAAGCTTACTGCCGAGTTCGAGATGAAGAACTTGGGGATGATGCACTATTTTTTTTTGACATGGAGGTGTGGCAGAGTGCAGATGGAATCTTCCTTGGACAAGGGAAGTACATAGTAGATATCCTGAAGAGATTTGGGATGATGGACTGCAAGGCCATGGCCACACCTATGGCATCGAATCTGAAGCTTCTATGTGATGCTTCATCTGAGGCGGTTGATGTCTCTATGTATTGTCAGATGATTGGGTCCTTGATGTACCTGACGAACACGAGACCGTACATTTGCTTTGTTGTGAACACATTGAGCCAGTTCCCAACGGATCCGAGGAGTGTTCACCTGATTGCTGTAAAAGCATGTTCTGAGGTACCTGAAGGGTACAGTGGATTATGGGCTCAAGTATGAGGTGATTCAAAAGTTTAACCTACAGGGTTATGTTGATTCAGATTGGGCTGGCAGTGCTGCAGACAGGAAGAGCACATCTGGGTGCTGCTTCAGTATGGGATCAGGTGTGATCTCTTGGTTTAGCAGGAAGCAGTCCTGCGTAGCACTGAGTATAGCTGAGGCAGAGTATGTTGCAGCAGGTTCATCTAGTTGTGAGGCAGTATGGCTACGGAAGCTACTGTCTGAGTTATTTGATCTCCCGTTGGAGGCTACTGGTATCTTCTGTGATAACCAGAGTTGTGTGAAGCTGTTCAAGAACCCAGTGTTTCATGACAGGTCGAAACACATAGAGATCAAATATCACTATATCAGGGATATGGTGCAGAGAGGAGCTGTGAAGCTTCTGTATGTTGTGACAGACGAGCAGATTGCAGATGTGCTGGCGAAGCCACTAGACAGAGTGAAGTTCGAGTACTTCAGAGAGAGGCTTGGTGTTCTTCAGATCGAGGACACTTCGAGGAAGAAGTGATGGACACATTTGCTGAAACCATTCCAAGCATGTTGGAAGGAGGATCCTTCACATGGCTGTGGATGTAAGCGCTGGATAATGGGCATCAGGATGATGTTCTGGTTTCTGCTTGGATATGATCAATTGGATCATTTATGTATGTACGCATCATGTTGGATGCTGGATATGATCAGTTGGATCATTTATGTATGTACGCATCATGTTGGATGCTGGATATGATCAGTTGGATCATTTATGTATGTACGCATCATTTTGGATGCTGGATATGATTGGTTGGATCATGTGTATGTATTTTGTATGAACGCATCATGTTGGATGCTGTTGGATACATTGTGTGGATCATGTATCTTTGTATGATCAGGTAGATCATGGATGATGTTGGATACATTGTGTGGATCATGTATCTTTGTATGATCAGGTATATCATGTATGTTGATGGGTACATTGTGTGGATCATGTATCTTTGTATGATCAGGTAGATCATGTATGATTGATGGATACATTGTGTGGATCATGTATCTATGTGTGCATCAGATGGATGCATTGTATGATCAGGATGATCGTGGATGACGAGCTTCTCCAGATGACATGCAGCAGGATGTTGCAGTGATGATGATGAGTATCAGATGATACTTTGTGGCCGTGGATCAGGTTGTGTAGGAAAGCATGTAATTTGTGCCCTGGGAGATTTGCAGATGGTCTTTCGAGGTTTTTCCTATGGCATGTAATTCGGTGCCCTGGGACATCTAGCAAATGCTCTTGCGAGGTTTTGCTTGGGAGGACATGTAATTTGTGCCCTGGGAGATCTGCAGATAGTCTTTCGAGGTTTTTCCTATGGCATGTAATTCGGTGCCCTGGGATATCTGGCAGATGCTCTTGCGAGGTTTTGTCCTATGGCATGTAATTTGCTCCTGGGAGATCTGGACAGGATGAAAAAGGCCTCAGATGCTTCAGCCAGGTTTTTCCATGACCACATGTAATTTGCTCCTGGGAGATCTGGACAGGATGAAAAAGGCCTCAGATACTTCAGGCAGGTTTTATGGTTGACCACATGTAATGTGCTCCTGGGTGATCCGACAGGTAGAGCTATGTGCTCGTAACAGCTTGGGATGCTTCAGCCAGGTTTTGTGGTGAGATCACATGTAATGTGCTCCTGGGAGATCCGACAGGTAGAGCCGCGTGCTCGTAACAGCCTGGGATGCTTCAGCCAGGTTTTGTGATGGGTCACATGTAATGTGCTCCTGGGAGATCCTACAGGTAGAGCTGTGTGCTCGTAAAAGCCTGGGATGCTGCAGCCAGGTTTTGTGACGCACGTAATAAGTCCTGAGGATTCCACAGTATGGCCAGTGATGATGAAGACCTGCAGGTGGTGGGCCTACATCCAGTATGAAAAAGGAATGGCTCTATAGAACTTCCTATGACGAGTAGATTTAGAGATTGATTGAGATAGCAGCAGCAGTGACGATGATGATGACTCGATGACGATTATCCAGTGACGATGATCCAGAGAAGATGACTTGTGCTAGAAGAACTATGCTGAGAAATACCTTCCTAGTTAAGAGGGAGTGTTGATGTATATGTAACTTCGGAATGTATTTCACATATATGTATATTGTATTCCTATAGAGATGGTATTATTCCTCTATACGGAAGTGTCGTCATTTATATTGTAAGTGTCGTAACTTATACTTGATGGGTTATTAGACCACCTTGTTGGGGTCGGCCCTATATAAGTCATGTGGGTCGAAGGGTTATTAGACCACCCTATTGGGGGTCGGCCATGTGGGTCAAAGGGTTATTAGACCACCCTATTGGGGGTCGGCCCAGTCAGCATTATATTATGTGGTTAAGTTCGAGCCTACATGATTTAGGTAAAAAGGCAAGTCAAGTCAAGTATAAATAGAGTGCGGGAGGCACTCTATTTGCTCACTCACTTCTCACACATGCACTCAAGGAGGAGTGGCGCACTTATGGAGGAGGAGGATCTGCTGCTAGGTTATGTCTATCTCTCATGGTTGGTTGTATCATTGCTCTATCTATCTCTGAGGAAGTTATTGGGGTTTTTCACCTTTATGGTTTTCCCCACGTAAATCTTTGTGTCTCTTGTGTGCTTGCATTATTGTCTCCATGATTGATATGCTGTAGATATGTTGTACATGTTGTTCTCTCAGTTAAGATCCTAGATCATATTGAAGTAAATTCTGAAAATCTAACACAATAACATTCAGATCAGTTCAGCAATGAAGTCATACAGACAGTTCCAAGAGAAGATCTCTCATTCAGTGAAATTCTAGCTAGTTTTGGTGAAGTTTCTCAAGTTGAAGATGAATGCTCCAGTGAATGTGCCCCAGAACTGATGGAGGGTTGGTTCATACTTATGTTCATCCAAAAATTATTTCCAGTATCATAAATCATTCTCATAACTGATCCATTCTCTTCTTCTCCTTCATTCTCACAACCATAGATTTGGAGGTGTTTTTCCCATAAGGAAGAGAAGATCTGGGGATAGCTCTCCATACTCTTCAAGAGAATTAGTGTGCAGCCATATCCTCTGTTTCAAACCTGTTGAATATCAGATTACACCTTCAGAATAGACATTGGGTCATTACTTCTCTTCTTCTAGTCATTCTATGGCTCTATGAGGGGGTTTCCTAGCCTATACTTCATTATATTAAGGAGGATCTATTAAATGAGTGCAAACTCAGTTCAGTGAGTAAAATTTCGACCTGATGCTTCTAATTACAATATATCAGAGAAATATAATCTTTCATAACATAGTTTTACATTTAAATAAAATCAGTACTTAATTCAGAATAGAAGACTAGCTCATTGAGCATTGTTTAATGACTAGTTTCACTAAAATGACTGTCAAATTTGTTCTAAATGTCAGATTTACTTTTTGTAAGTTGTAGGAGGTCAATAACACACCATATTATCTATATAAGTCCCTACTTAAATAATTTGGGAGGATTCAACCCCTCTTTGTAAAGATTGCATTTTGACTAGCTCTGTCATCTCGGCAGGGCCTAAAAATTCAAAACCACTCCTACTCTTCCCAAATCCTTTTGAATGCTGCTAATTGTGTCCATTGAATCTATATTACTTTCATAAATCAGTTTTGTACCCACCCAGTCTAGTAAGCATATGTTTGTGCGCCCAGGAAGCTTTGCAGTAGGCTTCAACGGTAGCTGATGTCCGAAACATAAATGGCCCCAATGCTTTGTGCTTAGGACTCTCCCTATGATGTTATGATATTCTGCTGCACATTTCCCCATACAAATTCTAGAACTGAAATTTCATCCCACCATACTCAGATTCAGTCTCCATCCCCATCACTGATGTCCTGCTTGGTTTAAAAGAATTATTAAGAAATTTAACCAGTGAATTTTATTAAAATTTATGAAGTTGAGTTAATATCTTGGTTAAATATTCCCAAGGATATTACAAAGAATTAAATAAGGTTTTCTCCATCATGGAAAAATTTGAGGCTGGGAACATAAATTTCAAATCCCTTTTCAAAGACCCGTTAGAGGCAAATATTAGGGAGATCATGAAAATTAGTCGATTGGCATGTCTTCTCCAATGTTTTCATCATCCTATGAAAGACTTGGCATTGGTTTGTCAATAAATTTTCTTTGTCATTAATGTTGTCATAAATGAAAATCCTATTCATCATGAGACTATGAACATGGACTTCATTTCTTCTTTGTATGCATGGTGTTTTCGAATTATCAAAATTGACTTATTAGAAGCCCATGTTATGGTTGTCCTTCACTATTTATAGTTGCACACTATTTATTGGGTGTTAGTCATGGTTTGGTTGTTTCCAACACTTATATCTCTTGTTGATTTCAATTAAGTTAGGGCTTAAATTGTCAAGGATTTTAACATTAGTCTTGAAGACAAAGAGGCAGATTTACTGCTGATGGAGTTCTTCTGATGCATGATTTTCTATGGTTTTTGCTCTATAGAGCACATCACCATGGTGGGATTGTTTCTTATGGTATATTATTAAAATAATAACATTCGGGAGGAAATCAGCCCTGGTACAGTAACTCATTCACTCTCTCATGTCATGCACTCACCGCTTAGCTTTGTAAGGTGACGAGTGATGACTGACAACTACGAGGTACTAGCCTCTAGGATTTGAATTTGAATCTTGATTCACCTCGGGCTTAGATCTAAGGTGTTTTAATGTGTCAATGACTATGTCCATGACATTAGAGAACCACTACAAGGCCCAAAACAAGGCCAACTAGAACCACAAACCAAAGTACCACAATGGTTACTAATAAGAGAATATTTGACACTGGAGAATACTATTAATTTTTAACAAGCGAGCCTAAAACAAACGAGCCTGGTGCAAGCAAGCACGAGGCAAGCGAGCGTAGAAGGTCAAAACGGAATCCAGTGTGCCCATAACCCATAAGTAAACATGAAAATCTCTGCTTGGACCGGAGGAAAAAATCATATCTATACTATCAATGATAATATGAGTTGGTTGGATTATATGCAAGACTGGAAACCTAGGTGGGAGTTGAGACATGTTGAAGTGTTAGATTCTAACTTACAGGGATTTGATGCTTTTATTAGACTAGTTCCAGAACTTAGAAGAATGCCTATGGGATCCAATATTGTACCAGAGATGATTTACAACAACTCCTTGAGAAAAGCAGCTGATGCAAGCAATTGGTTAACACACCTCTACCAAGATCTTAACTTCATCTCGACGGAGGGATCTACACCTCACCCCTGGCTACAACTAGACCAACAATAATATTGTATTAACTAGATAAGTTTTATGGAAGCATGGCCACATCAAGATGCTAGTATCCGGTTTCCAAGTACTACACACACTTATGAAAAATATAAAAAATTATGGTGGAAATTCTTGAGAAACGAAAATACAGATAGAACATATTATATCATGCTAAAGTTTGGACTTCAAATTTCACAAATCTATGAGGGTGCTGCATTCTACGTCCCTGATTGGATTAGAGACTGGTTGTGGTCATTTGGCATCAACCTGACAGCATTATAACCAGCTATTATTTATAATCTAAAACGGGGAGTTGGAGAATCTCTCGAACAGGTCAAAGATATTTTGCAGACAAAGCTTACTGAGGCTCAAATCCTTGAGTACTACATTAGAAACCAAAAATAGTGGCTTTTCAAAACCCACATAGACGTCCACATGCACCAGAATATATGCGTGGTCCTGAGGTCTTTTTATTCAAAGGCATGGGATATTGAATCCAATGTCTTTCGAGAATTATATGGTCCCCCATACTCCAATTAGTTGTAAATATATCAAAATTATTTGACTATGAGTGCGGCCTGTCCATTCAAATTTTCATAAAGATTGAAAATAAAGTCATAAAAACTTTTAGATCTTACTTTTGAAAGCCATAAAAACTTTTATATGTTTTCCATAATGGTTAGTTACTTTTATGTTGTCATCAGTGACAATCCTATTCATCATGAGACTATGAACATGGACTTCATTTCTTCTTTGTATGCATGGTGTTTTCGAATTTTCAAAATTGTCTTATTGCACATTAGACTTTCAGCTATCATTGTAGTCATGGTTTGGTTGTTTCCAACACTTATATCTCTTGTTGATTTCACTTAAGTTAAGGCTTAAATTGTCAAGGATTTGAATGTTTGCATCAAGCACACGTGGTGTATAAGGGTTGTTTGAGGGTCTTACATAACATTCCCCACACATTTAATTGCAACCAACACATTGGTCCCGAACGTTGCTATTTAATTATTTATCCTAATGGTGTCAATGAACTCTAGGATTTTGACTATCGGGTGCTAAGGTGGCATCATTTGGTTGTTTTCTTGCTTGGGAGACTAGAGTGCTCCCCTTATTTGGCATATTTTGTAGTTATTTGGAGGCATAGAAACCTTAATAATAGTCTATTAAAGAATTCATTGATACCATTAGGATAAATAATTAAATAACAACATTCGGGAGGAAATCAACCTTGGTACACTCAATTCAAAGTCCTCAATAGCTAATGTTATCCAGTTCTATAGAATGAAACAGTTCCAAACCCCAAAGTCAGCCCACTAGTTAGCTAGCAAGAGATGATGCCCACGTAGTTGACTTGTGATTATTAGGGCCACTTACCCACCTTAAGTTATTCTTTAACTTATTGCTTTGATATTTTGGGTACTTTGGTTGTGGTGCACCCTTTGGTACATAGGGAGTTCAGTCATAACACCCATTATCATCTTTTTAACTTGTACCATTTTTTTTATTCTGGTCATGGTACCCTCACCCACGTTTTATTTGACATAGTTTTGTGATTATGTCTTAGTGGGCTACATGATCAATGACCTCTGAACAATGACCTATGCTGATATGAACTTAACAATGACCTATGTCTTAGTTTTCCGTATTTCTTATTAAAGTATATTGATGTGTACACTTGTCCAATTGAATTATTGAGATATTGTGGAGAGTTAATAAATGTCAATCTCCCTTAACTGAGTCGTTGTTGTTAATTTCCCTTGTTAATATAAATTAATTTCTGGTTGTTCACCACACTACTCTCAGGTTGACATTTTTCTGGTTTGGTCCTCCTGCTTGGTTGATGGATACGCTCATTCTTGATTGAAATTTATTATTTGCTTAAAAAAAATCAATATAGTCGGAAAATCAATATACACACAATGTCTGAAAATCTGTCCTACAAGTTGCTTGCTAAAGCTTGATACAAAAAAGATCCTCGTAATATTGAAAGTCTTTGAAAATCAAATTTCTCATGGCCATTTGAGTGCCACTTTGCATGAATTTGAAATTTGCAACATGTCTAAGGTGTAATGTCTCACCTAAGTTAGCTAATGTATTTTTCATTCTCTACTGTAGTATTTTACTGATTATTTGGTTAACATGTATTGACATGAAACAGTTACAAACATTGTTGCAATGTACTCCTGAGTGGACCCTCTCACTTTAGTTATGGTTTGTTGGGGTGATATAGTAAAATAATGTTTCTTAGTTTAGTCATTTTTCCAAATAGTTCATTAACAAATAGTTTTCATATGCATTAGCATAAAATACCAGCATGTAAATTTTAAAAATGAAGGGTAGGATGCCAAAAATATGCCATTCAAAGAAAGAGGGTAGGCTGCTAATAATATGCCCAGCAGTGTTGGAAGAACCAAAACTGGGTGATATACTAGTTGACTTCCTTAATTTGTTGTCCCCGATGGTTTTGTTCTCCCCACAAGATAAAAATACCCCCAAATGTGCAAACTCAGTCCACAAAAGAGCTCACATCCTACAGTGATGAATGTGGTGTCATATGGACAGCTTGTTATGGAACTGTAACTTGGTCTCTTCCTTCCACAAATCGTCCTCCCAATACCAAACACTTCAGCTGAGATTTGTAACACTACACCCACTAGGGATCGGCATGTCCCTTCTAAGCCTCAGATTTGAGGGAAGTAAATGTGTTTAACTAAGTAAATGTGTACTTTCAAAGAATAAAGAAAGCACCGTCTTGTTTATTGTTGTTTTCTCGAGTGTAGGTACCACCAAATAGGTATCTATCAGATCTATCTTCCTCAAGTGATGATGAAGATATACTCAGAGAGGTTGAAAGTGAGATGAGTTGTACTAGATCTACCGGTTCTATATCAACTAGATCTGAAAAGATAAGGAAAAGATTTCATAGACATATGAAATATTTTATTGCCAACGGTGAGTCATGTAACTATGATGCTGAGAGCATAGGAGACATTGATTTTCCATTGAGGTATAAACATCTAGTGCAATGATGGGTACCTAATATTCTACCTCAAGTGGACACAAATTTCCTCATCAATGGGAGGATGTATCGCATCACTCCTTCGTCCTTACATGTATTGGGGCTATTTTCCATGGATGGAATAAAGGTCCACTATGGCACTATAACTAAATTTATGGAGTATGTAGGACCACTATACATATACAATAACTGGTTGATCTTGGTCCAATATACTCGAAGTATGCGGAGATACAGAGTTGCTGCGAATTATATTCAACTATTAGAAAACAATAAAAACAAAGGGGCGATTATGTATATTGATGGGAGACCAAACGCGTCTGGAAATGTTGCTGGCTTTATAAATAGTACATGAACAGTGACAACAAATAAGCAACCAAATTGCGAATTCGAGGCACGCGAACATTATCGTATATTTGTATGTGCAATAAAAAAAATACTTGCAGGTGAAGAGTTGTTGATCGATTACAACTTAAAACGAATAGATGTGGCTTCCGTGGTCTAGGGTAATCGTGGACCTTCAGAAACTATGCCTCATTAGGTAAATGCTAAATGTAGTAACTAAACATGACTACAATAACTAAATGTTTCGGTTTTTTTTGTTAACATTCGATTTCCACTGTTGACATTCACGTTTTTCGTGCTTATTATGAATATTTCCATGTGATTACATGGTGGTTACACTTCTATGAATATCTCAATTTTGTTTATGATGCAATTATTGACTCAACGTTTGTTTAGGTTGGCGGCATTGGAAAGAAACATGCTGCTTCCACGGTCTAGGGTGACCATGGAAGGTCAGAATCCATGCCTCGTCAGGTAAATGTTAAATATAGCAAATAAATATGAATACAATAACAAGAGGTTCTGATTTTCACTGTTAGCATTGGCTTTTTTTGTGCTTATTGTTAATATTTCCGTATGATAACATGCTTATTACACTATGGCAGGAGTCTGCACATCGACATGCAGTAGAACATGTATCTTCTACTTCTGAGGTAAAAATAAATATTAATGCAATATCTCATTTTTGTTTATGTTACAATTATTTAGTATGAGGTAAACGCTTATTTATTGAATTATTATGTTAGGGTGGCACCATTGGAAAGGCACCTGCCGCTTCCATGGTCGAGGGAGACCGTGGAAGGTCACACTCTGTGGCCCATCAGGTAAGTGTTACGTACAATAAATAAATGTTTCGATTTAGTATGTTAACATTCAATGTCCACTATTGACATTGAAATTTTTCTGAGATTATGATGGATTACTGGTTCATTTTTCTAACATTATGATGGATAACTGGTTCATTCAGGACCGTGGAAAGGCACCCGCTATTTCCACGGTGCTGGTTGATCGTGGACACTCACCAGCCATAACACCACATCAGGTAAGTGTTAGTGCATAATAGTAACTTAATTTTCATTACAATATCAATATTTGAATGATGTTATAATTATATTGCTTAATTTAATTTATTGTTTGATGAATTTAGTCACGTGCAATCGATCTGGGTGATGAGGGGTTTGAGGAAGACATTTTCTATTCCACTAACCCACTCCACACTTTTAGAGTAGCCTTGAAAAATGAAAACATAGAAATGCTTGCCTTGGCTCTAAAAAGGCCCTTGACACAGGAGAACAGGGCAAGGATTCTAGAGCTGCAAGATCAAATACAATCTTATGGGGTAAGTGGCATCTTCACAAACTTTTTTAAGCTATGACATGATTTCATATATGATATTATGTTTTTTATTTTTCCAAGTGATTTGATAAAGTAAATTGTATTGTTGGTAGGATTTTTTAAAACCCGTGACTAGATCAGAACCTACTGAGATAGGTATAGGTAGCAGTGATGGTCCAATGCAGCAAAAAAGAAGTAATGTACCAATGATCCTTTTTTCCACTCGTGTGGTTGGCCTCAAATCCATTGATGACGCGGGAACTGATGAGACGGGGCATGATGCCATGCCGGAGCATGATGAGATGGAGCCTAGGACTTCACATGACTCTAGAGATGAACGTACTGCAGATGACAAGGAAACGTTTCTTGGAGCAGCACAAGTTAAAAGCACCGGATCACTAGATCTCACCTTTCTGGTGGATGACTCTTGTGTTCCTATCAAGGTTCAGAAGATTGCAGGTATTTATTAATTAATTTATTGATTTTAATGATGAAATTGAAATAGACATACATTGAAATTATTATAAATTAATGGATTACATGTTTTTGCAGGAAACAATGTCTTCTGCAGGCATTTGAATGACAAAGCCTTGGAGCTTTTTGGACACACCATTCGCACATGACAGAATAGACAAGATAGCAATATGAGAGATGAATTGATGGACCTCATGGTCAACTTGTTCGGCAATACTTTCAACAGGAAAGTTGTTGCAAAGTTAGCCGGTGAGAATTAGAAATATACCAAGGCCCGATATAGGGAAACATTGCAAGCTGACCTCAAGCATGAGTACCCTCCCATGGTTCTAGAGAAAGAGTGGAAGGCACTCATATATGATGCAAACGAGAACTTGCGAAAAAAACAAGGAAGATAACCACGGCCTGGTAAAGCAAGGTACAACATATATCATCTTTTTACTGAAATAAGCTCAATTATTTTTTTCTTTTTTGTTTTAAGTAAGATTTTTGATATCTAAGGTTTGTCAAAATTTTCATATATAGGCTACCTGACACCTCCAAAGAAACCAAGGCTATAATGGAAAAGCACGGGAAACATAGACTGGGCCAGGGTGGCTATAGAAAACTAAGAGCAAGAATCGTAAGTATTAAATGATTAATTGTTGGGAATATTTATTTAACAGTACCGAACAAATATTTGATTTTGATACTAGAAATTTCAAAATGTGTTATCAAGCATTGCAGGGAAATACGTTCCAAGCTACTGCCACCGAGGAAGACCTAAATCTTGGTTTCAAGTTTGGTTTTAAAAGTGTGGTTGAATATCGGAAAAGCTAGGGGCAGACTCCAATCTCCCCAATGAAGTAAATGCAGGTATATCACCAATTATAGTATACTATTAAACTCTATTCAGTTCTGATTATATCACCCATAACTAAAAATTTATGTTTTTTTTTAAGCAACAATGCAACTGCAGTAGTGAATCTAGTGGTACTCAGCAAGTACCGGTTGATGTTGGGGTGAACATGTCCCATGACAGTGTGGAGCATAGTGTTTATTCTGGTATGTCTGCCATGGAAATAGAAATATCTACTGTGATTAGATATATATATATATATTTCCTGACGTATACTTATAAATTTTCTTATTTCAATGGAAGACCATGCAGCTCAGGAGCATGAAATACAAGAGGAAGCAACTAGACCTCCAATTAACACCCCAGTTGTCACATCTACATAGACTGGTAAAGAGAAATATTGTAATTTTAATCAAAATAATGAAATATTTATTTCAATAATAATTAAACGTCATATATATCTGCTCATTTCCGTTGTTGCAGTTCACACCCCTTCAGAATTGCCTCCACGCCCTGCTCAGCAATGTACAAGAAGTGGCATAAATGAGGGCATGGAAACAAAAAGAATAATAGGAGTTATCGCAGTAAATACTGCGCCAATTGATGATTTTGATACCGTACTTGCAAGTTTTTTCAATGCAAAAAAACAAAAATCAACGAAAAAGTAGATGCAACATAAATTCATGACTTGTATTTTGATGGATATCGATGCTGTTAGTATGAAACATTGTTAGTATGTAACATATATAACTTTTTTTTGGTATAGTTACGAGGTACTTATCTTTTATGTGATACTCTTAGGAATTGTAACATTTATATCTTTTTTTTTCTTAGAATTTGAATTTTAAATTTATATGTCATCAGAAGTCATTGTATGCTTGTTTATAATTATTTTGTATTTTAATATTCAAATTTTGTGTTTTCTCACACATCATCACTCCTGTATGTGCTGCATGTAGATATATCAGTCTGAAAGATCGATTCTCTTTATATTAGATATATTAGATATGTTCATGACTTCGATCATCATCACTCTTTATAATTTGATTACTGCCCATTACATCTCGAGGACCAACTTCAGCATAGGGACCACAGAGGAGTGCTGAAGTTGATAGAGAACAAATTTATGTTGTAAAATATTTTGCTGTTGCTTTAGCACTATTCAAAAATAGTACCACACTTCAGATTTGATTTTGGTTAAATGTTGACGTGGAGATCTTCAACTATACCTCTCTTATTATTATATGATCAATATGTTTATTTTATTACCCATTACTGAAAGAGATGAAATTTATGTTATAAAATGTTTTACTGTTGCTTTAGCACTATTTAGAAATATTACCGTTTTATCATGCAACTATAGAATTGTTATGCTACTGTACCTTTCTTTCATCTATGTGCTAAATTGTTGTAGTATCATGTGGACTGTGCTAACCGGTTTGAGGTCTGTACTTAACTTTTCCTCTCTCTCGAGGTACTTTCATGTTCCCTTGGTGACTTGTCTCTTGAAAGGATAAGATCTGAACCAAAATGTTGTCTGCGTACAAGGAAGCCTAATCAATTTTTATTTGCTTATTTACTGCTGTTGCATATGTTATAATTTGATTACTGCCCATTACGTCTCTAGGACCAACTTCAACACAAGGACCATAGAGGAGTGCCGAAGTTGATAGGGATCAAAATTATGTTATAAAATATTTTATTGTTTCTTTAGCACTAGTCATAAATTTGGATGGTAATTGTGATGAAAATTTTCTTTTGTAGACCATATTCCTAAATTGAAAGGTAACACAGGTGGCTTTTACTTTCTATAGTACAAGGTACTTATCTGTTATGTGATGCCATCAGGATTGCATAGAGAGAAATGAGGAATATTTTTATTTGGCATCCCACCACCCTTCCTTATACTATGATGATGAAATTTCAGGTTATATGGAACGACTGTACATTTGAGGGAGATATGACCGGTTGTACCTTCCCCACCTTGATTGAGCTATGATTGGTCTTGTGGTACCTTATCTTTCACTTGTGTTTAATGGGGTCATTTACCCTCCTTGAGTAAAATTTTTAAAACCACCTTGTTGAAGTTTTGCTCTTATAGAGTACTATGGTTGTTTGGCCACATTTGGAGCATACCCTTGGTTCTAAGGGTCATGGTTCTTCTACTACCCACACCTATGTTATGACCATTGTTTATATTTTCTTATTTTATGACCATTGTTTATATTTGTACCCACACTTCAGATCTGATTTTTGGTTTAATGTTGACATGGAGATCTTCATCTATACCTCTCTTATTGTTATATGATCAATATGTTTATTTTATTACCTGTTACTGATTGAGTTATTAAATACTTGTTGTACCTTCCCCACCTTGATTGAGTTATTATTGGACTTGTGGTACCTTGTCTTTGACTTGTGGTTAATGCGGTCATTTACCCTCCATTTGTTTTATACCACCTTGTTGAATTTTTGGTCTTATAGAGTACTTGACTTTGATCACCTGTGATTAGTTGTGGTGTGTTGATAGTCACTTCTCTTGTGTTGGGACTTGGTTGAAGTTTATAATTTTTGTGACTTTATTTATGTTGAGTTATGTACTGTGCTTGACTATCATTGACCTAATCAACTCCAATCATTTCTCTCTCTCTGGTTTGTACACACCCTCTTATAGGGTCAGCTGGTTCCTAGAGAAGAATGGCCTCTCCGAGGCACAAATAGTCTTTTATGAAAGTAACACTTCTGAGTATATTTTCAAGAATGGTTTCACACCCAGGTTGGTATCTTCAACTATATCTCTCTTTTTTTATATGATATATATGTTTATATTATTACATGTTACTGAATATTAATTTATCATTTTAGTTTGTTTTCCAGTGTAACTCATTATAATCTACTGATACGGCAGTTATGAATATACCAAAGAGCCTGTGTTAAGAACTTACTGGTTGTACATTTCGAGTTATTGGTTACAAGAAGTAAGTATGCATGTGAAACTTAGTGATCATCTGTTAGGTAGACTTAGATCATCTTTGCTTATTTGGAAAATGATAATGCACTCTTTTTCCAATTCTTAAGAGCTTGGTTTCAAATTTGCATGTGGGAATGAGAGTTGTCCATATTATAAGTCTAAACAACTTGGGTATCATTTGGGGTGTTCGGTGATTAACCATATATCCCTTGTTTGTTAGTTTCCTGATCTTATGATTCATGTGTAAACATGGGTATCAGTTACTATATCACAGTGTTTAAGATGTTGATTTCCTTAAGTTGTAAGAATCTAAGAAAGAAAATAAAGATGATGGGTCAGCTTGGCATAGTCAATTACATATTTTATAATTTCCTTCATTCCCTTACGCAAACGATTCCATGAATGAAATTTTCTCTGTTGTACAATACCATAAAATTGATTTCCTTAAGTATTGATTTCATGGGATATAGTCTTCTTTTTTCAATTGTTGTATTGAAAAAAAAAATTATAAGTGGTATGCTAACCATATACACCAGTAATATCTCCTTTGGTTATTTTGGGTGCTGAGGGTAACTTGGGGAAACAAGGAATGCAATATATTGGTTTATTTAGTAGCTGCTGATTGAAGGAGACATTAGCAATCACCTATAGGACTTATTCTACACTATTGAGTATTTACTACTTCATTAATATCAAATTGTGGTCTTTTATGAACAATCTGGGCATTGTGGTGTTTTACAAATTGCAAGCTACATAAATACTGGTGGTTACCAAAAGTTGGAGTTTCGATGGCAATTGGGAAATTTCATTATACATGAAAACTATCGGAGTATGTAATTCTAGAAACTACATTATACAGCTGGCAATCTAGTGTTTTTCATTTTTCTCCCAAATTCCAAATGATCTTTGTGAACTTTTTATTTGAAATGAAATCTTAATCAAATAAATAAATCAACAAAAAGTGTCATGTTTGTACCTCCATGTCTTAATCATGTTCAACTGCTCCTTATGCTTTTGTTGCAATATCTGAACCTTCAAACACCTATTCTTCTTTTCCAATTTCTTGAGCTATTTGCATGGGTCTCTAGGATATTTGTCCCTTGTGAAAGTATGTTCTGCATAGTGTCCATTCTAGTATGTATGCTTTCTTGTGAACTTGTGCATTGAGAGTACTGTTGACTATTGCATCTGGAGTGATAGTTTTTGGATGATTTTTGGTGCGTGATCCTTCCATAATAGTGAGAACTGATACCATTGAGTTACGTATCAGTCTTCCTAAAGAGAAGCATTGTGTTGTGCATTGATGAATTGATTTGAATACTAGTGAATGGAACTAAGTGGAGTGTTCCAAATGTGAACTGGAGAAAACCCAGTGGAGAACCCTAATATGTGTGTCCTTTTATCTATTACTCCATGAAAAACCTAGTACAAATATTTCTGCAATTGTGTAGAGTTATTGATATTACTGAAAAATGCCCTCTATTGGTGCGAATTTCCCTATGAAGTTAACATTGTTTGACGTTGTGGGTGAAACCTCAGCTAGTGAAGACCTCTCTCCAAGCTGCGGTGATGACTGGAAAGTTGGAACAAATTGCAACAATGAAGATGGTGAGAACCCTATACCATTCTACTTCTACATGTTTTGAGAGCTATGCGGAATGCATCACTTCTTTTGAAGAGCTAAAAATTGGTTCTATTGGTTGTGCATTGGGTGAGTGGTAAGTTGTGGAATTGGATTTATTTTATATCACAATGATTTCATGGTGAAAATGTGTCACAATTATAAGAGTCGAAGTGTGTGATACTGGTGAACCATTGTGTGTTGGACAACTTGATATCGTGGTGACTCCATTGTGAAGATTAGTAATGCCACAGTGTGGAGTGAAAGCCTTGGAGAATGCCATATCTATCAAAGTATCATAATCACAATGGAAAGAATATGAAGGATCATTGGAGCCATGTGGAAACCCAAAACTACAATGCTACTAGGGTGACTGGTTAATGTGTTGATCCCACTCTTCCACATTTGGCTTAAAGCTTCATTTTTAAAGGACTTCTTATACCTGGAGTGCAAACTATGGACCGATATTACCTTTGTGGAAGACTGTGTTAGGGCACTAGAAATTTTGGAGACTTGTAGCATTCAAATAAAAGTGGTGTGAACCCTAGATTCATTCCTTTTTGATGGATCCTTCAAAGTCGACTAGATTATTGAAGATTATGGATGCAACTAGATTATTGAAGATTATGGATGTTGGAGCTATTGTTACACCAAGATTGTGTGAGGAAGAATAATATCAAATATAAGGCTCCATCACCTACAATGACTTTTGAATGTTGTCTTTTGATCCATAGGTGAGTATCCTGTCAATGATATTCTTAATTGGATAGTCAAAATAGTGAAATATGCAATGGATAGTTTCAAGTAGGGATCACAATGTCTATAAGATACTTCAATATTGTTAAGAATGCTTTCGCTAGGCCACCTCAATATTGTTGAGAATGAGGTTGTTTTGCATTGATGAAAATGATAGAAATCATTCCTTATTTATAGATAATTTTCTTAACCATTGTTTGACTATTTATTTCTAGGAGGTGTGTTGTATAGAATATATATATTGGCATTGGTGTCCATAATCAAAGAGGTTTGATAGAAATGCAAGTGATGTGTTTGCTTACTTGAAGAATTTTCAAGATTGCATTGAATTGTTTTTCAACATGTCCATAACTAGGAAGAAGTTAATAAGCAATTGAAAGGCACGGACTTTGAAGTGTTTTTGCATGATTCATAGGTTGGAGGAAGACTTGATGTATAATAGAAATCCCTATAAGGGCATATAGGAATTCTATACCACTCTGGTCTCCATGGAATGATGAATATCCAAGGTCCAATTGTTACTTTTTCTCTCGGGTATTTTCATTGTACTCGTGAAAACATAGAGTTTTGGTTGAGACTTGCATGTCTCAACCCCGACGTGGAAATATGCCTGTTACAATGTCATTCAGATCCATATTGATGCCCATTGAGTGGCAGTTTCTATGGTTTTTAAAAAGATTGAAATTTCATAAGAGGGAATTGGACAATGATATGTGTCGAAAAAAATATCAACATATGCAGGTCTTTGATGCCAGTTTACATAGAAATAAAAATTGACGTCATTTCTATTCTCCTAATAGAAAATACACCACATTGAAAAAAGGGGAGGAAAATTCTTGTTGGTAATGGTTTTGAACATGGTTAAACCTTCCATTTTTTTGAAAAAGAATTTGAATATTTAATAAATTAAAGATGTTATTGTGTCGAAAGGTTATTGTGTTATTACAGATCAACACTTTCAATTAGCAGATTTCACCCAATTTAACAAATCTTCAAAGAAATTGAATAAAATATTATCTCATTTCTCGTTAAGCAACTTTGAGAGTGATTATGAGAGTGGTGATTCATGTGGAAATCCATGCTAAAGGTCCTTTGAGAAACTTACTTCTATTATCCTTTAAATGGATGCTCCTTGATATATGGTTTCTAGAAAATGATTCTAGGATTTCCATTTAGTCTGCTTTATTTTTTTTTAGCACTTCCAGGTATCGTCGATATATCGATGCACATTTGGGTAGGCTATAGAAAATATTTCCACACTAATGTTGAACCTGCCATGAAAGTTAGTGAATCGATGCATGGATACTTCGACGAACATTCATGGAACTATAGAAAATGTTTCCACGCAGATGTTGAACCTGCCACAAAAGTTAGTGAATTGATGCATGGATACTGAGACAAACATTCGTGGAACTATAGAAAATATTTCCACACAGATGCTAAACCTGCCACGAAAGTTAGTGATATGATGCATGGATACTGAGACGAACATTCGTGGAACTATAGAAAATGTTTCCATGCAGATTTTGAACCTACCACGAAAGTTAGTGAATCGATTCATGGATACTGTGATGAACATTCGTGGAACTATAGAAAATGTTTCCATGTAGATGTTGAACCTGCCACAAAAGTTAGGAATCAATTCGTGTATACTGTGACGCACTTTCGTGGGCAGGTTTGGCATTTGTGTGGAAATTTTTAGAATATGTGCATCGATATAGCGATGAAACTTTGTGGTCCGTTTCAAATTCTGAAGATCTGAGAACTGTTGTATAGGTGACACATGGCCACTGGGGAGCATTGCTATTGCCATGACTGTGAATCTTCATATATCCATGAAACGGTATCCAAAATAAAATGAAACTTGAATCGTTGCAATTACAACGAAAAGTCATGGCAATAGTAACAAATAATCATGGCAATTTTGACCATATGTACTAGGGTTAATGTGGATATACTTTGACCATACCATGAACCATTGTTGGAACATAATGAATTAACAAAAACAGAACCCGAATAAATCCATCCATATGTTCAGGAGCCTCTTCCTTGCGACACCATTGTGGGACGACGAGTAAGCCTTACAAGGACAAACACAATTCCCTTGTTTCAGGTTGCCAAAGAGGGCCAACTCCCATATCAAGGAAAGTGGTACAGTGTTACTGAAATAACCGACAAGTTTCATCACCTTCACGAGCAAACAATGGGGACCATTGTTTCTTAAGGAAGGAGGTCTAATCCACATCACAGTTGGCATTGTTTTTGAATGATAACATCGACTGTGACAAGTCATCAATGATGATACAAATTCGATAAGTTTCGACTTGACATGACTTCGACAAACGCAGGAACTCCGGCAGGTTCCGATTTCGACACAACTCCAACAAATCTCGACTTCGACATAGTGCGACACACTTTGCAACTTCGACATGTTCAGCAACCTCACAGTTTCGCAACATCGACATGCGACCATCGATTTTCGAACTTTGACAGACTGTCTCTCTATCTTCCAGTTGATTGTAACGGTTTAACTATTGAACCATTCTAACTTCTTCTTTGTAACTGAACGTAACTGGCAGGAACCCAAGCGTCTCAAAATTCTATATAAGCATGTATAATATTGTAACATACATATTATCGATCTTATCATGTCTTAGACTTGTTTCCATTAATAAAAGATCAGTTCCCATTCCCGCATATTGTCTTTGCGTATTTGTGTTTATCTGTGTAGTGAACCCTACTTTGCTCATTCTGCTTCTCAGTGCTTCCGCCATAACAGAGCTGACTCATTCATTCGTACTGTTGTCCCACTCATGCTTCCTCAACATGACCCGGATCATGGATGAATCTTGTGATGGGGTCCTATGAGCCACTCTTTCTGTAAATACAACCAAACCTTATCTCCTACCTAAAACTTGTGCATAAATCAATGTTGTTCATGTCACTCCTTGTACTTGGTATTGGATTTCTCCAAAATGTCATGGACTTGTTGGCGGATGTGCTGAATCTATTCAATAAATATGGTGGCCTTATTAGCCTCAGTTTGAGCATGGGAAGATTCCTCTTGTGTGGTTAAAATGGGCATAGTTACATCATTGGGGCCATTAATTGGAACCCCTAGCACACCTAAAAATGGCTATGGCCAATAGAACTATGAAGGGATCAGTTGTAGTTGTGATGAACATATGGAAGACTCTCATCCCATGTGAGAGGATTTTAGAATTTTGCATTCTTATAATATGCACAATCATCCTATTGACTACCTCTTCCTATCCATCAGTTTGGGGGTGGAAGGAAGTTGGTTTGGTGATCTCGGTGTCCATTAGTGACCATAGGTTGGACCATAATGTTCTTAAGAACCTTCTATCTCAATTTGAAATGATAGTATGTGGTGGCCCAAAATGAACCTAAAAACGTTCAAAGAAGAGCTTAGCAATGGCCTCGGTTGTGATACTCTTCTTGTAGGGTGTCAATATGGCCATCTTAGAGAATAAATCAAATATAGTGAATGCATAGTCATTACCATGCTTGGTTGAAGGTATTCTTTACATTTAATCCATGGATATGATTTCCCATGGCCCAGTGGGAGTAGGTAGAGGGTTGTACAACCCTTGCTTCCTAATGGTGGGATTAGAGATGGCACAGGAAGTGCATGATATGATATACTTGCCAATATATTGTGGGATCTTTGGCCAATAAGAATACTTCTGCAATACTTCTACCATATTTTCTACACCAAAGTTAGCTACCACTCGAGTGTAATGAGATTCCCAAATCATCTTTAAATGCTTACTTGAAGGAACACATATATGGCCTAGATGGCATAACAATCCATCCTAGAGATGAAATTCTATAACTGAATCTCCCGTTCCCAATGCTTGTTAAGTTGTAGAAAGTTGAGGCTCATTGTCATATAGTTGGGGCCATCCTGAGGTCTCATGGACACAATATTTGATCACCATTGCCAAGGATGCAACTGGAGGTCGAATTAAGAAATCAATTATTGGATTGGTATTGACCTTCTTATATTTGATGTCCAAGTGGAATTTTTGTAAGTATGTGGACCAATTTTGGTGGCAATCATTCTATAAATTTCCTTGAGTTAGCATGAACTGTAGGGGATTGTCATCAGTGTGGATGACCATCTCTTTGCCTAGGATGTAATGCTTCCACTAGAAAAAAGATTGGATTATGGAATACATTTCTTTCTCATAAGTGGGGTACTTGCATACTGCATTAGAGAGCGTCTCATTGTAGTATTCTAGTGGATGGCCATGCTGAGTGAGGAATGTGCCAACAACATAGTCTGGAGCATCTATATCAATATCAAAGGGTTTTGGAAGATAAAATATTTAAGTGAGTACCAGTGCTAAACATAAGCGGTGTTTTAGATCCTTCAATGCTTTCTGTTGTGGATTAGCCCAAACAAACTTGGATTTGGATAAGCGATATGTGAGAACCCAAATATGAATGTGCGATAGAAATTGGTGAGGTTCGATAAACTATGGAGCTCGGTTATGGTTATTGGGGACAACCAATCACGAATGACTTCGAATGGATGGATCCACATGCACACCATGCTCATCCACACACCATGCTCATCCACAATGTACCCCAAATATTGGATTCTTTGCATGCCAAAAGAGCAATTCTTTAGATTAGCATATAATTTGTGTTTCCGTAGGTTTTATTATCACAAAGTTAGTAGCTTCCACCAAAGGTATCCTATCCAGGATGGTAGAGGTGAGCAGCTAAATCAGTGACACTCGCAAGGGCCTCATTCACCACTGTTTGAATGGTTGTCATAGTGAATGATCTCTTTTCACTTTAGATCTGTCTGAGATAAAGATCAAGGGGGATAACCTAGCCAGCCTACGAGGGATAAATAACCAACAAAAGACACACTAAGTGATGCGAATGGGATGAAGTAATGAGATCTTGAGTTTATTGATCTAGATCTAGGAAGTATATGTGGGATATGATATCTAGGGACAGGTTGAGAGGGTTTAGAGATAGGAGAATTCTCAAGCTTGAATATGTATCACCACAATGGATTTAAAGTAGTAGATATAGACAGATATAGTTCCAATAACAAATACCCAAAATAGATCCACCTGGGATTTAGGAAATAAATGTAAAATGGACAAAATGGGAGGGTTTAAGGAGCAAATGGCACTTATAATAGTTGCTTGGGGATATATCTAGGCTTTAGAGGACAATCAAGCAATGCCCAAATGGTAGATCGAGATAAAGATCAAATCCACAAGGAGGGAAAATTTCCTAGAGGAGTTGGTTTTGTTCCAAACCTAGTCTCTAGGGGTTTTTAATCATTTCCAACTTGGGTTAAAAATTATACTCCAAGAAAATTACCCAATCTAGTAGATCTAATATATGAGTGTTTTAAACTTTGAAATTTAAATGACTAATGGAATTGAAAATTGAAACAAGGGAAAAATTCATAGATTTTACTTGAAAATATTATGGCCACCAAGTACATTGATGATCCTTTCACTTAGTTACAATTTTTGTCTAGATCCGAGTGAGTCCAAGCTAGATCGATTTGCTCCAATGGAGGAAGTGCGTCCTCTTCTCCCTGTAAATTCAAACAACCAATGTTAGATCTGATATAAAAGCAAAAGAGAGAAACTATGCAAGACATCTCAAGAAAATAACTCAATGTAGAAAATCACAACTGGATACTCCCTAAGATGAAGCGATTTTCCAAAGGAGAGATGGATATCCCTCACAATCAAACCCTTGAACCAAATCGCACCCTGCAAAAAATCAAGTTGGCCTCCACAAAATTTGTCTCATAACCACATCAAATCAACTCAAATGTCTAAGAAAGAGGCATTCTAGTCATGTACAAGAACATTCAACAAAGATTTTGCAAGAGATGTAAGCAATTTTCCTTTATTGCCAATATTCCAAGAGCCAAAAGTCCTTTACAAATGGGTGAGAGATAGTACAAAAAACCTAAACCCAAAAGTATGGAGGGATAGGATCAAAGGATCATACATCAAGATCAATTACTAAACATGTGCTAGATAAATGTACATGAGATCACTCAAAGAGGGGGGACGCACTCCCTCAAAGATAGCTATGGGGGACGTATGACATAATATGTGACTAGGTACATCATAATAACATGATAGAGGGGGGATAAGAGGTACACACATCACTCCACTAGAAACCCCCAATACCTCAATATAATATACAACGTATGATGACCAAGGAACACTAGGACGTGTGCCCCAACATAGAACATGATAGCCCCAAGGGCCAAGATAAAATCGTGTGAACCCCAAAAAGTGATGAATATCATGCCAGAAGGTGTCTAGAGAATCCATAATATTCCTCCAACGAATTCCATGCTATTTCCTTTCCCCATTAAACCAAATCGATTTCCTTGTGAGCCATTTTCACATTTTTAATGTTATTTTTCCGTGGTACTCTGCTGTTGGAAGATAAAATAGCCATATAATCCAGTAACTATGCTCATAACTGGGATCTAAGTGCACCAATGGAATCATAATCTACAAATACACTAGGAATGAGTACTCGTACACCATATGCCCATCAATAAATAGATCTGGAAGCTCATCCATGCCCAAATAATAATAATAAAAGAACAATGCAAGCCACGATGAAAAATTATTGTCTGGATCATGGAACCATATAATGAATATTAAAGGGCCATGAATAACCAAAATCGAACTCTCTCAGCCAAACTCATCCCGGAACTTGCTGTTGACTTGGTCAAACTAGTTTGAACAGGTCATAAATGATCAAAATAATGACCCAAACCGAAAAAAATTTGATCTTGCATGTACAAATGGATGAAATATGCTCCCTTATTTATATTAGTAGCAAGAATAAATGATTAAGTGTCATTTTAATGGTGATAATAAACATAAATATCAACAGTAATTCTAGATCAAAGCAATCAGTCACTCCAAATAAAAGCCTCAAGTGTATACTCATTTACAGACTTGACCATTTTGCTAGTTATGGGTGAAGGTGGATGAAACACGGCTAGGCTAAGGGGATTTGACTTGAAAACCTTAACACCGTGACCTCTAGGTTTCTTAGAATTATCCCAATAGACTCTAGACGAGCAACACTCATTGCAATTGATTTATTGTCAACTTTTGCACATTTAAGATTTACATTTAACAATTAACTTTTAATCAACTTTCACTAGCCATCCTCCAAGGGTAGGTTCCCTGAATAGCCTTGTGGGCCTCAGATAATGACTTGGTCTTAACACCATTTCCCACCAACATCCATAGGTGCAATGGATTTACCATCCTATTTCCATATAGGGGAAACCAAACTTACATCATACAAAGGATGAGTGCTCGTCCCTTGGCAATTGACTATCTATAGAAGACATTTTATTTATTTTCTTTAGTGTTTATCAACATTATTTTGTGGTTGACTTTTTGCATCCATTTAGATATAAAATTTAGTGTCATGTCCCCTCAACAATGATTATTTGATCAAGTTATTAACCCAACCCCTTGGGTTGAGGAGACAACTTCATTTACTTGGGGTTAATTTTGAAATTCAGGCATTTAATTAATTAGGGAGTGTGATTTAATTTTGCCTAAAGTTTATTATGCACTTGAGAAGAATTATTATTCATAAATTAAGTATTTTTATTTTGAATAAAAGAGGATAATGCTCCACAAGTGCTCTTTAATGGATAAGGTTGACTGAAGAGATGACTTGCACAAGAAGTTAGGAGAAAACATCCAAAGCTAGAAAAGCAGGAAAAAGGAAAGAAAGATTGTACAAATAAGAAAGGTAGCAAAAACTCAGGAAAAGTATCATAAAGCATAAAGCAACACAAAAGCAGAAAGCTGGATAAAATCATAAAAGTAGGATAAGGCAGAAAAGTAGGATAATGTAGAAAATCAAGAAAAAACAGTAAAAAGCTAAAGCAAAAAATCAAGAAAAATTCAGTAAAAAGCTAAAGCAGAAAGCAAAGCATAAAAAGGAAACAGGAGGAAAGCAAAGTAGAAAAGGAAAAAGGAGGAAAGCAAGATTTCCTTATCCATCCATGAGGGCGCATTATCCTAGGATAATTTCTCCTCAATTCATTCTCCATCTATAAAAGAAGGAGTGCGTACCACCTTCACATATTTTGTCAGTTTGAGTGTTGGAGTGAGTGCAATTGTGCATCAGAGACTTGGGAGATGTGCTTCTAGTCCAAGATGGGAGATGTGCCCCTGCTTCCTGTGAGAGAATGATGGAATTCAACCATTTTCAATGTTTTTATTGCAGGTACTATATCTGATTCAATTCTGGTTTCAATTTCATAAAAGGTGTCATGAAGTCTATGGTTCGAATCCTCAAACTTTCTAGTGATTTCCAGTGCTAGATTATTGTATTGAGAGAGGTTGAACATTTGGACTATTTTGAGAATCCTCTTAGCTCCAATATGATGTATTTTCTGTTATGTTTATCCTATGATATCATCCATAAAAATTTATAATTCATAAGTCTGAATTATTTTGAGTTTTCCACACCACTTCTAGATTTGCATAGATTTGAGCTAGTTTCCATAATGTATTTGATAAATGAATGAGTATGGATCCAAATGAAGTGATTTTTGTTCCTAATGTAAATTAATATGTCATATGAATTATTACAAGTCTCATATCAGAAATTCATGATCCTCTTAGTCAGTTTTGGAAGTATTGAATTTAATCTAGCTATGCAATCCTAGAAGAAATTTTTCTTGTATCTTTGTGAGACTTTATAATAACATTCTCAAACCTGATGGATTGAACCATGAATTTCTATTGACTATTTTTTTTTTTTTTTATCCTCTTTGAGTCATAATCCTTCACCAATAGCTTTCAATCAATGTATAGTTGAAGTAATTGTTTGCATATGATGGGGTTCCCAAGAGCATTGGAGTAGATTTCATCCTCGATGAATTTGAAACATTAATGGTCCCAATAATTTGTGCAAATTTATTATCAGCTATCATAGTCCTCCTCCTATCCATAGAACGCGAGTGTTCCTACCTACAATCAAACTAGCCAACTGAATCCATTGTTTTTGATTGAGTCTTTCAAGGGAGCGAGTTATTGTATCACTAGTCCTAGTTGGTACATTACAGTGGTATCGGAGCATGGTTATCTGAACCTTCTCTTGACATATTTCTATGATTCCAAAAATATATTCAAATTCTAAGAAGAAGGATCCTCAGTCAGAGGAAGAAGAGGAAGAAGAAATCAATTATATTGAAGGAAATATACAAGGAGAGTTAGATATGTCTCACAATGAAGAAAAATATGAGTTCAATCTCTTTGTGCAAAGCATGATGAAAGGTTTACAAGATATATCCCACAATATTTTCCAATCCGGAAAAGAGACTAGAGAGTTATTAGCTTAGCAGTTAGGAAGCAAAAATGGAGAAGGGAGGAGCAATGGTTCCCCACATGGTGAAAGGAATATCAGTGGAGTTTCTATTTTCTCAAGAACTGGGCCTCACAATCACCCTGATGAATTCAAAATGGATTCTCATCCCACATCAAGGCCTACTATGCCCAAGTTTACTTAAGAACAAAAGGAGGAATTTGAGGCTCCAAATGAAGGTCTTGCTTCATGGGAGGACAAATATGTTGAGTACCTTACATTGAATGAAGAATGCAAAAGATCCTCTCCATTCAAATATTTCTGTGATATTCAGTACAAGACCAATTTCAGAGGCATATTTCAGATGCTAAATTAGAACTATGAGTTACTAAATGTTATTGGTAAGATTTCTTTGCCTTACTTTGATGGCTCACAAAAGTGCATTGCTAAATCTTGGATTCAAAAGCTTGATACTTATTTTCAGTTAAATCCAATGGCTGAGAGATATGCGATTAAGTTGGCTACTTTGCATTTAGATGGTGAAGAAAATTATTGGTGGTTTCATGGATTGAAAACACTTGTGCATGATCAATTGACCACTTATGAAGAGTTAAGAAGAAGATTGATTGAAAAATTAGAAAGAAGATATCCTAAAATCACCTTCAGAGAACTAGCGCATGTGAAGCAGATTGGAAATCCTCAAGCCTACATCTCTAAGTTTTAGAAACTAGCTATGATGGCCTCTGATATCTCAGAAGCTAGATTGATCCTGTTATTCATTGAAGGGTTATCAAAACCTTTGAAAGGTTTGGTGAAGGCTTACATACCCTCTACCTTGCAAGATTCACCAAGTAGAACAAGAGACTTTCAAGACTCTATTATGAGGCCTAGATTTCTTGCTAGAAATGTTGTTCCTAATCAATTCAAGAATCAAAGGCCACCCATGAAAATTCCTTCTGGAAATTTCAGGAAGGACGATTATTCACAAGATTGAGATGAATTGAGAAGAAGGAATTTGTGCTTCACCTGTCGGTAACCATGGGTTCCAAGACATAGATGTGCTAAAGGAAAAGAACACTACATTGAAGTTTACTCAGAGAGTGAAGTTGAGGAGGAAGAAGAAGAGACCCTAGTAGATGCATAAGTGTCCTATGAGACTCCAGAAGAAGAACCTACCCCTGAGGTGAGCAATATTGTAGTATTTCCAGGGGTGCCTGGTGGTCTCCAGGAATGGATGCCTAATTAGGGCAGCTAGACCAAGAGAATACTTTAATTATCGACCAGGGGACGTACAAAATTCACAGGTGCTAGCAGTGTATGTGCTCTAGAGGATAGTCTTTGTCATGTTTGGGGTGTTGGTATAGATCTTAAAGGTTTCTCTAATCAGAGAATAAGGTGAGCTAAAAAGATTGTAAATCTATGAATGACAAATTCCTATGCTAAGAAGCTAAATGCTGAAAACTGTAAATCTATACTAAGAATTGAAATGTTGAAATCTTGATAAACTTTAGTCTAGAAATAAAATGATGAAAGCTGAGATTTTAATCTAACAAGTGAATACTAAAAATCGAGTGTTGACTATTGAAAGTCTAATCTAAAAAATTAAATACGGAAAACCAAATCCAAAACGTAAATATCTGATGCTGAGAAGTAACCAATCCTATCTATTCGTATTAAACACTCAAAGTGATGATCATTAATTAAACCAAAGAACTGAAAGTAATTAACCTCTATGATCTAACCCTGATAAGGGAAATATGCATGAGCTCCTAGATTTGAATCATTGTTTTTAAAACTAATATAAGAATGCATGAAAACAGATGTCAAAATATGCTTGTGCAGAATGCAGCTACAGGACTATGGAAGGAGTTCTACCAAACTATGAAATGCACTATAACCAAGTACAAATATTGTGCTGAATCAAAATGATCGCTTTAATACTAAAATAAAACCATGGCATTCAAATGCCATCAAAATAATTTCATATACGATAAGGATTAAATCAATGCATATCACATATGGAAAATACCTAAAAACATAGTAAAACTCCTGACTTACATGTTGGAGGGGCCCTCCCCAACCCGTACTCAGGAGTGTAGAAAACTTATAAATGCAGGCTTGAAAGTAACATCAGTCTTCTTATTAAAATAGTAACTTCATGGTGCAGGAAAATCTTTAACACAAACTGTCTTCGCATTACAAAAATGCATAAATGATTGATTCTACAAAATAGAAATAGGACCCCCTCGCTACCTGAGAGGTCCATATATATATGTCTCTAACTCTAACCTAGTCTATGGTCATAAATGTTGATCCTCTTAATCAAGGCTTATCTAGAACTTAGGGAGCTATAAGCACTGAGCCCCTTTGTTATCTGCAGTCTCAAGCTTTGACTCTCGTTGATACCTAAAGACCTTCACGCCCTGTTTATGCATGCTCATTCTAGGGTTAGCATGTAGAAAAATGCTTTTAACATAAAAAGAATAATCTCTAAACATACTTATTAAATAATCAAAGTAAATACATTTTCCCACAAAAAAGGTGTATTTCCTTCACCATATCTTGTGTTTTACTGTGGAAAAAAGGCTATAGGATACGTATAATTTGGGTTCATCATCTCCCCCATGCTTGAGGGATTCACCCATCCTTGGGTGACACACTCGGCTCTTCAATAGATTCTCTGATGTCCCATGCGACCATTCTGGGAGTCCTTGCTTGCCTATAGTAACCCATGCTCTGGTCATCCCCGGCCCATGTTCTTTTCTCTTCTTCCTCATTAATCTGCTCTTTAATAATTAAAGGAAGGAAAAATGGAGGATTTAGCTTCATGCCAATCCATCTGAGTTGATTCTTGATCAAGGATTCTCTATATAGCTTAGCTTTGACAAGAGCAGCTTCTAGTCTGAGAGGGGAATGAGGTTCCTTCTTCTTCAAATCATCTCCAATCCTTTCCCACCTATCATTGATGGCCTCCTGTATACCTCTATATGTGTGTTGAATGGTGAGATCAAAATGTGTGACTGCCTCCTGTTGTTTTTCAAGCAAGATAGGAATTCACTCTTCATCAGTGGTGATTGTTTGGTGAGCCTGAATGACCTTTTTAGGGTGGGATGCCTTGGCCCTAATCCATAATGGATTTTTCCAGTTATCTGCAAGATATATATGATCATCTTGTGCCCTTTCCACCTTGTGGTTCATCCAGGAGCATAATGCTCTCAGCTGGAAGTCGCCTACATATGGATTAGGTGAGTAGTTAGGTATGCTTGGAACCATGAAGTTGTGCAAGAAGAATTTGCACAATTGATCATTTTCCAACTCTGTGCAGTCCAGAGAAGTGTCCACAAATTCCCTTGTAGTGTTCAATTCCAGAGACAGGCCTTGTTTTAACCTCTGTAACTAGAACCTTCCCCACATTTCCTTCAAGTAGAGCATATAAATTCTCCACGGGGGTTTGAGTTGCAATATTTCATCATAGATTTTTGTAATGGCAGTGAATGTGTCCTCTAATTGCTGGATTTTCTAGTCTTTCTGAGCCAATTCTATCTGAGCTTGGCCCAATTTCTACCTCAGTGTTGCATTTTTTTGTTCTGCCAACTTCAATTCCCCTACGTGCTGCATCTTCAATATCTGGGTTTTCTCATGTGCAAACATTGTGGTTGCTAGTGAAGCTGGCTGGCTTCTTTGTATTCTTGCCTCAATTTTTAATGCTTCCAACTCCTCCTTGACCTTTGCCAACTCTGTCAGTGCCTCAGATAGCTGGTCAGTGACTCCATGGTTTATATTTTGATCAACAGGGTTTACATCTTGACCAACGGTATTCCATTAGTCATCATCTTGTTCTTCAGGTGTGGTTGGGTCATCCTAGTCTACCCAATCGTTGTCATCGTTAGATACATCTTGAATTATTGGGATGGGATCCCTTTCTACCTCCTTTTCATGCTTGATTTTGGGTGGCTATGTGAACCTTTTGCTTCGCCGCTTTGGCCCTTGCTCACTGGTGGAAACTCCTGATTCCTTTTGGCGGGATCCATCTCTTGAATGTTTAATTTTAATCAGGGTATCGGCCACACTATCCAGGTCGATATTTCTCTTAGCTCCTGATGTAGAAGAGATCTTGTCTTTTGACCCAGAAGCTAGGGGTATGCCGACAGTAGGTGTCCCCTTCATTCTCTATACATCCTCAGTTGAGATTACAACAAAATCCTCCCATGAAACTTCTAAAACCTGTACTGTTAACTCTTCCCGAATTATCAATTTGATTCGCCCATGGTGGGCTAACGCATATTCCTTTCCTTCAACTACTTTTTTGCTCATTTCTCCCATAGACAAGAGAATATAATAAGGAATGTTGATGTTGTTATTCTATGTGATATGGCTCTTGTGCCTCAGAAGATCCGGAATTCGGAAGTGGAAGAGAGGGACATAGCTCAGCCTCCCTGTACACGTTACATATTTCTGAACGATAGCAGCTACTTCGTCCCAAGGTTTTGGCATAGTGACCCTCTTGACTCCATTTTTGTCTCCTACATAAACCTCTCCAGGTCCAAAGAAAACTGCCTTTGCACTCTGGTTAGCTTCCCTGTATTCCCTAGCCTAGTGTAGACCCATGGGTAGCCCTGTGTATTTTGCAATTGCCTCATCATCCAGTCTGATATGAAGTCCCCTAACCCAGGTGACGAACTGCTCATCCTTGATGTGCTTCAAGTTTCTTGCGAATTCTAAAGCCACCTCTGTATTAGACCCTCTCAGCCCTGAGATGAAGGGCATCTAGCCCGCATTATGGAGGATTGATAAAACCATTGGGTTTTCATAAATGGCTTTGTGATCCTCTAGTTCACTCTTTTTGAACCCCTTTATCATCTTGAATTTTCTTCGATAATCAACAAAATGAAAAAGAGTGTGGTTGGATTACCTCAACTGACCGAGATTGATTCACAGGTTCGAAGGTAGCTTGTTGGCTGAGTGACAATGTGAACTTTCAGTTTTCCTTCTTCTAGAGAGCTCTTATTGCAAGACTGGGTCTTTTTTGTAGACTATACTTCCTTATTTAGCTATTCTCACACACCTCTCCTGATCATTTCAAATTGTACTTGCCACCTTACACATTCCTTTCCATTATTGACCCTAGCAATTCTTTCCATAATTGTGCATTGCACTTCTACTCTGATCATTGGAAAATATGGTGGTCGGACACAGAGATTGTTATTCTGACATGTCGAAGGTGGGTAATCATGATTTTGTGAGGTAATCTGAACCTTGCCCCTGATTTAACTTGAAATTTGTCCTCAGTTTGAGAAATAACCGTTTTGTGGGATGATGATTTGACCTTGAAAATAAAACAAAGAGTTTTAGGGATTACCTGGTTATGATTAGCGTACCTAAGTACATGACGTGGCTTGATTTTGTGTGCGTTGTATTCTGTAGTAGATTTCCGCATTGTTTGTAGTTATTTTAGGCATGTCAGTAGTTACATGTGTTTGCCTTCATTCAGCCGGATCTTTTGAAAATCTTGTATTTGCATGCTTTGATTTTTGTGACAAATTTTGATTTGACTTTGCTCTCATGCTCAGTACTGAGTTTGAAAGATTCCATGAATCTGTTGTCTTGATTTTGTAGTGCATTATTTTTTTTCTAGGTCACTTGAATATGCGGCGGGCTCGCTTGAATAAATGGCTGGCTCGCTTGATTTCTGTAGTGCTTGATAATTTTATAGCTCACTTGATTATATTGTTGGCTCGCTTGAATAGATGGCTGACTCACTTGAATATTGCTACCTGGATCGCTTGATTTGATCTACTTGTAATATGCGTGCTAGTTCTTCATGGGGATGTATGATTTCCTGCAATTCACTTGTGATAACCTTGAGTGAATCATTTTTTGATTTTTGATTTTCTTTTGATTTTCTTTGTTTTTCATTTTTCTATTTTTTTTCTCTTTTTTTTTTCATTTTTTCATTTTTTTTTCATTCATTTTTTAGTAACTGCAGATCAGTTACATTTGATGCTCTTTATCAACATTAGACTTTGTTGGTAGAGTATGCCTGTGAATTCTTCTTTGGACTGTGGTGTCTTGTAGATTTTTAATCTATGTCCATTCACCAACATGGGGAATTTTTCTTCATCTATTGTTGTAATTCTGATAGCTCCATTGTCATAGATATTTTCAATGATGTAGGGTTCGAGCCATCTAGTTGTTAGTTTCCCCTTGAAAGTGTGAAACGTGGAGTCATAGATTAGTGCCTAGTCACCTTCCTTGAACTTTTTCTACTTTATGTGTGTGTCATGCCACTTCTTCCTTTGTTGCTGGATGATTTCAGTATGGCCAAGTGCTTGCTGGCGTTGCTCATCTAGTTGATTTAATTGTAGCATGCGTTCCTGTTGGATGTTTGAAAGTTGCATATTTAACTGTGCTACAATTCTCAATGTCTTGATTTCAAATTCAATGGGAAACATAACTTTCTTTCCATAAACTGGGTCATACGGGGTGAAGCCTGTTGTTGTTTTCCATGTGGTATTATAAGCCCAAACTACTTCACTTTATCTGTCTGCCCAATCTCTTTTGTGGAGTTGCACTGTCTTCGTCAAAATCCTTTATAACTCTCTGTTGGTTACCTCATCTTAACCATTAACTTGAGGGTGATAGGAGGAGGACTGTCTGTGCTTAACATTGTTTCTTTGAAGCAAGTCTTCTATTAGATTTGATGTAAACTGTGGGCCTTGATCACAAACTAGCTCTCTTGGGACTCCAAACCTGTGGAAGATTTTCCCAGTGAAAATTTTTCCACATTGGTTTCATTTGCTGCAGCTAGTGCTGCTACCTCAGTCTACTTTGTAAGGTATTCAATGCATACTAGAATGTAGCTTTTCTAATTTGATTGTGGGTTGATGGGACCAACTAAATCAAATCCCCATTTCTCGAATGCTTCTAAGGAGATTTGTGGATGGAGAGGCATTTATTCTTTTTGTGTAGGCTTCCCCATTCGTTGGTAGTCATCACAGTGTGAAACAAATTCATAGGCATCCTTGTGGAGTGTTGGCCAATAATAACCTGTTTGCAAAATTTTATAGGCTATCCTTTTTATAGCATAGTGTCCTCCACATGGCTCATTGTGAGTGGCATGCATTATGTCATGCACTTCATCTTCTCTAATGCATCTTCTTAGTATTTGATCTTTCCCTTTTTTGAAGAGCATTCCCTCTATCCATGTGTAACTGGCACTTTGTCTTATGAATTTATTCTTCTCTTTGTAGCTGTAATGTGCTGGAAATTTCCCATACACTAAATAGTTTGCTATGTCAGCAAACCATGGGCTTCTTATGGATATTGCAAAAAGATGCTCATTAGAAAAAATGTCATTCACCACTTCATTGTCTTGTCCATGGGTGAGCCTATACAGAAAATCAACCACTACATTGTGTTTGTCTGGCTTATCCAAAATTGCGATGTCAAACTCTTGCAAGAGGAGTAGCCATGTAATGATTCAAGCACTTGTATTAGGTATGTTCATGAGATACCTTATTGATGAATGGTCTGTATGGAAAAAAAATTGGTATCCAATTATGTAGTGCCTGAATTTGTTAATGGCATGTATGACTGCCAAAAACTCCTTCTCTATGATAGTATAATTTAATTCTGCTCCTGCCAAATTTTTACTGATATAATATATTGTTAGAAAAACAGGATCGCAGAGCAATAACAATAAACATAAATGCAAATACAATCACACATACACATTACAAGAAAGACACATATATATCGTGGTTCAACCAACTTGGGCTACATCCAAATTGAAGTTGCCAGTCCTTATTATTATTCCGTCCAGCAAAGTGAAGGGATACAATCTATAGCACAACCACTGCACTTCCTCTTCACTATCTCACAGTCTCTTTTCTAATCTCATATATCTTTACAATGCATAAAACCTAATACATCAACCCTAGATGTATTACAATGTCTTTATTTTATAAGGGATATACAATGGGAAAAATACCACGGGTTACCCAAAACCATGGGCCCGAAAACTATTGGGGCATGAGTGTACAATCCTCTGAGGTGCACGGCTGAGACAATATCATCTATGAGACTGGAATATATGGCTCCACAACCAAAAATCTCCCACTTGGAGTCTGATCACAACAACTCCACTGCTGTTGCACTTGCTGGACTTGGACTTGGCAAGTTTCTCCTCTTCACTTTCATGCTAGAAAGCCAATTGAAACCAAGCAGGAACTCAGTTTCTCTCTGTTCACTACCTTTGTGAACATGTCTGCGGGATTCTAGCTAGTGTGTATCTTTTCCAACTTCAACAGTTCATCTTCCAGAACAGAGTGTATGAAATGGTACTTGAGCTGTATATGTTTAGTCCTGGAATGGAAGGATGAGTTCTTTGCAAGATGAATGGCACTTTGGCTGTCACTATACAAATTTTTATCCTTCCGCTTCTTACCTAATTCCTCCATAAATCTATGCAACCAAATCATCTCTTTACTAGCCTCTGTAACAACAACATACTCTGCTTCTATTGTTGAAAGTGCAACAACCTTCTGCAGTTTCGAAATCCAACTTACTATTGTTCCACCTACAGTAAACACATACGCTATGGTTCTCCTCCTCCTATCCTTATCACCTGCCATATCTTCATCAACATATCCCTGTAGAACAGTGTTTGAACCTCCAAAACATAATGCCTGAGTGGTAGTACCTCTCAAATACCTGAGAATCCACTATACTTCCTTCCAATGTTCTTTACCTGGATTGTTCATATATCTGCTCACAACTCCCACTGCTTGTGCAATATCTGGTCTTGTGCACACCATGGTATAAATCAAGCTACCAACTGTTGATTGATAGGGAATCTTGGACATGTAATCTGTCTCTTCCTGTGTCTTGGGACACATTTCTTTACTTAGACTGAAATGGCTGGCCAAAGGTGTACTAACTAGTTTTGCATTCTACATTCTAAACCTCTTCAACACCTTTTGTATGTACTTGTTCGGGCACATATGGTACTACCAAAGGACCGAACACCAAGAGAAACCACTTCACACAAACAGATCACAGATCAACACACTGATGTTTTGACGTGGTTTAAACCCTCTTGAGGGAAACACTCCACGGCCCTGGCCAAATAGCTTCTACGGGACAATTTATTATGCAAAGAAAGAAAGTTACAAATGATCTTCTCATAATCGATCAACTAAACAATGACCCTCCATGCTCTTTAAATAGAGATCATGGACCAATTAGGTGTTAAGCCACGGATCAAGGTTAGGTTTGATCTAAGAGAAGTTGAGCCATCGGATCACTCTATGTCGGAAACATATCGTGACCGTCGGATTAAGTATTTACAAATGCATACTAATGCATACTAAAGAAACACACTATCCCTAACGGATATATTACACAAGTTGATCTTAACTAACTCCTAAGTGTCTAAATATCCTAACATCCCCCCTTAAGAAGAACTTGGGATAGGATTGAAGGATTTACAAAAGTGACACTATTAGGAGAAGGAAGGAGGAATTAGAGCCTATCCCCCCTTAATGACAAGTTCCTGAACTCCTAACATAGATCGAAGTTTAGAAAACTTCGCTTCTGTAAGAGACTTGGTGAAGATGTCTGCAACTTGATCATATGTAGGGAAAAAGAGCACTTCAAGAACCCGATCATGAACAAGATTTATGATGAAGTGCATATGTAGCTCAATGTGTTTGCTGCGTTGATGTAGAACTGGATCTTTGGTAAGCTTGATGGAACTTTGATTGTCGCACCAAAGTGGAGTAGGCTACTGCTGCTTGAATCCAAACTCTGAAAGGATCTGTCGAAGCCATAAAGATTCCTGACTAGCATTAACTGCTACTCTATATTCTGCCTCTACTGAAGAAAGAGCAAGAGCTTGTTGTGTTTTACAATCCCAAGTAATAGGTCCATATCCCAGACTGAAAACACAACCTGCAGTAGACTTTCGATCATCAGGATCGCCGGCCCAATCTGAATCAGTGAAACCAACCAACAGAGGTTTCCCCCCTGTACTGTAATGAATCCCAAACTGAACTGTACCTCGAATATATCGAAGTATTCTTTTAGCTGCTTTCCAGTGACTTTCATGAGGTGTCTGCATATAATGGGAAACTCGACCAACGACAAACGAAAGGTCAGGACAGGAATGAGTCAAGTATAAGAGACTACCAACAAGCTGACGATACAAGGTGGCATCGACTTCAGGTGAAGTACAAGTGGCAGAAAGTTTTACTCCAGAATGGAAGGGAGAAGGGGCTGGTGTACAATCTTCCATGTGAAAGCGACGAGGAAGGTCACAGGCATACTTAGACTGAGAAAGAAAGATTCCTTCTTTGGTTTGCAGGACTTGGAGACCAAGAAAATAATGCAAATCTCCTAAGTCTGACATTTAAAAATTTTGTTTAAGACTAGATTTCACATGGGTTATAAGCTTAGGGTCACTACCAGTAAGAATAAGGTCATCACCATATAGAAAAAGTATGATGAGATGGTTTCCTACTTTCTTGGCATAGACATTGGGGTCAGAATGGCATCTAGAAAAACCAGTGTCAAGGAGAAAGTTATCCATTTTGGCATACCAAGCTCTAGGAGCTTGCTTAAGGCCATATAAGGATTTCTTAAGGCGGCAGACAAGGCTAGATTTATTCTGAACATAGCCAGGAGGTTGTTCCATGTATATTTTCTCCTGTAAATGACCATGTAAGAAGGCAGACTTGACATCCATTTCATGGACTTCCCAGTTGTGTAAGGCTGCAAGGGAAAGAATGAGGCGGATGGAGTTCATTTTGGCGATGGGAGAAAAGGTTTCATTGTAGTCAATCCTTTCAACTTGGGAAAAACCTTTGGAAACTAACCTTGCCTTAGGTCTTTCAACACTTCCATCTGATGCATACTTAGTTCTGTAGACCCATTTACATCTGACAAGTTTTCTTCCTTTTGGAAGAGGTACAAGATCCCAAGTATCGTTCGCCATTAAGGAACGATATTCTTCATCCATGGCTGCATCCCAATCTGGATTCCCTGAAGCTTCTGCAAAAGTTTCTGGATCATGATACTCGGAAACTTGAGCCAAAAGAGAAGAGGCTCGCTGAAACTGAGAATGTGTTCGACGTTGATCTCTAGGATCACCGGCAAGATCACCAGCTGCTTCACATGTTGAACGGACCCATCGAGGAAGCACTTGTGCTGTTGCAACTGGAGGAACATGAGCACTTGGAGGTGGATTTTCATCCTCACTGTCATCATTAGAAACTGGAGTTGGAAACCTATCAAGGAAGTTGGAAGAAGAAGAAGAAGGCACAAACGTCGAATCAGGCTCGCAGGCCAAAGATGGCACAATCGCTGAGTTAGGGTCGCAGGCCAAGATATTTTCATCAAATTTAACATCTCTTCTAATGATTATATCATGAGAATGTGGTTGAAGAAGTCTATAACCTTTTACATCTTCATAATATCCAACAAATATGCACTTTTCACTTTTAGGCTGCAATGCTTTCCGTTTTTCATCCGGAATGTGAGCCCATGCTTCACTACCAAACACACGAAAGTGACTTACATCAGGTTTAATTTTAATCCATGTTTCTTCCGGTATTATACCTTGTAATGCTTTTGTGGGGGTGCGATTAACTATGTAATTTGCACAATTGATGGCTTCATCCCAAAATTGAAGACTTAGTCCCTTAGATTGGATCATACAATTAGCCATTTCTTTTAAAGTGCGGTTCTTTCGCTCAGCTACACCATTTTGTTGTCGTGTATATGGAACAGTGTGCTATTGTTGGATGCCTTGTTCAGTGCAGAAAGTAGTGAACTGTTTGTTAACATATTCTCCTCCTTTGTCAGATCTTAACTTAATAATTTGATGACCAGATTGTTTTTCAACAAGGGCCTCGTAGGCCAAGAACATGTTAAATACTTCGCTCTTAATTTTTAGGAAATAAACCCAAGTGCGTCTGGTGTAATCATCAATGAAAGTCAAGAAATATTTGAAACCAGAAAAGGAAGCAGATGGAAGAGGACCACACAAGTCACTATGCACAAGCTCCAAGGGAACCGAGGCGTGCCAAGAGGCACGTTTGTCAAAACTGTCCCGATGATGTTTTTCGAGTACACAACCGGAACAAACACCATCTCTGCAAGATACCATCGGAGGGCCTGTCACCATATTTTCTTTACATAGTTGTTGCAATGAGCGATAATTTAAGTGACCAAATCGCTCATGCCAAAGTTTGCTCAAGTTATCACTATGAGCAACAAAAACTAAAGGGAAAGGTGATGACCCAAAGTTGTTAAACTTGTACAACCTAGTAATATCATCAACAATTTCGGTAGCTAAGACCTGTTGAGGATCTTTAAAATCCTTGATTGCAACTTGGTGAGGTGTAAAGGTCACAGTTTTACCTTCACCAAAATGAGTGATCTGATAGACTGATAACAAATTGCAGGAAATTCTTGGAACACATAGTACATCACTAAAATGACCATTATCTACTGGAACTATTCCAGCTCCTACAACACTTAGAGATCTATCATCACCAACAAATATTTGTTTGGTGTTACATTCATGCATAGTAGAAAAGATGGCTTGATCCTTAGCCATATGATAAGATGCTCCAGAATCAATGAGCCATTCATTTTTAGTAGAAGAAGAAGATGCATTATAAGAATAACCAGAAGCACAAAGTGCATGTCCATGAGAGGCAGATTCTGAAGGCGAATCTAGGCTGATGTGGTGCTTCTTCATTACTGCTTCCAAGGCTGACATCTTCTTGAAACACTTAGATTCATCATGATTATCTTTCCCGCAATAGTTGCAATGACGCTCAGTCTTCTTGCCTTTTGGCTTGGATCCTTTGTCATTTTTTAAAGAAGGAGCTGACTGAGAGGGTTTTGGACCCTTGTTTGACTTATTATTGCGAAAATTTTGTTTCTTGGGAGGCTTGGAATTTTGTTTCTGTTGGGACAATAAGGCTTTCCTAGATGTATCTGCATTGTTGATTATTCCAAGATGAATGAGTTTATCTTGTTCTCTAATCAAGGAATCACAAAGGATTCAAGACTAGGCTCTTGATAGCTAGCTACATTCAAGGATGCTTTCATGGAGTAAAATGTAGATACAAAAACAGAATATGCAGGTCCAAGTTTGGAAAGAATATGATAAATGCATTGTTTGTCTTCCCTCTCAATCTTACATTCTGCACATAAGAGTTTAAGAGTTTTATACTTAGATAAATAATCTTGAATGCATGAAAAGTCACTTGGATTTAAATAAATCAACTCATTTTCGAGTTGGTGACCTCGAATTTCATTGTGTTTACCAAACACAGATTCCAACTTGTCTCAAGCAGCATTAGGTTCATCAATTCCAGATCTGTGGAATCACAAATCAGTAGAGATTGACATCTCAATCAATCCACGAGCTTCATCACATCTATTTTCCCATTTTATTTTCTTATCATCATCAGTGGGTTCTTTTTCTTTCCCTATTTTAATTCTGAAAAGTCCCCTACTTCGTAGAACATCCTCCATACGAGATTTCCATGAGAAATAGTTGGAACTGTTAAGTAGAATATCACAAAGGGCGGCCATATTTGTAAATTAATGGTTGTAAAAGTAGAAACCAATAGTTTGGATGTGAAGAGCTCGAAAAAATAGGTGGTTTAAAAAAAAACGGCACTGAAAACGGACTCTGTATGATGAAGTTATGCTTGAACAAAGAAATTGTTGAAGATGTCTTCAATAGTGACGTGGTAGCTAGAGAATGTCCAGCAAAAAAAAAGAACCCTCTCTTCCCAAGATGAACCTTTTGACAATCACTTTTCAAGAAAGTTGCTTTAAGTGAACCACTTTTGTAAAATAAGTGATTTCACTTTTACAATGATATTACTTTTAAATAGTGCAACAATAAAAAAAACTTAAGTAACTCACTTGTATTTTTAATTTTTATTATTTAAGTGAGATGCACTTTTACAATAAAGTAACTTGAAATTAGAAATTGCATGCACTTTTTATTTTAAAAGTAACTTCTTAAGACTTGAACTCAAAACCTATTAAGGAATAAAACAACTTTGAACCAAGTGAGCTAGTTTTAAAAGTATGTAAAATATGGGAATGAGGAAGGGTTTTTTTTTTTTTTTACTCTTCTTGCTCGGTTTGCGTGATTGCCCTTTTTCCTGTAAAACAGACCACAAAACGAAACAAAAAAAAAAATTTCCACACTTGTGGAGTTAGATCTTGTTAGCTTGCCCGGAAAGTCTACGTTTTCTCTCTATTTCTGATTTGCCGAGATCGCGCAAGGTGCACGGCAAAGAGCATACGTAGTCGAGAAAAACCCTTTCTCTTTCTGTTTCTGATTTGCCGAGATCGCTCAAAGTGCACGGAAAAGAGCATATGCAGACGGGAAAGCAACAATCCGAACCAAAAAAAATCTAACAGTAAAAAAGAATGAAATATGAGATTTTTTTTTCTTTTCAAAAAACGAAATAAAAAAATGTGTCACTGTAACATTATACCTTCAGATCTGATGAAATGCGCGTTTCTGGAGAAACCGGGAACTGTTTTCGATCAAACGAAAACTATTTCCCAATGGAAAGGATACTCCGGATGCAATGGAACACCTCTCATAGCCCAGAAATGCACAGAAATACCAGAATTAGAAACCCTTTCGAGTTTCGGCAACAACAGTTCAAGATCTAGATCATAACCGGAAACAACACTTCATAAAAGCTCTGATACCATGTTCGAGTACACAAGGTACTACCAAAGGACCGAACACCAAGAGCAACCACTTCACATAAACAGATCACAGATCAACACACCGATGTTTTGACGTGGTTTAAACCCTCTTGAGGGAAACACTCCACGGCCCCGGCTAAATAGCTTCTACGGGACAATTTATTATGCAAAGAAAGAAAGTTACAAATGAGCTTCTCATAATCGATCAACTAAACAATGACCCTCCATGCTCTTTAAATAGAGATCATGGACCAATCGGGTGTTAAGCCACAGATCATGGTTAGGTTTGATCTAAGAGAAGTTGAGCCGTCAGATCACTCTATGTCGGAAACATATCGTGACCGTCGGATTAAGTATTTACAAATGCATACTAATGCATACTAAAGAAACACACTATCCCTAACGGATATATTACACAAGTTGATCTTAACTAACTCCTAAGTGTCTAAATATCCTAACATAGTACTTACTCTGAGACAATGTCAGTTTGTGATTTTTCCTGTCTCTCGTTATTCTCATACCAAGGATTTGCTTTGCAGCACCCAAATCCTTCATCGCAAATGAATTAGCTAGCTTCCTTTTGAGTACATTTATATCCTGCATGCTAGACCCTGTAACAAGCATGTCATCCACATACAATAACAAGATAATATATCTTTCATTGTCTAGCTTCTTGAAATAAACACAGTGGTTAGAATGACATCTACTATAACCTTGTACTGTCATAAACCTGTCAAATTTTAGATACCACTACCTTGGAGCTTTCTTCAAGCCATACAAACTATTTTTCAACCTGCATACCAAGTTCTCCTTACCTTTGACCTCATACCCTTGTGGTTGCTGCATATATATCTCTTCCTCCAAATACCCATGGAGAAAGGTTGTTTTTACATCTAACTATTCAAGATGCAAATCTTCTACTGCCACTAGACTTAAGATAGTCCTAATTGAAGTCATCTTAATAACAGGAGAAAATATTTTATCAAAATCTATACCTTTCTTCTGTGCAAACCCCTTTACAACAAGTCTCGCCTTGTACCACTTCTTATCTCCTTCTTCTTCCTTCAACCTGTAAATCTATTTGTTTTACAATGCTCTTTTACCAGTAGACAACTGAACCAGATCCCAACTCTAGTTTCCTACTGTAGCGAGGGTTTTCACCCTAGCTTGTGCAAATGAGCACCTACTAAGGAGAAGGGCCTCCTTAGTAACAGTTCAGTAAAACAGTAAATTAAAGCAGTAAAACAGTATGAAATTTAACCTAGCGTGACCACTAACAGAAATAAAAGACAATGACAAGATAATAAAGATTTTCATTTTGTATTAAATTTACCTCAAATGTTGAGGTTGGTGGAGCTCTTGCAGTAGTCTAGGAGGGATGCTTCCGTGCTCCAATGGGTTCCTTTTCCTTCTCCAAGGTGTTTGAATAATGGGCCAAAAGGGGCACTCAAATGGGAAAAACTAGCTCAAATGGTAAGCCAGGGTTTCAAGAGTGATTTTGGCAGAGTGAAGATAGGAAATATTGTGGATGTGAAATGGGAAGCCTCCATCACCTATTTATAGGTTTATAGTGGTGGAGTGTTGACCCATGGTTTTTGGCACCATATGGTTTAGGTCAATTGTATAGGGTTTTTACTTCATTTTTCTCTCTTTTTTCTATTTATATATATATATTTTTATTCCTTTTTATTTGATTTTTGGGAATTTAGGGCCTTTTTAGAGGGTTTTTGCTATTTTTGGAGGAAATTTAAATTATTTTGGGAAAAAATGAGTTTTTTTTGCCATTTGGTGGGTTTTAAATGGTTTTTTAAGGTTTTGGAGGCAAATATGGTAGGAAATATAAACAAGTGAGTCATGTAATGATGGAGATGAGATGGTGAGTACTCTCGGGTGTTAACACATACCAATGAGTCCATCTCCTCCTTCATGCCTTGCTCCCACTTCTTTCTAGTTTCCACCTGCATTACTTTTTCATAACATTCTGGTTCACTAGCATCATTCATCAACGAATAATACATTGAAGGAGAGTATCGTTCAGGGAGTCTACTTAAATTAGTAGATCTTCTTGCAGTTGCAGGAATTTCAGGTACTTGTTGTTGTTCTTGATTTGCTGGCACCTTTGGAACTTCATTTTCTTGAATTTCATCAAGTACTGTGTACTCTGTGTTTTCCTTTTCCTGTTTCTTTCCCTGCAACTGATCTTTATACATGAACTTTTCATTGAATATGACATCTCTACTTCTAATGATTTTGTGATTTTCATAATCCCATAAACGATAAACAAATTCATCAACCCCATATTCAATAAAGGTACATTTATTGGATTTAGCTTCAAGCTTTGTTCTATTTTCTTTATCAATATGGACAAATGCTTCACAACCAAACGTTCTTAGAAATGAGTAGTTTACCTTTTATCTATCCATTCCTCCTCTGGAATACCACCATCCAAAGCACTTGAAGGTCCTCTGTTTATTCAATAAACAACAATATTTACAACATCTTCCCAAAACTGTAAGGGCAACCCTACATGCAATCTCATACACCTTGCATGCTCCATGATCATTCTATTCATCCTTTCAGACACACCATTTTCTTGTGGTGTTCCTGGGACTGTATTCTCTCTACGAATACCATGGTATGAACAGTAACTATCAAACTCCTTGCCGCAGTACTCACCTCCATTATCAGATCTGAGACACTTCAACCTTTTTTCTCGTCTCATTCTCAACCAAAGCTTTCCACTTCTTAAAAGCAGCAAACACATCAGATTTTTGTCTAATGCAATAAACCCAAGTTTTCCTAATTGCATCATTAATAAATGTAACATAATAATGAGAGCCACCAAGAGATTGTACCTGAGTCGGTCTCCATACATTAGTATGCACAAGCTCTAACTTTTCATTCTTCATCTGTTTCCCAACCCTGAGAAATATGACTCTCTTTTGTTTTCCATAAACACAGTTCTTACAGAATTCCAAACTTACCTGCTTCAAATCTGGCAACAACTTCTTTGAGTGGAGAATCTGCATCCCCTTCTCACTCATGTGGCCAAGCCTATGATGCCACAATGCTGTATCTATTTCTGTGGAAGCTAAAGAGATAGAATGGTTAGTATTATGTGGACATAAATACAACGTACCTACCCCATCTCCTTTTGCTATCACCATTGATCCTTTAGTGATCTTCCACCACTTTTTACCAAATATAAATAGACAGCCGCCATCTCCTAATTGCCCTGTTGAGATCATATTTCTTTTCATAGCAAGAATATGTCTAACATTTTTCAACAACCAATTAGTTCCATTCTTAACTTTTATCCATACCTTACCCATTCCGACAATTTTACATGGCTCATCATCACCCAATAAAACATGTCCAAAATCGCCTGGAACATAATCATAAAAATATTTCCTATGGGGTGTAGCATGACATGAAGCCCCTGAATCTACTACCCAATAATCACTAATATTATCTAATGCAAGAATCAAAGCATCTTGTAACACATCACCTGCTACATTCGCTTCCTGGGTAGTTTCATATTGTCGATCTCCTTTTTTCTTTAGAGATCTGTAGTCTTTCTTTAGATGTTCTTTCTTTCCACAGTTTCATCACTCTATTTTTCCTAGTCTGGACTTGGATCTACCCTTTTTAGAGTTGCTATGATTACCTTGGCTCTTTCCTCTCTCCTTTTGTCTTCCCCTGCTCTCTATGGTCAATGCATTACCTGATGTCTCACATGTGCTTTTTCTTTGCATTTCCTCGCTAAGAATAACACCAATAACATCATCAAATTTCAAGGTGTTTGAACCAGAGACAGAGTTACTTACAGCCATGACCAAGCTATTCCATCTTTCTGGCAATGAACACAACATTAGAAGAGCCCTAACCTCATCATCAAAGTTTACACTTACAGAACTTAGTTGATTTGTAACTGTATTAAACTCATTTAAATGATAAGTAACAGATCCACCTTCAAACATCTTCATATTAAATAAACTCTTCATTAGAAATACCTTGTTGGAGGCAAAGGGTTTTCCATACAGCTTACCCAATGCACTCATCAAACCCTCCATTGTCGTTTCTTTTGAGATATTGAAAGCCACCGATGAAGCCAGGCTCAGCCGTATTGTTCCGAGAGACTTTCTGTCAAGAACCTCCCATTCTTCGTCCTTCATGGCCACCAAATGCTTTTCTCTTCCTCCCAATGGTAGGAATAGATCCTTCTAGTACAGATAGTCCTTCATTTGCATCTTCCATAACCAGAAGTTTTGGCTGTTAAAATTCTCAACCTTAAACTTTCCTTCTTCTTCCATTTCTCCCACTTGAACCAGAAACCCTAGTTTCCTACGGGTTTAACTACCAAATAGAACTTCGGCTCTGATACCAATTGTTAGAAAAATTGGATCACAGAGCAATAACAATAAATAAAAATGAAAATACAATCACACATACACATTACAAGAGAGACACAAATATATCGTGGTTCACCCAACTTGGGCTACGTCCACATTGAAGTTGCCAGTCCTTATTATTATTCCATCCAACAAAGTGAAGGGATACAACCTGCAGCAAAACCGCTGCACTTCCTCTTCATTATCTCACCGTCTCTCTTATGATCTCAGAGATCTTTACAATGCATAAAACCTAATACATCAACCCTAGCTGTATTACAATGTCTTTCTTTTATAAGGGATATACAATGGGAAAAATACCATGGGTTACCCAAAACCATGGGTCCAAAAACTGTTGGTGAAAACAGCCCTGAACCCCAAGGTTAGGGCCTGAGTGTACAGTCCTCTGGGGTGCACGGCTGAGACAATATCATCTATGAGACTGGAATATCTGGCTCCACAACCAAAATATATAGCATAGGGATTCTTCTCTCTTTCTTGTCCAAGGACAGATCCAATGGCCTTATCTGATGCATTTGAGTGGATGTGGAATGGAAGTGCCCAATCTAGTCCTTGGAGTACTAGAGCTGTAATTGTTTTCTCTTTTAGTTTGTTAAATGATAACATACAATGTTTTGACCATATAAATTATGTGTATTTTGTGAGTAGAACAAACATTGGTGCAACAATTTTGCTATGACTGTTAACACCTAAAAAGTGCTTACTAGCTCATTTCCTTATTCACATGACCCATTTGTCCACTTTTCCACCATCTGAGCCTCTAAAGCCAACAAAAGGTCCCCAAAAGACCTTAGTACACCCATTTTCCCACTCAAAAAGATTATTTTTCCTAAAAAAGTATAAAATGTTCGAGTACACAGGGTGCTACCAAAGGACCAAACACCAAGAGCAACCACTTCACACAAACAGATCACAGATCAACACACCGATGTTTTGACATGGTTTAAACCCTCTTGAGGGAAACACTCCACGGCCCCGGCCAAATAGCTTCTACGGGATAATTTATTATGCAAAGAAAGAAAGTTACAAATGAGCTTCTCATAATCGATCAACTAAACAATGACCCTCCATGCTCTTTAAATAGAGATCATGGACCAACCGGGTGTTAAGCCACGGATCAAGGTTAGGTTTGATCTAAGAGAAGTTGAGTCGTCGGATCACTCTATGTCGGAAACATATCGTGACCGTCGGATTAAGTATTTACAAATGCATACTAATGCATACTAAAGAAACACACTATCCCTAACGGATATATTACACAAGTTGATCTTAACTAACTCCTAAGTGTCTAAATATCCTAACATCCCCCCTTAAGAACAACTTGGGATAGGATTGAAGGATTTACAAAAGTGACACTATTAGGAGAAGGAAGGAGGCATTAGAGCCTATCCCCCCTTAATGACAAGTTCCTGAACTCCTAACATAGATCGAAGTTTAGAAAACTTCGCTTCTGTAAGAGACTTGGTGAAGATGTCTGCAACTTGATCATCTGTAGGGAAAAAGAGCACTTCAAGAACACGATCATGAACAAGATTTCTGATGAAGTGCATATGTAGCTCAATGTGTTTGCTGCGTTGATGTAGAATTGGATCTTTGGCAAGCTTGATGGCACTTTGATTGTCGCACCAAAGTGGAGTAGGCTACTGCTGCTCGAATCCAAACTCTGAAAGGATCTGTCAAAGCCATAAAGCTTCCTGACTGGCATTAACTGCTGCTCGATATTCTGCCTCTGCTGAAGAAAGAGCAAGAGCTTGTTGTTTCTTACAAGCCAAAGTAATAGGTCCAGATCCCAAACTGAAAACATAACCCGCAGTAGACTTCTGATCATCAGGATCGCCGGCCCAATCTGAATAAGTGAAACCAACCAATAAAGGTTTCCCCCCTGTACTGTAATGAATCCCAAACTGAACTGTACCTCGAATATATCGAAGTATTCTTTTAGCTGCTTTCTAGTGACTTTCATGAGGTGTCTGCATATAACGGGCAACTCGACCAATGGCAAAGGAAAGGTCAGGACGGGAATGAGTCAAGTATAAGAGACTACCAACAAGCTGACGATACAAGGTGGCATCTACTTTAGGTGAAGTACAACTGGCAGAAAGTTTGACTCCAGACTGGAAGGGAGAAGGGGCTGGTGTACAATCTTCCATGTGAAAGCGACGAAGAAGGTCACAAGCATACTTAGACTGAGAAAGAAAGATTCCTTCTTTGGTTTGCAAGACTTGGAGACCAAGAAAATAATGTAAATGTCCTAAGTCTGACATTTCAAAATTTTGTTTAAGACTGGATTTCACATGGGTTATAAGCTTAGGGTCACTACCAGTAAGAATAAGGTCATCAACATATAGAACAAGTATGATGAGATGGTTTCCTACTTTCTTGGTATAGACATTGGGGTCAGAATGGCATCTAGAAAAACCAGTGTCAAGGAGAAAGTTGTCCATTTTGGCATACCAAGCTCTAGGAGCTTGCTTAAGGCCATATAAGGATTTCTTAAGGCGGCAGACAAGGCTAGAGTTATTCTGAACATAGCCAGGAGGTTGTTCCATGTAAATTTCCTCCTGTAAATCACCATGTAAGAAAGCAGACTTGACATCCATTTGATGGACTTCCCAGTTGTGTAGGGCTGCAAGGGAAAGAACAAGGCGGATGGAGTTCATTTTTGCGACGGGAGCAAAGGTTTCATTGTAGTCAATCCCTTCAACTTGGGAAAAACCTTTGGCAACTAACCTTGCCTTAAGTCTTTCAACACTTCCATCTGATGCATACTTAGTTCTGTAGACCCATTTACATCTGACAAGTTTTCTTCCTTTTGGAAGAGGTACAAGATCCCAAGTATCGTTCGCCATTAAGGAACGATATTCTTCATCCATGGCTGCATCCCAATCTGGATTCCCTGAAGCTTCTGCAAAGGTTTCTGGATCATGATTCTCAGAAACTTGAGCCAAAAGAGAAGAGGCTCGCTAAAACTGAGAACGTGTTCGACGTTGATCTCTAGGATCACCGGCAAGATCACCAGCTGCTTCACATGTTGAACGGACCCATCGAGGAAGCACTTGTGCTAATGCAACTAGAGGAACATGAGCAGGCGGAGGTGGATTTTCATTCTTACTGTCATCATTAGAAACTGGATTTGGAAACCTGTCAATGAAGTTGGAAGAAGAAGAAGAAGGCACAAACGCCGAATCAGGCTTGCAGGCCAAAGATGGCACACTCGCCGAGTTAGGCTCGCAGGCCAAGATATTTTCATCAAATTTAACATCTCTTCTAATGATTATAGCATGAGAATGTGGTTGAAGAAGTCTATAACCTTTTACATCTTCAGAATATCCAACAAATATGCACTTTTCACTTTTAGGCTGCAATGCTTTCCGTTTTTCATCCGGAATGTGAGCCCATGCTTCACTACGAAAAACACGAAAGTGACTTACATCAGGTTTAATTTTACTCCATGCTTCTTCCGATGTTATACCTTGTAATGCTTTTGTGGGGGTGCGATTTACTATATAATTTGCACAATTTATGGCTTCAGCCCAAAATTGAAGACTTAGACCCTTAGATTGGATCATACAATTATCCATTTCTTTTAAAGTGCGGTTCTTCCACTCAGCTACACCATTTTGTTGTGGTGTATATGGAACAGTGTGCTGTTGTTGGATTCCTTGTTCAGTGCAGAAAGCAGTGAACTGTTTGTTAACATATTCTCCTCCATTGTCAGATCTTAACTTAATAATTTGATAACCAGATTGTTTTTCAACAAGGGCCTTGTAGGCCAAGAACATGTTAAATACTTCGCTCTTAAGTTTTAGGAAATAAACCCAAGTGCGTCTGGTGTAATCATCAATGATAGTTAAGAAATATTTGAAACCAGAAAAGGAAGCAGATGGAAGAGGACCACACAAATCACTATGCACAAGCCCCAAGGGAACCGAGGCATGCCAAGAGGCACGTTTGTCAAAACTGTCCCGATGATGTTTTCCGAGTACACAACCGGAGCAAACACCATCTCTGCAAGATACCATCGGAAGACGTGTCACCATATTTTCTTTGCATAGTTGTTGCAATGAGCGATAATTTAAGTGACCAAATCGCTCATGCCAAAGTTTGCTCAAGTTATCACTATGAGCAACAAAAACTGAAGGGAAAGGTGATGACCCAAAGTTGTTAAAATTGTACAACCTGGTAATATCATCAACAATTTCGGTAGCTAGGACCTGTTGAGGATCTTTAAAATCCTTGATTACAACTTGGTGAGGTGTAAAGGTCACAGTTTTACCATCACCAGAATGAGTGATCTGATAGACTGATAACAAATTGCAGGAAATTCTTGGAACACATAGTACATCACTAAAATGACCATTATCTACTGGAACTGTTCCAACTCCTACAACACTTAGAGATCTATCATCACCAACAAATATTTGTTTGGTGTTACATTCATGCATAGTAGAAAAGATGGCTTGATCCTTAGCCATATGATAAGATGCTCCAGAATCAATGAGCCATTCATTTGAAGTAGAAGAAGAAGATGCATTATAAGAATAACCAGAAGCACAAAGTGCATGTCCATGAGAGGTAGATTTTGAAGACGAATCTAGGCTAATGTGGTGCTTCTTCATTGCTGCTTCCAAGGCTGCCATCTTCTTGAAACACTTAGATTCATCATGATTATCTTTCCCGCAATAGTTGCAATGATGCTCAGTCTTCTTGCCTTTTGGCTTGGATCCTTTGTCATTTTTTAAAGAAGGAGCTGACTGAGAAGGTTTGGGACCCTTGTTTGACTTATTATTGCGAAAATTTTGTTTCTTGGGAGGCTTGGACTTTTCTTTCTGTTGGGACAGTAAGGCTTTCCCGGATGTATCTGCATTGTTGATTATTCCAAGATGAATGAATTTATCTTGTTCTCTAATCAGGGAATCACAAAAGGATTCAAGACTAGGCTCTAGATAGCTAGTTGCATTCAATGATGCTTTCATGGAGTAAAATGTAGATACAAAAACAGAATATGCAGGTCCAAGTTTGGAAATAATATGATAAATGCATTGTTTGTCTTCCCTCTCAATCTTACATTCTACACATAAGAGTTTAAGAGTTTTGTACTTAGATAAATAATCTTGAATGCATGAAAAATCAATTGGATTTAAAGAAATCAACTCATTTTCGAGTTGGTGGCCTTGAATTTCATTGTGTTTACCAAACACAGTTTCCAACTTGTCCCAAGCAGTATTAGGTTCATCAATTCCAGATATGTGGAATCGCAAATCAGTAGAGATTGACATCCCAATCAATCCACGAGCTTTATCACATCTATTTGCCCATTTTATTTTCTTATCATCATCAGTGGGTTCTTTTTCTTTCCCTGTGGTAATTCTGAAAAGTCCCATACTTCGTAGAACATCCTCCATACGAGATTTTCATGAGAAATAGTTGGAACTGTTAAGTAGAATATCACAATGGGCGGCCATAGTTGTAAATTAATGGTTGTAAAAGTAGAAACCAATAGTCTGGGTGTGAAGAGCTCAAAAAAATAGGCAGTTTAAAAAAAAACGGCACTGGAAACTGACTCTGTATGATGAAGTTATGCTTGAACAAAGAAACTGTTGAAGATGTCCCCAATAGTGACGTGGCAGCTAGAGAATGTCCAGCAAAAAAAAGAACCCCCCTCTTCCCAAGATGAACCTTTTGACAATCACTTTACAAAAAAGTTGCTTTAAGTGAACCACTTTTGTAAAATAAGTGATTTCACTTTTACAATGATATTACTTTTAAATAGTGCAACAATAAAAAAAACTTAAGTCACTCACTTGTATTTTTATTTTTTTATTAATTAAGTGAGATGCACTTTTACAATAAAGTAACTTGAAAATAGAAATTGCATGCACTTTTCCTTTTAAAAGAAACTTCTTAAGACTTGAACTCAAGACCTATTAAGGAATAAAGCAACTTTGAACCAAGTGAGCTAGATTAAAAGGTATGTAAAATATGGGCACTTTTTCTTGCTCGGTTTGCGTGCTTGCCGTTTTTCCTGCAAAACAGACCACAAAACAAAACAAAAAAAACTTTTCCACACTTGTAGAGTTAGATCTTGTTAGCTTGCCCGGAAAGTCTACGTTTTCTCTCTGTTTCTGATTTGCCGAGATCGCGCAAGGTGCACGGCAAAGAGCATACGCAACCGAAAAAAAACCATTTCCCTTTCTGTTTCTAATTTGCCGAGATCGCTCAAAGTGCACGGAAAAGAGCATACGCAGACGAGAAAGCAACAATCCGAACCCAAAAAAAATCTAACAGTAAAAAAAAATTATGAAATATGAGATTTTTCTTATTAAAAAACGAAATAAAAAAAATGCGTCACTGTAACATTATACCTTCAGATCTGATGAAATACGCGTTTCTGGAGCAACCGGGAACCGTTTTCGATCAAACGAAAACTATTTCCCAATGGAAACGACGCTCCGGACGCAATGGAACACCTCCCACAGCCCAAAAATGCACAGAAATACCATAACTAGAAACCCTTTCGAGTTTCGGCAACAACAGTTCAAGATCTAGATCATAACCGGAAGTGGCACTTCATAAAAGCTCTGATACCATGTTCGAGTACACAGGGTACTACCAAAGGACCAAACACCAAGAGCAACCACTTCACACAAACAGATCACAGATCAACACACCGATGTTTTGACGTGGTTTAAACCCTCTTGAAGGAAACACTCCACGGCCCCGACCAAATAGCTTCTACGGGACAATTTATTATGCAAAGAAAGAAAGTTACAAATGAGCTTCTCATAATCGATCAACTAAACAATGACCCTCCATGCTCATTAAATAGATATCATGGATCAATCGGGTGTTAAGCCACGGATCAAGGTTAGGTTTGATCTAAGAGAAGTTGAGCCGTCGGATCACTCTATATCGGAAACATATCGTGACCGTCGGATTAAGTATTTACAAATGCATACTAATGCATACTAAAGAAACACACTATCCCTAACGGATATATTACACAAGTTGATCTTAACTAACTCCTAAGTGTCTAAATATTCTAACATAAAAAACCCTCAAAAAGGGTCCAAAATTCCCAAAAATATTTAAAAGGGAATAAAAATATTAATTTTATTCGAAAAAGGAAAAAGGAGGGAAAAGTACCTAAACCATGTTGGTCAATACCATTGGTTTCCACAAAATAAAAAATGGTATTCCCCACCACCAAAACCTATAAAAAGGTGGTAGGGGCTCCTCATTTCACATCCATCCATTTTCCTATCCTCATGCTGTCAAAATCTCCCTTGAGCTTTTGGCCATTGTAGCAACCTTGGAGAAAAGACCCTTTGGAGTTTGGAGTTGCTCACCCTTGGAGCTTCTCAACTATCTTCATCACTTGGAGGTATTATTATTGCAAGCACTTGCTTGCCCCCATTTTCAATACAAAAATTATTTTTTATATTTCTTGTTCTTGTTTTTTAATTCAAAAATGCACATGCTAGTTTAGTTTAGTTTAGATTTAGTTTATTGTTTTTGCTTAATATTGAGACTGCTGCTACTAGTTAGCAGGTGCCCATAGCACTAAGCTTGGTTGCAAAACCAAGCCAACAGTTTTTGGCGACTCCGCTGCTTTCGAATCTTTAGATCTCACTTTTGATTTATATCTTAGTTTTTGATAGTATTAGTTAGTTTAATTTATAGATCTGCCACCCTAGACAACATATCCATTGTTGTTCTAGATATTGGCCCATTTTATTGTCATTAACAGCCCGAAATTTTCAATTTTCGGGTTCATTTTCGGCGTCCGCGTACCGCTTTCGCCTCGTGGCTTTTTTCCCAACAGTCACGCGGCTCATCGCGACTGCGCGGCCCTTTTCCGTGCGGTTCACTGCGGCTTCGCGGCCAATTAGCGCGCTGCACATCGCGGCTTCGCGGACATTTTTCTGTGCTGCACATTGCGACTGTGTGAGGAAATCCCGCGTGGTCCATCATGGCTTCGCGGCCAAAATCCGCGCTGCCCATCGCGACTGTGCGACAGAAACCCGCGCGGTCCATCGCAGTTGTTCTGTCAAAACCCGCGATGCCAATTTTTTCCATTCGGCTGATCCATTTAAAAAATTAATTTTTTACTGTATTTTCTACCCACATAGCACATTTTACAGTACTAAAATTCCAGCATTATTTACAGCCATAGGAAAACTTTACTATTTAGAATGCACCTTTGAAAAAGTCTTTTTAAAAATTTTCAGAAATTGAAAGAAGGATTTATTTGCATTTTATCTAGATTAAAATTTTTGTCGTTTACTTTGATATTTTTCCCATACCATTTTTTAAAAAGAAATCCATTTATTTCTTAGAAGAAGTTATATTATTTGCTTTCCTATTTCAAAAGATCCTTTGTTTTTTGAATAGTCTTTGCAAAGTATTTAATATCCATTTATTGAAAAAGTCATATTATTTGCTTTTCTATTTCAAAAAATCATTTGTTTTTTGAATATTTAGCATTTACTTTTTCAATTTCAGTTTAAAATATCACACGTGCACCCACTCAAACACATAATTTAAACTGAGCCTTAAAACTTACCCTAACTTCAACCCACTTTTAACCCCACTTGGGGAACATTAAAAGAACTTTGTAGCTAGGTAGTATTGAGGGGATAGGTGTTCCAGTAACACCCCTCAGTTATTACATCTGAGACATAGCTGTTGTCCATTAGGGAACCAAAATCTCCTAGTATTTATTGGCACGGTCATAACCAATTTATCGGAAGGCCTCTCCCCTAGGAGGGTTGAAGTCGTGAGGATGGTTCCGGAAGTCTGAGTGGAATACCGAAATCCATTCAGTAACCGAAGGCTACCATTCGCAGTTCTCAGGATATCCCTGTATGGGGGTATTGCAGTAAAAAGACCAAACGACAGATTTACCTTTTATGGACGTGTCATGAACGGAGTATCCTAGTTTCCATTCTTTAGGATTGACTACACGGTGTTCCTCCCGGTAGGGGGATATCTAGCCGTTGACTCAACACTCAATATTGTCTGACTTGGATTTCATCACCTTGCAAAAAATATCATTTTTTGGTTCACAATACGTTTAGTTAGGTGTTTGTATGATACAATCCACCTTTGGTCTAGTAGCACCTATTTTTTCTAGAAGCTGTTTGCATGTTGGTACTCTGACCATTTTTTGCATCCCTCCACTTATTATAGCACAACTGCTATAATAAGTGCCTTTTTTTAGGTTCATTTTTTGGCCTGAGAGCCTTCGTTTTCACTCCCCTTCTTGCACCCTTGGTTTCCTTAGGGTTTTGATTTTTTTATACATTACCACCTTACACTAAGCAATTTTTTCACAAAAAACTTATTTCTCACCATTGAGAATTTTAGACGCTCTCGTCGTCTTCAGGGCGAACTCCCATAGTTTAATCTACTTGGCTCACCATGTCACCGACGCCGAGCCTTATCCCTTGACTCGACACATCGTCGGTCAAACAGACAGTCATCCGATTCTGACACGCCTCACTTCACATTTGATTTTGAGGCAGAATCTGAAAACCCTACCGAGTTATTACCAACCAACCTCATGGCTGGGACACAATTCGACCCACTTTTTACCAGCACCATAGGTGATACATCCGCAGAACCTTCTACTGCGGTGCCATCCATGGAAACAACCACCCCCCTGGGTATGCCTAATATGGGGGACACTCCATTTTTAGGAATTCCTAGCACAGGACCACCTCCTAGTATGGGTATGCCCAACATAGGGGTCACACCCCCTCTGATTACCACATCCCAAATTCCAGGAATCCCTACTGCTATTCCTAACCCTGGTGTAACCCATGTTGCACTTGGAAACGCTGACCCTTACCAGACCACAGCTATTGGAGGACATATACCTTCAATACCTAGCATACCTTTAGGCGCTATTGGACCCCCACATCATACCACCATGACTAGTCATGTCCCAGTCACTATGCCACATTCATCTGCTAGCTTACCATACATGGCGAGTCTGAACTTACCAGACTTAGCTAGGCTCACCAATGATCCTATCAGACACGACCCTGCGTGGCCTCAAATGCCCACCAAACTCCCCTCCAACATCCCTATGTTTTAGGGAAAGGCAGGTGAGGACCCACAGAACCATATCATGTCCTTCCATCTATGGTGTTCCTCCAACTCCATAGTGGATGACTCAGTCCGCCTCCGTCTGTTACAACGCACCTTCATTGGCTCTGCAGCTAAGTGGTACATCGAGCAGCCCCATGGGACGCATGCCACCTTTACCTCCCTTTCCTCGACCTTCCTGCAGTTCTTCCAGTTACCTTTCCTCTATGATGAGGGAGTCAAGATCCTACTGTCTTGCAGACAGAACACAGCCACCCACATCACTGACCACATTCATGAGTGGCGTCGACGTCGAAGCCTCTGCAAAATCAAGTTAGATGACCATATCTTCTTATATTGGTTTCTCAAATCCCTCCTCCCTCTCATTGCCAAGGATGTGGCATCCGAACGACCCCAGTCCGAAGAAGAGGCCATCCTCAAAGCCCAACAATTTGACCTCATTTACGCCCAGTCGGGTTATCTGTATACCATTATACTAGATGCCCCTCGGGGCGAGTCATCCCAACATGATACACCGGGGGCATCCCATGCCGCAGATGGCATCATTGGTCGTATGGCCTCGCATCCCCAACCATTTTCCATTACACATCCTAGCCATGGTCCCGACCTTTTGCGGGCTACATCTCAATCTGGAGCAACCACTTCATATGCTCCCATGGCACATCACCACCATACCCACGGACCTTCATGTCCACCTCAGTGCTTTGGTCATGCAACACCTGCATACACCCCCCCAGCTGCACCTCAACCAATGTATTACCCACAGCAAGTTGTGACAGCTAACCCAACACCTCCAATAGCTCAGGGTTACCAACAACCCCAGCAGGCAACTGGTCCACCTCCAGCCCCACCGACTTATTACCCACCACAACCTGCTCCCGCACCTGCGGTGAACCAAAATCCTCCCACTGCTCAAGGGAAAGTGTACACACAGCACAACCAGCCCCAGCACCAGAACAACCAGCGCAACCAAGGTGCGCAACAAAACCGTGGAAGAGGACGTAACTGCGGTAATAACCAACAACATCAGCAAGGTCCTCCACCTCCCAATCCTCCGCAAAATAACAATGCTGCTCCTCCCAACCGCAATCTGGATCGTAATCCCAAGCAGCCTAAAAATAATAACCTCAGAACAAACCACCCTTGTTCTATCTGCGGGGTCTATGGTCATTACACACATTCTTTCCCACATTTGGAGCGAGCTCGGAAACTCTGGACCGACGATGCCCATCGTCAAGGGAAAGCAGCTCCTCAGCCGCCACCCAACCCTCCACCACCTCAACATCAACCTTTGGTGCTGGAAAACCCCTTTCCAAACCAAGGTGTAGTGAACACTCAACCGTTAGCTCCCCCTCAGGGAAACGTGCCACCACAACAAATCACTTATGCAACCCCTGATCAACCCATGTTCGATTCAGGTACTCACCACTTGTTGATGATGTCAACCGCCGATGCCAACCTCCAAACCCGTCGGAACCAATATGGCTCCACCTCTGAAACCCCTCCCTCCGACAAGAACACTAACGTTCATCCCACAGATCAGACGTTACATATACCTCTGGCTCCACTTGATGGCGCTTCTAAAGCACCTCGCTTCCCACTTCGTCGCATCAACAATAATCCCAATGCTCGTGCTGCGTCGAATTACAACATCGTAGATGACTTAGCCCAGTCTCCTGCAGCCATGTCTGCTTTAGAAGTCTTGAAAAACTGTCCTTCACAGCGCAAGACTTTGCTCTCTGCCATTGGCACCATTGACCCCAATGATTCACAACTGATGACATTCGATTCGGACCAATCCGAACCACGCTTACCTTCTAATTTAGCATTCCAAGTTTCCGCTTCTGTTTGGAATCTTGTCATCCATCAGTGCATTATCGATAAAGGGGCCTCTACATGCGTCATGTCTACATTTGTTTGGAAGAAGTTGGGATCCCCTACTCTCTGCAGTCCACCACTGCATTGCGAGCCTACGACGGCCGTTTGGCTCAACCCCAAGGTCTCTTAGCTAATGTCCTCGTCCAGCTGGCGGGTAAAACCATGCTCATTGACATTGAGGTCATCAATGCCCAACTCGATTAAAACCTCTTACTAGGTCGTAGCTACATGTATGCCATGCGGGCGGTTTCCTCATCTGTTTTCCGTACTATGATGTTCCCCCATGAGGGACGCATGGTCAAGGTCAACCAACTTACCTATTACGACCCCAAGGCCCCCGCCACACCTGAAAATGTTCTCCCCATGGTTGAACAACCTGTTTGTGGTGCAACTACCTCGTTCGTCTCCTCCGTGGGACCCAGACTTTACTTCGACGTGCCGATGACTTCTACATTCCAATCCATTCCACCACCGTCACCAGAGACCCACGTCACTAACCTCTGTACTCTTTCACAGAATACACAAACACCCAGTAATCAACCACCCTTGTTCCCTAAACCACCATCGGTCCCTAGTCACATCAGTGTTACACCCATCCACACAATCCCCTTTCTATTCCCTCCCTCGGGCGTAGTAAGCACTCCGATTATGGCTACCCTCAGTCTCCCCGGGTTAACATTGGGATTACCCGTGTGGTATATTTCGCCTCCCGTTCCCCCACCGACACCAAATGTCATCCTGCAACCGGTGCAACCCATTGTTACTTCTACTCAACCACCTCTCGGTGTCACTACCACTTCGTCATCTACGAATCCCCCTCCTCTTATCAAGCCCACTGGGGGCAGAGGCCCACAACCATACACTGTTGTAACCCCTCCCAAGACATTTAAACCCCCCCGGTGTTTCGTGCTCCCCCCAAATGCTCGTTGTGTGATGAGTTAGGCCATCCGACTCACCAATGTCCACAATTACGTACATTATAGGAACACATGCAAATGCTTGACGATGACCCCAACATCCCGATTGTCGAACTAGATCCAACCCCTAAGCCTTGTGATAAATCATTGCGCACAAACCATCCTTGTGCAATATGCGGAATCTATGGCCATTATTCACATCACTGCCCCGATCTCCCAGATTACAGAGCAGCCTTGTACGAGATGAATAACGTCGACCTCGAGATATCCCCTCTTCTCATTGAGGAAATTCATCCCCCACCATCTTCCTCCTCGAAAGAAATTAACACCATTCACACGATTTCCACTGGATACCCCTCTGTCTGGTCCACCCCTTCCATTGATCCTTTGACACACATGTTCAACCCTTTCAAATCGACGAGGAAACCACATGCCCACAACATGGGGGCACGCCCAAAACCTTGCCTACTCATCATCATCATGATTCTCGTTGGAGATACTGGGGGCATCCACACCACAAAGAGAATCCCCCATCATCATATCATCACTTCAGTATGCCACCACATCCCACAACCTTATGGTATAATACCCCGCTAGCAGTTGCTCAGTGCCCTATTGATCTCTCTCTGAGACAACATTTGCACCACATTGACACCTCTGAGTTAGGGGGCATAATAGATTACCTCGACCCCGAGATAGGGGGTATGATCAATCATTTTGAACCTTCCCCATAATCTCTATCTCAACACCTCAATGAGCCCATCGTTCAATCCAACACATATGTGATCCACAATCACAAACCCCATGCACATAGCATGGGGGCAAGTCATTAACCCTACTGACTTCTTCACATGCATGATCTCATCCATTTTTTGAGGTCACATATCACTTGTATATTCTATTTGATTTGATACACCTAGTATTCTCCCCCCGCGGGTCATCATTTCTCCCCACCACTGCATCCTTGGCTTGGTGGGCTCACCTTTATTTGTAGCCATTTTTTAAACCTAGTTATTTGCTTTGACCATTCCGGAGTCCTTATGACCTCCGTTTTTCGCACCATTTGCACCGCCGGATTCATATTTCTGCGCTCGTGATGACGCTTGAGATCATTTCTCACTCTCACGCCTGGATTTTTCGGGCATTTTTCCCATGCGCCCTCGTCGCCTCGGTTTGCATGCCACATTGGTCGTTCTCCGTTTTTTACGAGTCTTATATCACCGGATTCAGTTTTCTGCGCTCGTGATGATGCTTGAGATCATTTCTCGCTCTCACGCCCAGTTTTTTCGGGCATTTTTTCAATGCCCCCCTCGTCACCTCGGTTTGCATTCCACATTGGTCGTTGCCCCTTTTGGACAATCTTTATGTCGTCGGATTCAGTTTTCCGCGCTCATGATGATGCTTGAGATCATTTCTCGCTCTCACCTCCAGATGTTTCGGGCATTTTTCCCATGACCCCTCATCGCCTCAGTTTGCATGGCACATTGGCCGTTGCCCCCTTTCGACAATATTTATGTCACCGGATTCAGTTTTCCGCACTCATGATGATGCTTGAGACCTTTTCTCGCTATAATCAATCCCTTTTTGTTCCGTATAATTTTATCCCTTTTTCGGGCCGAGCAATCCCTTCTACAAAAAGGGCACTTAGGGAGTTTCTATTAAGCTCTTTTCTGACTCCTAAAACAATGAAAAGATCACCGAGAAACCTTTCTTCCTTTCATGCTCGCTAAATGTATCTGAAAGGGTGTCTACCTGGTATAAGTTTACCCCTTTTCTGGACCTTGTAGACTAATTACGAAAAAGGAATACTCTAGTCACATCGGCTAGAAGACTTCTCCATTTGCATCATTTTATGTTTTTTCGGGCCTTGGGGACTAACTTACGAAAAAGAACACCAATGGAGTCCACTTATCGCTTTCAGACTCTCTAAACATGAAAGAAACCATGAGCAATCACCATCCTTGGCTCATAAAACCAACAGGACAGTAGTCATAACCACTGCAGAGTCTTCTTATCGTTTTCAGACTCCTTAAAAATGAAAGCACCAATGAGCACGAACAGTCCTGGGCTCACAAAATCCACAGGACAGTACCATTTCAGAGCACACTTTTATCCCTTCTTGGAGCTCATTAAAACTACAAAGAAGGACCCAATTGTGCTTCTCGGTTCCACAACAGATCACGTCTACTCATATGGCAGCTTCCCCATTTTTGGTCGCCTTTGTTCAGAATATTCTGCAGTATGTCACCCTAAGAACCCCTCGACAACACCCATCAGCTTGACCCCCCCAGAGTCAAACATACCCTTCAGTCCTTAAAATCAATGATACCCATACCTACAAGTCAGTTCCCTATGCTGCCAGGTCAACCATGTCATCATGCTCTGAACAAAGGAAGTTTGAATCTACCCACTATATGACCCCAGTTACTTCCCATCCCCACAAGTATGTAAGTCCTACCATCAGTACTACCACACTTCAGTTTTACACCTCGCGCTCCTATCAAGGAAACATCATTGCCTTGTTAGTTGCTGGTCTCCCTCTGTCGACGATAACCAAATTTATTCCAGAGGATAGACCTAGAGGTCCCTGTGTCTTGGACTCATCACCATTTATGATGAGTGCCTACGAATCATTTCGAGAAGAGTCCTCAGTGCTTCTCCAAATGGTTGTTTCTCACATGCTCGACTTCAACACCTTGATCACATCGTTGAGACTCTCACAGGGAATTGGTTCGTTCAATTATTAGTCGAAGACCCCGGATACCATCTGACTCCTCCACATTTGAGAGTATACCTATGGATACAACCAGTTACACTTTTTCTATAGATATCCGAGTTGCGCATGGAGACAGTATTCAGATGTACCCCAATTTCATACTCCCTTGAGTATACAGTTACATTAATTCTCAGAGATGATTCACAGTCTCTGAGTCCCTACAGATGTTGGACACCTTCAGTTTCAGCAGTTCATTAGTTATTCCAGTGTATCCGTTATTGAGATCAGTCATGATATGATCATGAGTACATCCCAAAATGATGTCCCCGCTGGACCATTATGATGTACCAGCAGATTTTTATGTATTTTCTCAGGTCTCCCTTCTTGGGACTAATTGTTTATATATGTCTTGATATGAGCATGGGTATGCCCGCCTCGTCCATTATCAGGATTATTCCTCATTCATATTGAGGCCATGTAATATTGTTTATTTTTTGCAGCTTCCAAGGGCCGTGGATCCAGTCTCCAATCGGTCTCTTCTCCTCCCCAAAACCCTAGAAAAAAGACAAAAGAACTATGATGTCTATCGGCCATACGATGAGCTCCTTCCCTCACACATCATGGGGCAATCTGTTAACACCTAAAAAGTGCTCACTAGCTCATTTCCTTATTCACATGACCCATTTTTCCACTTTTCCACCATCTGAGCCTCTAAATCCATCAAAAGGTCACCAAAAGACCTTAGTACACCCCTTTTCCCACTCAAAAAGATTATTTTTCCTAAAAAAGCATAAAAAACCCTAAAAAATGGTCCAAAATTCTCAAAAATATTTAAAAGAGAATAAAAATATTAATTTTATTCGAAAAAGGAAGAAGGAGGGAAAAGTACCTAAACCATGTTAATCAATACCATTGGTTTCCACAAAACCACAAATGGTATTTCGTACCACCAAAACCTATAAAAAGGTGGTAAGGGATCCTCATTTCACATCCATCCATCTTCCTATCCTCATGCTGCCAAAATCTCCCTTGAGCTTTTGGCTATTGTAGCAACCTTGGAGAAAGGACCCTTTGGAGTTTGGAGCTGCTCACCCTTGGAGCTTCTCAACTATCTTCATCACTTGGAGGTATTATTATTGCAAGCACTTGCTTGCCCCCATTTTCAATACAAAAATTATTTTTTATATTTCTTGTTCTTGTTTTTTAATTCAAAAATGCACATGCTAGTTTAGTTTAGTTTAGATTTAGTTTATTGTTTTTGCTTGATATTGAGACTGCTGCTACTAGTTAGCAGGTGCCCATAGCACTAAGCTTGGTTGCAAAACCAATCCAACAATAACTCTCAATGAATCTTCTATAGTATCATGTTTTTCCAAGAAAACTTCTCACATCTCTTTATTTCACAGGTAGTGGTAGTGTTCTGATGACTATAACTTTTGCTTGATCAACCTCAATTCCTCTCTGTGAAATATGGTGGTCAAGCACGATGCCTTCTTCCATGATCATTCTGCATTTATCGTTGTTGAGGCATAAGCTCATCTCAATACATTTTTTCAAAACCAATTCTAGATGTTTTAGTGCTTGGTTGAAATTCTGGCCGTAGGGTGTGAAGTCATCCATGTAGACCTCCATTTGTTCATTAATAAAATTAGAGAAGATACTTAGGATTTCCCTCTAAAACGTTGATGGCGAATTATAGAGCCCAAAGGGAAGCACTTTGTATGCATAAGTGCCCCATGGGCATGTGAATGTTGTTTTGTCCTGATTAGCTGGGTGAATGAGGATTTGGTTGAACTCACTGAACCCATCCAAGAATGAGAAAAACTTGTTCCCAACTAATGTATCTAGTACTTGGTCAATAAATGGGAGAGGAAAGTTATATTTCTTGGTTTCCTTATTGAGCTCTCTATAGTCCACACAAATCCTCCACTCTCCTCTTTTTTTAGAAACTATGACTATTGGTGATACCCACTCACTATCTGAGATTGGGTATATGAACCCTGCATCTAACAACTTTTGTAATTAGAGCTTGACTATGTCCTTTAATGCTGGGTTCGTTCTTCTCTGTGGTTGACTAATAGGAACAACAAATTCCTTTATATAGATATAGTGCTTACAGATGTCTAGGTGGATACCCTTCATGTCAGTGTATGTCCATGCAAAGGATTTGTTGTTGTCTAACAGTACCTTTAGTAATTGTTGTTCTTGTCCTGGCTCCAAATTGGACTTAATATTAAATGTCCTGCCAGACATTATCTCGATTGTTCTAATCTGAATTAGATGTTGTTCAAGTGTGAGTACCTCTGCCCACATTTTGTTAGGATCATGGTTTAATGTTTGCTCTCCTTGATGCTGAGCTGTGCCAAGAAAATCTTCAAACATATTTTGATTAGAAGAAGCATTTTGTATAATCCTATCTAAATGACTATCTTCGTCGATGGCTTTTAGTGATAGGGCAGCTTCAATTGTAAGGACAGGTTGTATGTGTTGGTTGGATGTGTCATCATAATCGTCTGTCTAGTTATGATATTCTAGGTCTGAAGACTTCCTAGATGGGGGATAAATTGTGATTTTCTTCTTAGCCTGGCCACTGGTGATTGTCATGTTGCCCGATCTGCATCCTATGTAAGCATCTGTAGTTTCCATCCAGGGTCTCCCTAGTATTATTGGGTATCCACTAAGTTTACTCTTTACTTCGATGACTATGAAATCAGCTGGGTATTCCCAAGATTCTATATTGATAATTATGTCTATGAGTATCCCTTCAGGTCTTATTGCAGATGTGTCGGCTAGCTGTAGCATGGTAGTTGTAGGTCTGACCATTGATAGGAGTCCTAGGTGTATCATAGTATCCTTGGTCATCACATTGATTGAAGCTCCTAAATCAATTAGGTTTCTGTCTATCTGTCTATTATTGATGGTCATGTTGACTACTGGGCTACTTGGATCAAGGTATTTGGGGTTAGCAACGATACCCAGCATTAGATATGCTAACTGGCCCACTACATTTATCGTGGGTGGGTCACATCTTCTTCTACCATGTCTTTTCAAAAAAAATTATTTAATAAACTTGTTGTAGATAGGCACATCTCAGATGTCCTGTAAAATTGGAATTTGGATATTTAAGTGTTTCAATTCATTCAGAATTACATTTTCCTCTTGTTCTTTTGTACTTTGTACAAGTGTTTCAGGGAATGGAGGGTTTCTATTTTGTGTGAGTGGTCGAATTTCTTCCTCCTGAGGGCTTGGCCGGTCTGGATGCTGAATATGAGGTTTTGTTGTTTGTTCATGGGCCTCATCTTCTTGATTATTCTGTGTGTGTGTATTTTGCAATCTTTTCCCAGACCTTAAATTAATTTTGTTTATCTCTAGCATATCCACATCATAAGTTGGAAACTGTACCATTTCAGTATTGTAGGCTTGTAGCTGTCCTGGCCTGTTGTTGTTAGGGTTTGGAATTGGATGGGAAGGAATTGGTGGAGGTCTGAGGGGTAGTTGGTTTTGTGGTGGTGGCATGATGAGTGGCTATTGTTTCTATAATGGAGCCCTCCAATTCGATGAATAAGGATATTGATTTCCATAATATGTGGTTGGCTGAGCAAAAGGTGGGGGGTATGGAGAGTAAGATTGTGGGTAATAGGGTTGTTGATATGGTTAGATTTGCTGCCACTAGTTTGGATTTGGATGATATGGCCATGGGGCTGGTACTGAATTCCAATTTTGCTAGTTATTTCCCTGATTATAGTAGGCTTGGTTGTTGGGTTGGTAAGGCCTAGGAAAATTAGTCCTCCTTTGATTCACAAAACAGTGTTGTTCTATTGCACCTTCAATTGTGGGATCTTGAATAGCATCTTTACATGAGGGAAAAATATGACATTTATCAGTGGAGTGATCGTTAGTGCAGAGATCACATATTTCTATGGTGTTTAGTGTGCACTGCCCCTTCTCGTGTTTTTTTTTGCAGCGTGGACAAAAGACTGCCAAGGCTTGGTTTATTTCATCATGTTTCTTCTTGATTTGAAGTGCATCAAGTTGCATGGCCAAAGATTGTAGGATATCGGTCTTCATGTAATCTAACAGGTTTCCTAAATCATATTTTGTAAGGTTTGGTTTTGAAGATGTTGATCCCCTAGTAAATGAGTGTGAATCCCTTGTCCCACTTTTACTTTTCCTAGATCTAGAGTATTTTTTGAAAATTTGTAGGATTTGGTCATAAGTCTTCTGGAATATATATCCATCCCCCAAAAGGTTTAAGACTTAAAGATTTTCCTTTTTAATACCTCTAAGAAGGACAATTTTTAGTGATTCGGGATCTAAGGTGCAATGACTAGCTCGTTTGTAGCTGAGTTGAAATCTTTGGGCATAATCTTCTAATGATTCTCTTTGTCCTTGTTACATCCTAACGATTTCATCTCTTGTATCCTTTGCTTTGCAGTAGTCTCTATATTTTTTTAGAAATGCCTGTTTCATTTGGTCCCAACTGAAGATAGGGTTTCCTTCAAGGCTCAAGAACCACCTAGGTGATAGATATTTCAGTGTGGAAGGAAAAATACTCATCTTTTGTGCATCAGTAGTGTAATCAAAGGATCTGCAAACTACCGCAAACTCAAATAGGAATGTGTTAGGGTCTTCTGAAGTCAAACAATGGAAGTTTGGCATATTATTAGGGTTGATATTCTTCATCCTGGCATCTCCGAGATGTATACTGATGGGAAAGGTGAATAGTTATATAGGTTCTTCATCTTCTTCTGCCATAGTAGTGTTTGATATAGAGCCAACAAAAAAGTTATCTAGGTTTGGGTCATAGCTAGAATCAGTTTCTTCCTCTGAGTTAAGGAATTCAAATTGAGAGTTATTAGAACTATTGTTGCTCATAGGGTGGGCAGGCAGGAAGCATGCAAATCTATCTCTCTGTCGTCTAGGAATTCATGGTAAAATTTTGATGTTTTTGGTTGTTTTTATATGTTTTTTTTTCAAAGATGTCTCCTAAAGATTAAGCACCTCCCCGGAAACAGCGCCAAAAATTGGTGGTCTCCAGGAATGGATGCTTAATTAGGGAAGCTAGACCGAGAGTATACTTTAATTATCTTTCAGGGGACTTACAAACTTCAGAGGTGCTAGCACTTTATGTGCTCTAGAGGATAGTCTTCATCGTGTTTGGGGTGTTGGTATAGATCTTAAAAGTTTCTCTAATTAGAGAAGAAGGTGAGCTAAAAAGATTGTAAATCTATGAATGACAAATTCCTATGCTAAGAAGTTAAATGCTGAAAACTGTAAATCTATACTCATAATTGAAATGCTGAAAGCTTGATAAACTTTAGTCTAGAAATAAAATGCTGAAAGCTGAGATTTTAATCTAAGAAGTGAATACTGAAAATCGAGTGCTAAATATTGAAAGTCTAATCTAAAAACTTAAATACTGAAAAAAAAAAAATCTAGAATGTAAATATCCAATGATGAGAAGTAACCAATCCTATCTATTCAGATTAAACACTCAAAGTGATGATCATTAATTAAACCAAAGAACTGAAAGTAATTAACCTCTATGATCTAACTCTGATAAGGTAAATATACATGAGCTCCTAGATCTGAATCATTGTTTTTAAAACTAATATAAGAATGCATGAAAATAGATGTCAAAATATGCTTGTGCAGAATGCAGCTACAGGACTATGGAAAGAGTTCTACCAAACTACAGAATGCGTTGTAACCAACTACAGATATTGTGCTGAATCAAAATGATCACTTTAATACTGAAATAAAACCATGTCATTCAAATGCCCTCAAAATACTTTCATATACGATAAGGATTAAATCAATGCACATCACATATGGAAAATACCTAAAAACTGAGTAAAACTCCTGACTTACATGTTGGAGGGGCCCTCCCCAACCCATACTTAGGAGTATGGAAAACTTATAAACACAGACTTGAAAGTAACATCAGTCTTCTTATTAAAATAGTAACTTTATGGTTCAGGAAAATCTTTAACACAAACTGTCTTTGCAGTACAAAAATGCATAAAGGAATGATTCTACAAAATAGCAACATGACCCCCTTGCTACCTGAGAGGTCCATATATATATGTCTCTAACTCTAACCTAGTCTATGGTCATAAATGCCGATCCTCTTAATCAAAGCTTCTCTAGAACTTAGGGAGATATGAGTGCTGAACCACTTTGTTATCTAGAGTATCGAGCTTTGACTCTCGTTGATACCTCAAGACCTTCACGCCTTGTTTATGCCTGTTCATTCCAGGGTTAGCACGTAGAAAAATGCTTTTAACATAAAAAGAATAATCTCTAAACATCCTTATTAAATAGTCAAAGTAAATACATTTTCCCACAAAACAGGTGTATTTCCTTCACCATATCTTGTGCTTTACTTTGGAAAAAAAGCTATAGGATACCTATAATTTGGGTTCATCAATGCCTCTCTTCCATACACTCAGATTCAAAGGAGTGGTTCAAGGATAATCAGTCATTGTATTAGTGGATGGAGGAGCAATGCATAACTTCATTGATTCAAATCTGGTTGAAAGGAGGAAGATACCTACTGAAAAATTTGGAGGCTTCATTGTTATCATTCCAAGTAATCATTTTAACGGGAGATATGTAACGCCCCATTTTGACATTACTACCTAAACTATTATCATATGTTGTATTTGCTTGATTATGAGACTTTGTCTGTAATGTCCCCATTTTGACCCCCTTTGTATTAAATCGTAAATGATGTAAATATTGGAATTAATCATGGTGAGGAGCTCAAGGCCAAGGCCCCACCATTGATTTAGCGTTTCATGTATCGGCAATTAAAAATAGATGCCCATGGTTCTTGTGCGAGATGGGCACAATGTAAATAAGACACCATGTAAATACGAATTTTAATGGAAAAACCCACATCCGGCTATGCAATGCAACAAAAGAGATGGGGCATGACTCTACAAGGAAAAGGGAGGGAAATTATTCAAACCTTGAGCCAATGGTATTAATCCATGTGTCAATGGGGAAACCCATAAACCACCAACTACCCATTTTGTCTCATGTACCCAATCATTTAATTTTTTCCAAGAAATTGGTTAAGGCAGTTAATGCCTTGGGAATGAAAGAGTATGGGCAAGCCATTTTCGTGCATGGGCAAGCCATCAACTTGGAAAATCGTGTTTTTGCTTGTGGGGCAAGAAACCACCCACGAAATGGTGCCCAAAGCCATGGGGAATGGGCAGTCTTCATGGATTCACGCAGTGGGAGTTAGCTGGGTCTTTCCATTTACGTTTTTCATCCAAATACTGCATTTTTCCATGCCTGGGAGTCGTTTTTGCAGTATATAACAGTTGGGAGAGGGAGGGCCACGTTTTGGGGACTGTAGGGAGGTCGTTTTTGCCCCTGAATGTCCAATGACGTTTTTCTAAAAACGGAGTTGGCTTCCTGGGTTGTTCACCAACTTCCCATTTCGTTTTTCTGGGTTCCCACGTTTTTCTGGGTTAGTTGAAACCCCAACTCATGCATTCCACTGTGGAAAACGTTTTCCTCATGCCCAGTAAGTGGGGTTCTGCAGTTATGTGCATCCTTGTTCTTGGTTGAGCCTGTGAGCTGAAGTGTTGGAGTGGTAGTGGATAGAAGTGGCTTGATAAACCTAGTGGGGGAGACAACCTCTCAAAAAGATCAAGAGGGCTTTGGTTACTCTTCTATGCATACCCTGAGAGCACTAGATAGGGAAGGTATGGCTCGAGGGACTGCACAGCAGTGAAAAGAATACTTCCTGGTGCTGGGTGTGTAGGTAATGTGGGTGCCAAGCTAGATAGATCTTGCAAGGTTATCCCTGGCTCTGTGCTGGAGCTCACTAGCTTAGCAACTCTTCCTTTCCATCTTCTAGTAGCCTGATAAACCCAATTGTAGATTGGCTTGGCTCATCTTGGTGTATGCTTGGCTATGTGTGAGTCTGCTGTTCCCTGGTTCCTTGTAGAGATCATGCCCAGCTCGGGGGTGGCAGTGGTGCTGAGAGATTGAGGAGCACACTGGCCTATGGTTGGGTGGAACGTTGCAGTTGCATAGCCAGTTGCTTGGGACTGCCTTATTGAGATAAGTATTCTCTTGTGTAAATTGGCAATTATCATTTGATGAATGTTATGAATGTATGTGGATGTATTAAACGAATTTGCTTCTGCTGTGTTTTTAAAAGTTTAGGCATTTCCATATGATCTTGTATAATTCTGCACAGATCTTTATTTCATGGCTGCCACAGAATTTTGAATGTGTGTTAGAGATCAATAGCATTCATTTGATTACCGTCGTTTTTCCATAGTATGCACAGATACAGTTCTTGCATCAATGATTTTAATTCAAACGTTTTGGGGCTAATTGCCCGGATTGAGCACCACGTCCTCCCTATCTCGTTGGTATGGTAGGAGGGGACACTACATTGTCGGTTTGGCGACACAGTGGACATGTGGTTCTATTATTTGGCCGATATGTGTGTGTGTGTGTGATGTTAGTATTAAGATACGCAGTCATGTTAGATATGTATCATGTGTTAGTTATGTCTCATATATGCAAGTTAAGGAATGATGGGTATGTGGATACCGTTAAAGTTATTGTTGAACGAAAGAATGTTATACCAGGTGCATGGTGAAAATAATGAATTGATTATCGTGGTTATGTTATGACGAAATGTATGTGTACATGTTGAGGATTTGTGCACAACATTCGAGATTGTATGTCGAGGACTGACTTACATGTTAAAATGGCTAAGTGATAGCTGGATCCTACGAGGTGGGAGAGCCTAGGGGACATGGAATCTGAAAGATAAACGGTATGCCGGTGATGCATTATTTACTTTCACATGATTATTATGCTGTTATTATGATGTACGAGTGGGGCAGGGTTTCATGAAACTCAACCACCCGGATTGGTGATACGATAACAGACCGAGTACAAGTCCCTTGTTCCATTAGGGGGGTGGAGGTTTTACCCATCGTTTATCCCTGAAACCCAGATTAATGGGAAGGATATGCTACGATGCGCTCCCCAAGGTATGTGATGATGACTGGGGGTTTCCTGTTGGGGAAGCTTGATCGATGTAGTCGACACTTCCTCTTACAGGTTCTAGCTGGAGCCGGTCATGGCTTGACACTTCAGGGTAGTTCAGGAGAGGAAATGATAGGATATGGAAGTTAGTTGTGATGTAGGTAGATAGGTGTAGCTTGAAGTCGGGATGGAAACAAGATCTAACTGTGTCAGTGGAAAACCCTTGATTGATTATGTGTCATAACTTAGTAACGTATGAATTGTTGTAACTTAATAAGATGCAGTTAGGTAAATGATTGTACCTTGCAAACTATGTTAAGCATGTGTTAGTGAACAATAAGCTTTGTGATTATGGTTGACGTGTGTGAGTTATTACTGTTAGTGTACTTACATGAGGTTATATGTAAGCAGTAGCTATGCTTACATAACTCGCCTACATATTTATAAATTGTGTGAAATATTGTTGAATATTCATGTTAGTTATTGTAGATTAATAATTAATTATTGTTGATTAATGATAATAATGTTTATTAAAGTTAATAATGATGATTAATGTAAATAATGTAGATTAATGTTAATTATTGTCGATTAAGGTTAATAATGTTGGTTAATGATTAATTATTGTCCATTAATGATTAATTACTATTGACTAATGAACAAGTTATGCTTAACTTAAGTAGTAAATAATGCAATTGGTTAGTAATGTTTAATTGAATGTTAATGAGTTGATTAGTGAAAACTAAGGGTTAAAATGTTAAAAGGGATTGTAATGTTAGTAAGGATAATAGTAAACTTGGAAGGGTAATACCAATTAAGTATCAAACGATAATAATTAATTAATTGAAATATAGGGATAAAGTTTAATTTATATAATTTACTAATTTATTACAATTATTATGTCGTAGTTGTTTAGAACCATGGTGTAAATTACAAATAATACCGTGTGCCTTTATTAAACAAGTGTTAAATTGTATTGAGTTAATTAATAAGAGTATTAATTAAAATTGTGAATTTTGCAATCATAAAGTCAACAATGATAAAATAAATAAAATAGGTTAATAGTATTTATTGATGAGTTATGGTTGAGAAGTGACCCCCAACCAACACATTTTAATATTATTTTAAATTATTAATGGGAGTCATGGGATGGGCTCGAGGAAGGACTTTTAGGGGAAAACATTAATGTGAGGAATATAAGGGTATTAATGGTGGAGGAGAAGGGTCGAAAAAACATGGGATAAGGTGGAGAAGTGAGGAGGAAGGGATCATCTTTACTTTATGATATTTTTGGGAGAATTTTAGAGAGGAAAGATAGAATTTTTTAGAGAAGAGCTGAAAGGGGGGTTTTGTTGGAGATTTTATGAAGGGATATAACAGGTTGGCTTGTATTCGGTTTGGGCTCGGGGGTCCAAAGGGATACCTTTGGAACTGAGTGGTCAGAGAGACCTCGCTAGTTGGAAGAGTAGCATACTTGTTTGGGTTGGTTTAGTTTCAGGTTTTTGGGAAGATTTTGGTTGCAGAGCTAGCAAAAAGGGAAAAGGAAGCAGCAACAACAAAGGGGATCTACCAGCTAGTTTGAGGTATTTTCCTGCAGGTATAATTATCATTTCTACCCTTATCAATTATTATTTCAAGTTATGAATTAAAAATTATATGTTGTTACACCTGCACAAACAGAATTGGTTAGAGGTAGAAAAAAACAGTAAATATATTTATTTCAAAACTTGTAAATGTAAAGGTTATCTTTTTTTTACTAGCATGAAATTTAAACAAAACATAAAGTTTGACAAGAATGTAAACGGTGAAAATATCTTTTTTTTTATAAAGAGAAAATAGGGACCTAGGTGTGGTCCTTATATATGGTATCAGAGCCATGGTTCCAAATATGGAACCAGAGGGCTTACTATGACGGAAAGAGAAGTTAATAGGGTAAAAATTCAAAATTTTGACTTTTTCTGGTTGCAAAAGTATTTGACTTGCATAAAACCAGGAGATTTTGTTTGTACAACAAAAATTAATTTAGCATGCTTTAAAAAAAGGTTTTATATATATATATGAGAGGTCCAAAAAAAAAATTGAGTTATATCAAATTGATTTTTTTATAAATAAACGTTTTGTTTTAAAAACAAATATATATATATATATATATATATAAACAACAAAAAAACTAAAAAAAAGGAGAGAAAAACTATAACACACACACATATATATATGAGCATTGTATAAATATATATAAATATATCATATATATATTATATACAAAAATTTTAATTCGATTTAAAAATTATAAACAAAAAAAAAACGTAGGATATTTTTTTTACATTTTAGTCCTAAACATTTTTTTAAGAAAATATATTTAAATATATGATATATATATTTTATACAAAAAAATTTGATTCGAATTAAAAATTTATACAAAAAAAACATATGAAATTTTTTGGGGGGGTTAACATTTATTTCTGGTTGAGCGTGGTCATGGTGGCCTTGGCGCTACCGCCAACAACCATGGCAATCCTTGGCGCAGCAGCAGCAACCACAGGGGTACGGTCCCGAAGAGGGATAACAAAAAAGAAAAACATATACATTATAGTTTGGCCCAGCCACAGCTGCGGCCATGGCAGCCGGCCAACAGCTGAGTTGTGGCTTAGGGCACGCCCGACCAGTAGGGCCTTGCAAATCATGTAAAAAAAAAGTGTTAAATTTTTAAAAATTTATAACTTCAAACAAATAAATAAATAAAATTTGCATTGAATTTGTTTTTGGCCAAGCCCAAGGGCTGTGGCCATGGGTGGCCGGTCAGCGACTATGCTTGCAGTCTTGGCTTATGGTCAGGCTGGCAACCTTGGGCTGCGGCCAGGATAGTGGCCTTGACACGCGGACTCGGCACAGCCAGAGGCGCGACCAGGCTTGAAAGGCCTTGGCCTGTGGCCTCGACCAGTGGGGGAGGATCCCTATAATGCAGAGAGGAAGAGGAGGGGGCGCCCAGCTGGGTTGCCGCCGCTCCGAGCTCCCTCGTTGTGGTTAAAAAAAAACCTTATTGATATGTAAATCAATCTTCAGAAACTGTCTCTAAATCTCTCTTAACTGAGAAAAATAAAACCTACTAATGCCATAAGGCAGCCATTAACCCACAGATAGAGACAAAACCTGTTCAATTCCTGATCGATACCCAGTCCGTTCTATAAATCCGTCACCGACGACATCATGAACAAAAGCTAAGGTAGCAAGAGAAACGGAAAAGCATTAACGCATTACTTAGCTAAAGACATATCACTAATTATTCCATTAAAAATAGAGCAGTTTACCCGTGCATTTTACAGCTCGGCCAACAGCCTGTGCTATGGCCATGGCATCCCGACCAGCAGCCCATAGGGCGCGGTTTGGGCATGCAGCCGACCTGAGAGGAAAAAAATAAATTTATACATTATAATAAACAAAAAAAAACAACGCCAAGAGAACAGATATGCGTCCTCTCTAAGCCACGCTCTCTGAGCTAGTTGCAGGCTCTATGAGCTGGGCGACATTAGTGTAAATTGTCTGGACAAGAGATTTGTTCTGAATGGAAACATCAATTTTTTTTTAAATAACTAGAAAATTCATAGGAGAGGAGGAGGAGAGGGATAATGGTTCCTACACCTCATGTGAGAGCTTGGATAAGGTGGGAGTGAGCGTTGAGGCTTCTCCTCGTGGCTGTGTGGGAATACAAGAAAAGCAGAGCTCACCCTGCAGTTAAACCGACTCAAAAAAACCGATGAGATGAGAAAGATTTATACCTACGTTGGAGCTAGGGCTGCAAGCTGAGTCCGTTGACCTCTGGAAGCTCGGCTACCCAGTTCATAGAGCCCATTGCTCTCTCTCCCTTCGACCACTGTTGCAGAGCTGTGCTCTCGAAAAATCATAGAAACAAATGATGCCACAGGGAGGGTCTTACCCTTTCTAGGGTTTGAGGATTATTTTAATAGAAATTGTACTGCATAAGAGCCACGTGGTCGTCATGCAATACCCAACACCACCATTGACCAAGAGTGGTAGGGTAGCGTTTTGTATGACTTGCATAATCTAAAGTTATAGTAAGCTACACAAATATTTTTCATTTTAGTTTATTTTATTTATATGTATATAATTAATAAATAAAATTTAAAAGGTATATTGGTTGATTATAAATAAACAAGAGCCACATGGTGGAAATGTCTTTGACATTGCCACCTGCTCTATTGGTAGAAAGCTGTAGGAAGGATATATTTACTTGGAGATATGGACAACCGATAGAAGTTAAGATGAATAAAAATAATGTATCCATAAACTTTCTCAAATCATTAGTCCTCAACTTTTTATGAAATAGAGGTTTTCCACCACCTCCACAATTCTCAATAGTACTCACCATTACCCAAAAGAATGGATATTGAATATGAAAGAATGGAAGACCATTTGAATTAAAGTACCTCCCAACTACCATCTCTAGCTCTTTCTTTGTTGTTGTTTTCCTTTGTCATGGAGCATTAAATCCTACAATAGCCATAACAATCTACGATTATTAGCATAGATATAATCCTCTATGTAAAGCAAAAAGGTGACTGAGGTATTATATCAGAATACACTTATTGTAACTCTTTGTGCAAAAGATTTGTTTTGAAAAGAAACATTAAGACCCACCTGTTTTTATATGGATTATGTTTCTTGGTAATTCCACAAAAGTTATTTGGGGTTTCTAATGGCAAGCAACCCCACTTGTTTAGGAATTGAATACTGGAATATTGGGACGAATACAAATCTGGCATTCCAAACACATTCAATCAAGGGTCAATCAAGGGTCATTCTATAAAAATATTCACAAATCTACTGAAGGGTTTGATTCCTTTCATAAATAGCTGCTATTCCTATTAGCAACAATGGCAAAGTTGTTGTCCGCTAATTTTTTTGTTGGAACATCAGCCCTCTCTTTTGTTCTTTCAACTTGGTCGATCAATAGGTTTAGGGGTTGAATAGTAGGTATGAGTTGGTTGTTGGACGTTGGAAGTCTACATGATTTATCTAACTCTTCCATCTTCCATGAAACTCATCTATATGATAATTATTGATGCACACAATGCCATCCATTATATATATATATATATATTACAAAATTTTATGATAGATTTTTAAATTAGTATTTTAAGATGTGAAATTTTTTTCTTCCTTGGCATTTGACAGAGATTCAAAGCTGAATGTGTTTAGTTTTAATTTACAAAGACTTGGCTGCAACTTAATTGTCAACAATATTACATTTCTTGAATGCTTAAGTCATTTGTGGAGCAAGCATGGAACAATTTTGAAATGTAGCTTGTTGGCAGCATTGTGTAAGCTCAAATAAATGTTTACATATGAATACAGAATGAATGTTACTAGATAGTGTTTCTAGGGACCTATTGTTGAGCGGATGATAAATCTATTTTCTAACATGCACATAATGAAATAATATCAAGATCAACCATTGCAGAGGAAAATATAAGTATTCTAAAACTATCAAACCAGTAGGAAAAATGGAGAATGTTTGGGTACAATGTGTATAATGCAAGGGCCCTTGTGAAAATGTTTCTCTCTCAAAGATAATGGAGTAAGATAATTTGCATTACTATAGAAGATAACCCTTAACAAAACACCCCCACCCTCCAAAAAAAAAATGTACTCAATACACTAAATTCAAGTTTACAAATTTCAATTTACGATTAGTAGGTATAACATATCAAAATAGGGAAAAACCTAATGTTGCTTAAGAAGGTACAATAGATTAATAATAATAAATAGGCCTAACATTGCCTAAGCGAAGTTGGATTGACATACAACCCATGGTATTGAAACTAATTCAACGTTTGTTATACATTGAATAAGCGTTGATACCATGGCTTGTACGTTGACTCAACTTCCTTAAGCAACATTAGGCCTATTTGACTTTTATTAATATAAATTATTAAGCTTTTTCATAGACTTTATAGCTTTATATTGAATTTCAGAATGATTGAATAAATGAGGTTCCACACAAACTAACATAACAAAATTACACCACTATATCTAGTGATTACTTTATACATCATATTGCAATATTGACAATAAACATATCTTTATGAATTATAGTGAAATTTAAATTTATAATTTTTAAATAAAAATTGATTATAAGCCCATTTGTTTATAAGTCTGATTCACACAGCCAAATAGTCATTACCATTGACCTTTGAAAGAGGTAACTAAACTGATGAAGCTGTGTTTTAAATAGTATATTAGCTAGTTTCTGGTGCTTTCTCTTGGAACTGGACATGAAAAGACTAGTTACAACACCTCTGACGCTGCAAAGTTGGGCCTGTTTGGATGGTTATCCAGTGTGATAATGTGCCCCTAATTGACATGTTTATGCAATCAAGTGCATATATGGTGGACATTCACGCATGGGGCGCGTTTCAAGACTTTAAGTCCGAGAAGAACTATCTAAGAATCCAGGTCCTTTCTTTCTTTCCTATATAAATAATTGCGCCATATGGATGTTTAGAGATTGAAACCTTATTATATATTGCAGCTTCTATATTAATTGAAAATTCTAATAAATTGCATAGTTAGGATCAGGTTGAATTGTCAGGAGATACAATCTCAATCGATCTCTCAACTAAGAAAAATCTAGAAGACCTGGTAGAGATAGGGGAAAATGTTCTCGGCAATCATGTTTCGAGAGTGAATATCGAGACCGACATCTTTGAGCAAGTGACAAGAAAAGGCACCAACCGAGAATCATTGACAAGCTAAACACATCGATTTCATTTAATCCAAGAGACAACATTATAATTTTATAAATAAAAATTTATTTTAAAATAAAAATATTCTTCATATTAATAAATTATAAATCAAATTAATAGAAATAACACCACGTAGCTGAGCATGCATTTCAATTAGCTACCACGTATATCCTGGACATGCACTGCATACAACTGGCAGTCTAAAAAAACAACTTCTTTTCCATTCTATTATAATGTATTCAACATGACCTATAAACGAAAGACCAGACTCGGCCAATGCTGCAGCCACAAAGACTTCGATGTAATATTTAGAAGATGAAATTGTGCAAAATCGATGGTTCCAAGAGTCCGAAATCCTAATAGTCAATCGTCAATCATAAGCTTAAAGCGAGTTCTTCATAGAATTTGAAGAACATCGACGGAGAAGAAAATTCCAAAGGTGTAATTCAAGTCCGGAGATAATGCTTGCTACGAAGTGGCCATTGAGCTTGGTCCATGCACACATTATCGATTAAGCATAGCGGGACAATTAAATCACTTCTATTTCGTTTGTTGATTGAAGATACTCCCTGTCATCCATAACTCTGCACCAATCTGTCATTGAGTATTCTCTTTAGAATGTTCATGAGTTTGAGAAAATATTTAACGGAGATGGCAATTGTCCTTACTATCAATCAGTAGCAGGTTTACAACACAACACATTGCTTATGGAGCTCAACAAACTAGATAAATCATGGTTTTTCTAGGTTGGATAAATCATCTATCCTACTCACGATCATTTTTATCTTCATTCGCTTCCTTCCTTTTCTTGGAATGTTTTCACATGCCATTATTTGCTTCATTTACTTATGATGCATATTCCACATCATCTGATCCTTTTTTATGCCTAACATTGTCATCTACATTATCTGAATTCTCCAATTCCTTTGATTCAATACGCCTTTTTTTCAAATTACTTGTTTCCATATGATTTTGAGAGCCTCTATGCACACTGGTTTTAGCAGGTAGTCAAATGCCCTATGTTTGATTCCTTTCATAAATATACTAAAATGGAATCTTCACCACTGTAAATATCTCTTGAAGAAATATAAATTAGATCATACTTTTCCATTGTAATCTAGTGATCTTAAGTTTATACCATATAGAACAAAAAATTTTCTATTTCAGAGTGTTAAGTAACCCCAAACCACAGTCTAGTTTCAACAAATCTGGGTCGATACCAGCAAAAACATCGAACAAGTGTAGTTTCTAGTGAGTTAGTTTGCAGTGTGAAATAGCAGGTTTACCTTATTCCAAGTGTACTATGTCTGAACACAATTAAGAAACAAGCTTATGGCATTACCTTTATTTATGCTTTCTCCCTATTCAACTCATCGTTTTGTTATTTTTGGGCACTTATTTCTTCTCCATTTGCTACTTTTATTGCTTATTCTCGATCCTACAGCGAGAGAGGTAAGGTATAGTGAGAAAGGTAAGGTAAAGTGGTGACTCTATTACTTTGATTTGTTACTAGCTCTTGATCTCATTAATCATCTGCCGAGCCCATTCAAGTGTTCATGTAGGCCTTTGCTTCACGCAATCAGATATATGCCTTCCTGTACAGCTTTATAATTATGTAAGAAGGAAAAAAAAACGGTAGTTCTTGTGCTACAGGCTACCAAGCTACCATTTTCATTCATTAATGTCAGGCGACAACGGAAACCATCACAAAACAACAATATGAGAATGTGATTGAAGTAATCCTGGAGAAAAATAGTCCCTGGATTTATGATGGACCTAATAGTGGTTTCAAACAAACATCCTGAATTTCTCCAAAAATACAAATACTTTATGGAACATCAAAACCTCAAATAGGGGAAAAAATTTCAAATCAGAAGAACTCCACTAGTCAAACTCTTTAGGCACCGGTACTGTGGATTTCACGACGCTCTGAGTATCGTTGATGATCCGCACTTCCAAAGTCGCACATAATCGCATTAATAAATTTAATAAAAAACAACGGAATGGAAACCTTGTCGATGGTTCACGATTATGGACCGCCTGAAATTTATTTTCATTCTTTTTTGTATGGAATGGAACCCTTGTTGATGGTTCACGATTTCATTGTAAGAAGCCCGTTGACTTTACAAAACTTTGAAAGAATTGTTGAATGTCAATTTCAATTTCTGTTGGACGGATATGGAGTTGGACGCTGGTCTTATCAGTAAGCAACAACAGCGTGAATAATGGAGATGACATCAAGGTGGACAGATCTCAGGTGAAACCCACTCATTGTTTTCGAGGCTGACTTCACATCTTTTCAACCATTAGAAAATTAGAACAACAAAAATTATAATAAATAAAATTTACATTTCAAATGTTAAACTTTAGATTGGAGAATATTAACTATTGTACAGTCAGTTTAATAGCTCCGTGCAAATCATATATGTCAAGGACATAATAAAAAAAATCTTATATAATTTTTATATAAAATAAAATAACAAATGTATTTTGTGATATAAAAAAAATATAATAACAAATATATAACATAAGATTTTGTATTATATATATAAATTTAAAAAAAAAAGAAAAAAAAGAGGGGGAGATTTTAAATATAAATGGGTTATATGTTAAGTTTTATAATGTTAAATGATAATTAATCATTAGGAAATTGTGCTAATGATTAAAATAATAATTAAGGTTAATATAATAATTATTTTACATTATCTTATGTAATCTAATTATTAAAATTGTTAAGTAGATAAATTAATTAATTTACATGTTAGGTTGATCAATATATATAACAATTAGATAACGTTGATGGTAAGTTGGAATTAACGTTAATTAGCTTATCTTATCCTTCAGAATGCTCCTTGCCAAAAATTCGACGTATAGTCGAAGGGGTAAGACAAACACAAAATCTCAAAAACGAGACATCATGGAGACCAACGGGACGAGCCCATCACTAGGACATTGATTATACTCCATGATAGACATGTTTTATAAACACAACTCTAAAAAACAAAAAAAATTAATCCAATGTTAGGAAATTAGTAAAATTCTAATAAATTAAATAATTAACTTTATAAGTTAAATTCTCATAATAAACTTATAGGTTTAAATTGTCGATTTAAGTTGAATTGAAAATCGCCGCATGATAAATTTGTGAAGCACCTGCAACAATTAATTAACAAGAATGCACGAAATAGCAGAAATGACAGAACTCAGAATCGCTTTTGTATTTATCACAGGCCACTTCGAGGGGGCAACCTCCTTTGAGCAAGCTCAATACAAATAACTTCACGGTGCCTTCATAGGTCTCAACACACACTTATATACTAATTCTAGGCGCCAATACTATGGGTCAAAACCATGGGCCGTTACAAACTATGGATTAACAATACCACGGGCGGCTTACAAAGCATATGCGCCAACAACAATAACACAAACTATTGATTAACAAATACTACGGGACGACTTACAAAGCATATGCGTCCAACAACAACATACTAACAAAGTAAAGAAATGGGTTCCTAACATCCCCTCCCCCTTAAAAAAAAAGCTTTGTCCTCAAAGCTTTAGATGTGGAAATTGTTGTTGAATCTGAAGGAGTGGTTTCCATGTAGCATCCTCTCGTTGCATGCCGTGCCACTGAATTAAGACCTCTGTGATAGAACATGAGCGAAGCTGACGCGTGTGCCGATTGAGGATGGCCTCTGGCTCCAAAAGGATGGATCCTTGATTATCCAGTTCGGGTAAAATCGTTTGGCCGCTGATGTTGGTGCCAAGAACTTTCTTCAGACAAGAGACATGAAAGACTGGATGAATGCAGGAAGAAGGAGGAAGTTCCAATTTATAAGCAACGGACCCAATCCTCTGAAGAATCCGATATGGCCCATAGAACTTTGGAGCGAGCTTATGACGCCCTTTGAGTTTCAAGGAGGATTGTTTGTACGGCTGGAGACGAAGAAAAACCATATCGCCGACTTGAAAAGTGCGCTCCGAACAGTGCTGATCAGCTTGTTGCTTCATGCGATTTCTTGCCATGTGAAGATTGTCCCGCAAAATGTGAAGAATCTGATCGCGGTTGCGAAGGACCTTGTCAACTTCCTGAACTGGTGAACTGGCGGGGGTGTATGGAAGAAGAGCTGGAGATGCCTGACCGTATACTGCTTCATATGGGGTCATTTTAGAGGCAGTATGGTAAGAGGTATTGTACCACCATTCAGCGAGAGGGAGCCACTTTTCCCACTGATGTTGTTGTTCTGAGGTGAAGCAACGAAGATAAGTTTCCAAGCATTTATTGACAATTTCAGTCTGACCATCTGTTTGTGGGTGATACCCTGAACTCATCTTCAGTTTGGTGCCAGTGTGGTGAAATAGTTCTGTCCAAAAATGACTAGTGAAAGTCGCATCACGATCCGAGACAATGGAAGAAGGGATGCCATGAAGACGAAAGATCTGGTACATAAAAATTTGAGCGACAGAGGAGGCTGTATAGGGATGGATGAGAGCGCAAAAATGACAATATTTGGAGAGACGATCAACCACAACTAGAATCACTGTCTTCCCACCAGATTTAGGGATCCCTTCAATGAAATCCATAGAAATATCTGTCCAAATCCGTGTAGGTATGGGAAAGGGTTCAAGCAATCCTGGAAGGAGTGTTGTTTCACCCTTGTTGCGCTGACAGGTATCACATTCGGCCACCATCTGTTGAATTGTCCTTTTCATACCCTGCCAAAAGAAGTTACGTCGTGCTCGTTCATATGTTTTGAGGAACCCAGAGTGCCCGGCCGATGGAGAAGCATGGAGTTCATAGAAGACAGCTTGTTGAAGATCTGTGCTCTGGGGCAGCACCAGACGACCCTTGTATCGTAGAGAAGCACCATCCCAAGAGTAATGTGGGACAGCCGAAGGATTGTTGGTCAAGCATTGGATGATCTGAGATAAGGAAGAGTCATTGACGTAACCCTGTTGAACAGATTGCAACCAATTTGGAACAGGCATAGAAATAGCTGAAAGAGAACCTTGGGCATCAAATGTGCGAGAAAGAGCATCTGCCACAATATTGTCTTTACCCTTCTTGTAAGTGATCTCATAGTCATAAACCATGAGTTTACTAACCCATTTCTGTTGTGTCGGGGAGGAGACACGCTGGTCTAAGAAATATTTCAGACTCTGGTGATCAGTCTTGATGCAGAAATGATTCCCTAATATGTATGGACGCCACTTTTGTACTGCATGCAAAATAGCCATCATTTCCTTCTCATAGGTAGAGGTAGCTAAATTCTTACCTGAAAGGGATTTGCTGGTGAACGCGATGGGGTGTTCATCTTGAAGGAGAACAGCACCAAGTCCATTGCCGCACGCATCACTCTCAATAGTGAAGGGCTTGGAAAAATTGGGCATAGCTAGCACAGGTGTAGTACACATAGCTTGTTTGAGTTTGTCAAATGCACACTGAGCATCAGGTGTCCATGTAAAAGCATATTTTTTTAATAGAGCAGTTAATGGAGCTGCAATCTTCCCATAATCCTTGACAAACTTGCGGTAGTAGCCAGTCAACCCCAAAAAACCACGAAGGCTCTTGAGTGTCTGAGGATGTGGCCAATTGTTCATGGCCTCGATTTTGGTAGGATCCACGCGAACCCCTTGTGCTGAGATAATGTGCCGGAGATACTCAACTTCCTTTTGTCCAAAAACACATTTAGACTACTTGGCATGGAGATGATGGTCAGAGAAAAGTTGCATGACAAGATCCAGATGCTGGAGATGTTCATCCCATGTTTTACTGTAGATGAGGATATCATCAAAGAATACCAGAATGAATTTCCGCAATTAGGGTCGAAATATTTTATTCATTAAGGCCTGGAATGTGGAAGGAGCATTAGTGAGGCCAAAGGGCATGACCAAAAACTCATAATGGCCATCATGTGTGCAAAAAGCTGTTTTAGGAATATCATCCTCATGAACCCGAATTTTATGTTACCCAGAACGAAGATCCAACTTGGAGAAAAAGTGAGCCCCATGAAGCTCATCAAGAAGCTCATCAACAACAGGAATTGGAAACTTATCCTTGATGGTGAGGTGATTAAGTGCTCGGAAGTCAATGCAGAGGCGCCATGACCCATCTTTTTTGCAGACAAGAATAACTGGAGAAGAAAAGGAACTAGTGCTTGGGCGAATAATACCTTGCTTCAATAAGTCCCAAACGAGCATTTCAATCTCCCTTTTTTGGTGAAATGGGTAGCGATAGGGCCTGATGTTGGGAGGAACGCTGCCAGGAAGGAGCTGAATACGATGGTCTTCTGGCCTGGAAGGTGGTAATCCCACTGGTTCAGCAAAGACACCTGTATATCGATCTAGAATTTGTTGTAGATCCAAAGGAGTAGTGGAGACCACTGATGGTTGCATCTGGATGGAATGGATCTGAGCGATGACACCATGTGAACTCTTCTTGAGGAGTTTTTCCATGCAATGTGAACTGATGATGCTGAGAGAACCTGGTTGTAATCCTGTCAATGTGTGTTTGTGTCCATTGAGGGAAAACTGCATCCAAAGTTCGGCAAAATCCCATAAGATAGGGCCGAGTGTGCGTAGCCATTGAGCACCCAAAACCACATCACATCCACCTAAGGGCAAGGCAAACATGTCCGAGCACAAGATATAATATCCCATAGAGATACGCACATTTCGACACTTCCCTTTGCAAGGTAAGGTGCCCCCATTGACAATCATGACTTCAAAGTTGGAGCAAGGATGGATAAAACAATCAGCTTGTTTGGCTTTCCGAGGGTCAATGAAATTATGAGTGCTACCAGAATCAATGAGGATTGTAAGAGGAAGCTTCTTGAAGTAACCCCTGACCCGCATTGTTTGGGGGGTGGTGATTCCAGCTAGAGCATGGAGAGATATCTCTAGTTGGTCATCCTAAGACGGAGGGTCAATAGGCGGTTCCTGACTGTCGACCGGAGCATCCAATGTTTCTGGATCTTCGTCACCCATTTCAGAGGCAGGCAGAGACTCCACATCCAGGAGATAGAGCTTTTGGTGAACACATCTATTTCCCCGAGTGAATTTCTCATCACAATTATAGCAAAGCCCCTTTTCTCTGCGTGCTTGCATCTCTGTTTCAGACAAACGCTTGATAGGAGTCGGTCGAGGAGCCTGCGGTATAGGTGGTCGCTGAGAACCCATATTTCGGAAGGGAACAAAAGTGGGCTTGGAGCGTTGTTGGGATGCAAGCTTGTCTTCTGCCAACTTAGCCAACCCGAGTGCTTCCATCATTGTGTTGGGGCAGAACATTTTGACCTCAGAGTGAATGGCATCCTTTAGACCACTGATAAAACAACTCTGGTAAAATTCATCAGACAATCCTTCGGTGTGGTTGGCTAGATTCTCAAATTCGGTTTGATACTCTCTCACAGTGCCAGTTTGGCGAAGTTTAGTGAGGGCTCCTGTGAAGTTTTCAAAAGCACTAGGACCAAATCGTTGCAAAAGGAGCTGGCAAAAGTCTGGCCAGTTGGGCTCTAGATGAGCCTTGATGTACCAGCGGTACCATTGAAGAGCTTCCTGTTCCAAATGAAAGGATGCCAGTGGAACTTTGTTGACATCAAAAGTATTATGCATACTGAAATACTGTTCTGCACGATAGATCCATCCAGTTGGATCGGTACCATTGAAGCGAGGAAAATCAAGCTTCGGACCACGGAAATTGCTAGAAGCAGAGAACCCATTGTCTACTGAAGACTCGGACTGTCGTTTGTTGTTCATAGCTGAATGTTCAAGATGGAGACCGAGAAATTTTTCATCCAGATCCTGGAGTTTGGCTTGGATGGCTGCAAGTGCTTCCTCCATGGTTTTTGCTCCTGCACGGGTGACAACCATAACCAGGATTTTTTTTTATTTATTTGTTTATTTTTTTATCTGACTGCGTAGGAAAACAAAAGCAGGAACTACTTCAGTAAGGGAAAATTTGGATTTGGGAAAAAATCAGAAGGGTAATTGGGGTTTGACTAAATTTTGGACACTGTTGGATAGATAGGGAAGCAAAAATGAGGATTTCAGAAGCGGGGTGAAAGAATGGGAAAATTTGGCAGAGGGGAACAAAGAAGTAGAATTCAGAAAGGAACTTTGTGGAAAAATTTGAAGGTGATTGGGTGAAATCTGAGGAAGTTATGGCAAACCCTAAAAATAGACAAATGTGGGATTTCGGGCTTTGGGAAGGGGAATTGAGGATAGGGTCCTCAGGACTGAAATATGCAGAATGGGATGACAGGGGTTCCCCGAAAATTTCAAGGGAAACAGAGTAAAAATAAGGGAGATATGGAGAAAATACTGATTTTTATTTATTTATTTATTATTTTTTTTTTTTATCTCAGACTGGAGCGGCTACGGCTCGAAAGAAATCTGGAACAGCGCCGAATGGACTGAAAATGGCTAAATCTGGAACGGCTTGCAAAATAGATCTGAAACAGCGCAGCAGTGATCGACAATAGTTCAGCTGAAAGTAGATATGGACCCCAGGTATGTGCGGCTTCCTAACAGTTCAGGGGTTTCACTCGGCCACCAATGTTGTCTGACGGCTTGCGTATTGGGGCAATACCCCTCACTCCACGGCTCAGGTAAAACTGATAACCGCTTTGCCACAAACGACAGCTCTTGGTTTACCTCACGGGTGGGAACTAGTCAATCAGGTAGGGGTCGTTGCCCTTTTCGCTGGCAGGTCCTCTCAATGGGCCAGCTACTTTGGGGTTCCTGTGGTACTCCTCACAATGATTTTTAGGGCTTATGCCCAAGTACTTCCCACAGTTAAGCGGATGGGGATTATTCCCAAATCCGAACCTGCAACAGATGCGAAAAAAAATTTGGCAGAAATTTCACCTAGCGAGCCCAAGAAAGTGCTCTGATACCAGATGTGAAGCACCTGCAACAATTAATTAACAAGAATGCACGAAATAGGAGAAATGACAGAACTCAGAATCGCTTTTGTATTGATCACAGGCCACTTCGAGGGGGCAACCTCCTTTGAGCAAGCTCAATACAAATAACTTCACGGTGCCTTCATAGGTCTCAACACACACTTATATACTAATTCTAGGCGCCAATACTATGGGTCGAAACCATGGGCCGTTACAAACTATGGATTAACAATACTACAGGCGGCTTACAAAGCATATGCGCCAACAACAATAACACAAACTATTGATTAACAAATACTACGGGATGACTTACAAAGCATATGCGTCCAACAACAACATACTAACAAAGTAAAGACATGGGTTCCTAACAAAATTCCAAGGTTAGGAGGCGACTCTAGTTAAATTGATTTAAGTCAAGCAAGTAACATAAGAGGGTTCATGCAGAGAATCATGACAAGTGTGATCCTCCTGCAGTAGGTGCAGTCATAGATGACTAATTAAGCTACGATGACAATGCGATACCCTACCTTTTTTCCGAGCCATAGGGTCTTACCTGTGACTCACGACATTAAGACTTGGTGTGTCGTGATGAGTGTTAATCATCAAATAGGTTGATGAATCTAACCATGAACAAGGAGGATGTTCCTTCTATCGATAAGGGTAAATTTTAGTAATGGGAAGGAAGTAAAAGATCTAGGTAGGGGCAAGTAAGGGGTTGGAGGCCATAAATGGTCAGTGCCGTATGTGTTTAAAGTTGTAGCTTGAGAATAAATTACTACGGACAAGTAACTTGTGAGTAATAATTGCATGATAGTAATCCTAGGTTGCGGTCATGGATTAATGTAGGAAGTCCTTTCTAATAACTAAAGTTAGATTTAAATATTGTGGCGAGAAGGGGGCATGGTCACCCTAGTGTTAAACTTCATTTGTGGAAGGAAGGATTAGTAGTGGCACTGAATCTCAAGAGAGTTGGGGTATGTTAAAGGGGATAGACACCATTATGGTTGTATGACGAAAGCTTATTGTATAACTAATTCATTACAGGGCATAGTATCACAGGAGTGAGAGTAGGGTATTAATGAGTAAACGTCAGGATAAATCAAGGTGATTAGTAACTCGAATAATGCAATTAAAATGAGAATATGTGGTGCTGATAAAGATGAGGAGGATAATAAAATAATTGTCAAGGCACACAATTATGAGAGTATCAGATATAATGCAAACAATAAGGTACAAAAAAAATTCCCACTGGGAAAATAAACAATAAGGAATAATTTCAAGTAATTGGTGCAATTTAAATTTTATGTTACGGATGTAGTAAATGCAAGTGTTAACATAGTTTGAGTAGGTCGATGATAATAAGTGTGTAAAGTAAGATGGGCACCATTATGATAGTTATTTAGATAGTAAGAGGGGAATAATGATCAACTTGAGTCAAGACAAAGGAAGGGAACGAGAAATTAAGCATGAAGACTAAAATGAGTAAGTGCATTAGGTAAGGTATTCATGATATGGGAGCAATCCATAAACAATATACATATGAGCTAGGTGGTAATAAATGCTATCGTTAATATAATACCAGTAGGTAGGGTGGCAGTTTTAAAATTGAGACATGAGTCAATACAATGTAAGATGTCTCGATGCAATAGATGGTAATGTGCTTATGTATTAGTATGAGGAGCACCTATGAAGGGGATTGCATGGACAAATAATATTTATGAATGTGCATAAAATAACTCATATTGACATATGAGAGATTATGGTCGTAATGAAGGTAGAAAAGGGAACTATCGCCACATAGGTAAACAGGGTTCTACGAAGAGAGGAATGTTAGGAACCCATGTCTTTACCTTGTTAGTATGTTGTTGTTGGACGCATATGCTTTGTAAGTCGTCCCGTAGTATTCGTTGATCTATAGTTTGTGTTATTGTTGTTGGCGCATATGCTTTGTAAGTCGCCCGTAGTATTGTTGATCCATAGTTTGTAACGGCCCATGGTTTCAACCCATAGTATTGGCGCCTAGAATTAGTATATAAGTGTGTGTTGAGACCTATGAAGGCACCGTGAAGTTATTTGTATTGAGCTTGCTCATAGGAGGTTGCCCCCTCGAAGTGGCCTGTGATCAATATAAAAGTGATTATGAGTTCTGTCATTTCTGCTATTTCGCATATTTTTATTAAGTAATTGTTGCAGGTGCATCACATCTGGTATCAGAGCACTTTCTTGGGCTCGCTGGGTGAAATTTCTGCCAAAAATTTGTTTTCGCATCTATTGCAGGTTTGGATTTGGGAATAATCCCTATCCGCTTAACTGTGGGAAGTACTTGGGCATAATCCCTAAAACTCATTGTGAGGAGTACCACAGGAACCCCGAAGTAGCTGGCCCATTGAGAGGACCTGCCAGCGAAAAGGGCAACGACCCCTACCTGATTGACTAGTTCCCACCCATGAGGTAAACCAAGAGATGTCGTTTGTGGCAAAGCGGTTATCAATTTTACCTGAGCCGTGGAGTGAGGGGTACTGCCCCAATACGCAAGCCGTCAGACAGCATTGGTGGACGAGTGAAAACCCTGAACTGTTAGGAAGCCGCAGATACCTGGGGTCCATATCTACTTTCAGCTGAACTATTGTCGATCACTGTTGCACCGTTTCAGATCCATTTTGCAAGTCGTTCCATATCCAGCCATTCGGCGTTGTTCCAGATTCCTTCCGAGCCGTAGCTGCTCCAGTCTATAAAACAAAAACAAAAATCCGAGCCGTAGCCGCTCCAGTCTGCAAAAAAAAAAAAAAAAAAAACAGTTTTTTCTCCATATCTCCCTTGTTTTACCTCTGTTTCCCTTGAAATTTTCAGGGAACCCCTGTCATTCCATTCTGCATATTTCATTCCTGAGGACCCTATCCTCAATTCCCCTTCCTACAGCCCAAAATCCCACATTTGTCTATTTTTAGGGTTTTCCATAACTTCCTCAGATTTCACCCAATCACCTTCAAATTTTACCAGAGAGTTCCTTTCCGAATTCCGCTTCTTTGTTCCCCTCTGCCAAATTTTCCCATTCTTTCACCCCGCTTCTGAAATCCTCATTTTTGCTTCCCTGTCTATCCAACAGTGTCCAAAACCTGGTCAAACCCCAATTTCCCTTCTGATTTTTTCCCAAATCCAAATTTTCCCTTACTGAAGTAGTTCCTGTTTTTGTTTTAATACCCAGTCAAAAAAAAAAAAAAAAAAAAAACCTGGTTATGGTTGTCACCCGTGCAGGAGCAAAAACCATGGAGGAATCACTTGCAGCCATCCAAGCCAAACTCCAGGATCTGGATGAAAAATTTCTCGGTCTCCATCTTGAACATTCAGCTATGAACAACAAACGACAGTCTGAGTCTTCAGTAGACAATGGCTTCTCTTCTTCCAGCAATTTCCGTGGTCCTAAGCTTGATTTTCCTCGCTTCAATGGTACCGATCCAACTAGATGGATCTATCGTGCAGAACAGTATTTCATTCTGCATAATACTTTTGACGTCAACAAAGTTCCGTTGGCATCCTTTCATTTGGAACAGGAAGCTCTTCAATGGTACCGTTGGTACATCAAGGCTCATCCAGAGCCCAACTGGCTAGACTTTTGCAAGCTCCTTTTGCAACTATTTGGTCCTAGTGCTTTTGATGACTTCACAGGAGCCCTCCCTAAACTTCGCCAAACTGGCACTGTGAGAGAGTATCAAACCGAATTTGAGAATCTAGACAACCACACCGAAGGATTGTCTGATGAATTTTACCGGAGTTGTTTTATCAGTGGTCTAAAGGATGCCATCCGCTCTGAGGTCAAAATGTTTTGTCCCAACACAATGATGGAAGCACTAGGGTTGGCTAAGTTGGCAGAAGACAAGATTGCATCCCAACAACGCTCCAAACCCACTTTTGTTCCCTTCCAAAATATGGGTTCTCAGCGACCACCTATACCGCAGGCTCCTCGACCGACTCCTATCAAGCGTTTGTCTGAAACAGAGATGCAAGCACGCAGAGAAAAGGGGATTTGCTATAATTGTGATGAGAAATTCACTCGGGGACATAGATGTGTTCAACAAAATATCTATCTCCTGGATGTGGAGTCTCCGCCTGCCTCTGAAATGGGTGACAAAGATCCAGAAACATTGGATGCTCCGGTCGACATTCAAGAACCGCCTATTGACCCTCCGTCTCAGGATGACCAGCCAGAGATATCTCTCCATGCTTTAGCTGTAATCACCACCCCCCAAACAATGCGGGTCAGGGGTTACTTCAAGAAGCTTCCTCTTACAATCCTCATTGATTCTGGTAGCACTCATAATTTCATTGACCCTCGGATCGCCAAACAAGCTGATTGTTTTATCCATCCTTGCTCCAACTTTGAAGTCATGGTTGCCAATGGGGGCACCTTACCTTGCAAAGGGAAGTGTAGAAATGTGCGTATCTCTATGGGAGATTATACCTTGCGCTATGACATGTTTTCCTTGCCCTTAGGCGGATGTGATGTGTTTTTGGGCACTCAATGGCTACGCACACTCGACCCTATCTTATGGGATTTTACCGAACTTTGGATGTAGTTTTCCCTCAATGGACACAAACACACATTGACAGGATTACAACCAGGTTCTCTCAGCATCATCAGTTCACATCGCATGGAAAAACTCCTCAAGAAGAATTCACATGGTATCATTGCTCAGATCCATTCCATCCAGATGCAACCATCAATGGTCTCCACTACTCCTTTGGATCTACAACAAATTCTGGATCCATATACAGGTGTCTTTGTTGAACCAATGGGATTACCACCTTCCAGGCCAGAAGACCATTGTATTCAGCTCCTTCCTGGCAGCGTTCCTCCCAACATCAGGCCCTATCTCTACCCATTTCACCAAAAAACGGAGATTGAAATGCTCGTTCGGGACTTATTGAAGCAAGGTATTATTCGCCCAAGGACTAGTTCCTTTTCTTCTCCAGTTATTCTTGTCCGCAAAAAAGATGGGTCATGGCGCCTCTGCATTGACTTCCGAGCACTTAATCACCTCACCATCAAGGATAAGTTTCCAATTCCTGTTGTTGATGAGCTTCTTGATGAGCTTCATGGGGCTCACTTTTTCTCCAAGTTGGATCTTTGTTCTGGGTATCATCAAATTCGGGTTCATGAGGATGATATTCCTAAAACAACTTTCCGCACACATGATGGCCATTATGAGTTTTTGGTCATGCCCTTTGGCCTCACTAATGCTCCTTCCACATTCCGGACCTTAATGAATAAAATATTTCGACCCTACTTGCGGAAATTCATTCTGGTATTCTTTGATGATATCCTCATCTACAGTAAAACATGGGATGAACATCTCTAGCATCTGGATCTTGTCATGCAACTTTTCTCTGACCATCATCTCCATGCCAAGCAGTCTAAATGTGTTTTTGGACAAAAGGAAGTTGAGTATCTCGGGCACATTATCTCAGCACAAGGGGTTTGCGTGGATCCTGCCAAAATCGATGCCATGAACAATTGGCCACATCCTCAGACACTCAAGAGCCTTCGTGGTTTTTTGGGGTTGACTGGCTACTACCGCAAGTTTGTCAAGGATTATGGGAAGATTGCAGCTCCATTAACTACTCTATTGAAAAAGGATGCTTTTACATGGACACCTGCTGCTCAGTGTGCATTTGACAAACTAAAACAAGCTATGTGTACTACACCTGTGCTAGCTATGCCCGATTTTTCCAAGCCCTTCACTATTGAGAGTGATGCTTGCGGCAATGGACTTGGTGTTGTTCTCCTTCAAGATGAACACCCCATTGCGTTCACCAGCAAAGCCATTTCAGGTAAGAATTTAGCTGCCTCTACCTATGAGAAGGAAATGATGGCTATTTTGCATGCAGTACAGAAGTGGTGTCCATACCTATTAGGGAATCATTTCTGCATCAAGACTGATCACCAGATTCTGAAATATTTCTTGGACCAGCGAGTCTCCTCCCCGGCACAACATAAATGGGTTAGCAAACTCATGGGTTATGACTATGAGATCACTTACAAGAAGGGTAAAGACAATATTGTGGTAGATGCTCTTTCTCGCACATTTGATGCCCAAGATTCTCTTTCAGCTATTTCTATGCCTGTTCCAAATTGGTTGCAATCTGTTCAATAGGGTTATGTCAATGACACTTCCTTATCTCAGATCATCCAATGCTTGACCAACAACCCTTCTGCTGTACCACATTACTCGTGGGATGGTGCTTCTCTGCGATACAAGGGTCGTCTGGTGCTTCCCCAGAGCACAGATCTTCAACAAGCTGTCTTCTATGAACTCCATGCTTCTCCATCGGTCGGGCACTCTGGGTTCCTCAAAACATATGAACGAGCACGACGTAACTTCTTTTGGCAGGGCATGAAAAGGACAATTCAACAGATGGTGGCTGAATGTGATACCTGCTAGTGCAATAAGGGTGAAACAACACTCCTTCCAGGATTGCTTGAACCCTTGCCCATACCTACACGGATTTGGACAGATATTTCTATGGATTTCATTGAAGGGCTCCCTAAATCTAGTGGGAAGACAATGATTCTCGTTGTGGTTGATCGCCTCTCCAAATATAGTCATTTTTGTGCTCTTAGCCATCCCTATACAGTCTCCTCCGTCGCTCAAATTTTTATGGACCAGATCTTTCGTCTTCATGGCATCCCTTCTTCCATTGTCTCGGATCATGATGCTACTTTCACCAGTCATTTTTGGACAGAACTATTTCGCCACACTGGCACCAAACTGAAGATGAGTTCAGGGTATCACCCACAAACAGATGGTCAGACTGAAATTGTCAATAAATGCTTGGAAACTTATCTTCGTTGCTTCACCTCAGAACAACAACATCAGTGGGAAAAGTGGCTCCCTCTCGCTGAATGGTGGTACAATACCTCTTACCACACTGCCTCTAAAATGACCCCATATGAAGCAGTCTATGGTCAGGAACCTCCAGCTCTTCTTCCATGCACCCCCACCAGCTCACCAGTTCAGGAAGTTGACATGGTCCTTCGCAACCACGATCAGATTCTTCACATTTTGCGGGACAATCTTCACATGGCAAGAAATCGCATGAAGCAACAAGCTGATCAGCACCGTTCAGAGCGCACTTTTCAAGTCGGCGATATGGTTTTTCTTCGTCTCCAGCCGTACAAACAATCCTCCTTGAAACTCAAAGGGCGTCATAAGCTCGCTCCAAAGTTCTATGGGCCATATCGGATTCTTCAGAAGATTGGGTCCGTTGCTTATAAATTGGAACTTCCTCCTTCTTCCCGCATTCATCCAGTCTTTCATGTCTCTTGTCTGAAGAAATTTCTTGGCACCAACATTAGCGGCCAAACGATTTTACCCGAACTGGATAATGAAGTATCCATCCTTTTGGAGCCAGAGGCCATCCTCAATCGGCGCACGCGTCAGCTTCGCTCTCGCTCTATCACAGAGGTCTTAATTCAGTGGCACGGCATGCAACCAGAGGATGCTACATGGGAACCACTTCTTCAGATTCAACAACAATTTCCATATCTAAAGCTTTGAGGACAAAGCTTTTTTTAAGGGGGAGGGGATGTTAGGAACCCATGTCTTTACCTTGTTAGTATGTTGTTGTTGGACGCATATGCTTTGTAAGTCGTCCCGTAGTATTTGTTGATCAATAGTTTGTGTTATTGTTGTTGGCGCATATGCTTTATAAGTCGCCTGTAGTATTGTTGATCCATAGTTTGTAACGGCCCATGGTTTCGACCCATAGTATTGGCGCCTAGAATTAGTATATAAGTGTGTGTTGAGACCTATGAAGGAACCGTGAAGTTATTTGTATTGAGATTGCTCATAGGAGGTTGCCCCCTCGAAGTGGTATGTGATCAATATAAAAGTGATTCTGAGTTCTGTCATTTCTGCTATTTCGCATATTTTTAATAAGTAATTGTTGCAGGTGCATCACAAGGAAAACAAAATGACAAAGGAAAAAGTTAGTAATTATACTATAATTATGGGGTAAAGTAATACAAATTTTCATAAAAGTGTATATATAGACAAGGAAATATAAGTGGCTTAATCATGAATCATGGAAGGCACTATTCATAGAGGTATCATGGAAGAAAAAGATTAAGGTGCCTTAAATTCAATTTGGGCATTTAACTGAGTCCCTAACCAGAAGAGTATAATGACATATGATATTTTAGTAAAAGCTTGTGAAAACTAAAGTAGTCGGTAGTAATAATAAAGAGGAGATCGTAATAAAAGAATATGGGCATGTTTCGTTAAGTCATCGTAGGACATAAAATTAAGTTGGGTACGTCGAGTAAATACATGATCTTCATCTTCACTCTATAAGGATAAATTAAATGTTGATTGACACTAGATGGGGTTGTAAAATTGTAAAATTTTATGAGGAACCTAGATAGTCATGCTAGGAGGAAATTCATGAGAGTGTGATGCTATCATGTAAGGGAATGACCTTATGTAATATATATATATATATATATATATATATAAGTGGTAAAAAAAAATGGTATATCCCAAGATTCATAAGTCGGATTCCTTGAAAGTGGTTCATAATGTAATACATTGATGGGAAAATGGTGTGTGATGTATGACTTAGAAGTAGTCGTTTACTTAATGGATAATTGAGATTTTGGAATGAATTCGACTTGATTTTTACCTAATTGTTAGGTTTGAGTATGGTTAAATAGTGATTTTGAAGGACATTGTTGAGTGTGCCTAGTTTGGTTTACCTAAAAGTACCTCACATTAGCATACGTTGTTGATGATGTGTTAGTTTCAAGCTTTCTCCTATCCATGTATGAGTAATAAAAGATATCGCACAACAAGTACTATTGGACGTTGAATGAATTTATGTACGTTTAAAAACAACAACAACACAATTGCAACATATACATTATAGGCGTGTCAATGACAAATGACCGTTAAGATAAGTAAAGGGGTTAAACAACATGAGCAAAAGCCATAGTATCTGGTAAGGTGTGATAAGAATTGATGAACTCATTTGCATATTGTAATGAGTATTGGTTATTATAGTTCAAGTAATGATGAGTAAGGACTATAATGCTAGTGTGCACAAATAAGTACGAGTCATCATCTTGTGTATTTAATGGGTTATAAATATGACGAACTAATAAGTGTAACTTAGATATTAAAAGTAATAGAATAGATAAGATTAATGGATCAACATAAAGACGTGAATGAAGGAAATGTGTATATAAAGGTAAGGGATGGTTAGCGAAATAGTACCAAACATAGGACAATGATGTAAGGGTTACAAGAAAAAAAATAGAAATGTAGTAGAAGATAAGTTCTAGTTGAACTTGTAAAAAGTGGTTAATGATGATATGGAAATTTCTTCATGATATTTTTAAACTGCGTTCTCAATGGGTGTATCATTTAAACCAACAACCTTTAAAATAAAGAGCGTGATGGCTTCATAATTTATCACTAATAATAAATCTTGATAAAGAGAAATGGCGTAAGTCAAAGTGAAATTAACTAAAGATGAGATCTGATTAAAGAGTCATGACAATGACTTAGAATTAAATCAAAAGTTATATATAAGACAGGGTGTTCTTATGAATCACATTATGGAATGTACAAATTAATTTAATTTAACCAAGATGTTGAATATTCTATGGAGTAAGGTGGTGACGAACCTTGAGTAGTCAAACCAGTAACCTATGCAAATGTCAAACAAAATATAAGAACACCTCCAATAAGATTAAATTAATAGAATTTGTAGATGTCGTTATGTATATTTAGGAGGTGGCCCAGTAGGGAAAGTACACCCTAGGTTCAACCACCTGGGAGGACACACAGATCATGCATCGTGATTGTTCCACACTATTTTGACCATAACTTCGGGACGAATTTTCTTGAAAGGGTGGGTGTATGTAACGTCCCGTTTTGACATTACTACCTAAACTATTATTATATGTTGTATTTGCTTGATTATGAGACATCGTCAATTTGACAACACTGTGGACATGTGGTTCTATTATTTGGCCAATATATATATGTGTGTGTATGTGATGTTAGTATTATGATACGTAGTCATGTTAGATATGTATCATGTGTTAGTTATGTCTCATATATGCAAGTTAAGGAATGATGGGTACGTGGATACTGTTAAAGTTATTGTTGAACGAAAGAATGTTATACCAGGTGTATGGTGAAAATAATGAATTGATTATTGTGGTTATGTTATGACGAAATGTATGTGTACATGTTGAGGATTTGTGCATAATATTTGAGATTGTATGTCGAGGACTGACTTACAGGTTAGAATGGCTAAGTGATAGCTGGATCTTACGAGGTGGGAGAGCCTCGAGGACATGGACTCTGAAAGATGAATGGTTTGTAGGTGATGCATTATTTACTTTCGCATGATTATTATGTTGTTATTATGATGTATGGGTGGGGTAGGGTTTCATGAAACTTGTAACGTACCCAACCATCCATCCAAGGCAAGGAAGGGTACCTGATGGAAATCTTTGGGGCTTTCACATAAAACTTGGCCCACTCATTAGATTCATATCATTAAAAGAGATGTGTGCAGATGGAAAACAAGAAAATGATGCACAACGGAATTAAAACATCCACACACATTACTCATGCATACAACATATCAACAATCATTGAATTAATACAGTGCAGAAGTAAATATATATGCATAAAAACACTTATCTTCATTTTTGCAACTGTCCCAAACAACTAGCTATGTCATTGCAATGTTCCACCCAACCATACGCTCTTCGACAGCTTATACTGAGTCCATCCGAAGGCCACCCCCGAGCTGGGCATGATTCTCACAAGGAAAATGGATCATTCACTCATTCATAGCCCATTTCTCATTTCCTCTCAGCCAAGCCAGTGCACAACTGGGTTTATCAGGCTGCATTCGAACCCTGGAGGCTTACACTCAAGATCAAGCCAAAGCAATGTATTTTCCAACAAGATGGCCATGGGTTTGGGCTTTCCCAAATTGTTTCCATCCAAAACGAATTGTGGGATGAGGAAAAACATTCACAGGGAGGAAAAACGATTTCTCCCCAGCCATCTCAGCATTTAACAGCCATAATGGTCTCTATGGAACCCCAATTTGATTTTCCATCTTCCCCACTAGTATACAATACAAAAACGCCCTTATCCCAGCTGAGGATCAAGGAGAACACCCAGAAACATGGCTGGAAAACGCCCAGGTATATCCCCACTTGTGAGGGAGAGAAAAATTTGTTGATGGATAATGGCTTGGGGAGAAATTCATGGCTCTTTTCTTTCCCAAGAAGCAAAATGTGATTTCCCATGCAGGGTGGCTTGCCCATACCCGAATTTGGACAGCCATACCTCCCATTCCCCAAGGAATTAGCTACCTCAACCAACTCTTGGGAGAAATCAATGATTGGGTACAAAATTCAACATGGGTAGTTGAGGGTTTGATGGGTTCTCTCATTGACACTTGGCTTGAATTGATTGGATCAAGGGTTTAAATGTTTTCCCTCCCAAATCCTTGTAAAATCATGCCCCCATCTCTTTGCTGCATTGCATAGCTAGTTGTGGGTATTTTTATTAAAGTGCATCTTACATGATATTGAAATTCCAATGAGCCTGGCTAGCACACAAGCCATATGCATCACTAAATCCATGGCGGGGCCTTGGCCTTGAGCTCCTCACCATGATTTCATAACAATATTACATCAATTACATTTGAATGTAATGGGGTCAATAATGGGGACGTTACAAAAATAAACCGCCTAGATTGATTATACGATGACAGACCGAGTACAAGTGCAACGGTGTTATTATGTCGGGTAGACATAGTCCCTTGTTCCATTAGGGGGGTGGAGGTTTTACCCACCGTTTATCCCCAAAACCCAGAGTCATGGGAGGTTTTTGCTACGACGCGCTCCCCAAGGTGTGTGATGATGACTGGTGGTTTCCTGCTGGGGAAGCTTGTTCGATGTAGTCGACACTTCCTCTTACAGGTTCTAGCTTGAGCCAGTCATGGCTTGACACTTCAGGGTAGTCCGGCAGAGGAAAGGATAGGATGTGGAAGTTAGTTGTGATGTCGGTAGATAGGTGTAGCTTGAAGTCAGGATGGAAATAAGATCTAACTGTGTCCGTGGAAAACCCTTGATTGATTATGTGTCGTAACTTAGTAACGTATGAATTGTCGTAACTTAATAAGATGCAGTTAGGTAAATGATTGTACCTTGCAAACTATGTTAAGCATGTGTCAGTGAACAATAAGCTTTGTAATTATGGTTGACGTGTGTGAGTTATTACTGTTAGTGTATTTACGCGATGTATGTAAGCAGTAGCTATGCTTACATAACTCGCCTACATATTTATAAATTGTGTGAAATATTGCTGAATAATAATGTTAGTTATTGTAGATTAATAATTAATTATTGTTAATCAATGATAATATTGTCGATTAAAGTTAATAATGATGATTAATGTAAATAATGTATATTAATGTTAATTAGTATTGATTAAGGTAAATAATGTTGGTTAATGATTAATTATTGTCCATTAATGATTAATTACTGTTGATTAATGAACAAGTTACAGTTATCTTAAGTAGTAAATAATGCAATTGGTTAGTAATGTTTAATTGAATGTTAATGAGTTGATTAGTGAAAACTAAGGCTTAAAATGTTAAAAGGGATTGTAATGTTAGTAAGGATAATATTAAACTTGGAAGGGTAATACCAATTAAGTATCAAATGATAATAATTAATTAATTGAAATATAGGGATAAGGTTTAATTTATATAATTTACTAATTTATTACAATTATGTCGTAGTTGTTTAGAACCATGGTGTAAATTACAATTAATACCATGTTCCTTTATTAAACAAGTGTTAAATTGTATTGAGTTAATTAATAAGAGTATTAACTAAAATTGTGAATTATGCAATCGTAAAGTCAACAATGATAAAATAAATAAAATAGGTTAATAGTATTTATTGATGAGTTATGGTTGAGAAGTGACCCCAAACCAACACATTTTAATATTATTTTAAATTATTAATGGGGGTCACGGGATGGGCTCGAGGAAGGACTTTGAGGGGAAAACATTAATGGGAGGAAGATAAGGGTATTAATGGTGGAGGAGAAGGGTCGGAAAAACATGGGATAAGGTGGAGAAGTGAGGAGGAAGGTATCATCTTTACCTTATGATATTTTTGGGAGAATTTTAGAGAGCAAAGATAGAATTTTTCATAGCAGAGCTGAAAGGGGGTTTTTGTTGGAGATTTTCTGAAGGGATATAACAGGTTGGCTTGTACTCTATTTGGGCTCGAGGGTCCAAATGGGTACCTTTGGAGCTAGGTGGTCGGCGAGGCCTCACCAATTGGCAGGGTGGCATACTTGTTTGGGTTGGTTTAGTTTCAAGGTTTTGGGAATATTTTGGTTGCAGGGCTAGCAAGCAGGGCAAAGGAAGTAGAAACAACAAATGGGATCTACTAGCTAGTTTGAGGTATTTTCCTGCAGGTATAATTATCATTTCTACCCTTGTCAATTATTATTTCCAGTTATGAATTAAAAATTATATGTTGTTACACTTTCACAAACAGAACTGGTTAGAGGTAGAAAAAAACAGTAAATATATTTATTTCAAAACTTGTAAATGTAAAGGTTATATTTTTTTTACTGGAATGAAATTTAAACAAAACGTAAATTTTAACAAGAATGTAAAGGGTGAAAATATCTGTTTTTTTATAAAGAGAAAATGGGGACCCAGGTTGGGGTCCTTATAAGATCTAGAGCACCATTCGAGCTGCCATTCGAAGCAGGTTAGTCATCTTACTCTACTCTTTCATTTGATGTTGTATTTTAGCAATTTCAATCTGATTTGAGGGGGCATGGTGGGGATGCGAAAATGATCAGTTTTCATGTTTCTTACAATTGTTGGGGCACAAAAATATGCAAAGTGAAATTTTGAAGTGTTTTTCCCCATCTCATTTGGAAAAAATTGGTTTCAATGCTCTAATCATGGGTTCCTTTGATGATTTGCGGGAGTTTCCAAGAGAAAAGAGCGAGAATGATTAAGTGGAAAGGAAGAGTGATCCACTCAGTAGTTGGAATTATTGTCGGATGCTAACATCAACTACGACAATTTATTGAGTTCGACACAACTTAGGCAAGTTATCGAATTCGACAAGCTCAACAACTTCGGCAAGTTCAATGACCTCAAACAGTTTCGCGATGTCGACATGCAGCATCGACTTGCGACTTACAACTGTCGAACCATGATAGATTGTCTCTTTGTCTTCCGGTCGACTGTAACAGTTGAAATTGTGAACCATTCTAACTTCTCTCATAACTAAATGTAACGGGAAGGAACCCAAGCATCTCAGCACTCTATATAAGCATGTAAAATATTGTAATATATAGTAGATGATCTTACATCTGGTAATAGAGAAATTGATTCGCATTCCTACATATTGTCTATGTGTACTTGTGTTTATCTGTGCAGTGTATTCCTTCTTTGCTTATTCTTATTATGCTTCCACCATAACAAAACCGACTCATTTGGCAAACTGTTGTTCCCCTCGTGCTCCTGGGCACATGCGGATCATTGGTATCAAAGCAATTGGATTGATTAAGAGCTTAAGTTTTGCGTAGACACTTCCATCGAAGTTACCTGACTTATTCCAGTTCAAAAATGCTTGCAAACTCAACAATCCAAGAAGACACTACCTCTAGAGATGGTAGGAGAAACAAATGATAGACATGTAATCGACGAGACACATCAACTCATATAGAAAGCACTGGCTCGACAACGAACTGAAATGTTCTCCTAGTTCAATGAGATTCTCACACAATTTGCTTCAACATAAGGATAATTTCCGACAAGATTTAACTCCGAAAAAATCAATCCATTCAAAGTGAAAATGAATCTAGACATACCAAATTTAGAAGGAAAGATTGACATGGAATCCATCGAAAATTGGGCACAACAATTGGAATCCTATTACTTTGTGAATCAACTCTTGGAAGCCGACAATATCACCATTGCAGCCTTAAAGATGTCAACATCTGTGCACTTCTGGTGGGAGAACCTCTCGACAAAGATGGAGAAAAGAGGAGACCCCATAGACACATGGGAGAAATTTGTCGAATACATCTGAAAGGAGTTTTACCCACCCAAGTACCTTGAGCAACATTATAAGAAGTGGAACCAGCTAAGGCAATGGAAAGATCAGTATGTACAAAGTTACACTGATGAGTTCTATTGACTAATGGCTCGACTTGGCTTCAAGAAGAAGAAAAATTGCTTGTTCTAAAGTACGTCAGCGGATTATCCGAGTACATTCATTAGGAGATGTATTTTCTTGCTGTCAATACGCTCATAGATGAATTCCACTTTGCCAAAAAACTTAAAACCAAACTGAAAGGAAAAGCACGCTTCGTGACTAAACCGACATCAAGATGACCACCCAACAAGAAGGCACCAACCAACTTTGACAAGTCAAAATATTCTCAGCCAACTCCGCCAAATCCAGATCATGGCAAAAATCCTTTTCACAAAAGGGAATGTGGCGAAAAAAACCCTAACAGGAAATGGTGTTATTACCACCATTCATCTTAGCATGATACATCTGAATGCAAAGCTCAGAAGACCTTTTTGGAAAAAGTGTTGACATCCGACGCGTTTGACAAGACCTTGGTAGAATCTGACCCAGAATAAATGACCCTTTTGACATCGACATTGACCACTCCAGAAGCCTCGAATATCCTCGACAAGGAGGAACAAAATCACCTATTCCACACACAGTTATGGGTTCAAAACAATCCATTACATTTGATTGTGGACAATGGAAGCTAGAAGAACTTTGTTTCTGAATATCTCATGAAGAAACTAGGTCTTGTTACCACTCCATAGCCTCAGCCTTACAACATCAGTTGGATGAAGGATGGACAAGAGCTAAGGATCACTTGATAATGCAAGATCCCCTACTTCATTAATACTTTTGAAGATGAAGTACTTTGCAATGTGGAACCACTCTCTTTAGCTGACGCCCTATTTGAGAAGCCTTACCTATGGGATTGCCATGGAAGTTACCAAACATGACCGCAGAAGGTGATTGTCATAATTTACAATCGATGTTATGGCATACCAGAGAGGCGACCTACACCAATGGTCTCAATGATATCTTCTAAACAGATGAAGAAGCTCATCAATCATGCTCAAAAGTTCGCATTGTTTATGATAAATCCGCAACATTCTAGGAAGAATGCAACAACCAGTTGACTCACCGACCAATGCAGCTCCTGAAAGAAGCACCAAATCGAAAATATTATCGGTGAGTACAAGAACCTATTCCAAGTTCCAAATGGAGTACCTTGACATTGCCAGGTAAAACAATCTATTGAACTTGCTCCTGGTTGTTCTTTTCCTAATGCATCTGTTTACAGAATGTCCATTCTAGAAAATGAAGAGATTTGCAGACAAATCCAACATTTGATCAAAAAATTTCATATTCGACCCAGCTCCTCTCCTTGTGGAAGTCCAGTCATCCTCGTTCCAAAGAAATACAGGACTTGGCGCATGTGCATCGACTACCGAGAACTCAACAAAAATTTGGTAAAGAATCAATACCCTCTGTCGTGAATAGACGAGCTCATCAACTGTCTTAAAGGTGCTAAATTATTTACTAAGCTCGACCTCAAGTCGAGATATCATCAAATTCTAATTAAGCCCACAGATATGTGGAAAAATTATTTCAAAACCAAGGAAGGATTATTCGAGTGGTTAGTCATGCCTTTCGGCTTAACCAATGCACCTACGACCTTCATGTGATATATGGATAACATTCTTCGACCTTTCATCGGAAAAAGTGTCATTCTCTATCTCGACTACATATTGATTTTCAGTCAATCATGGGAAGAACATGTCGGACAGCTTCGACAAGTCCTCAACACTCTCCAGCAACATCGAATCTACTTGAACATGGACAAGTGTACCTTTGCAATGAAAAACATCAAATATTTGGGGTATGCAATTGAGTCTGTAGGCATTCACGTTGATCCAGAAAAAGTACAATCCTCAAAGATTGGCCCATTCCTCAAAGCATTCATGAACTAAGAAGTTTTCTTGGTTTGGAGAATTTCTATCAACAGTTCATACTCGGATTCAGTCACATAGCATGGCCCTTGAATTGGTTGATGAAAGGAAATGGAAAAACTGTCTTCAAATGGACATCGAAACAACAAGCAACTTTCAAACAGCTCAAGCACAAGTTCTGCACTGCACCAGTACTTGTGTTACATGATTTGCATCAGCCCTTTGAGATTGATACGGACGAATCAAACTATGCCTTGGGCATATTGATCACTCAGTCTGGTCATCCATTCACTTTTCATTCTGAAATGTTTAACGACACTGATAGAAGATATTCGATATATGAAAAAGAACTATACGCCATTGTGAAAGCTCTCAAGCAATTGAGGAATTACATCCTTGGAAAGGAAACAATCATCCTCACTGACCATAAGCCCCTACAGTTCGCTTCAACCCAGTCGAAACTACAAACAAATCAAAAACTCAAGTGGATTAATTACCTACAATAATTTTAGTTGGTAATTAAGTATCATAAGGTGAAGCTAATGCCGCTGCTGATTGTCTAAGTCAACCACCCATTACTCTCATTTTTATAGTGATGAGTATGTGTTGATGTATATGTAACTTCGGAATGTATTTCATCTGTGTATTTTATATATATTTATTGTACCCTTATAAGAGATGTGTTATTCCTCTATAAGGAAGTGTCGTCATGTGGATTGACAAGTGTCGCAAGTGTGTGTACTTGCTGATGGGTTATTAGACCACCATGTGGGGTCGGCCCGGAATTATATATAATATAATGTGGATGTATCTAACTAGACAAGTCGGCCCCATAAGGTCACTGGGAAAAAAGGTGAGTATAAATAGAGATAGGAGATCTCCATTTTACTCACTCGAAAAAGTAACTCACTCTCACTCTTAGAAGTGGTGCTCTAGTGAGGAAGAGGAGGATCATCTGCTAGGAGACTATCTCAGTGTTATTTGGTTGTATTTTGGTTGATCCATTGCTCTCTCTATCTCTGAGGAAGTTGTGGGGTTTTTCACCTTAAGGTTTTCCCCACGGAAACTCTATGTCTCTTGTCTCTTATGCTTTTGATTCTTGTGATGCTTATCATATTGTGATTGTCATGCATTGATATACTATATATGTTATTCTCTCAGCAAAGATCCTAGAGTATAATGAATTAATGCTCAAAATTTAACATGGTATCAGAGCTAACCTGAGAAGAAGACATTTTGCAGTGACGGAAGCTTGAGTTCCTTGTTTATTGGGTTTCTCTCCACATATTTTTGAAAATCAGTATAGTAGATTGACTCTACTCATCAAGGCGCATCTATCTATCCTATCATAATTCAATTCCGAGCATTTTCAGATTTGGCCCTAAAAATTAGGGTTTCCACAAAAATAGGAATTTCTGGAATCTGAAGACACAGCTGGAAGCGCCTTGCAAAAATCGAAGGTTAGATCTTTGGATCGATAATTTTGGCTAGGTAGATCTCTGGGAAACTCAAACCCTAATTCAGGGCTCTCTCCAGTGAACCCAGGAGGACAAAAAGGAAATTTTGAAGGGCAAGACTTTGTTGATCTCAAATTCTGAATGCACCAGGCTGATCAGCTCATCAAAGCGCATCTTTCTATCCTTTCAGAAATTTGAAATTCACATTTTGAATTTTTAGGGTTTCTCTGAAAAAACCCTAATCCGAGACCAGATCCAGTTTTCATCATTTCAAGTGGTAAGACCTAAATATTTTCTATTTCCATTTGAAGTACTCTTTAAGATGTCTCTCCACACCAAGCTTGACGATAAGCTTGAAGGGGATGATAACTTTCGATCCTGGAAGTATAGGATTGGGTTAATCCTGGAAGAGAATGAGTTGGACTCATATGTGAAAGAAGACATCCCTATCCCAGAGGATGAAGAGGCCAAGGTATTGCATAATAAGAACTTGGTCAAGGAAAAGAGAATCATTGTTGATTCTATCAAAGACCATCTCATACCCCATGTGTCTTCTCTTAAGACACCCAAGGAGATGTTTGAATCTTTGACCAAGCTATTTGAAGGAAAGAACATAAATCGGAAGATGACCCTGCAGAACCAATTTAAAGGAGTGAAGTTCCAGAATGGAGAAACCATTCAATCTTATTTTTCAAGGGTCTCCCAGATCAAGGAACAACTAGAAGCAGTAGATGAAATGGTGGAGAATGGTGAAGTAGTGATGACCACTCTAAATGGCCTACCCAGGTCATGGGATTCCTTCATTCAAGGAATTTGTGCAAGGAAGAAGTTGATCTCCTTCAACAGATTGCGGGAAGAATGTTCTCAAGAAGAAGCTAGACCTATAGCTCATGAGGAAAAGATGGGAGGTGAAGATCAAGCTCTTGCAGCTCACACCAAAAGAAGCAAAACCAAGAAGGAGCACTCTCACCACAATAGATCCTATCAAAAGAGTAAGAAGGACCTAATATGCTTCACATGCAATGAGAAGGGTCACTTTGCTTCAGATTGTCCCAAGAACAAAAGGGATAATAAAAACAACTCCAGTAAGAAGAAGAAGGGTAGCAAAAGAAGGTTTCATGCTCATGCTGCCGAAGATGATGAACCCCCAAAGAAGAAGGCTAGGGCAGAAAGTGATAGTGATGATGACTCATCAAGTGAAGAAGAGTATGTTCTGATCTCTGCTCTCACAGGTACTATCTCCCATGGTTGTCATGATTGGTTGAATGATAGTGGGGCTTCCAAACACATGACTGGGTTTAAAAAATCTTTTGTGAACCTATCTGAACATGAATCACCCCATAAGGTGAAACTTGGGGATGATTATCAATACCCAATCAAAGGAAGTGGTGAAGCCTCCTACAACCTAGATTCTGGAAAATCTTTGAAGATGGACGAAGTCCTTTATGTACCTGGGCTCAAGAATAACTTACTCTCCATCTCTGCATTGGATGCAAAAGGTATGAGGGTTGCATTTGTGGATGGCCAAGTCCTAATGTGGCCAAAGGGAAAGAACATAGATGATGTAGTAGTGATTGGAGAGCAAGAGGGAGGATTGTATAAATTGAAGGGACAACCTAAACATGCCATGGTGCATGAATCCATGGATCCAAGTGAACTTTGGCATAGAAGACTTGCTCATATGCACTATAGAGCACTTCCAATTGCAAGCAAGGTAATAGAAGGTCTTCCTGAAATCAAGACCAAACATGAAGGTGTTTGCAAACGATGTGCAAAAGGTAAGAACATTAAGAAGGCTTTCCCAAGCAGTAAAAGCAAGGCAAAAGACATCTCGAAAATCATCCACTCAGATGTATGTGGCCCTATGTCATCCAGTTCCCTGAGTGGATATGTTTACTATGTCTCATTTATTGATGACTTCTCCAAGAATACTTGGGTATACTTCTTGAAGAACAAAGATGAGGTGTTTGATAAGTTCAAGGAATTCAAAACCTTGATGGAGAACCAAACTGACAAGAAGATCAAAACATTCAGATCCGACAATGAAGGAGAATTCACCTCAGGTGACTTCAAGAAGCTTTGCAGTGATTCAGGGATTAAGAGGGAGTTGATTGCTCCTTATAATCCTCAACAGAATGGAGTTGCAGAAAGGAAGAACATAACTATCATGGAAGCAGCAAGGGCAATGCTGCATGACCAGGATCTACATATGCATCTATGGGCAGAAGCAGCTAGAACAGCTGTATATGTGTAGAACAGAACACCCCACAAGATATTGGACAACAAGACACCAGAAGAGGTCTTTTCTGGTAAGAAACCTGAAGTCAGCCATCTCAGAATATTTGGTTGTCCAATATACACTCATGTCCTAAAGGAAAAGAGGACTAAACTAGATCCTTCAGGAAAGAAGGGTATCTTTGTGGGTTACAATGAAAGCTCGAAGGCCTACATAATATACTTTCCAGGGTTCAAGAATATTGATGTCAGCAAGGATGAATATAAGGACAGGTAATCCAGGAAGCAAATATGAAGAGGGAGCACAATCCAGCAGCTCCTGCAAGGATGCAGATCTTCAGAGGGAGTTGACCATCTTCCTACACTCCACAACAGAAAGGTGTAGAAGAAGCTACTTCAGTATCTCCTGCCAGGAAGCAAAGACTTAGAGGGAGTCCACCCAACAAACAAACAAAGATAAGTATTTCAATTATCATTTCTTGCCTATTTTGTTTGTTTAATAATATTATGCTTATGTTCCTAGACTTAGGAGATGTATTGTGCATATTTGAATGATTGCATTAATGAATAGTATACTACTAATATGCATGTGATGGGTAAGTAGCCTATGGCACTGTACAACATTCCAGTGCTACTTATCTAGAATGAAACCTCTTTGCTGACATGTTGGGAGTAGTGCAAACTCTTAACAATGTTCTGGTAGAGACTGGAAGGCGTCTATAAAGTTGTGGAACATGGATAAATGTTGTATTGAAGCATTGGCTAAGATAATTGCATGACTGCATGACATATTTCTTTATGTGTAAAGAATTTGTTCTGAAAATTATGAGATGTTTCTAATCATGCAATTTAACTTGTTTTGTAGGAAAGGCCATATATCTTCACCTACAAAAGAACTACAACATTTGTTCCAGCAACAAAGATATCTATTGAAGATATTGAAGTTCCTAGGATCTGGGATGAAGAAATGGAATTCCACGATCCGTCGATCATGAAGAAGATGTTTGGGATGCAGTCCCAAGACCTGACAAGGAGTCATATGTGTGCAGATTGAAGAAATCCTTGTATGGCTTAAAACAAGCTCCCAGAAGCTGGTATGGTAGGATGGACAGTTTCCTATCCAGTTTGGGATTTACCAAGAGTAAAGCGGATTCCAACCTTTTCTACAAGGTTGAGGAAGGGAATCCTGTGATTCTACTCCCGTATGTGGATGACTTATTTGTAATAGGAGATGACAGACTGATTGCAGATACTAAGAGGAAGCTTGTTGCTGAATTCGATATGAAAGATTTGGGAATGATGCACTATTTCCTAGGTATGGGGGTGTGGCAGAGTACAGGTGGGATCTTCCTTGGTCAAGGGAAGTACACAGTAGATATCCTGAAGAGATTTAGGATGATGGATTGCAAGGCCATGGCCACACCTATGCCATCGAATCTGAAGCTTCTATGTGATGCTTCATCTGAGCTAGTTGATGTCTCTATGTATCATCAGATGATTGGGTCCTTGATGTACCTGACAAACACAAGACCATACATTTGCTTTGATGTGAGCACATTGAGCCAGTTCCTGACGGATCCGAGGAGTGTTCACCTGGTTGCTGTAAAGCATGTTCTGAGGTACCTGAAGGATACAGTGGATTATGGGCTCAAGTATGAAGCGAATCAAAAGTTTAACCTGCAGGGTTATGTTGATTCAGATTGGGCTGGCAGTGCTGCAGATAGGAAGAGCACATCTGGGTGTTGCTTCAGTATGGGATCAGGTGTGATCTCTTGGCTTAGCAGGAAGCAGTCCTGCGTAGCACTGAGTACAGCTGAGGCAGAGTATGTTGCAGCCTGTTCAGCTAGTTGTGAGGCAATATGGCTACAGAAGCTACTGTCTGAGTTATTTGATCTCCCGTTGGATGCTATTGGTATCTTCTGTGATAACCAGAGTTGTGTGAAGCTATCCAAGAACCCAATGTTTCATGACAGGTCAAAACACATAGAGATCAAATATCACTATATCAAGGATATGGTACAGAGAGGAGCTATGAAGCTCCTGTATGTTGCGACGGACGAGCATATTGCATATTTGTTGATGAAGCCACTAGCCAGGGTGAAGTTCGAGTACTTCAGAGAGAGGCTTGGCATTCTTCAGATCGAGGACACTTCAAGGAAGAAGTGATGGACACATTTTCTAAAGCCATTCCAAGCATGTTGGAAGGAGGATCCTTCACATGGCTGTGGATATAAGCGTTGGATGATGAGCATCAGGATGATGTTCTGGTTTCTGATGTATATGATCAGTTGGATTATTTTTGTATTTGTATGTATGCATCATGTTGGATGCTGGATATGATCGGATGGATCATTTGTATGTATTGTGTATATGCATCATGTTGGATGCTTGGACCATGTATATGTATATGTATCAGGTGGATACATTGTATGATCAGGTAGATCATGTATATTGATATGTATCAGGTATGATCAGGTAGATCATGTATGTTGATGGATACATTGTGTGGATCATGTATCTATGTATCAGGTGGATACACTGTGTATGATGATATGTATCAGGTAGATACTTGGTATGCATCAGATGGATGCATTGTATGATCAGGATGATCGTGGATGATGAGCTTCTCCAGATGATATGCAGCAGGATGTTGCAGTGATGATGATCAGGGTGATCATGTGTACATCAAGATGATGTATGGTGAGTATCAGGTTGATACTCTGTGGTCGTGGTTCAGGTTGTGCAGATGAGCATGTAATCCGGTGCCCTGGGATATTTGCAGATAGTCTTTCGAGGTTTTTCCTATGGCATGTAATTCAGTTCCTTGGGATATCTAGCAAATGCTCTTTCGAGGTTTTGCTCTGGAAGGACATATAATTCGGTGCCCTGGGTGATCTGCAGATAGTCTTTCAAGGTTTTGCCTATGGCATGTAATTCGGTGCCCTGGGATATCTGGAAGATGCTCTTTCAAGGTTTTGTCCTATGGCATATAATTCGGTTCTCTGGGAGATCCAATAGGTTGGGATGTGTGCTCGTAATCAGTCCTGGGATGCTCTTGCGAGGTTTTTCCATGACCACATGTAATTCGTTGCCCTGGGAGATCCTATAGGTAGACCTATGTGCTCGTAATAGCCTAGGATGCTCTTGCGAGGTTTTGTGGTGAGGTCACATGTAATTCGTTGCCCTGGGAGATCCTATAGGTAGAGTTGTGTGCTCGTAACAGCCTGGGATTCTCTTTCGAGGTTTTGTGATGCATGTAATAAGTCCTGCGGATTCCACAGTATGACCAGTGATGATGAAGACCTACAAGTGGTGGGCCTACATCCAGTATGAAAAAGGAATGGCTCTGTAGAAATTCCTATGACGAGTAGAGTCGGAGATTGGTTGATATAGCAGAAGCAGTGACGATGCATCGATGATGATGATCCAGAGAAGAAGACTTGTCTAGCAGATCTGTGTCGAGAAATACCTTCCTAGTTAAGAGGGAGTGTTGATGTATATGTAACTTCAGAATGTATTTCATCTGTGTATTTTATATATATTTATTGTACCCTTATAAGAGATGTGTTATTCCTCTATAAGGAAGTGTCGTCATGTGGATTGACAAGTGTCGCAAGTGTGTGTACTTGCCGATGGGTTATTAGACCACCATGTGGGGTCGGCCCGGAATTATATATAATATAATGTGGATGTGTCTAACTAGACAAGTCGGCCCCATAAGGTCACTGGGCAAAAAGGTGAGTATAAATAGAGATAGGAGATCTCTATTTTACTCACTTGGAAAAGTAATTCACTCTCACTCTCAGAAGTGGCGCACTGGTGAGGAAGAGGAGGATCATATTCTAGGAGACTATCTCAGTGTTATTTGGTTGTATTTTGGTTGAGCCATTGCTCTCTCTATCTTTGAGGAAGTTGTGGGGTTTTTCACCTTAGGATTTTCCCCACGGAAACTCTGTGTCTCTTGTCTCTTATGCTTTTGATTCTTGTGATGCTTGTCATATTGTGATTGTCATGCATTGATATACTGTATATGTTATTCTCTCAGCAAAGATCCTAGAGTATAATGAATTAATGCTCAAAATTTAACAGTATGCATGGATATGACACCACTACTTGGCCTCAGTTGTATCAGGAAGACATTGAATTTTCACCATTATATCGACAAATTCAGACTGACAAGTCATCGACCTACGACTACTTCCTGAAAGATACCTTGCTATACAAGCTTGGAAAAATTCATGTACCGACCGGTGAGCATCGAAAACAGCTCATTTGGTATGTGCACTACAACAAGACTCATTTGGTATGTGCACTACAGCAAGACTCATTTGGTACATGCACTACAGCAAGACTGCAGTACACTTTAGATAAGCAAAGACACTTTCTATCCTCGAGAATATTTCTTTTGGCCTACACTTAAAACCGACATCAACAAGTGCATTTGATCATGCATGGTTTGTGCCATTTCTAAACCACCTAATCGATGACAGGGATTGTACACACCTTTGGCAGTTCCTATTCGACCATGGGAATCTATTTCTATGGACTACTTGATAGGATATCCTATTACCAAACATCAGCATGATGCAATCTTAGTAATAACCGACATATTTTCCAAGATGGTGATTCTCATTCCATGCAAGAAGACCACGATAATGTTGCAAACTGCTCAACTCTTCTTCGAACATGTCTGGAAATACTATGGTTTACAGACAACCATTACTTTCGACCGAGATTCCATATTCGTTAGCATATGTTGGAGGACCCTATGGTAATAAATGGACAAAAGACTCTCATTTTTTACAGCTTTCCATCCTCAAACCAACGGATAGACGGAAGTTGTGAATCGCTTGGTAGTACAAATGATTCGCATGTACAACCAAAAGCATCGACGAACATGGGATGAAAGTATTCCATACATACAACATAGTTACAATTGTGATCAACACAACTCTATGAGAAAGATTCCATTTGATATCTGTTACATATTTCAACCCTCAGCGCCTATCAACTTGATCAGCTCCTCGACAAATTCGAACGGAACTGACTACAACCAGTTGGAAGTTGATAAAGCCTCGAAGTTTCAAGATCCAATTTGTGACATCTAAAGACAAGCATAGGAAATGTTCCAATGATCAAACGCAAAAGCGAAGGCCTAACATGACAAGCATCGTATCCCTCATTCATTCCAAATTGGGGATAAGGTCTAGTTACATATCAAGAAGGAACGCTTCACTGGCCCATACAAGAAGCTCAAACCTTTTCGATACAACCCGTATAGTATTCTTGGACATATTGGATAAAACTCTTTCCAGCTCGACATTCCTGCATTCCTGGGTCTGCATCTAGTATTCAATGTGGATCTACTTTGACCATATCATGCACCACAGTTGGAACAGAACGATTTACCGATAGTCGAACCCAATGCCATCAATCTAGATGTTCAGGAGCCTCTTCCTTACGGCACCATTGTGGGACGACGAGTATGCCATACAAGGACTACCACAATTCCATTATTTTAGGTTGCTAAAGCCGAATAGATCCCAACATAAGGAAAATGGTACTCTGCTACTGAACTGACCGACAAGTTTCCTCACTTAAACGAGCAAACAATGGAGACCATTGTTTCTTAAGGAAGGAGGTCTGAACCACTCAGCAGTTGGCATTATTGACAGATGCTAACATCAAATACGACAAGTTATTGACTTTGACAAAACTTCGACAAGTTATCGACTTCAACACGAATTCAAAAAGATCAACAACTTCGGCAAGTTTAGCGACCTCAAACAATTTCGCGACGTCGACATGCAGCATTGAATTGTGACTTGTGACTGTCGAACCACGACATATTGTCTCTCTATCTTCCAGTTGACTGTAATGGTTAAAATTTCAAACCGTTCTAACTTCTCTTATAACTGAACGTAACAAGCAGGCACCCAAGCGTCTCAACACTGTATATAAGCATGTAAAATATTGTAATATATAGTAGATGGTATTACAGCCGGTAGTAGAGAAAACAGTTCGCATTCCTGCATATTGTTTGTGTGTACTTGTGTTTATTTTTGTAGTGTATTCCTACTTTCCTTATTATTATTATGCTTCCTCCATAATAGAACCAACTCATTCAATCGAAATGTTGTCCCCCTCATGCTCTTGGGAGCATGCAGATCAAATAGAGAATGAAGGGGAGGATTGAGATGCCCTTAATGATAATAATTGCATTGTGTCTGCACTGAGAAAGTGTGGATTGTTGAAGTTATTCAAGACAAGAGGAATCCGGAAACAAGGGAAGCTGCTAAACCACATAATAGAAATGTGGGAGCCGGATCTACAAGCTTTCCGTATAGGGGAGCATATCCTTGAGATAGATCTTGAGGATATATATTTCTTGACTGGTCTCTCTAAGAGAGGGGCACAAGTCAATTTTTCTAGACATTGTACCACTAAAGAGAGCATAGAGGACTATATAGCCCAGTATTGCAGACAATGATCTAGTAAGAAAAACGAGAAAGTACTAATAGCCAATGTGTTAGATCTTCCCTTGAGGACGATTTTGTACACTCTTACTCGAGTGGATGGAAGTGTACGGGATCATCATGCTACTAAGGCTCAAATGACTTCTTCCTTCGAATGTCTCTAGCCAAGGTTATTCAACTGGTGTGAAGGGGTTCTGGTCAATATCAAGGATCAAGTCACCAAATGTCACAATGGAAGTATCAAGCAATTTGGATATGGGAACATCCTAGTCACTTTTTTATTAGAGAGGTTCCCATTACTATTCTTTCATATAGAGACACCTCATCTCCCTCAATCTGATCCACGGATGACGATATGGAGTGACTATGTTGGGCAGCTCGGTGGGCCACAAGTCCTCTCATTCGGTGAAAACTTCTTTTCCTGGTTAGAGGAACAGATTGTGATGGTTGAGTATTATCCCGACACTGAGGTAGAATTCTAGGGTGACATTGACTTGGATTTTCTAGAAGATGTGTAATATCCCCTTTTAATAATTTGGGAAATTTGCAATTTTTGGTCAAATTTGAACCTTGGACTGGTGATGACTAAAGTGATTCCAAATGACCCCTAAGGATTTCGAATTGGGTATGAGATTGTTTGAAGGGTATTAGGACATGGAAATTAAGCTAATGTGTGCTTATACACTAGAAAAATACTTCTGCAACCTTCATTCAAATTCAGGAGAAAATGGGAAAATTACTAGTAATATCGATATTCAAACCCCCATGGGTAGAGGTCACTAATGGATTCCCAAATGAAGTACAAACCTCCAAAATTTCATAAAAGAGACATGTATTAGTTAAATTAAATCAATGGTCACCCAAATTCATCATTAATTAGTTCCTAAAGGCTTCTTCAACTTCCATAAAACAAAGATTTGCAAACATGTTCATTACATAGGGGGGAATGAGAGAAAAACAATGTAACTTGCTATGAAATTCGAGATAAATGCCCCAATGGAATGCATATGGTATATGACACTTCTTTAGTACATTAATTTATTTCCAAAAAACACTAAAACGACAGATGTTGACTGAAACAAATTTGTACAAAACAACTTCAAACCCTTACAACAACATATGTGGGAAAATAGCACCATTCATACATAGTTTGGCATTTACACATAGTTTCACTTGGATATTCGACCTGAGATTCATATGAGCATAAAATAAAGAGGGTATACATCATATTACAAGTAAATGGGGCCCCTTGGACTCCCCAAAAATATCAACATCTCACCATATGCGACATTCCTCCAAGAGAAGGAATATAGAGAGAAAAGAGAGAGAGATGTGGTAACAAGTTGAAGGAGATATGGTCACGAGCACCACTGGAACTTCAACCTGCTAAAAAATTTCTTCATACAACTCCAATGAGAGATCTAAATGGATTCTCCATTAACCAACTAGGATGGGAATCTTTCACCCTCGAAATTGGTTCTAAGGCAAGAAGGATAAACATCCACCTTGCAAGGACAATCCAATCTCTCCATTTTTTTCCAAATGAGAAATGATCAAAAGATGGTGTCATTCTTTATTCTTGTATTTTATTAACCTCCCAAGGCCTCCATGGCTCCAATCCCCTCCAATATCTTCATACCAACTCGAATTAGGGAGAGATTCCCATAAGTGGAACTTGTCCAACATTTCCTAGCCTTCCTCTTCCATCAATTCGAATGAGGGGAATATTTGGCTGTCATAACTCCTTTTTGCACCCTCCTAGAGGCTATTTTTATCCTTGACATGACACATAGGTCAAATGTCAACAATCAGGTCTGATCCTTGTCATACGTGTCATAGAATCTTCATCATTGTTGTCATAGAAGCTAGGGAATCTAGCCCAAGTGTCACAATACCTCTAAGATGCCTCTTCCTCTTCCATGGGAGTTACTCTTCCACTCTAATTCGACCCTCATTGAGTCATGACAAGCATAATTCCTCTCCAAGTCCCCTAACAATGTTAGAATCCACCTTGGATTCGAATGGGTTAGAATAGGATGCCATGTGGCATGGAGAATCTTGCCTTGTGTGGGTCCCACATCACATATGTGCCCTTATGACCAAGTGCCACCCTATTTTCTTAGTATTAATATTTATTTGTCCCCTTTTAATATATATTTTTCAATCTAATGTCCATTTAGGGTCTTATATCTCTCTTATTTCAAGTCTAAATGTTTCCACCCCAACCTAGGGAACTAGTAGATTGGTGGAATTTTCCCTTCATGTGATTTATTTGGATGGGGACATTACGGTCCTTCCCACCCAAGATTTATTTCCCTCAAGAAATTCTAAATTAGGATGCTACAAAATTTGTTCCTCTTCCCATGTAGCATCCTCACTTGTAAAATCTTTCCATCGGACCAAATATTCTCTTATGGTTCTGCTCCTCAATTTTCTTTCTCTTGTCTTCAATTTTTTTTCTGGAATGAGTATGAGTTGTCCTTCATTATATAATGGAGGGAGTGTTTCTAAAATATAAATGTGCTTACCAATATCCTTCTTAAGGCATGAAACATGAAATACATTGTGGATGTTTCTATATTTCGGAAGTTCTATCTCATAAGCTACCTCCCCAACTTTTCGAACTATCTTGTATTCTGGAATGATTTGGTTTAAAAACTTGGTTTAAGCTTTTCTTTTCCTTTCCCTTTTAAGGTGGTTTTATTATATGGATGCGACCTAAAATAAATCAAATCATTCACTTTAAAAGTTCTTTCCTTCCTATGTTGATCCACATACTTTTTTTGTTGATTTTGGGAAACCTGCAAATTGTCTTTTAAAAGCTTTAAAATTTATTGGCTTTCCTCAACCCAATATTTAGATTTTGGAGCTCTATTATCACCAAAAATATTATCAACAAAGGTGAGTGCTTCATAACCATAAATTTCTTTGAAAGGATACATTCCAATGGACATATGGAAAGTAGTATTATAGCAAAACTCACCCAAATGTAGCCATTTAACCCATGCTTTTTGCTGCTCAACAACATAGTTTCTCAAGTACACCTCCATCCATTGGTTCACCCTTTCTATTTTACCATCAGTTTGAGGATTATAGCTTGTTATAGGAGTCAAATCAGTGCCCACCAACTTGAATAGTTCTTTCCAAAAAGCACTCATAAATCTGATATCCCTGTCACTCACAATGTTTTTGGGAAGTCCATACAATATGAAAATATCTCTAAATAATAGCTCAGCTACTTGTGCAATAGTAAAAGATGATGAAATAGAAAATAAACGGGCAAATTTGGTGAGTCTATCCACCACAACATAAATACAATCCTTACCAAAATCCTTGGGAAAACCTGTGATGGAATCCATTGAGATGCTTTCCCATTTTTGTTCTGGGATGGGAAATGGTTGTAAGAGACCAGCAGGATGGGTGTGTTCAACGTTTTTTTATTGACATATCTTGCATTCATTCATATACTTTAAAACATCTTCCTTCAACCCTTTCCAAGAGAACCTTTTTCTGAATTGTCTATATGTTTTAAAGAAACCAGGATGGCCTTCTAAAGGAGAATCATGAGCTTCCTTCAAGATCTTGTGCTTTACGTTCGAACCATGAACTAAGTATATTCGTTATTTGTAGTAGATTAGGACATTCAATATCTTGTATCTATCATCTCGTTTGACCCCATCTAACAAATCACAAGCAAATCTATCTTTGGCATGCTCTACTATTAGTACATCTTTCCAATCTTTTGAAATGTCCATAAGGGAAAATCAAGGTCTCCTAGACAATGCATCTGCTACAATATTATTCTTCCCTTTTACATATTCAATGTCAAAATAAAAATCTTGGACCTTACTTACCCATTTTTGTTTCCTTTCATTGAGATATTTTTGTGTAAGGAAATGATTTAAACTATTATGATCAGTTTTGACCACAAACTTGTTCCCCACCAGATACTGTCTAAACTTGGACAAGGCATGCATGATGGATAACATTTATTTGTCATATATGGAGTAGAGCCTATCATGTGGCTGCAATTTTCTGTTTTCAAAAGATATGGGGTGTTGATTTTTCTTTACGACCGCCCCTATGCCTCCCCCTGATGCATCACATTCCAAAAGAAATGGTTTAGAAAAATATGGTAATGCAAGTACTAGACAAATACTCATTACCTCTTTCATTATTTGGAAATCATTTTCAACCTCTTCATCCCATTTGAAAGCATCCTTCTTGGTCAAATCAGCAAGGGGAGAAGTTAGTTTGGAAAATCCCTTCACAAAATTTCTTATATAGTAAGTGCATATCCCAATAAAGCCTCTCAATTCAGTGATGTTCTTGGGTGATGGCCATTCAAAAATAGCCTTTATTTTCTCCAAGTGCACCTTTACTCTATATTTCCCAATGATGTGCACAAGATACAAAATTCTTTCAACCAAAAATCCCACTTGACAGCTTAAAAAACAAATATTGTTCATGTCTTAATGTAACAATACAACTTCTAAATGGTGCAAATGTTTTTCCCATGTCTTAATGTAAATCAAAATATCATCAAAGAAAACCAAAAAAACCTTACGGATCTACCTACAAAATATTTTGTTCATGCATGATTGGAAGGTTGATGGAGCATTGGTCAAACCAAAAGGCATGACAAGAAATTCAAAGTGACCATAGTGACATCTGAAATCAGGTTTTTGCACATCCTCCTCCTTCATTCGAATCTGATGGTAACCAGATCTAAGATCAATTTTGGGAAAGAACTTTGCTCCAGATAGCTCATCCATGATCTCATCTATCCTAGGGACTTGATATCTATTCTTTATTGTCTTCATGTTTAAATCTCTGAAATCAATGCACATCCTTAAGGTTCCATCCTTTTTCTTCACCAAAACAACTGAAGAATCATAGGGACTTGAGCTTGGTCTAATGGGTTCCAATTCCAAGAGCTCTTGAATAGCCTTCTCAATCTCATCTCTAAACCTTTTTGGCTGTCTATATGGGGGTATTTGTATAGGTTAAGTACCCACCTCCAAAACAATGGTATGCTCAACTCCTCTGTCAAGTGGACTTCTAAGAGGAAGGTCTCCAAAAACCCTTTCATACTTGTGTAGTAGTTTCCTTATCTCCCTTGGATGTTCTGCAATATTTATGTTTGTCTTGGGGGAAGTGATGAAACATTCAGTAGCCCATTCAATGTCCCCATGTCTCAATATAGACCTCATACTGTGGGAAGACACCACTTGGTTTGGATATGTGTGCATTCCTATCACTACCCTTTGTTTTCCTTCTGAATCCTTGAACTTCAGTTCAAGTATTTGGTAGTTCATTGTATGTTCTCCTATAGAGTACAACCATTGTACTCCCAAAACCAAATTTGTATCAGAAACATCCACCACATAGAAGCTATCATAAAATGTGTAATTTCATATGGTAAGTTGTAGCTTTGGAATCCATGTGTTGCATTCCATAGAGATGTTACCTGGAATGATGATTGTGAACCCTTCGAATGATTCAGTGGGTAACTTTATCCTCTCCACCAAGGCTGCGATTTATGAGTTGATCCTCCATCTGCCAATACCAAAACTCTTTTCCCTTGTACCACTATTTTGCATCGAATGGTGTGAAAAAGAAGCACTCCTGAAAGCACTGCCATTCTCCCTTTTTCAGGTGATGGATGATCTTATTCTGCTGTGTCATATTCCTCTTCTTGGGCTGAAAGTTTTTCTTCCTCTTCGATGTCCCCTTCATCATTGAAAAATACTTCAATGAATTGTGCTTTCCCCTTAGCACATTTATGCCCCGGTACCCGTGGTTGAAAGCATGTGTAACATAGTTTCTTTCTTGTGATTTCTTCCTTGCTTGGTCCTTCTTTCTTGTCCTTCCCAAATGAATCGTTTTTCCATGGTTTCTTTTCAAATCTAAACTTGGAAAGAAAATTGGGCTTGGGAGGATACCTTGTCTTGGGTAGCACATTTTGCATATCTCTTGTCAAGTAAATGGAATCTTTCAATGAAGTAGGTTTGTGAGATTTAACTAAACCTTTCAAAGGTTCATAAAATCCTTAAGTAAATAGAAATACCAATCGAACCATCGATATATCAACCACCTTAATTGATAGTTTTTGGAATTCCAACATGTACTCCTCAGAGGTTCTATTTTGATTCAACTGTGCTAGTTCCTTGAAAGTCATTTCGGGGTCTTTTTGTTCAAATATTTCCAATAAACTCTTAACAAAATCTTCATATGATGTGACCTGATCATGTCCCAAGTTTTTAATTCCATGGAACCACTAATCATTTGCTTCTCCCTCAAGATGCATAATAGCTAGTTTTAGAGCATCCTCTTCAACCATTGGATTCAGTTGAAAATATACATCTAACTTCTGTACCCAAGTATTTGCAAAAATTTGGGATGAGCCATCAAAGGTGGGAAGGGTCATTTTACCTATGGCATAATTAAATTATTTATTTTGAAAATGAGTTCTGTTACATCCTCTTATTTTGAGCTTGTTTGAGACGGTAAAGAATTGATCAAATGGTAAGGTCCTCCTACAATCTTCACTCAACTGCTGCCATTCTACTAGAACTTCATGCATTCCATATTGGATGTTAGGATCCTCTTTGGGCTCAATAAAATTGGGTGTGGTAGCTCTTATTGAGCTCTGGAATTCATTGGGTTGGTTGTGAGGCCTTGTCTTTGAGAAAATCCTTTCACTAAATTCCTTCTTTTCCTCGAAAGGATAACTACTTCTTCCTCTGAATGCCAATTTGATTAGCCATCAATTCGAACCCATTCATTATCGACCTTGTCATGTCCTCAAAAAATGGTTTCATGAATTTCCTAAAATCCTCTTTCTCCTCCATCTCTGAGGTTCCTTTCTCATCCCTAGTCATAGTTTCAACAGAGTGCACCTCTTCTCCTGCTTCTTCCTCTTCACCAAAGGTACTTTCAATTTCGGTTTCTAAAGGTGGGGGATGACTTCTTCAACTCATAAATGGTCACCCAAATCAAGTGCAATGACCATGCTCTGATACCACTGTAATATCCCCTTTTAATAATTTGGGAAATTTGCAATTTTTGGTCAAATTTGAACCTTGGACTAGTGATGACTCAAACGGATTCCAAATGACCCCTAAGGATTTCGAATTGGGTCTGAGAGTGTTTAAATGGTATTAGGACATAAAAATTAAGATAATGGGTGCTTATATAGTAGCCAAATAATTTTTCAACTTTCATTTGACTTCGGGATAAAATGGGAAAATTATTAGTAATATCAATATTCAAACCCCCATGGGTAGAGGTCACTAATGGCTTCCCAAATGCAGTACAACCCTCCAAAATTTAAGAACAGAGACATGGATTAGTTTTAATTTAATGGGAACCTAAATGCATCATTAATCAGTTTCTAAAGGATGTTGCAACTTCCATAAAACAAAGATTTGCAAACATGTTCATTACATAGGGGGGAATGAGAGAAAAACATTGTAACTTGCTATGAAATTCGAGATAAATGCCCCAAGGGCCTGCATATGGTATATGAGACTTATTCAATACATTAATTTATTTCCAAACAAAACTAAAACCACAGAGATTGATTGAAATAAATTGGTACAAAACAACTTCAAACCCTTACAACAAGATATGTGGGAAAATGGCACCATTCATACATAGTTTGGCATTTACACACAATTTCACTTGGAGATTCGACTTGAGGTTCATATGAGAATAAAATAAAAAGTGTAAAATTATATTACAAATAAATGGGTCCCCTAGTACTCCCCCAAAAATATCAGCATCGCACCATATGCGTCATTCCTCCAAGAGCAAGAATATAGAGAGAAAAGAGAGAGAGATGTGGTAACAAGTTGAAGGAGAGATGGTCATGAGAAGAACTGGAAATTCAACTTGATAAAAAATTTCTTGCTACATATCCATTGAGAGGTCTGAATGGTCTCTCCATTAACCAACTAGGATGGCAATCTTGCACCCTCGAAATTGGTTCTAAGGCAAGAAGGATAAGCATCCACCTTGCAAGGACAAGCTAAGCTATCCAATTTTTTCCAAATGAGAAATGATAAAAAGATGGTATCTTTATTTCTTCTTGTCTTTTATTAACCTCCCAAGGCCTCCATGGCTCGAATTCCCTCCAAGAGCTTCATCCCAACGCGAATTAGGGAGAGATTCCCATGAGTGACACTTGTCCAACATTTCCCAGCCTTCCTCTCCCATCAATTCGAATGAGGGGAATCGTTCGCTACCATTGTTAGAATTTTGATTATTTCATTCAAATATTATCTAGGATCCTACTAAGAGAATAACATGCACAACATAACAATCATAGACACAAGAGACATAATGTTTCCTGGGGGAAAACCATTAAGGTGAAAAAACCTGCAACTTCCTCAGAGATAGAATAAGCACCAATACAAAGATCACAAAGATGAAACCCCAAAAGATATATGTCTCTTGTATCTACTCCTCCTCCACTTGTGCACACTCCTCTCTCTCAACTATGCGAGTTGGATGAATGAGTGAATGAGAAAATAGAGTGGTGCAACCACTCTATTTATACTTTAACTTAACCTTCCTTTTACCCTAACTGGGACGACTCCTTAAGGGATTCTAATAACCCTTCCACTTAACTCATACAGGGCCAACCCCTCTAAGGTGGTGTAATAACCCATCAAATATAAGTTACGACACTTACAATACAACTTGCGACACTTGCAAATACAAATGACGACACTTCCGATTGGAGGAATAAGACATCTCCGTCGGGGATACAATAAAGTACAAATGTAATACATACAATATACATGTGAATATATTCCGAAGTTACAAATACATTAAGACTCCCTCTTAACTAGGAAGGTATTCTCTTGACATAGGAATCAATACATATAGGCACAAGTCTTCAATACTGGAGTTGGATCATCAACACTAGATCATTGGAGCATCATCGTCATTGTTGTTGTACTCGTCATCTCGATCACGGGTGCTATCTATCAATTCTACTCATAATAGGAAGTTCTACAGAGCCAACTCTTTTTCATGCTGGGTGTAGGCCTAGCCTCCATGTAGTTCTTCATCACTACGAGCGACCTATCCGGTGGAATCTCAGGATTGATTATGTGCATCTGCAAAACCTGAAAAAGAGCATCCCGGGATTGATTACGAGCTGCTACTCAGCCTGCAAGATCTCCCAGAACTGATTACATGCGAACAAGCAAAACCTCGAAAGAGCATCCCAGGACTGATTACATGCGAAGCACAACCTGCAAGATCTCTCAGAGACCTATTACATGCAAACAAGCAAAGCCTTGAAAGAGCATCCCAGGACTTATTACGTGTCAAGCACAACCTGCAAGATCTCCCAGGGACCTATTACATGCAAACAAGTAAAACCTTGAAAGAGCATCCCAGGACTGATTACGTGCCAAGCACAACCTGCAAGATCTCCCAGGGAGCTATTACATGCGAACAAGAAAAAACTCGAAAGCACATGCTAGGACTGATTATGTGCAAAGCATAACCTGCAAGATCTCCTAGGGACCTATTACATGCGAACAAGCAAAACCTCAAAAGAGCATCCCAGGATTGATTACGCGCCAAGCACAACCTACAAGATCTCCCAGGGACCTATTATATGCTACTGCACAACCTACAGGATATCCACAGCCATGGAGCATCATATGAATGCTCATGATCATATGGATCATCATCATATGGAGCATCATACGGATGCTCATCACACAACACTTACATCCATAGCCATGGGGAGGACTTGCCTGTCACCATGATAGGAAGGGCTTCTGCATCTGTGTCTCGTCACTTCCTCTTGGAAGTATCTTCGATCTAAAGAACACCAAGCCTCTCTCTGAAGTACTCAAACTTCACCTGGCTAGTGGCTTGGTCAACACATCTTCTATCTACTCGTCCATCACAACATACAGGAGCTTCACTGCTCCTTTCTTCACCATATCCCTGATATAGTGATACTTGATCTCAATATGCTTCGACTTGTCATGGAACACCGGGTTCTCGGACAACTTCACACAACTTTGGTTGTCACAGAAGATACAAGTAGCATCCAACTGGAGATCAAATAAATCTAACAGTAGCTTCCTTATCCATACTACCTCACAACTGGCCGAACAAGCTGCGACATACTCTGCTTCGGCTGTACTCAGTGCTACGCAAGACTGCTTCCTTCTAAACCAATAGATCACCCCTGATCCCATACTGAAGCAGCACCCCGAAGTGGTCTTCCTATCTACATCACTGCTTACCCAATCTGAATCAACATAACCCTCCAGGTTAACCTTTTGATTTGCATCATACTTGAGCCCATAATCAATCGTACCCTTCAGGTACCTCAGAATATTCTTTGTAGCAATCAAGTGAACATGTCTCGAATCTATCAGGAACTGGCTCAATGTGTTCACAGCAAAGCAAATATATGGTCTCGTGTTCATCAGGTACATCAAGGACCCAATCATCTGATGATACATCGTGGCATCAACCGACTCTGATGAATCATCACTCAATAGCTTCAAGTTCAATACCATAGGTGTGGTCATGGCCTTCCAGTCCATCATCCCAAACCACTTCAGGATCTCTACTGTATACTTCCCTTGTCCAAGAAAGATTCCATCTATACTCTGCCACACCTCCATCCCTAGAAATTAATGCATCATACCCAAGTCCTTCATCTCGAACTCGGCATCAATCTTCCTCTTCATGTCAACAATCAACCCATCTTCACCTATCACAAATAGGTCATCTACATATAGTAGGAGTATCACTGGATTTCCTTTCTTGACCTTGTAGTAAAGGTTGGAATCCCCTTTACTCTTGGTAAATCCCAAATTGGCGAGGAAGATGTTTATCCTTCTGTACCATGTCCTGGGTGCTTATTTCAAATCATACAAGGGTTTCTTTAATTTGCACACATGTGACTCCCTGTCATGTGTCTCAAAACCGAGTGGCTGCTCCACATACACTTCTTCTTCTACTATACCATTCAAGAAAGTTGTCTTGACATCCATCTGGTGTATCTTCTACTTCATCACTGTAGCCAAAGCAAGTACTGTTTTGATGGAAGTGTATCTGGCTACAGGTGCAAAAGTTTCTTCATAATCTATCCCTTCTTTCTGGGAGAAGCCACGAGCCACAAGCCTTGCCTTGCATTTCTCTATGCTACCGTCTGCAGCATGCTCGATCTTGTAGATCCACTTGGAAGTCACGATAGACTTCCCTCTTGGTCTTGGGACCACATCCCATACATCATTCTTCATGATCGATTGGTATTCTTCGATCATGGCCTCCTTCCATTCTTTCTTTTCTATCGCTTCTTCATAACTAAAAGGTTGTTTGTCCATTATGTCACATAACAAGGCTACACAGCTGGTGTGTGACCTTGTCCTTTTTCTTTCTCTGTGTTCCTCCTTTGGAACACCATGCCTCTCTTCAACTTGGATGAGCTCTCTTGCCCATGTTGGTTTCCTCTTGTTAGATTTCTTCTCACGGGGTGGATCTACAAGCTCTTGTGGATCTTCTATTTCACGATCTTCTTCTGGAATTGCTTCGTTCATGGTGGTGTCTTGTATTCCGGGTACTCTTGGTTCTTCATTGTCTTCAACAGGTGGCTTCCTGGATTTGATGTATGCTGAGTCTTCATCAAAATTCACATCCCTGCTGATGTCAAGCTTCTTGAACCCTGGAAAGTAGATTATGTATGCTTTTGAGTTTTCATTGTAACCCACAAATATACCCTTCTTCCCTTAAGGATCTAACTTTGTCCTCTTTTCTTTTGGAATATGTGCGTATACTCGATAGCCAAATATCCTGACGTGACTAACTTCTGGTTTCTCACCAAAGAACGCTTCTTCTAGTGTCTTGTTGTCAAGTATCTTGTGTGGTGTTCTGTTATATACATATATAGCTGTACTTGCCGCTTCTTCCCATAGGTGCATAGGTAGATCTTGGTTATGAAGCATTGCCCGTGTTGCTTCCATGATTGTTCTATTCTTCCTTTCTGTAAAAAAATTCTCTTGTGTATTGTAAGGAGTGGTCAACTCCCTCTTAAACCCTGAATCACTGCATAACTTTTTGAAGTCTTCTGAAGTGATTTTTCCACCATTGTCGGATCTAAAAGTATTGATCTTCTTTTCAATGTGGTTTTCTATCAAACCTTTGAATTCCTTGAATTTGCTAAATAATTCATCTTTGTTCTTCAAGAAATAAATCCAAGTCTTTCTAGAGAAATCATTAATAAAAGAAACATAATATACATACCCACTCAGAGAACTGGATGACATCGAACCACATACATCAGAGTGGATAATTTCCAATATTCCTTTTGTATTTCTTTCACTGCTTGGAAATGCCTTCTTTGTGTTCTTTCCTTTTGCACATCCTTTGCAAACACCTTCATGCTTAGACTGGATTTTGGGAAGACCTTCTACTGCTTTGCTTGCAATTGGTAGTGCTCCATAGTGCACATGTGCAAGCCTTCTATGCCAAAGTTCACTTGGCTCCATGGATTCATGTACCATGGCTTGTTTTGGTTGTCCCTTCAATTTGTGCAATCCTCCCTCTTGCTCTCCAATTACTATTGCATCATTGATGGTCTTACCTTTTTTCCACATAAGTACTTGGCCATCCACAAATGCAACTCTCATCCCCTTTGCATCCAAAGATGATATGGAGAGAATATTCTTTTTGAGTCTAGGTACATATAGAACTTCCTTCATCTTCAAAGACTTCCAGAGTCTAACTTGTAGGAGGCTTCACCACTTCCTTTTATAGGGTATTGATAGTCATCCCCAAGTTTAACCTTATGAGGTGACTCATGTTCAGATAGGTCCATGAACGATTCTTTAAATCCAGTCATGTGTTTGGAAGCCCCACTATCAATAAGCCAATCATTACACCCATGTGTAACGGTACCTGTGAGAGTGGAGATTAGAACATACTCTTCGTCACTTGAAGAGTCTTCACTTTCTTCTCTGGCCTTCTTCCTGGGAGGTTCATCATCCTCTGCAGCATGAGCTTGATATATCTTCTTGTTGTTTTTCTTTTTGTTGTTGTTGAAGTCTTTTCTATTCCTGGGACAATCTCTGGCAGAGTATCCCTTCTCATCACATGTGAAGCATCTAAGGTGAGATTGATCTTTCTTAATATTCTCCCTTTGATGATGGTGAGAAGATATTTTGTAATGAGGTTTCTCCCTCTTGAACTTACTTCTCTTGGTGTGTGCTATGACAACTTGGTCTTCACTTCCCATCTTTTCTTCTCGGGCCACAAGTCTAGCTTCTTCTTGTGAGCATTCCTCCCATAGTCTACTGAAAGAAATCAATTCCTTTCTTGCACAAATTCCTTGGATGAAGGAGTCCCATGACCTAGGTAGGCCATTCAAAGTGGTCATCGCAATTTCTCCATTCTCCATGTTGGTACTAATTTTGACCCCTTTCATTTTATGAGCAATTGAGCCTTAAACCAGGCACCTACCTACCTGCTAAAATTATCTTTATGTTTTGTATGGTCTAAATTCACATATTTAATTTGTGAATTAAATATAATATCAAGAGAGAAGTTAATTTTCCTTTTATTATAATGTAAAATCTTTTTGGAAAAGGGTAGATCATGAGCATCCTAGATCTACGACTCTCATCAATTCAGGCTTGGAAAGTTGCATGAAGGATAATCAAAGGCATGTGGCTCTGAATTCAAAACCAATGTGGACACGTAGCAATCAGAGAGCTATTCAGGGGTCTTAAAGTGGTTTTCCCAAACTACTTTTGGAGGGCCTTGAAACTGCCACTTGATAAAAGATATTTTAATACATGTGGTAATTTTGTCTTTTATATTATATTATTGTAATGTAAAATATTTTTGGAAAAAGAAAAATCATGAGCATCCTAGATCTACGTCTCTCATCAATCCAGGCTTGGAAAGTTGCACGAAGGATAATCAAAGGCACATGGGCCTGAATTCAAAACCACCGTGGACACGTGGTAGTCAGAGAGCTATTCAGGGGTCTTAAAGTAGTTTTCCCAAACTACTTTTTGAGGGCCCTGAAACCGCCACTTGATAAAAGATATTTTAATACATGTGGTAATTTTGTCTTTTATATTACATTATTATAATGTAAAATATTTTTGGAAAAAGACAAATCATGAGCATCCTAGATCTACGGCTCTCATCAATTCAGGCTTGGAAAGTTGCATGAAGGATAATAAAAGGCACATGGGCTTGAATTCGAAACCATTGTGGACATGTGGACGTCAGAGAGCTGTTTAGGGTTCTTAAAGTGGTTTTCCCAAACTACTGTTTGGGGGCCCTGAAACCACCATTTGATAAAAGTTGCTTTAAGAATCGCACACCTGCAGGAGACATGTTTTTGTGTGAGCTGTTCTGGGAAAACCGTGAGGAATTAGCTCAAACGGTTGAAAACCCACTTCAGAAATGGACCCATTTACCTTTTTATTGGGGGCCATTTTCAAAACAAATGTATATGTTGTGAGATATTTGGGACCTTTTGAGACAAGTTTTTCTAGAATCGTTTCTGTTAGATCCAGCTGTCAGATCTTTTTTTTGTTATGATCTCTTCTCTCTCTATTTAAGAAAGGACAATTTGAATTCATATGGTAGCAAATTTTCTCAGGAAGGGATAGGGTTGAGCCATCCATGGCCATTAGGCCATCTTGTAATTCTTTTCAGTGATGAGAAACCGATCATTGGATTCATGATTCTGATAGAGTAGCAGATGTAGTGTTTTTTACAGAGATTACGATCATTGGCTGTAACAGCTTGTATCTCTCTTGTATTTCCACATTTTTTCCTCTCTAATGATCTTTCTTGAAATAAAAGATTTGAGTAACAATTTAGCAATTATTCAGAGTTTTTGGATATTTTGTTAAATGATACATATGCAACTATGTTGGGCAGGGACTGCAATCTTGGTTGGATTTTTGTTTAATAATATATGCATTTTGTTCTGTTGACAAGTTGCTTCATGAATATTTTTGCAGCCTGTTAGAAACTGTTGACTACTCTGAAATGATTGAGGCTCGGCACATTTATTCTTTCATCAAGACTTTCAAGACTTTCAAGAATTTGTCCAAGAGGAACTCATTTTAGTCTTCTCCTTGTCACCTTTAGAATTTTAGGAATTTGTCCAAGAGGAACTCCTTTTAGTCTTCTCCTTTTCACCTTCTAAATACATCCTCATTTAAAGCTGTTATACTGTTCCAGTCAATGAAGTTCCTATGTAATTGATATTATGTCCAACTCAGTTTTTAAAGCTCTTATTTATGACTCTGTTCCCAATGGAAAGGCCTCTGAGCTGAGAGTTTGCATATCTCAGTTCCAACTTGACTAGTAACCGCTTCTAGCCAAATTCCATATCATTTCCTTGTTAAATCTGGCCTACTCTCATGAATATTTTAAAGTCCTAATAACCTCTGTTTCTCAAGAAGCAGAAAGTGTTAGATCAGTAATCTTGTGAGGGATCCCCCTCTAATCTTAGTGCCAGATAAAGATTTAAATATTGGTTGAAATATGTTCTTCGCTTGATCCCTTGCATCTAGGAATCAATTGGAATACTAACATAAAATGGCGTCATTGCTGGGGACGCGAAAGTGAAAGAAGGTTTCCCTGGGTAGAACGACAAAGGTTAAAGATCTGGCTCTTGAAGGTGAACAAGATTTAGACATAGGTTGTTCAAACAATTCACCTTAGCGACTCCGCATACTAGTGATTCCACTCAGGATCACACTCGAGTTCAACGGATATGCTAGTTGCCTCAAGAAAGAAATAACATAATAAAGAAGATCTAGCAGATCTTGCAAAGCAGGTTTCTAAGGATCATTTCTCTCCTTGTTTCTTATGTTTTCCATTTTTAAGATCCTATAGAAGCATGTCTAAAGTATTCAAGAGGGTTTCCATTTTCAATTTGTTGTACATTCAAAAGCTCAGATTTCTTTACAGTCAAAAGAAGTAAAGTTTTGATAAAAATGTACAGATTGAGTGTCAATAAGGCCAAAATTTACAGTTGCTACATATGAAGGCACTGGAACTGTTCTTCTCAACAGATCACAAGGATATGTTGTCCCCATTAGAGCCAATGTTGGTACTAATTTTGACCCCTTTCATTTTATGAGCAATTGAGCCTTAAACCAAGCACCTACCTACCTGCTAAAATAACTTGATGTTTTGGATGGTCTAAGTTCACATATTTCATTTGTGAATTAAATATGATATCAAGACAAAAGTTAATTTTCCTTTTATTATAATGTAAAATATTTTTGGAAAAGGGTAGATACTGAGAATCCAGATCTACGACTCATCAATTCAGGCTTGGAAAGTTGCATGAAGGATAATCAAAGGCACATGGGCCTGAATTCAAAACCACTTTGAACATGCGGCAGTCAGAGAGCTATTGAGGTGTCTTAAAGTGGTTTTCCCAAACTACTTTTTGAGGGCCCTGAAACTACCACTTGATAAAAGATATTTTAATACATGTGGTAATTTTGTCTTTTATATTGTAATGTAAAATCGTTTTGGAAAAAGACAATTCATGAGCATCCTAGATCTACGTCTCTCATCAATTCAGGCTTGGAAAGTTGCATGAAGGATTATCAAAAGCACATGGGCCTGAATTCAAAACCACTATGGACACATGGTAGTCAGAGATCTATTTAGGGTTCTTAAAGTGGTTTTCCCAAACTACTTTTTGAGGGCCCTAAAACCGCCACTTAATAAAAGATATTTTAATACATGTGGTAATTTTGTCTTTTGTATTGTATTATTATAATGTGAAATCATTTTGGAAAAAGATAAATCATGAGCATCCTAGATCTACGGCACTCATCAATTCAGGCTTGGAAAGTTGCATGAAGGATAATCAAAGGCACATGGCCCTGAATTCAAAACCACTGTGGACACGTGGCAGTCAGAGAGTTGTTTAGGGGTCTTAAAGTTGTTTTTCCAAACTACTTTTTGGGGGCCTTGAAACCACCATTTGATAAAAGTTGTTTTAAGAATCGCGCACCTATAGGAGACGTGTTTTTGTGTGAGTTGTTCTAGGAAAAATGTGGGGCATTAGCTCAAACGGTTGAAAACCCACTTCAGAAATGGGTCCTTTTACCTTTCATCAAGAGCCATTTTCAAAACAAATGCATATACTATGAGATATTCGAGACCTTTTGAGACGAATTTTTCCAGAATCGTTTCTGTTACATCCAACTGTCAGTTATTTTTTCTGTTATGATCTCTTCTGTCTCGATTTAAGGGCAGTGAATTTTCTTAGGAAGGGAGAGGGTTGAGCCAACCATGGTTGGTAGGCCATCTTGTAATTCTTTTCAGTAATGAGAAACCGATCATTGGATTCATGATCCTGATAGAGGAGCAGATGTAGTGTTTTTTACAGAGATTAAGATCATTGGCTATAGTAGCTTGTATCTCTCTTGTATTTCCACAATTTTTCCTCTCTGTTGATCTTTCTTGAAATAAAATATTTGAGCAACAATTTAGCAATTATTCAGAGTTTTTGGATATTTTGTTATATGATACATATGCATCTGTGTTGGGAAGGGACTGCAATCTTGGTTGGATTTTTGTTTAATTATATATGCATTATGTTCTATTGACAAGTTGATTCATGAAGATTTCTGCAGCCTGTTAGAAACTGCTGACTACTATGAAATGATTGAGGCTCAACACGTCTATTCTTTCATCAACACTTTCAATACTTTCAGGAATTTGTCCAAGAGGCACTCATTTTAGTCTTCTCCTTGTCACCTTTATACTTTCATGAATTTGTCCAAGAGGCACTCCTTTTAGTCTTCTCCTTTTCACTTTCTAAATCCATCCTCATTTAAAGCTGTTATACTGTTCCATCCAATGAAATTCCTATGTAATTGATATTATGTCCAACTCAGTTTTTAAAGCTCTTCTTTATGACTCCATGCCCAATGGAAAGGCCTCTGAGCTAAGAGTTTGCATATCTCAGTCCCAACTCTACTAGTAACTACTTCAAGCCAAATTCTATATCATTTCCTTGTTAAATCTGGCCTACTCTCATGAATATCTTAAAGTCCTAATAGCCTATGTTTCTCAATAAGCAAAAAGTGTTAGATTAGTAATCTTGTGAGGGAGCCCCCTCTAATCTTACTTCCAACTAAAGATTTAAATATTGGTTGAAATATGTTCTTTGCTTGATCCCTTGCAACCAGGAATCAACCGGAGTACTACACTCAACCATTTCATCCACAGATTCAAGTTGTTCTTTGATTTTAGGGACCTTAGTAAAGTAGGATTGGATGGTCTCTCCATTCTGTATCTTCACACTCTTCAATTGGTTCCGTAATGTCATATTTTGATTTATATTCTTTCCTTCAAACAGCTTGGTCAAGGAATCAAACATCTCCTTAGGTGTCTTTAGAGAAGACACATGAGGTATGAGATGGTCTTTGAAAGAATTTGCAATGATTCTCTTGGCCTTGACAAATTTATTCATATGTAAGGCCTTAGCCTCATCTCCCTCTGGAAATGGAACCTCTTCACTTATGTAGGTGTCCAATTCATTCTCTTATAGGATTAACCCAATCCTATACTTCAATGATTGGAAGTTATCAGCCCCTTCAATATTATCCTCAAGCTTGGTGCAGTGAGACATATTAATGAGAAACTCAAATGGAAATAAAAGATTTAGGTCTTACCACTTGATTTGTTGAAACTGGATCTGGAGAGCTGGCTAGGGTTTGACAGAGAAACCCTAAAAATACAAACTTGGAATTTCAAACTTTTGTCTGGATAGGGAGATGCATTTGACTGAGGCGAGCAAGCTGGTGTGCTTAGATTTTGAAAACTCCAAAAATTGACCTGCGAATTTCAGATCTGCAACTTCTGTCAAAATCTGGTTTTCTGGTTTTCTGTTCCAAAACCCAAACTAGGGTTTGATAGATCTCGGGGTTCTACCGAACCAAAAAGTTTGATCTTGGTCTCTAAACTTCAATTTTGATGAGGAGATCAATCCTATGCTGAGAGCACTCCAAATTCCACTTCTGTCAAAAGCCCTAATTTCCCGCAGTAGTGATAGCCCAAAAACTGAAAGTTCTCAGAATCAAATTCTATTTCAACAGAAATATGCGCCTTCCTTAGGAGAGTCAACCTAGCCTCTTGTCTTTGATGATCCATGGAGAGAAACCCAAAAATCAAGAATCCCTAGCTTCCACAGCTGCACAATGTCTTCTTCTTAGTCTCGCTCTGATACCATGTTAGAATTTTGATAATTTCATTCAAATATTATGTAGGATCCTACTAAGAGAATAACATGCACAACATAACAATCATAGATACAAGAGACACAATGTTTCCTCGGGGAAAACCATAAAGGTGAAAAACCTCGCAACTTCCTCAGAGATAGAATAAGCACCAATACAAATATCACAAAGATGAAACCCCAAAAGAGAGATGTCTCTAGCAGCTACTCCTCCTCCACTTTTGCACACTCCTCTCTCTCAACTATGCGAGTTGGATGAATGAGTGAATGAGAAAACAGAGTGTTGCAACCACTCTATTTATACTTTAACTTAACTTACCTTTTACCCTAATTGGGACACATTAAGGGAGTCTAATAACCCTTCCACTTAACTCATACAGGGTCGACCTCTCTAAGGTGGTCTAATAACCCATCAAATATAAGTCATGACACTTACAATATAACTTGCGACACTTGTAAATACAAATGACGACACTTTCGATCGAAGGAATAAGACATCTCCGTCAGGGATTCAATAAAGTACAAATGTAATACATGCAATATACAAGTGAATATCTTCCGAAGTTACAAATACATCAACAACCATAACTCCTTTGTGCACCCTCTTGGAGGCTATTTTTAGCCCTGCGATGTCATATAGGTCATATTTCAGCAATCAAGTCTGATCCTTGTCATAAGTGTCATAGAATCTTCATCATCGTTGTCATAGAATCTAGGTAATCTAGCCCAAGTGTCACAATACCTCTAATATGCCTCTTTCTCTTCCATGGGAGTTACTCTTCCACTCTAATTCGACTCTGATTGAGTCATGCCAAGTATAATGCCTCTCCAACTCCCACAAGAATTTTAGACTCCACCTTGGATTCGAATGGGTGAGAATAGGATGCCATGTGGCATGGAGAATCTTTCCTTGTGTGGATCCCACACCACCTATGCACCCTCATGACCAAGTGCCACCTTATTTTCTTAGTATTAATATTTATTTGGCCCCTTTTAATATATATTTGTCAATATAATGTCCATTTGGGGTCTTATAGCTCTCTTATTCCAAGTCTAAATGTTTCCACCCCAACCTAGGGAACTAATAGATTGGTGGAATTTTCCCTTCATGTGATTTAATTGGATGGGGACATTACAAGATGATGATTGGGATGAGTCAGGTATGTGACCTTTAAACATGTTTTTTTTTTAATTTTTAAGGTTATATATATATATATATATATATATTGTTGTTGCGCAAAAGATCTAATATGTATATGTGTAATGTTATATATCGTGGAACACTGAGGCCAGCAGGATCTTCACCACTGCATTGACGAGGAGAGGAATACCAGGAAGAGGAAGATGAGGTAGGGGGATTTCATGATGTAGAGCGGAATCTCGAGGGATTGACCATGGGTATCCATCCGATGAGATTACCCGAGGTCCCCTATCATCTCCATAGGCATGCTGTGGGTGTGCCAGAGCATATTGGAAGACTACTCCACCGTGTTTCTAGGGAGGTAGTATGTTATCATGAGCATCGTGCCCCTTGTGATTAGATCTCAGTAGTAGCTATTTTTTATCATTAGCGGCATTTACACGATATGTAGGTGATAGTAACAATTTTTGTATGGGTAGTGATCCTGATTTTGTCTTTTGACGTATTTTGTGACTTGATCAAAACTTTGTTACATGATATATACATGGAGCTATCTCTACTGTTTATCTATAATGATTTGTATGTTACATTTTTACATGTTTTTTCATGATGACATTGATTATGTATGAGCTATATGCCAATTCAACATTTAGTTAGCCAATGAATGAACCACTGTAATTTCCTTGGTATATGTTGATATAAAATATAATCAAATGATCTTGAAAGGAGGCGAATCCTTCGATATAAGAAAAGTAATATAGGGTCACGAACGATATAAATGTGATTTAGTTGATATACCATGAGTTGAAAGTCTAGGTAGACTATGAGATGATGAATTCCAAGAGAAGATACTTCAATTAGAAGGCCAATCACTACATGATATTCTGCTATGTTATTCGTTGTGGGACACAAGCAAATTCCGCTGGAGGATATCAACTTGCCAGTAGGGGAATACAGTACCCATGCTGCAGAAGTGATATTTTTGGCATGTCGACTAGCACTGTTTGCAAATCCGAAGTATGCCGACATCTTCACATGAAAGCACAAATCGAGATAAATATTTGTGAACGAGACAGGATCCTGACATGCAAAAAGAAATCAAAATCACACCATAAATACACTATACACAAAGTGTTTACTAAGGATGGCCCTATGCATAAAATCTCTTCAAGGAAAGCCCATTACAAGCCTCTCCAAAAGGTATTCCATCTCAATCAACTAGATTGCAAGCTCCTTTCTCTAACACTCGTTTGACAACATAGGGACCATACCACATTGATTCCAACTTTCCTTTACCTAGTTTGTCATGTATTTGATCGTAGGTTAAGACTAGGTTTCCTTCATTAAAAACGCGAGGTTGGATGGATTTATCATATTGAACCTTAAATCACTTTTTGTGAGCCTTGTTAGCAAGTGGGGTGTCGCTATGAGTTTCATCAAGCTTAGTTAAGTATAGGAAAACTTCTTCCTCGGAGGGAGTGTTTGGCAAGAGTTCAACAACCAGTTTGAGGGATGGAATTTCACATTCAATTGAGAGGATAGATTCCAGGCCGTAGACCAATTGGAATGGTGTGAACTCGGTTTCATTTTTTACAAAGGTCCTATAGGCCCAAAGAGTCGAGAATAGTGTGAAGTCCAATTTGATTTATGGGTCCCCACCATGCGTTGAGTCATTTTTTTCAAGACTTTATTGACTGATCCACTTATCCATTTTCTTGGTGTTAATAGGGGGTTGATTTTTCGTGAAAAAAACCCAATTTGGTACTTAGTTCAACCATCATATGATTCTTGAAATGGGAACCATGATCGATTACAATGGCTTGAGGGACTCCAAACCTTGCTATGATATGATTGAATATGAAGAGTGCTTTCATTTTTCCGTCTTCAGCATATGTAGGCATAGCTTGATCCCACTTGGTAAAATAGTCAACTTCTACAATGACATAACCATGCCCCCAACCTGAAGTAGGATTACAATGTATGAAACCCCATTTTGCAAAGGGGCCGACAACAATCACGGGATGTAATGGAGCTAGATGGGAGTGCTTCTTGGAGTGAAAGAATTGACATGGGGGGCACTTCTTGACTGCTTCAATGCAAACTTTTAATATGGATGGACAAAATTAGCTTGTGCGAAAATGTTTATGGGTTGTAGCCATCCCAGAGAAGTGTCTGCCACAAGCTCCAGAGTGGTAGTCATTAAGTACGCATTCGGCTTCATCGAGAGTGAATAATCGACGCAAAATGAAATCGATACCACGAAGGTATAATGTATCACTAATGATGAGGTAATATTTGGCGTGTTGTCGGATGCGACATCGCTCATTGCGATTAAGAGAATACCAAAAGCACTAGGTTTGGAGATATAAAACAATGTCTATGTACCATGGATCAGTCATTCTAATGAGGAACAATGACTCTTCAGAGAGAGAGTAAATGGGATCAGATGGATCATTGACATGAGGAAGAGCACAGATGAGCTTAGCAAAGGCCAAATATTTTTTGGATTTTGCTTTTGCAAACTCCAAGTTGAACTCCTAGAGGACAAAAATCCAAGCCAACGAGAGTATTCCCCCCCTAGAACCTGACGTGTTAGGATATAATACATGGGGTTAAATTTGGCAATAAACATGGTCATGCAGAGAAAAAAAAATGTCGGAATCTATGGACAGCAAAAACGGTTTCCAGAGCCAGTTTCTCCACATGTGAATAACGTGTTTTAGAGTTGATGAGACTCTTACTGAGATAGTAAATCACATGTTTTTGACCACTACCTTCTTCTTGTACTAACACCATCCCAATAGTGGAAGTAGAGGCGGCGAGATATAAGATGTAATCCCGCATATAGTTGGGGGGTTGTAACATATGATCATTTGTCAGGGCCTTTTTCAAATTATCAAAAGATTGTTGAGCTTCATTATCCCAAATGAAGGGTACATTATTTTTTAGAAGTCTCATATAGCCCTGGGTGATCTCCATGAAATTTCAGACGAAGCGACCTAAAATGTTTGTGTGCTCTTGCAGACTTTGGAGTTTTGGAATATCAGTGGGAGAGGGTAAGGAAAAAATAGCTTCAACCTTTAGTGGGTCAATGTGAATACCCTCTTTGGAGACTATGAAACCTAATAATCTTCCTGCTTTAACACACTATACTCATTTGTGAGGATTCAAGAGGATGTTGAAGTGGCGACACCGTAGAAATATGGCACTTAGGTGCTCTGGGTGATCTTCTCGCAAACTATAATGAGTGGGTAAATCATCCAAATAAGGTTCCACAACATGTTTGATATCATGAAATGCGTAAGACATGACCCATTGAAAAGTAGCCACAACGTTTTTTAGGCCAAAAGGTAACCTTTGATATGTGAAGGTTCCCCATGGGTAGATAAAATTTGTCTTATGCTGGTTAGATGGGAGTATCTCAATCTTATTATAGCCAGAGAATCCATCCATGAATGCAAACATGACACTCCCAACACAATTATTGATAATTTGGTCGATGAAGGGGGTTGTGTAGTTGTCCTTAGGAAAAGCTTTGTTCAGGTCTCGATAATCAGCACAAACTCTAATCTATGACATTGCCCACATAAGATCCAAAGAGATGATGTAAACCTCACAATGAAAGAATTTAGGAATAATAGAAGAAGAGACAAGCAATAGAACTTAGATCCAAATAAACTCTAATTGAGGCAGAATAATTACACATGTTACATTAAACTGAATAATAAACAGGTAAATATACAATGCTGAGTATGAGGATTTGAATTCACTAGGAGGAATTCAAATTGGCCTTCATGCACAGATCCATAATCAATGGAGAGTCATCGATGCCTAACTAGGAGTCCACCTTCTCATCAGTGAAGTCATCAATGCATAAGTAATGGTCAACCGAAAGTCAAACTGAGTCTAACTAAATGTGGTTGGTGTAACTAGCACATGGAAGCACTAATATAGTGAAGGAGGCTCAGTGGAGGGTTCCATAGGCGTTAATTGGAGTCAGAATGGTCAATCTAGTCTCACTGGAGGTCCAACAGAGTGATAAACTCAGTAAAGAGTCAGTTAATCCTTAAATCAAGGAAATAACTAAAGACAACTGAATATAACTGAATATAACTGGACTGGTAGGTGAAGAAGGATCCCTTGTCATGAAGTGGAGCAAAGTAGGGTGCATTAGTCACTGGGAGGGATAGAAATGATTTGAAAGAAGCTTCGGGGGCTAGTTTGCTGAGGACTAGGTGTTGGGATTGATGACCTAGAATGCATACAAAATGCATGCAAACCCTAATTTTGCATGCATGACTGAAAAATCAAAATGGCTGGAAAGCTAGTAGGACTAGATTGGAGTATAGGAATATCCTAACACCTCCCCTTACTCCATCCTGGGCCCTGGTAACTAGGACCAAAGGTAACCCATACAATAAATGAAATGATAATAAAATACATAACTGTCCATAAACTGAGAAAATGGGGAAAAAACTCATGGGAAAAATACCCCCCCTCAAAAGAACAGTAAATAACTCAAAGAACCATCATGCAGAAAAGAAAGAAGCTTTCATCAATGAAAACTTTTGCAAAAGACTTGGCAAGCTGATCCCATGTAGGAAGGTCTCCCACTGTGTGGAGGATGAAGCAAGTCTTTCAGGAACTTTTTCCGTATCTGGAGCGAATGGAACATGAGTAGTCTTCCCAAAAGATGGAAGAGAGAAACCCATCATCATGCTGCATCTCTCATGGAGAGATGGATGGAATAATGCAAGGTTGGCATGATGCCGAAGTCTAGTAGTTCTGTAAGCAAATAAATAATCAACTATGTTCTCAGTAGTAGCAAGGATTGTGTGAGAAGATATCTCTCTTGAATCTGGACTGAGAATAGGTGTTGGTTCAGAATCTTCTTGAACCATGATCTCAACATCAAAATCTTGGTCTTCTTCTTCACTAGAAGAGGAGTCACAGGAAGAGGAGTCACTGTGATCTTCATCAGAATCTGAAGGAGTAGTTGGAGAGAAAGGCATGAAGTGTGAGAACTCATATGCCTTTGAGGCATGGTTAGCAATCCCATTCGCTATAACCTTTCTAGTGGAGATTTCTGTAATTTCTACTGTGTTTGGACCAAAAATTACTTGTTTTGGAGATCCTGTATGAGTCATTTGATATACTGACAACAAATTAGATGTAAGAGAAGGAACAAATAAGACATTTTTGAACTTACCATGCTCCATATGAACTGTACCCAAACCTTTGGCAGAAATCTGAGAGTTGTCTCCCATGTGAATGGTAGGCCCATCTTGGAGATCCAAAGAGGAGAAGGATTTTTCTTGTGCAATCATGTGGTTGGAGGCTCCAGAATCTATGAGGAGGGATTTTGTCTTTGAAAAACCAGCCATCAATGCATGGCAATCATCAGATCCACTTCCAGAATCAGACATCTTCTTGTGCATGCAGGCATGCTCAGGATGGTTTCCTCTCTTGCAATAGGTACAATTAGGTCTCTTTTGTTTGTCATTATTAGATCTTGAAGGTTTCTTTCCTTTGCCTTTTTTTCCCCCTTTTGCATTCGCTCCACTTGATTCACCAGCTAAAAGAGCTAGATCTTTGGAGGTTGTGATGGCACCCATTTGAAACAGTTTGTTCTCTTCTTGAATGAGAGCTTCAATAAAGTCATTTAATGTGGCAAACTTCCATCTAGGGATGGACATTCGAATAGAATGAAAGGTAGATACAAAGACAGAAAATTGAGATCCAAGTTTGCTCAATATAGAGAGTATCAATTGCTCATCACTTTTAGTGATGCCACATTGGTTGCAATGCAAAACCAAATTCTGAAATTTGGAGAAGAATTCTTGGATGCTCTCGAAATTGCTAGGTTGAAGGGCAACCAATTCATTCTCAAGAATGTAGCCTCTTTGTTCGTCTTGTTTGCCAAAAAGACTCTTCAATTTTATCCATAACTGATTTGGAGACTTCAATCCATCAGTATGAAACAATAGATCATTATATATATGAAGGCATATGCATCCAAAGGCTTCATCCATTTCGTTTAGGTGCTTGATTCTCTTTTTAGCTTGATGTGGTATGGCATCTTTTTCCTCAACTATTCTAGTAAACCCTCTTGACTGCAAGAGTACTATCATCTTTCTCTTCCATTCGAAATAATTGAAAGGAGTGAGAATTATAGAAGAAGGAGCATTCAAATTGCTCATCTTGACTGCTTGAACAAGTGCAAATAGAAAGCTGCTGAATCTGCAAAAAAATACCTGCAAAAAAATCTCAAGAATGGAGGTAGAATATACTCTCAAGGATCTGATACCATGTGAAATTTCCCACATAAGATCCAAAGAGATGATGTAAACCTCACAATGAAAGAATTTAGGAATAATAGAAGAAGAGACAAGCAATAGAACTTAGATCCAAAGAAACTCTGATTGAGGCAGAATAATTACACATGTTACATTAAACTGAATAATAAACAGGTAAATATACAATGTTGAGTATGAGGATTCGAATTCACTAGGAGGAATTCAAATTGGCCTTCATGCACAAATCCATAATCAGTGGAGAGTCATCAATGCCTAACTATGAGTCCACCTTCTCATCAATGAAGTCATCAATGCATAAGTAATGGTCAACCGGGAGTCAAACTGAGTCTAACTGAATGTGGTTGGTGTAACTGGCACATGGAAGCACTAATATAGTGAAGGAGGCTTAGTGGAGGGCACCATAGGAGTTAATTGGAGTTAGAATGGTCAATCTAGTCTCACTGGAGGTCCAACAGAGTGATAAACTCAGTAAAGAGTCAGTTAATCCTTAAATCAAAGAAATAACTGAAGATAACTCAATATAACCGAATATAACTAGACTGGTAGGTGAAGAAGGCGCCCTTGTCATGCAGTGGAGTAAAGGAGGGCGCATTAGTTACTGGGAGGGATAGAAATGATCCGAAAGAAGCTCCGGGGGCTAGTTTGTTGAGGACTAGGTGCTGGGACTAATGACCTAGAATGCATGCATAATGCATGCAAACCCTAATTTTGCATGCATGACTGAAAAATGAAAATGGCTGGAAAGCTAGTAGGACTAGGATGGAGTATAGGAATATCCTCACATAATCGTGCCATGTTTCTTAGCTAAATGAACGATGTTAGACACCTAGTCTGTCAACGGGACATGATAGATAAAACCAGCTCGGAGGAGCTTTTCAACTTTTTCCTTAATGGCTGCAGTTTTTCTGGGGTGAAAGGGTCGTAGTTTTTTTCTGAACAGATCGTGCACTGGGATAAACTTTGATTTCATGGACCACAATATACAGGTCTATTCCTGTCATTTCCTCGTAACTCCATGAGAAAAAATTGTGGAACTCCTTAAAACATTTTGTGTAAAACTCCACTTCAGTTGGTGTACAAGTTTTTTCTGAGGTGGATGTGTTCCACCATACTAGGTTTCACGGATATGTCTATAGGAAAATTTTCCATAATATTAGCTATATTTCCCTCCAAGAACACGTTGTGAGTGAAGAAGAGAATTTGAGGATTTTGGACATCATGTGAAATGGTGGATTTGGTATTGGGTTCTATTGCATTGATCATAGGAAAATATAATTAATGATGGTGATATTTCCATGGAGGTTCGTCAATACTCATGATTTCCATGATATAATCGTCAGAGGGGAAATTTTGTAAATGGGAATCAAAAGAGGGAAAGGATGAATGGATCCAAGACAGAAGAGGTGCCACTGGATGGTGGTCAATGGAATCGATACAATCAGAAGTAGATCGAATCGTATGATAGGTTGCTTGATTTAATTTCAAAGGCATGCAATCACCAATGGTTTCGCACTCAGAGGGACTTGGTACAACCCAATAATCGTGAGGTTCATGGGATTGAAAGGTATTGGAAGATATCATGTTGATCAAATAGACTAGAGGTGAAATCTCTGGGAAGACTCTGATGATGGAAGATTCCTTCAAAAGGCCAACACTAATGTCTTCATAGTGTTGTTGAGATTGTGTCAATAGTGGGACATTGTTGTTGGTGTTGGAGTGAATATCCAGTGTGCAAAAATCCAATTGATCAATGGTGACATTTTTTCCTTGATGAGGAAATTGCACCAAGTGAAAAAATGATGATGCTACTGCGGTCATGACATAAAACTAGTTTCGACCGAGTAGGATATTGTAATCCAATGGAGCATATACAATTTCTACATCAATGGATACGATTTTTCCCCATAGTTCGACTGCAAGTGATGGTATGAGTCTGTAAGGTTGGAAACCACAACCGTCAAAGGATTTTAAAGTGGTAGGAGATTGGGTTACGTACATAGAGCCAATAGATCTCTATCAAGACAAAGACATGATGGAGGTGGAGGCACCTTCATCCAAAACGGTACGATGGATTTTATTTCCACAAATCTTGGTATGAATTTGAAAATCCAATTGGTGAGAAAGCCTTGGCTTAAAATATTCCAAATTAAAAATAATCGTGTTGGAAGTCTCAGGTTCAACGGCTCCAAGGGATGAAAACAAGGTTCTACGCTGACTAGGGAAATGTTGTAGAGATTCAAGAGTAGACATTACACAAGGTGGTTGAGCTAAGTCCTCGACAATTGTAATTCTGAGCAGCGTGTGCACTCAGATTGAATGTCACTTTTTGAATGGGGGCTTTGGGTGGGCGAACATAGTGTCAGAAATAGGCCGTTCGATGTGAAGAGGGCTAGTAGATGGAGGAGTGGAGGGAGAATATTCTATAGGATATTTATCTTTTGAATTCCCATTTTTTTGAATTTGTAATAGAGTCATAAGTCTTTGTCCTGGTGGATAAATGAACAGTCTCGTTACTCATAATGAGGATGTCGTGGTTTGCGGATGACTCTAGTTGATTGGGTTCGTTTGGATTTCCCCCTTGTGGAGGAGTGTGTGCGATCATTTGTTGTTCTTGAGATGAGAAAGGGTTAGTTAGAAATGTTGTATGGGAAGAAACTTTCACAAATTTGTTGACTTCCTCACAATAAGGACAATCTTTTGTATAATGGTATTCCTGAAAAATAAGGTAGGGGAACTTAGCTTTTCTTTTGGGTTTATTATCAGTATTGGTCTGTTGGGGTTTGGTATTTTCCTACTGAGGAGAATATTTCTTGTATTTCCCTTTATTATTCTTATTTTTCCCTCCAGATTGTTGTGATGTGGATTGAACCGCATTCACCTAGGAGGTCTGAGCAGGAGAAGTATATTTTTTGGATGCAGCCTGATTTTGAAGTGGAGCTGAAATATTATGTTGTCCACTAGATTTTGATACAGGATGGGCCTTTATGGAACCAACTAAGACATCAATAGGAGGTTCGGTAGAGGTCCAGGATGGGTCACTGGTGGGGCGTGGATCATGAGGGATCAATTCATATAAAGTTCTTGATTGGGAGTAAACCAAGTTCATATACTAAGCACGATTGATCGCTTGCTCTTCTGTAACAACCCCACCCATTGCAATGTCCCTAGCAATAGGTGGTAGTAATGATTTTGTAAACCAATAGGCCAATGAGTGATCATGGATAAAAGCTTTAATCAACCTTCGGCGTCTCCTCCACTCATGAATATGATCTAAAATGTGAGTAGAGGTGGATTGTCATAACAAAGTTAATAGGTCCGTGCCAATTTCATACCGAATAGGTAGTTTGAAAATGCGTCAAAAATTGCATGGAAAGGAAGTTGAAATCTCAGAAAGAGTGTTGTGGAAACTCAATACAACATTTAGAGTTCGTTCCTATGCATGTGCATTGGAAGAGTTGTAATCGTATGGAATCATCCATCAATGATTTCGAAGAACACCAAAGATGGAATGTCATAATGTTTTTTTTTGGTCTTCCCCAAGTTTTGCATCGAATTTTGGGATATCCGATGGTAATTTGGCGGGAATAGGTAGCCAATGTGGTTCATGCCAAATGGGATTGTTAATTAATATTGACAAATTGGCAAGGTCCAATGTTTCCAGGAAGGCGATTTGTCTATTGGGTTGTGGGTAAGAGTCGTATTGATGGGGTTCTAGGATGTCCGCGAATCATCGTACTCACACAGTAGTGAACGAACAGATCAATGACCGTGAATCATCAGCACACAATCAAATGGTCAGTTATAAGTGACAGGTGCGAAGCATGGAAGTGGAGGTTGAACAAATCTGCGAAGAAAAGGAGGTGGTAATGAGGGAAAGGATGAAAGAAGAGGAGGACAAAAAGAGATTAGAACATGCCATCTCCATCGCATGTGAATATGTGCTGGAAATAGGAAAATATATGCTTGCGGAAGCAAAAGCATTGCGGTTGGGCGCAATCATTGCAGATCTCCGAAAAGAGATTGAGGAATTGCAGACAAGGGCAGTGCAGAGCACACCACTAGAGAAAGTTGAGGAAAGGAAGAGCGCAATCGAAGAGGACGCGACAGAGATCGCAGATATGGAGAAAGAAACACATAGCATTACGAAGGAAATATCACAATTTTGGGGAAGTCTTGTGCAATACGAGCAATTGCACCAGCTCAATGTGAAACTCGGAGAGGCAAAGGCACAATTAGAGGCGCTGATGGGATTGCTTAAGTCGATGCCCCTACTGGTGAAGATGACGAAGGCAACAGAGTTGAAGGAGTTACCACATCGTGTCAACAAGGCACGAACGAGGCAACAAAGAAGAATGACACAGTTGGATGATTTGTAGACGAAAGTAGAGAAACTAGAGGTCGAGGCAATGCTAGTAATGACACAGCTGAAGGACAATCTGGAGAAGGTGTAGCAAACAAGAGGTGAGCACCTGACAAAGCAATAATTTGAATACTGTGCAACACTCAAAGCGGAAACCAAGGAAACTGTCGACCAGATTAGGGCATCTTACTATGAGTTCAAGATGCAGGTGAACGCACCAACAACATCCAGCTAAGGTGGCTCGAGGGTGAGCCACAAGTTTTTGTTGGGGTCCTGTTGGCATGGGGTCAAGACGCATAAGTTTTGGTACATTCGATGATGGAAGGGACATCAACAAGGGTAAAGGACTAGTCATGGAGCGGATAAAGCAAAAGTTAAGTGGATAGTGCATAATAATTGGTTAATTAGTTGAGGAGTCACTCTACGAATTGGACCAAGTGGAATGACCAAGTGAGCCTATAAATAGGAGTAGAATTGTAATCCTAAGGTAATCTTGATCTCGTATCTTTTAGATAATCATCCTTTGGAGAGATCATCTTTTTGGGGTATCGATCGATCTATATTTGACATTCAACATCTTTTGTTTGTTTTCTTGATGTTGATCTATGAATCTGATTTTGTATTGGTTCTGCGGATGTATATTCCTGGTGCTGGATGTAAGACAGACTGGTGAGTAATGAAAAGGAATGTTTTGTCCATGTCTATGTTTATTTTTCCTATTGCAGTGTGATTTATTATATGTTGTCGTAGTATAAATGAATGTATGATTTCACAGCATGGTTAAATATGGTGCATGATATGTTGTCGCAGTAGTGTTATGTATCTCAGATTAGTTAGATATGATGCTATAAATTGTTGGGTAGATATGATGCGAATGAAGCTTATGTTGATCTTTGCACTACATTGTGATTAAGTGCGAATGATGCATGTTCTCTCATATCTGCGAAAACGTGGTTCCTGCATCCCCCCTTAGATATCTCGGGTGAGACTTCACTCGCTCTTCTGGTGTTGTTGGGAAGGATAAACCCTTTCCAAGCCGATGTCTATGGGAGACTGTGTTGAGTTTGTTGACAATAGTGCGAAGTGAACCCCTGTCGACATATCCATTTCAACACTTGTGCATTGTTTATGATCTTATGTGTTGATGATAATAGTTGATAATGTACTATGGCTAATGATGTGTGGTGACTTGAAGTTGTTGTAGTTTAATGTTTGAAGTAAAAATTGGTAAAAGTGCTCAATATTGATTCACACCCCTCTCAATATTGGTGAATATTCCAATAGGAGACTATGGTAAGGGTATAATGGACCCTATAACACCTATTAAATTCTTTCAATACCCAAAATTATCTAAATAAATCATGCTAAAAAGGCTCTATAGAGAAGCTTTTCGCTAGTGGAGTCGTCGGTTCTAAAGTGGGAAAACTTTCTAATGACTAGGGAGAGGTCACCAACATAATAGGATACATGGAATTTGATCTTATGGTCTTATATATAGGCATATTAGATTCATGAAAGTATACTTTTTCTATTCTTCAAGGCTAAATCACAAGCAAACAGAAATAGGAAGAGTTGTAAAGGACAAGAAAGAACCTTTATCAATGGTTAATCCTTGTTGCTCCTACTTCACTCCTATGTTCTGCTCTTGTGCAATGATATGAAACTTGCAAAGACACCCAATACCCTCCTCACAAGATTTTGACTTCAATAAAATATTCAAATGATGGAGAACATATATGCAACATTAAACAACTTTGGCAATATTCTTACAATAAATCAATGAAGAAACATGTTGTTTTGCCTAAGTGGGAGGGAAAGATGGAAAATTTCCATTAATGCAATAAAGTAGTACAACTAGTTATCTTCATTGTTGCTCGACACCTTTCAAATCTAGTGATCGAGTTCCTTTTCTCTTGTAACACCCATAATCCCACATCCAATCCTCTAATGTGTAAATTATAGGGGTCATATAGGGGTGATGAATCCAATACGTAAGGAAATTATACTCAAGGACATGGTCCACTGAAGGAATAGGGGTTTAATGAGTGTAATGGAAAGATTCCTCCATCATAACGATAAAATGAGCATGTCTCCCTTGGTTGGACCATCTAATCTCTTTTTATGGAGTGATTGAGATAGTTTCAATGGTTTCCAATTGGTTAAGGAAGTTTCAAATGAGACCAAACCACCAAACAATTGTTAGCACTACTCAAATATCAAGATACTTATATATATTTTTAGTCATCTTTAGGGCCCACGCACCCTTCTCAAAGGAAAGGTGCATGACATGCTTCTTGCATGAGGTAAAGGAGTGTGGGGTCTCAATTATGCTCAAACTGCAGTGGTTTTAGGGGAAAAGGGTTGTATTCTTCTCTAGGGTACTCATACCATCAAATACGATCAAATTAAGGGCTCTTCCATGCTTGATAGGTTCATATCCATGAATGACCATGGACACTTAAGCATCATCTAGGGTTATTGTCATCACAGAATGAGGAAGTGCCAATTTGTACTATAACATAAGTGGAGAACTAATGTATTTTTGACTTATTAGCACTCTAGTGCACATGGGTCATGGAGCACCAATTCTCCTAAACCAATGTGCAGTGTTGGTGCACACATACCAACATGGAGCACTAATGTATTTTTGGGTTGTTGGAACTCTAATGCACAATGATCTAGAAGCAACTATGTAGCAAGACCAATGTGGAGCACCGAGTCATCGATGAATTTGATATTAAAGCATATCAATTTTTTGTGATGGTTGAATCACACTAACAAAAAACACATTAAATAAAACCTTTCTTGGCCCACCTATGTTAAAATCCCATGCTAAAATCAGAGCTTGTGGAGATGTGGTTCTCCTAAACCCCCCGTCAATTTTTGTTTTCCTCATAGTGTGTAATATTGTAAGCCAATTCCCAGGCCCAATTAGTCATTGCACTTTAGGACAATATTAATTGGAAGACCTTGAGTCAAGGTTAATTCCACATAAATGCAACCATAGGCATTGATATCTTTTTGGACCTCGTTGATGTTATCCTTCAAAAAATTACCCTGATCATTTCTACTTATTAGTTCTAGCACCGATGGAACTCATAGAAAGAAGAGTAGATTCAACATATGCATTGACATAAAGTGGTGGTAACAAACATGGTAGATGGATTGAACTTCAAAAACCAAGGTTTTGTGAAGAGAAAAACTTAGTCCACAAACCACATACCCTATTCCACAATCTTTGTGAGGCCATTAAGTTAAAAGCACAATTAAAAATAAGGCTATCAAGATTGTAAAGGAAACACAATTAAAAAAATTACTTAAAAATAAAAATAAATTTATAATACATATAAATTTGTTACACTTTGAAAGAATAGATGCTAATGTAGAGAGGCCAATAAATCTACAAATGAATCTAAAATGGTCATAACTAAAAAAAAAACATCATTAAACTCTAAACATTCAAATTATAAAACAAAAATAACATAGTATAAAACTTGTATCATAAAATAAAATAAAAATAAAAATCACCAATATTCTAAATATTTCAGTTTAATATATATTAATCATATTATCCATTAAACGAGGTAAGATCCATACACAACTATCAAAATTTTGCCACTAATATTTATGATTACAAATCATGATAATGACAGCTAAACCCAACCCATGCCCCATAGGCATAGTGTCTAGATTTATCTTCAATCAAATCCTTCAAAATCATTTCTTCATAGACGAAGGGCACACATGTTTCATTAAGGTAAAATTATCTATCTCATGGGGCCAAAACAAGAGAAAAGCAACAATCACACATCTTAGAAGACTCTATGAAGTCATTAAAGTCCCCACTGGGGCCATGAGATAATTCATATATGGAATGATTGTTTCAACTAACTTTAACTTATACATTCACCCACTCCAACCTCTTTCTATTCCACTTCAAAGAAATTCCATTACCTTATCGACGTGTACAAATTTATGGCCATGAGGCAAAAGTTTCAATTATTCCTCTTGACAAGGATATACTTGGAGTGTGAACAAAGATTGTATTTTTGTTTAAAAAGTGAAAAATAGTCGCATCTCAAATCTTGAGTGGATAAACATGATGATTGTAAAATAGGAATACTAAGTAATAACATCTATGACATGATGTTTTTGGCCCATTCCCATTTCTGGTTTCCTTTGTAGGGTAGGTTTGTGGTTAATTATCAAATTAAATACACATTATTTAATCCAATTAAATCAGATGTATTTTTAATGTTTATAAAAGATGTGGTCTAAATTTTAAAACCATATATAGAGTCCAATATATCATTGTTTTTTTTCTATATTAATGGAATTGTCAATATATCATGGTTTTATTTTTATATTAATGGAATGGTCATAAGGTAGTGTTGCTTTTTAAAAATATAATACTGAGTGGTTGCTATATGAAAAAATATGATTTTTTTTATAATAAACTTTTTTCTACAAATTTTATTTAAAAAAATATCTTTTATTTAATAAGAATTTAAAAATAATCTTTTCTCCTAATTCAATAAAAACAGAGATGCAATGTTCACTTTGATATACATATTTGAGAAGGAGATACCGAATTATAAAACCAAGTTTGTATGTCAAAATTGTTCACAAAATTTTAGATATAACTAACTCGAAATTGTTCGGCATTAGTTTAGTCTAATTCTGACATAATTCCTACTAAGGTATGTATAATATCTATTATGATCTTTGGCATATAATATATGGAGAACCTGGTCATTCTGGTGACACAGTTGAATTGTCATGAACAATGATAGGAGTATTGTTGGTGTTGCCATTCTTCTCATCTAGATGATTTGCCATGATGATCATCTTCTGCGCCATTAGCTTGTTCAACTTTTGTTGGCCTTTCGCCTGCGTCCTGAGTTCAATCATAATTGGAAACTTGGTCATTTTGGTGACATCGTTGAATCATCATCAACAATGATAGGAGTATTGCTGGTGTAGCCATTCTTCTCTTCTAGACGATTTGCCATGATGATCATCTTCTACGCCATTAGCTTGTTCAACTTTTGTTGGCCTTTCACCTTCGCCCCGAACCATAATTGGGCTTTCCTCTATTAACATCCTACCGCTTGGTGTTTTGAGCACCCACTGGAGAACCATTGATTGCTCATAGAGCCTAACCCATTTTGTCTACACTTAAAATTTATATACTTTGTTATATCAATATATCTTTATAATTTACAATTTGGGGTGGACGATGAAGGATCCTCTTCCTAGATTGTGGGAAGATGAAACAAGTGTACTATCAAGATTTATTATATGATAGTCATTTCAAATTAGAAATAAATAATTTTAAAAAATAACACTTAAGTTGTAACCTATTAATGTTCACCTATTCTATGTTAGCTATGTTCATCGGCTTGTGATAACTGGCACTCAAATGGCCCCTTGTCGGCTACGGAAAATTTTCCGGCAAGGCAAGTTCCACCCTTTCTGGTTATTTTTTTGGGTCGTCTTAAAATGGCCCCAAACCCCTAGGGTCACAGCTCCATGGCATAGTTCCGCAATAAATGAGGTGGAACTACGATTCGACGTTTTTTATAACCAGATCTAAGAACAAATGGCCAAAAAAGCGGGGGAATTTGAGTGCTAGTTATCCCACGCCAGTTCATCTACTCCATGTTAGTATGTTAATGTTACTCCATGTTAGTATGTTAATGTTAGTAATAATTATTACTCTCTGTCCAAAACCATCATCCAAAACTCAAAGCAGTACCGAACTGATATTTGTTCCACCACTTGCTTCCGTGCCTCCATGATTGTCAACCAATATAGATCTGAACGCTGTACAACCACGGCAAACGCGTTTGCGTTCACGTGGCCCCGATCTAGTCGGTTGCATTATTAATCATTACAAGTTACAAAACCTAAAAAGAAACATCCAAAGATGCACGGGTTGCCGTTTCGACTGTGAATTCTCTGTGGAATGTTACTAGCAGAAAAGAGTTGTTCCACTTCCGATGTCTGATCGATTCCACAGATCTATCTATATCTGCAGATAGAGATCGCGTGTGTCGGTAAGTGATTATAGGCATTCTTCAAAGCCTATCTAGCCACACGTTTCAGAGAGTTAAATCGGCATTGATCTAATTAATTTCTTGTTCTTGTAGATTCAGCTGAGCCTGGAATTCATGGAGAACTTGGACTATGATTTGCACAATGGGCAGCAGCATTCTCATCGCCTTCATCGTCATCACTCGAAAAATCAGTCTTTCTCCTCTGCTCTGCTCGATGTAATTTGTAAGTCGACCAAAGACAAGGGAGGAATCATGGCGGACAAGAAGACTAGAAGTCGGGTAGAGACGAGAAATGTCGTCTCAGAGAATACCAGAGTCATGAGGAATTCCAGTATCGAAAGACAATGGGAGGAAGATCCATGGCTGCATAGTGAGAAACCTATGCGTGGGAGATCTGTCAAGCTCGGTGTTTTCAATGATGAAAAAACTGAAGCCGAGGCTGCATATAGTAAACGCAGAGATTCTTATCTGCAATTTCAGTCTAATGTGTCATCTACAACTGACACAACATCGGGTTCTTCTGATTATTATACGAGCGATACTAGTTCCTCCATCTCATGCCCATATTTATCTTCAGATTCAGAGTCCCTCTATGTCAGACATACTTCTTCTAATCCTCTTGCTAAGAATTCTCATAATGTAGATTGTGAAGACAAAGCATGCAAATGGGCTGTTGGTGGAGAATGTTCTCGAGATTTACGTGGAAAATCATGGGTTAGAGATGAGAATTTTCGAGCTACAGAGAAGCCTTTCAACCCTGCAGATCATCATGCTGAGATTAAGTCAAAGTCCAAAACCGGGAAGGATTCTAAGAAGCCCAAGCAACCATACTCTCCTGGCAGGAAGCTCGCAAGTTTTCTGAATTCGCTGTTCATGGCTGGTGGTACCAAGAAGACAAAGCTTTCATCATCTTCTTCTGTAAGTGATTCCAATTCATATGATGATTCTTCTGAGAGAAAACCCGCCTCCATTTTATCATATTCTTCTTCAGTCCAATCCAGACCATGTTTAAGTAAAATATCGAGAGGGTCGAACAAAAGTAGTGGCATGAGTCAAAAGTCTGTGGCATTCTACCCAACAAGTGCCATTGTGCAGGAGGATTCTCGCCCTTCTGGAGAGAAATGCCTCCACAGAATGAAAAATCCAAATCCCCCTTGTTATCCATCTACAGATACCTGCAACCTTCCAGCGCTCATCAAAGAATTGGAACTTCGGGTTCTTGAAGAGGACAGACATGCTGCTGCAGCTGCTGCTAAGAAAATAATTGTCAAGTATCAGAATGATCACGGCATTATGGAAGCTGTGGTGAGGGCTCTTGAGAAACAAGATGAAGAGGATGATGAAGACGATGATGATGCCAGTTGTTCAAGTTCGGACCTGTTTGAGTTAGAGAATCTGGCAGGAATCGACCTGAACAACGCGTACCAAAAAGAGCTTCCTGTATATGGAACTACTCATTTGGAGACCAATAAAGCTATTGCAAAAGGGTTAATTGTGTGATAATCAACACTCTGTAACCCCTAATACAGTAGGCTTGACTTGGAACGCAATGTCTTTGACCGTTTCGAGTTATGAAATTCAAAGTGTTAGAAACTCAAATGCATCTAGTATAATACCATAAGTTGATATAAGCATAGTATAGTAGCATAAACTGTTTATACATGTTGGTAAAGTGTATGATATTTGGGAGAGGTTCCTTTGGTTGTTTTTATTGGTATAATGTGTATGGTGTGTATGGTATATGGAGAATTTTCATTTGGAGACCAATAAAGCTATTGCAAAAGGGTTAATTGTGTGATAATCAACACTCTGTAACCCCTAATACAGTAGGCTTGACTTGGAACGCAATGTCTTTGACCGTTTCGAGTTATGAAATTCAAAGTGTTAGAAACTCAAATGCATCTAGTATAATACCATAAGTTGATATAAGCATAGTATAGTAGCATAAACTGTTTATACATGTTGGTAAAGTGTATGATATTTGGGAGAGGTTCCTTTGGTTGTTTTTATTGGTATAATGTGTATGGTGTGTATGGTATATGGAGAATTTTAAATGATATATTATTTAGTTTATATGAGAAGATAAATTTATGCTAGTTTGATATTTAATTCATTAATATAAGGATTTTGAATTTTGGTATATTGATATTTGCAGTTAATTAAAGGCTCTTTATCACTCGAGTGTTAACTTTTTATATAAAAAAGTTTTATATTGTGAATTTTTTTTTTTTAAATATACATATTAAGTAGATAGTATGGAGTACTATGATTTCAAATATTGAGTCAATGGAATGGAATATAGCTTATAAAGAAAGGCGTGGTAAGAGGAAGAATGAGTCTCGGTTCTGTAGTAGTATTGTTGACTACAAAAAAAGATAATACTTAGAGGATGTCCATAGATAACAGAGTAATCAATAAAATTTCCATTAAATATCAGTTTCCTATATTGTACTTGGATAAGATGATGGATGTGCTAGCTGGAGCTAAATATTTTAATAAAATTGATTTGCGAAGTGGATACCACTAGATCCGGATTCACAAAGGGGATGAATGGAAAACTGCCTTCAAGACTAGGGATAGACTATATGAATGGATGGTGATGCCATTCGGTCTATCCAATGCAACTAGTACCTTCATGAAATTGATGAATACTGTGATTCAACCTTATATTGGTAATTTTTTTTATCATTTATTTTGATGACATTCTAGTTTTTAGTAACAACATAGAAGATCACTTGCAACATTTAAAGATTATAATGGATGCGTTAAGAAAACATTAGCTTTATGCAAACCTGATGGAATGTAGGTTCCTGCAAGAAAGTTTGGTATTTCTGGGTTTTTTCATTCTAGCAGAAGGAGTCAAGATGGGTTCATAGAAGGTCAAAGCAATTTTGGAGTGGCCTAGTCCTAGGAGAATAATAGAGGTAAGACACTTTCATGGGATGGCCACCTTTTACCAAAAATTTATTCGAAATTTTAGTAGTATTGTAGCACCCATAACATATTGCACCAAAGGAAAGACATTCAAGTGGAAGTTAATGAAGTTGAGGAAAGTTTTAAGTTTCTAAAGAAGAAGGTAACTGAGGTACCTATATTAGCTTTACCAGATTTTGATAAAGTGTTTGAGGTAGACTATGATGCTTTACATGTAGGAATTAGAGTTCTACTTATCCCAATAGCTAGACCTATTGCATTTTTTAGCGAAAAATTGACTGAGGTAAGAAAGAACTAATCCACATATGATGTAGAATTTTATGCAAGTGTGCAAGCATTGCGGCATTGGAGGCATTATTTAGTGTCGAAAGACTTTGTGTTATTTATTGATCACATTTCATTAAAATATGTAAACACCCAAAAGAAATTGAATAGTAGACATGAAAAACAGGGATAATTTTAAGGACCCATACTTATTTAAAAGTGTATAAACGTTGGCAAATCTTACCAATTCTTAAAATGTCAACTATAAAATATTTGGCGATATTTTTCTAAAATTATTTCAATTTCTAAGGATTTTATATAGTTTATATAATAATTTGGCGATTTTTAGTGTGAAAAAAGTTTACCCCATAAAAATTGGGCAAAATGGGGCTTCACAAAATGCAAATTGGCATATCATTTTTTGGAAAAAAACATGGAAAAAGAGCCCATGGGCTAAATTTCTCCCCTAAAATTATCCTTGATGAAAAATGGGTCTCTTTGTTACAAGGTTACATCTTTGTTCTAAAGCAAAAATCATGATGACAAAATAAGGCTGCAGATGCTTTGAGTTGATACATTGTTCTTTTTACAACCATGGAAATCGAGTAATTGGGTTTGCGCATTGAAGGATCTCTATGCATTTAATAACGATTTTTGGGAGATTGTGGAACAATTGAAGAATCCAGTTTCTAGGAACATGGATCTTATTTAGGGTGAATATTTTATGCAAGATGGCTACCTCTTCAAAGGAAAACAAATTATGCATTCCAATTGGTTCTATGAGATCAAATATAATTAGACAACTTCACAGTAGTGGCTTGGAAGGACATTTTGGAAAGGATAAGATGATAGCCTTAATCGAAAGATAAGTATTACTAGCCTAAGATGAAAAATTATATAACTAGGTATGTGGAACGGTGTAGGATTTGTCAAATGGCTAAAGGACACTCACATAATATAGGGTTGTACATGCCATTACCAATTCCCATATACCCATGGACATATATGAGCATGGAATTTGTGTTGGGGCTCCCAAGCACACATTGTTGATGTATATGTAACTTCGGAATGTATTTCACATATATGTATATTGTATTCCTATAGAGATGGTATTATTCCTCTATAAGGAAGTGTCATCATTTATATTGTAAGTGTCGTAACTTATACTTGATGGGTTATTAGACCACCTTGTTGGGGTCGGCCCTGTATAAGTCATGTGGGTCGAAGGGTTATTAGACCACCCTATTGGGGGTCGGCCATGTGGGTCTAAGTGTTATTAGACCACCCTATTGGAGGTCGGCCCAGTCAGCATTATGTTATGTGGTTAAGTTCGAGCCTACATGAGTTAGGTAAAAAGGCAAGTCAAGTCAAGTATAAATAGAGTGCGGGAGGCACTCTATTTACTCACTCACTTCTCACACATGCACTCAAGGAGGAGTGGCGCACTTATGGAGGAGGAGGATCTGCTACTAGGTTGTGTCTATCTCTTATGGTTGGTTGTATCATTGCTCTATCTATCTCTGAGGAAGTTATTGGGGTTTTTCACCTTTATGGTTTTCCCCAAGTAAATCTTTGTGTCTCTTGTGTGCTTGCATTATTGTCTCCATGATTGATATGCTGTAGATATGTTGTACATGTTGTTCTCTCAGTTAAGATCCTAGATCAGATTGAAGTAAATTCTGAAAATTTAACATGGTATCAGAGCTAGCCTGAAAGAAGGCATGATATGGCATGTATGACACTTGTTGTACTTACGATGCTAGGGCTTGATATAGCAAAAACCAGTCATCGTAGCACTTTTGCTATAAATCCGTTTTGGAGAAGTTTTCGGATATGAAATTGTTACAGGACGGAGATTAAATCTCCAGGTACCTTGTGTCCAAAGGACAAACTCTAATTCGTTGTACTTTGTGATTTATGATCGGTGCAATATAGGGTTTCTGCCTCTTCCAGATCTGAGTCAAAATAAGGTGACCTTGGGAAAAAGGTCATAACTTGGGCTAGGAAGCTCCAAATGAAATTTCGTAAAAAGTGACAGGTATTACACAGACTGTACTATCTTAGACAACGTTTTCAGAGGCCGAAGGTGAACCAGTGACACGTGGCACTCCGTACAATTTTTCTCTCCTGTATTATCCCATAAACAGGTCACGTTGCGACACTTGGCATAACTCTCTCTCAGAGAATACAATTGAGTTCAGACCTATCAGGATGGAAAGATAACAGGCCGAGCTATTTCAGGAAATATTTTCAGAGGCCGAAGTTTAAACAGTGACACGTGGCACACCGTACAAGTTAGCTCTCCTGTATTATCCCAAAACAGGTCACGTTGCGACATTTGGCATAACTCTCTCTCAGAAAATCCAATTGAGGTCAGACCTGTCAGGATGGAAAGCTAATAGGTCAGGATATTTTAGGAAACTTTTTCAGACCCTGTGGATCAAAAATTTCGGAGTTACACCAGAAAAAACCAGGTACATATTTCTGTCAAAACAGGATTATTTTTTGGTACCTTCATTCATGGCTTCCGGAATTTAGGGCTTTGGAGAAAGTTGGAATTTTTGTAATCGGAGACCACGGCTGGATGCTACTCATCAAAATAGAAATTTAGAGACCAAGATCAGAATTTTTGGTTGGGAAGAAGGCCGGGCTTGATCATACCCTAGTTTGGGACTTTGATCAGAAAAGTGGAAAATTAGGGCTTCTGTAAAAATGGGAATTTTTGAAATCTGTGACCACGGCTGGAAGCTACTCAGAAAAATAGAACCTTGGAGCTTTGGTTCAAACGTTTTGATTGGGAAGAAGAGTGGGCTTCATCAAACCCCATTTTAGGGTCATGTCCAGTGAATCCAAAAGTTTCAAAGGCAAAATTGAGGAGTGAAACTTTGCAGTTTTCAAATTTTGAATATACCAGTTTGATCAGCTCATCAAGGCGCATATTTCTATCCTTTCGGAAGTTTGAAATTCAAAGTTTGAATTTTTGGGGTTTCTCTGACAAACCCATATCCAGCTCCAGTTCCAGTTCTTGTAAATCAAGTGGATTGGGTTAATCCTAGAAGAAGATGGATTGGTCACTTGCATAAGTGAAGAAGTTCCTGTTTCAGAGGGAGATGAGGCTAAGGCCTTACATAAGAAGATTACAAGCGATCTCGACAGGTATGACTCATCGAGGTATGTTTTGAGATTTGTTCATGATTAATTTTATGGTATGTTTGTCTTCATGTTATTATGGTTAGTACAATCTTGATTTTAGACTTGTCATATCACCTTAATAAAACTATGAATGCACAATAGAAAATATTCATTGATTAGGGTGTTGACACTTATGATTGTACTAATGCATTATGGTGTTGTATGAGGTTTATGTTGTCTACTAACATGAAAGGTACACCAAGAAAGACAAATCATGTTCTGGTCCAAGAACATGTTGTCATGATAACATGAGGACAAAGATTCATCCATTGTCATGGATCTCATAGAAGATCCATTTACGAGGTATGTATAACTTGGTTTTGTAATGGTTAACATATGAGACATGCAGGTTACTAGCACAAGTGACTAAAGAGAACCAAAAGACATTATGCGGGTCTGTTAGACATAAACTAGCTAGCATGCTAATCTAGGTATGTTTTTCCTATATCAAGCTAGAATCCTACCTTGGTTTAGGATCTTATACTGTTGTGTTGTTGATAATGATTATTCATGAAGTCATAAGTTTGAATAGTCATGAGTATATGCATATTATGTGTCTTACCTTAATTAATGATATGACTAACCCGAAGAGTCATAGGTTTGAGTAATTATAGGTTTAGACATGTTATGTTTCTTATGATTTGACTAACCATAAGAATCCTACATAAACCTTGATTGCTAATGCTTATTATTTCTGTTTGAATTGATCCTGACTATACATGCTTGAAATTATTGTGTTTTAATAGTATACTAATGAATGTATGCTTTTATATGAGATCACAAGGATAACACATTCATGATACTAATAAGCATGCATAGGGACCAAGGATGAATATGAGTTCAAGAACAGGTAATTCAGGAAGCAAAGATCAAGAGGGAGCACACTCCAGTTGCTGCTGCAAGAAAGCAAAGGAGCACACTCCAGTTGCTCCTGCAAGAAAGAAAAGATCAAGAGGGAGCACACTCCAGTTGCTGCTGCAAGAAAGCAAAGGATCACACTCCAGTTGCTCCTGCAAGAAAGCAAAGGAGCGCACTCCAGTTGCTGCTGCAAGAAAGCAAAGGAGCACACTCCGGTTGCTCCTGCAAGAAAGCAAAGGAGCACACTCTAGTTGTTCCTACAAGAAAGCAAAGGAGCACACTTCAGTAGTTTTTGCAAGGATGCAGATATTCAGAGGGAATTGACCATCTTTCTACATTCCTCAACAAAAAGGTGTAGAAGAAGCTACTTCATATTAGGACTCCAACAGCTCCTGCAAGGAAGCAAAGACTCAGAGGGAGTCCACCCAACGAACAAAGAAAGATAAGTATTTTAATCATCATTTCTTGCATATTTGTTTGTTTAAATAATACTGTTCAATAATGTATATACTGATGTTCCTAGAATTAGGTTGTGTATTATGCATATTAGAATAGGTGCATTGATGAATAGTATACTACTAATATACATGGGTAAGTGGCCTATGGCACTGTACAACATTCCATTGCTACTTATCTAGAATGAAACCTCTTTGCTGACATGTTGGGAGTTGTGCACACTCTTAACAATGTTCTGGTAGAGATTGGAAGGCATCTAGAAAGTTACGGGATGTGGATAAATGTTGTATTGAAGCATTGGCTAAGATAATTGCATGACTGTATGACATATTTCTTTATGTGTAAGAATTTGTTCTGAAAACTATGAGATGTTTCTAATCATGCAATTTAACCTGTTTTGTAGGAAAGACCACATATCTTCACCTACAAAAGGACTACAACATTTGTTCCAGCAACAAAGATATTTATTGAAGATATTGAAGTTCCCAGGATCTGGGATGAAGAAATAGAATGCCATGATCTGTCGATCATGAAGAATGATGTTTGGGATGTAGTCCCAAGACGTGAAGGGAAGTTTGTTATGACTTCCAAATGGAACTATCAGATCAAGCACATTGCAGATGGCAGCATTAAGAAATATAAAAGTGATGAAATAGAAGATGCACCAGATGGATTTCAAGACAGCATGGTGTAGTCATATATGTGTGCAGAACTTGGTATGGTAGGATAGACAACTTTCTATCCAGTTTGGGCTTTACCAAGAGTAAAGCGGATTCCAACCTTTACTACAAGGTTGAGGAAGGCAATCCAGTGATACTACTTTTGTATGCAGATAACCTTTTTGTTACAGATGAAGATAGATTGATTGCCGGCATGCAGCGGAAGCTTACTGCCAAGTTCGAGATGAAGAACTTGGGGATGATGCACTATTTATTTTTTGGCATGGAGGTGTGGCAGAGTGATGGAATCTTCCTTGGTCAAGGGAAGTACACAGTAGATATCTTGAAGAGATTTGGGATGATGGATTGCAAGGCCATGGCCACACCTATGGCATCGAATCTGAAGCTTCTATGTGATGCTTCATCTGATCTGGTTGATGTCACGATGTATCGTCAGATGATTGGGTCCTCTATGTACCTGACGAACACGAGACCAGATATTTTCTTTGCGATGAACACATTGAGCTAGTTCCTGACGGATCCAAGGAGTGTTCACCTGGTTGCTGTAAAGCATGTTCTGAGGTACCTGAAGGGTACAGTGGATTATGGGCTCAAGTATGAAGCAAATCAAAAGTTTAACCTGCAGGGTTATGTTGATTCAGATTGGGCTGGCAGTGCTGCAGATAGGAAGAGCACATCTAGGTGTTGCTTCAGTATGGGATCAGGTGTGATCTCATGGTTTAGCAGGAAGCAGTCCTGCGTGGCACTGAGTATAGCTGAGGCAGAGTATGTTGCATCCTGTTCAGCTATTTGTGAGGCAGTATGGCTATGGAAGCTACTGTCTGAGTTATTTGATCTCCCGTTGGAAGCTACTGGTATCTTCTGTGATAACCAGAGCTGTGTGAAGCTATTCAAGAACCCAGTGTTTCATGACAGGTCGAAACACATAGAGATCAAATATCACTATATCAGGGATATGGTGCAGAGAGGAGCTGTGAAGCTCCTGTATGTTGCAGTGATGATCAGGATGATCATAGATGACGAGCTTCAGGATGTTGCTCCAGATGACATGCAGCAGGATGTTGCAGTGATGATCAAGATGATCATAGATGACGAGCTTCAGGATGTTGCTCCAGATGACATGCAGCAGGATGTTGCAGTGATGATCAGGATGATCATAGATGACGAGCTTCAGGATGTTGCTCCAGATGACATGCAGCAGGATGTTGCAGTGATGATCAGGATGATCATAGATGACGAGCTTCAGGATGTTGCTCCAGATGACATGCAGCAGGATGTTGCAGTGATGATCAGGATGATCATAGATGATGAGCTTCAGGATGTTGCTTCAGATGACATGCAGCGGGATGTTGCAGTGATGATCAGGATGATCATAGATGACGAGCTTCAGGATGTTGCTCCAGTTGACATGCAATAGGACGTTGCAGTGATGATGATCAGGATGATCATGGATACATCAGGATGATGTATGGTGAGTATCAGGTTGATACTCTGTGGCTGTGGATCAGGTTGTGCAGATGAGCATGTAATCTGGTGCCCTGGGAGATTTGCAGATGGTCTTTCGAGATTTTGCCTATGGAATGTAATTCGGTGCCCTGGGACATCTGGAAAATGCTCTTTCAAGGTTTTTCTCTGGGAGGACATGCAATTCGGTGCCCTGGGAGATCTGCAGATAGTCTTTCGAGGTTTTGCCTATGGCATGTAATTCGGTTCCTTGGGATATCTGGCAGATGCTCTTCGAGGTTTTGTCCTATGGCATGTAATTCGTTTCCCTGGGAGATCCGATAGGTTGGGCTGTGTGCCCGTAATCAGTCCTGGGATGCTCTTGCGAGGTTTTGCCATGACCACATGTAATTCGTTGCCCTGGGAGATCCTATAGGTAGAGCTGTGTGCTCGTAACAGCCTGGGATGCTCTTGCGAGGTTTTGTGGTGAGGTCACATGTAATTCGGTGCCCTGGGAGATCCTATAGGTAGAGCTGTGTGCTAGTAACAGCCTGGGATGCTCTTTCGAGGTTTTGTGACGCACGTAATAAGTCCTGAGAATTCCACAATATGGCCAGTGATGATGAAGACCTGCAGGTGGTGGGCCTACATCCAGTATGAAAAAGGACTGGCTCTGTAGAACTTCCTATGACGAGTAGATTCAGAGATTGATTGAGATAGCAGCAGCAGTGACGATGATGATGACTCGATGACAATTATCCAGTGACGATGATCCAGAGAAGATGACTTGTGCTAGAAGAACTGTGCTGAGAAATACCTTCCTAGGTAAGAGGGAGTGTTGATGTATATGTAACTTCGGAATGTATTTCACATATATGTATATTGTATTCCTATAGAGATGGTATTATTCCTCTATAAGGAAGTGTCGTCATTTATATTGTAAGTGTCGTAACTTATACTTGATGGGTTATTAGACCACCTTGTTGGGGTCGGCCCTGTATAAGTCATGTGGGTCGAAGGGTTATTAGACCACCCTATTGGGGGTCGGCCATGTGGGTCTAAGTGTTATTAGACCACCCTATTGGGGGTCGGCCTATTCAGCATTATGTTATGTGGTTAAGTTCGAGCCTACATGAGTTAGGTAAAAAGGCAAGTCAAGTCAAGTATAAATAGAGTGCAGGAGGCACTCTATTTACTCACTCACTTCTCACACATGCACTCAAGGAGGAGTGGCGCACTTATGGAGGAGGAGGATCTGCTGCTAGGTTGTGTCTATCTCTTATGGTTGGTTGTATCATTGCTCTATCTATCTCTGAGGAAGTTATTGGGGTTTTTCACCTTTATGGTTTTCCCCAAGTAAATCTTTGTGTCTCTTGTGTGCTTGCATTATTGTCTCCATGATTGATATGTTGTAGATATGCTGTACATGTTGTTCTCTCAGTTAAGATCCTAGATCAGATTGAAGTAAATTCTGAAAATTTAACACACATCAAGGTAATGATTTTATTTTTGTAGTTGTTGATAGGTTCTCTAAAATGGATCATCTCATTGCTTGCAAGAAAACGAGTGATGCATCAAGGGTGGCATGATTGTTTTTTTTCCAGAAATTGTTAGATTACATAGTGTTCCAAAAACTATTACCTCTGATAGAGATACTCGGCTCTTGGGTCATGTTTGGAGGACTTTATGGAATAAAATGGAACTAAATTGCAATTGATTAGTGCCTATCACCCCCAAACAAATGGGAAAACTGAGGTAGTAAATCAGAGTTTAGGAAACCTGTTATGGAGCATTGCTGGAGAGAAGCCCAAGTAGTGGGACTTGGCTTTACCTCAAGCATAATTTTCCTACAATAGTTCAGTGCATATATCTACAAGTAAATCTCCATTTCAGGATGTTCATAGTATAAATCCTATGGGTGTCCCAACATAATTTCCCTACAATAGTTCAGTGAATATATCTCAAGTAAATCTCCATTTCAGGATGTTTACAGTAGAAATACTATGCATGTCCTAGATTTGATGTAGCTACAGCTTGGGTATAGAATCAATGATGACGGGGAAGCATTTACAAAACACATTCAGCACTTGCAGCATTAACTGAGACAAAAGCTACAAGCTAGTAATGAGCAGATTTTTTATTATAAAAGATGCTCACTGACTAAATCAAGTATTCAATGAGGTGATTTGGTGATGGTTTATTTATGAAAAGAGCGTTTTCCTAGAATAACCTACCACAAATTGAAGTATAAGAAAATTGGTCCTTATAAGATTCTTAAGAAAATTAACGACAATGCTTATAAGGTTTATTTACCAGCTAATATTGATATTTCCCCTATGTTTAACATTTTTTATTTATATATATTCCATGGGGACGATCTAGGTGATGACAGTGAGGAACAAATGGATTGGAAATAGGCCATTCTGAGCAAGAAAAGTGAAAAGATTGTGCATATTTTATATAAGAAGAACCTTTGAGATATAAATTAATATATCCATACCATGGGTCAAATGTGCTAATCAGGAACAACAACTCATCAGGAAGAGAGTCGATGGGCTCAGTTTCTTGAGCAGCATAGGGAAGTTCGCATATAAGTTCGACAAATACTAATGATTTTTTTGCTTTTGACTTCTCGAACTGTAGGTTGAATTCTTTAATAATTACGATCCAACGCGAGTATTTACCCCCATTACTTGATGAGTTAGGACATGGTACATGGGGTTTGAATTAGCAATGATAGTAGCTGTGTAGAGAAAAATGTAATGACACAATCTCTAGACGGCTATCACAGCTACCATAGCCAACTTATCAACATGTGAATAATGTTGTTCAGAGTTAGTGAGACTCTTACTGAGGTAATAGATCACATGTTCTTTCATGTTATTACCTTCCTACACTAGCACCATACCAATCATGGACGAGGAGGAAGCAAGATAAAGGAGATAATCCTTGGTATAATCGAGCAACTGCAACACAGGTGCATGGATAATGGCATGTTTGAGATTTTCAAATGCGCTTTGCGCATAGTCATCCCAAAAAAAAGGAAATCCCTTTTTTAACAGCCACATATAACCCTTTGTCTTCTCCGCATAATTACACACAAAACAACGCAAGTAGTTTGCCTTCCCTGCAAACATTGCAGTTCAATCATATTGGTTGGTGGGGGTAGCCATACAATAGCCTCCACCTTCAGTGGATCAATATGAATCCCATTTTTGGAAACAATGAATCCAAGAAGGTGTCCGGACTCAATGCATAATATGCACTTGTGAGGATTTGGGCGGATATTATAGCATCGACATTTAAGGAAAACCGTCCTCAGATGGTCGATGTGAAACTCATGATGATTTGAATGTGATGGAAAATCCACGGGGGATTCACTCAATAAACCACTATCATATCACGTTCGTTCATGGCATATGAAACAATACCCCTAATTTCACTAAATATTGGAAAATACCTTCCAAAATCGTTTTTTTTAACCCCCTCCCAATATGCCTTCCCAATTTAAAAGAACCCCTATTTTCACTAGATATTGTATGTATCAATTTTTTCATTAACATTTTTTATACCCCTTTACATTTCTACCTAGTATATTGATATGATACCCCTCTTATGACCCCACATGCATTCTACAATGCACCTTGCTTCTTTCGATGTATATTGTGGATGCACATTACTTCACCCACAATGCAATTACTCAACCACATATCATTATGATTTGCAACATCTAATGGTCTAATGAAGAGATAGGAGATCACTTCATGTATGTCACTAGAGCCAATGCACATAGTACAACATTTAGATTGCATGTTGCAGTTCCCCAATCGCTAACTAAGCCTGTTGTGGGCTAGGTATCCAAGCCCCTAGGGCCTGTAACAAGCACTAGGAGGCTGACTAAACCTCCCAAGGCATGTAATAGGCATGAGTAGTTGGGTATTCAATCCCCTAAGGTCCATCGAGGGCCTAGAACAGGCCCTAGAGACTTAGACCCTCCCAGGGCTATTGGTAACAAGTGGTTGTCAATGACCACTATCTCTCGACTATGATTGACTGGAAACCCACTTCACCATGAAACCCCTAGCCTCAAGCATGCCTCAAGATGTCATTACCCTGTGTACTGGTAAGCCCGAGCCTTTCCTCAAACCGATTTCTCATACGGTCATGATCCTGCCATCTTCATTTGGCGGATATTTGTCAGCCCTCCCATATAAAAAAGACCCCAAAGTATTTTCGTATTGTTACATTAAATAAAAAACCCTTTTCCCCTTAATATATAAGCAATATAATTTTTAGGTTTTCATTAATATTTAACACCGCAATATGAATGAACGTGGTATTATATTTCCTTCTAGTGAAGCCCCCGTGGGAAAATCATCGAGGTAAGGATCCACAAAATACTTAATGTCATGAAAGGTGTACGACATAGCCCGTTGGAATCTGGCACCAGCATTTTTGAGGCCAAAAGGTAATTTGCGATAGGAAAATATGCCCCATGGACAGATAAAAGAAGTCTTGTGTTGGTAAGCTAGGTGGATTCCGATCCGATTCTAGACGGAGAAGCCATCCAAGAATGAAAATATGACACTACCAGCATAGTTTTTGATAATATAGTCGATGAACGAGGTAGGGTAATTTTCCTTGGGACAATCCTTGTTTAAATCCCTGTAATCGACACATACTCTTATAGTTCCTTACTTTTTCTTAATAGGAACAATGTTAGAGACCCAGTCTATCAAGGGGTCAGGATAAATGAAGTCAGATTTCAAAAGATTTTCGATTTCTGCTTTGATAGCCGCAGTCTTCCGAGGGTGTACTGGACGGAGTTTTTGCCAGATAGGATTTTTCTTGGGATAAGTTTTGATGTCATGGACAACAATAGCAGGATCAATCCTAGGCATTTCTTCATAGCTCCGAGCGAATACATCGCGTAATTGTTTAAATAAGGCCGTATAAGTTTTGATTTCTTCAAAAGAGCAATTTTGGCCAATATGAATATGCTCCACGACACCAAGTTTCAACGAGATGTCAATAGAAATGGTATGGGTAATATTTTCCAAATTCCCTCCAGTTACCATATCCCTTGTGAGAATAGGAGGTTGAGGGTTTTTAACAATATATGGTGAAACAATAGAGTGAATATCATTCTCTACCATATCTAAAGGTGGGAGGAAGGACGATCAATGGTGATGGTCCTCCTAGGGAAGCTCATCCAAGCTCATAATATCCATAATGGATTCATCGAAGGGAAATGTCTATAGGAGATAATCCAGCAATGGAAAAGACGAGTTTAACCAAGACGATAGAGAACATGGATCTGATTCCACTAGGTAATGGTCATCAAGTGGGTCTGACACTGATTGGATGGCATTATATGTAGCCTCAACTAGGCTAAGAGGCATATGAGCTCCAATTGAATCAATTTTTGTAGAATCGAGAGCAATCCAAGGATCAGTTGTGTTGGAGGAATGTGGGGCCATGGACGATATCATGTTCACCATGGAAATTTGTGATGGGGGATCAAGCAATGGAAAGAATCCCATGAGGGATGAGTCTTTAAGGATTCCTACCCCCACACTCTTCAACATGTGAAAATAATTCCTTAGAAGAGGGACATTATCCACGAGATGAGCGGTGGTGTCAGGTGTACATAAATCTAGTTGGTAAATGGTGACGATTTTCCCTTGATGGGGAAACTGCACAATGCAGAAGACTGAGGATGCAACCACAGTCATGGCATAACACCAGTTTCGATGAAGTAGTAAATTGTAATCCAAGGGTGCAATGAATACTTCCATGTTAATGGAAATAGTCTTACCTTCCAATTCAATGGCTAAGGATTGTAAAAGTACATGTGGTTGGAATCCATGTCCGTCAAACACTTTCAAAGTGGTAGGAGAACGGTTCAGTTCAGGAGAGCCAATCGCTCTCTAGAAGGACAAAGACATAATGGAAGTGGAGGATCCTTCGTCTAGAACAGTATGATGGATAGTTTTCCCAGCAATGTTGGTCATGATTTGAAATGCCGGTTGATGGGAAAGACTCGGCTTAAAGTCTTTCAGTTTAAACATAATGATATTAGATGTTTCCGAATCTACTGCTCCAATGGAAGATAACAGAGTCTTACACTAATTAGGATAGTTTTTTAAGACTTTGAGGGTCGATATAACACGTGTTTCTTGGGCCAAATCTTCAACTATGTTGTATTTCTGAGCAGGCCAGGAATTGGAATTGAAAATCACCTTTCGAATTGTGCTTTTGGGTGGACGCAACGATGCATTTGATATGGGTTTCTCTATTGTCAGAGGACCTTGTATAGGAGAGGTGGTGGACGTGGACGTGGATGATTTTTCATCATTACCTCCATTAGATTCTTTTTTTAGAACAGGATCGTACATATGTTCCCTAGTAGATAAATTAAATGTCTCATTATGCATCATGAGAACATGAGCGATCATGGATGTTTCTCCTTGTGAGTGAGTTTGATTTTGTGTAACCATCTACTGTTGATGTGGTGGGAAGGGGTTAGTTAAAAATGTGGGTTGAGGATTTCATTTTAGGATTTTTTAGACTTCTTCACGACGAGGACATTCTTTCCTGAAGTGGTCATCACTGCATAGTAAACACAAATACTTAACCTTCCATTTTGGTTTAGCATCAATCATGTCTTGATTGGTTTTTTCTCCTGTTGTTTGGAATATTTTTTGGATTTACCTTTATTTTTCTTCTTACCACCTGAATTCTGAGATGAATCAGATTGAATTGAAATCACCTACATTGTGGGAGCAGGATTGGGTGAATTGATGGTGTAATTACCATCCTTTGTCGGAGATGGATTTGGAGCTGTGTAGCTTTGTGATCGATTCAGTTGGGTGGAAGACTAGGTTTTGATGGAACCAACTATGCCATCGGCATGAGATCCTGCAATTGGTTTAGCTGGGTCATTGGTGGGACGAGGGGAGTTGGTAATTATGTTATATAGAGTGCCAGATTGAGCATAGACTAGGTCTAAATACTAGGCACGTGCAATGGCTTGTTCCTATTTAAGGGATCCACCTACAGCTACTTTTTTTCTATGACAGACAATAATGTTTTGGTGAACCAATCGGCTAGTAATTGATCCGGAATAGGAGCCTTAATTAGTCGATGTCTTCTCCTCTATTCATGAATATGATCGGATATATGGGTGGAGGTAGATTTCCAAAGCGAGGTTAAAACGTATGTACCGATTTCGTAGTGGATTGGTAATTGAAAATGTGTGAGAAAGGCCATAGAGAAGGATCGAAAGTCTGCAAAAGAATGTGGTAACAAGTCAATATACCATTTGGCGGCAGTGTTGGTGAGATTTCTCTAATAGAGCCTCAAACGAACAGAATCATCCATTAAAGAGTTCAAGGATCACCACAAATGATATGTCATCACATGGTTTTGGGGGTCTTCACTAGTTTTTCCATCAAACTTGGTTATGTATGATGGAAACTTAACAAGAATGGGTGGTCAATTGATGCAATGTTGAATGGGATCATTCATCAAAAGTGACATGTTTTGCAGATCTAATGTAGCCATAAATGGTAACTGTCAGTTTGGATGCGGATACTGGTAATATTGATATGAAATTTGGTTGCTAGTAGGACCATAAATTGATTAATCATAAGGTGTAGCCATATATGGTGGTGGTCCTCCCATAGTGGTTTGGAAATGTGGTGGGTTTCCCCTCGAATGAGGGGGTCTTCCGGATGGGGGGGTTTTCTGGATGGTGCGAATGGAGGTGGGATAGGTGGTGTAGGCGGAGGTGGGATAGGTAGTGGGGATGGGGGTGTTGGGGGTGGGGGTGGTCCGCCACCTGCAGGTCCAGCAGGAGGAAAGTTTTATTAGCCTCATGGGGTACTCATGTTTCCAGGTTAAGGTACTTTGGGATGAATTTTTCCTAGAGCAATTTGATATATTTGAATCAAATCCATATTTTGATTGCCTAGATATGTGTAAACCCATGTAGATGACCCGCATGTGTGATTCCCCCACGAAAGTTGTCCCATGGCTAGAGGCAGACCTCCAGTCATATTGTAAGCAATAAATGAAGGTTTCCATCCAGTTACATTATGTCCACTAACCAGAGGTTTCCCCCCAGTTAAAATTTGACTGACAAGCAAGGGTTCTCCCCTAGTCATATGATGACCGCTAACCATAGGTTTCCCCATAGTCACATTTTGAACATTGATCAACGGTTTCCCCCCAATTATATTTTGACCACTGATCACAGGTTTCCCTGTAATCACATTTTGACCACTAACTAAGGGTTGCCCCTCAGTCATATTTTGGCCACTAACTAGAGGTTTCCCTCTAGTTTCACTTGGCCTCGTAATTGAAGATTGTGCTCCAGTTACGAAGTTAAAATTGCATGAAGGTTTCTCCCCAGTCATTGAGGTAAAAGGAGGTATAGAACTGACCACTTGATTTTGAGGTTGTACAACTGGAAAATATGGTTGGACTGGTTCATAGCCTGGCCATGTTGGGCATGGGTATTCATGGCGAAGAAAGAGTAAAATATTGAATGGGAGAATGGTATTTAGGATTTAATGCTTCCAAAATGTATGGTAAAGTAAAAATACGACATCTTAAATTTTCTCCAAGTATCCGTAAGCGGGACACAATATCTTGAAGCGGTCCAAAAAATTCCTCATTTGAGATGAATCTAGTAGGACATGGAGGTGGAGTTCCCTCCACGTTTGACGATGTACCAAACTCGAAAATAGCTTGTCCTAAGGAGGTTCCCCAAAATGAAGCAGTTGGACCAAAATTAGTTTTTATTGGGTCATATAGAGTTCGAGTAAATATCTAATCCACGTCTCCAAAATATCCTTCAAGTGAATGATGAAAATATGTGTCACGTGAAGAAGGTTGTTCTAGCACCAATTGTGCCATGGGATTGGTGATAGGTGGATTTACAGGAGGGGAATAATTTCCTCCTGCTTCAGTAACTGGGATCCCTTCTTCATGTGGACCAGCTGTAGTAGGCTGGTCCATATTTTCCCCTGTGTTTCCCTCCCTGAAGGGGGAATATTCGGGTGGAAAATTTTGCATTCTGCAAGATCTCGTTAAAGGTTGCTCAGTTGGAATGTTTAATGAAAATATCTCCCTAAAATTATTCCAAGAAAAATACACACTTCAAGTCCTACTCAAGCTAAATTCCACAAGCAAACTTGTGTAACATTTGGGATAAAAATATGGATCCTCACAGGAGTGTCAAGTCGTCGTAACTCAATACCGCAGGGTCCAACAATAATACTTGCTACAATATTTCAAAGCACTAACCAAGGAAGATTAGGACCGTATCCCTAACTGTATTACCCAACTACCTAACAATACATGTGTAGTACTATCTCCCCAAGTGTTGTTCTCGGTGTATTGCAACAACAGGACAACCGATAGTTTACTCGGTTGGTTTTAGGATCCTAAAGGGGTCTTATGATATACACAAGGTAAATGGGAGATCCAATTCATAGTAGTGTTGTCTAATACACAAATGTTTGACAAGAGCCTTCCTATATACCGTCGAGTACGTGAAGAACCTTTCTATATAACATTAAGTACGTGAAAATCCATTCTATATATTGACTAGTACGTGGAATAACTACAAGCCCTTGGAATGCAGTGCAGGAAAATAACGACAACTCCTACTCTTTACGACGCTGGAACACATATCTAACCTATCACTCAAATGTCCAAAGATTTTAAATTAAAATAGAGCTTTATTTTATCTTATATGGTTAAGTGGACTCATGAAGTGTGGACTCATCCCAATATCATGCACATAAAACTAAATGAGATGCAAACTTTTCTTTTCGATGATTTCTATTTTTGGGAAGGAGAGAGGTCTTTCTTCTTTTGCTGAGACAAATGAAATATTTCCACAAATACAACACTTTTCTTTTCATTTTTATTCTCAAGTAGAAACCAAAAGACACACAACTATCTTTCGATTCACCCAAAACCAAAAAATAACACCAAAGCAAAAAAAAAAAATTTCTTTTTTTTCAAAAGCGATTTGAAACTATAAGCTAAAATGAAAAAAAATGAACTTCTTTTAATTGCAAAATGTCTTACTTTTTGAATAAAGAAACAAAGGAGTTAAAAAACAATTGAAAAGATTCTTTAACAAAAATTTGATGTCGATCAACAATACATTAAAAAAATCTTAAGAATGATTTCGTTCACTTTGCCCTAATTCAAAATGCAAGAGATCCAACAATTCTATAATTTTAATTAACAATAGAAGTTCATAAGAAAGGAAATCACCCAAAGAATCCAATCTCAAGATTCGAAATGACTCAAACCAAACACACAACAACAAGAGTTTTCACAACATCACACCTTAAGAGGACTTAAAACCCGAAACAAAGTAGAACGGTGGCCTCTAAAGAGCCACAATACAAGCTTCCCCAATGTCTTGGAATATCAAGCAATACTAAGAGCAGGGGGTGAATCAATATTACACTATTTTCTAATTTTATCACAATTAAAAAACTGAATCAACAGGAAAGATAGAAGACACAATTTATCGTGGAATCCCAACTGGGAAAACCACCAATTCTTTCTATTGCTGCAAAATTATGTTTACAATTAATTTGCAAGCACCAACACCCAAATTCTCAGCTACAACTGAATGTTGATGTATATGTAACTTCGGAATGTATTTCATCTATGTATTTCATATATATTTATTGTACCCTTATAAGAGATGTGTTATTCCTCTATAAGGAAGTGTCGCCATGTGTATTGACAAGTGTCGCAAGTGTGTGTACTTGGCGACGGGTTATTAGACCACCATGTGTGGGGTCAGCCCTGAAATTTATATTATATTGTGGATGTATCTAGATAGACAAGTCGGCCCCATAAGGTCACTGGGAAAACAATTAGTATAAATAGAGATCGGGAGATCTCTATTTTCATCATTCGGAAAGTCATACTTCTCTCACTCAGAAAGTGGCGCACTAGTGAGGAGGAGGATCATCTGCTACTAGGAGACTATCTCAGTGTTTTTTGGTTGTACTTTGGTTGAGCCATTGCTCTCTTTATCTCTGAGGAAGTTGTGGGGTTTTTCACCTTAGGGTTTTCCCCATGAAAACTCTGTGTCTCTTGTCTCTCATGCTTTTGATTCTTATGATGCTTGTCATGCTTCTTGTGATTGTTATGCATTGATATACTGTATATGTTATTCTCTCAGTGAAGATCCTAGAGTATTGTGAATTAATTTTCAAATTTTAACATGGTATCATAGCAAACCTGAGAAGAAGACATTTTGCAGTGACGAAAACTTGAGTTTCTTGTTTATTGGGTTTCTCTCCACAGATTTTGGAAAAGCAGTATAGTAGATTGACTCTACTCATCAAGGAGAATCTATCTGTCCAATCATAATTCAATTCTGAGCATTTTCAGATTTGACCCTAAACATTAGGGTTTCCACAAAAATAGGAATTTTTGGAATCTGAATACATAGCTGGAAGCTCCTTGCAAAAATCGAAGTTTAGAGCTTTGGATCGAGATTTTTGGCTAGGTAGATCTCTGGGAATCTCAAACCTTAATTCAGGGCTCTCCCAAGTGAATCCGAGAGGACAAAAAGACAAATCTGAAGGGTAAAGCTTTGCTGATCTCAATTTCTGATTACACCGGGCTGATCAGCTCATCAAGGTGCATTTTTCTATCCTTTCAGAAAGTTGAAATTCACATTTTGAATTTTTAGGGTTTTTTCGACAAACCCTAATCCGAGACTAGATCCAGTTTTCAGCATTTCAAGTGGTAAGACCTAAATCTTTTCTATTTCCCTTTGAAGTACTCTTTAAGATGTCTCACCACACCAAGCTTGAGGATAAGCTTGAAGGGGCTGATAAATTCCGAGCTTGGAAGTATAGGATTGGGTTAATCCTTGAAGAGAATGAGTTGGACTCATATATAAAAGAAGACATCCCTATCCCAGAGAATGAAGAGGCTAAAGTATTGCATAAGAAGAACTTGGTCAAGGCAAAGAGAATCATTGTTGATTCTATCAAAGACCATCTCATACCCCATGTGTCTTCTCTAAAGACAACCAAGGAGATGTTTGACTCTTTGACGAAGCTATTTGAAGGGAAGAACATAAATCAGAAGATGATCCTGTGGAACCAATTGAAAGGAGTAAAGTTTCAGAATGGAGAAACCATTCAATCTTATTTTTTTAGGGTCTCCTAGATTAAGGAACAACTGGAAGTAGTAGATGAAATGGCGGATAATGGTGAAGTTGTCATGACCACTCTAAATGGCCTACCCAGGTCATGGGATTCCTTTATTCAAGGAATTTGTGCAAGGAAGAAGTTGATCTCCTTCAATAGATTGCGGGAAGAATGCTCTCAAGAAGAAGCTAGACTTGTAGCTTGTGAGTAAAAGTTGGGAGGTGAAGATCAAGCTCTTGTAGCTCACACCAAAAGAAGCAAGACCAAGAAGGAGCACTCTCGCTACAAGAGATCCTATCAAAAGAATAAGAAGGATCTAAGATGCTTCACATGCAATGAGAAGGGTCACTTTGCTTTAGATTGTCCCAAGAACAAAAGGGATAATAACAACAACTATAGCAAGAAGAAGAAGGGCAGCAAAAGAAAGTTCCATGCTCATGCTGCCGAGGATGATGAACCTCCAAAGAAGAAGGCTAGGGAAGAAAGTGATGATAGCGATGATGACTCATTAAGTGAAGAAGAGTATGTTCTATTCTATGCTCTCACAGGTACTATCTCCCATGGTTGTAATGATTGGTTGATTGACAGTGGGGCTTTCAAACACATGACTGGGTTTAAGGAATCTTTTGTAAACCTATCTGAACATGAATCACCTCATAAGGTGAAACATGGGGATGATTTTCAATACCCAATCAAAGGAAGTGGTGAAGCCTCCTATAACCTAGATTCTGGAAAATCTTTGAAGATGAAAGAAGTCCTTTATGTACCCGGGCTCAAGAAGAACTTACTCTCCATCTCTGCATTGGATGCAAAAGGTATGAGGGTTGCATTTGTGGATGGCCAAGTCCTAATGTGGCCAAAGGGAAAGACCATAGATGATGCAGTAGTGATTGGAGAGCAAGAGGGAGGTTTGTATAAATTGAAGGGTCAACCTGAACATGCCATGGTACATGAATCCATAGAGCCAAGTGAAATTTGGCATAGAAGACTTGCTCATGTGCATTATAGGGCACTTCCAATTGCAAGCAAGGCTATAGAGGGTCTTCCTAAAATCAAGACCAAGCATGAAGGTGTTTGCAAAGGATGTGCAAAAGGTATGAACATTAAGAAGGATTTCCCAAGCAATGAAAGCAAGGCAAAAGATATCCTGGAAATCATCCACTCAGATGTATGTGGTCCTATGTCATCCAGTTCTCTAAGTGGGTATGTTTACTATGTTTCATTTATTGATGACTTCTCCAGGAAGACTTCGGTATACTTCTTGACAAACAAAGATGAGGTGTTTGATAAGTTCAAGGAATTCAAAACCTTGATGGAGAATCAAACTGACAAGAAGATCAAAACATTCAGATCCGACAATGGTGGAGAATTCACCTCAGGTAACTTCAAGAAGCTTTGCAGTGATTCAGGGATTAAGAGGGAGTTGACTGCTCCTTATAATCCACAACAGAATGGAGTTGCAGAAAGGAAGAACATAACATCCATGGAAGCAGCAAGGGTAATGTTGCATGACCAGGATCTACCTATGCACCTATTGGCAGAAGCAGCTAGAACAGTTGTGTATGTGCAGAATAGAACACCCCACAAGATATTGGACAACAAGACACCAGAAGAGGTCTTTTCTGGTAAGAAACCTGAATTCATCCATCTCAGAATATTTGGTTGTCCAGTATACACTCATGTCCCAAAGGAAAAGAGGACCAAACTAGATCCTTCATAAAAGAAGGGTATCTTTGTGGGTTACAGTGAAAGCTCAAAGGCTTACAGAATATACTTTCCAAGGTTCAAGAAGATTGATGTCAGTAGGGATGTAACATTTGATGAAAACTCAACATTCATCAAATCAAGGAAGGCACCTATCGAAGTTTATGAAGAACCTAAGGAAACTAGATTCCAAGACACTACCATGACTGAAGCAATTCCAGAAGTTGTTCGTGAGTTTGAAGATCCCCAAGAGCCTGTAGATCCACCCTGTGAGGATAACTCTCACAAGAGAAAACCTGCATAGGCTAGAGAGCTCATTCAAGATGTAGACGGATTTGGCATTCCAGAAGAAGAACACAGAGCAAAGAAGAGAGCTAGATCACATACCAGCTATTTTTCTTTACTCTGTGACATTATGAACAAAGAGTCTTCCAGTTATGAAGAAGTAGCGGAAAAGAAAGAATGGAAGGATGCCATGGTTGAGGCATACCAATCAATAATGAAGAATGATGTTTGGGATGTTGTCCCAAGACCTAAAGAGAAGTCTGTTGTGACTTCCAAATGGATCTACAAAATAAAGCATGCTATAGATGGCAGTGTAGAGAAATACAAGGCAAGATTCGTAGCTCATGGCTTCTTTCAGAAAGAGGGAGTAGATTATGAAGAAACTTTTGCACCTGTATCCAGGTATACTTCGATCAGAACAGTACTTTCCCTGGCTGCAGCAATGAAATGGAAAATACACCAGATGGATGTCAAGACTACTTTCTTGAATGGTGTAGTTGAAGAGGAAATATATGTGGAGCAGCCACTCGGTTTCAAAATACATGACAGGGAGTCATATGTGTGCAGATTGAATAAAGCCTTGTATGGCTTGAAGCAAGCTCCAAGAACTTGGTATGGTAGGATGGACAGTTTCCTATCTAGTTTGGGCTTTACCAAGAGTAAAGCAGATTCCAACCTTTACTACAAGGTTGAGGAAGGGAATACTGTGATTCTACTTCTGTATGTGGATGACTTATTTTTAATAGGAGATGACAGATTGATTGCAGATACTAAGAGGAAGCTTGTTGCCGAGTTTGATATGAAGGATTTGGGAATGATGCATTATTTCCTAGGTATGGAGGTATGGCAGAGTGCAGGTGGGATCTTCCTTGGTCAAGGGAAGTACACAGTAGATATCCTGAAGAGATTCAGGATGATGGATTGCAAGGCCATGGCCACACCTATGGTATCGAACCTTAAGCTTCTATGTGACGATTCATCTGAGCCGGTTGATATCTCTATGTATTGTCAGATGATTGGGTCCTTGATGTACCTGAGGAATACGAGACCAGATATTTGCTTTGCGGTGAACACATTGAGCCAGTTCCTGACGGATCCGAGGAGTGTTCACATGGTTGCTGTAAAGCATGTTCTAAGGTACCTGAAGGGTACAGTGGATTATGGGCTCAAGTATGAAGCAAATCAAAAGTTTAACCTGCAGGGTTATGTTGATTCAGATTGGGCTGGCAGTGCTGCAGATAGGAAGAGCACATCTGGATGTTGCTTCAATATGGGATCAGGTGTGATCTCTTGGTTCAGCAGGAAGAATTCCTACGTAGCACTGAGTACAGTTGAGGCAGAGTATGTTGCAGCCTATTCAGCTAGTTGTGAGGTAGTATGGCTACGGAAGCTACTGTCCGAGTTATTTGATCTCACGTTGGATGCTACTGGTATCTTTTGTGATAACCAGAGTTGTGTGAATCTGTCTGAGAACCCAGTGTTTCATGACAGGTCAAAACACATAGAGATCAAATATCACTATATCAGGGATATGGTGCAAAGAGGAGTTGTGAAGCTCCTGTACGTTGCGATGGACGAGCAGATTGTAGATGTGCTGATGAAGCCACTAGCCAGGGTGAAGTTCGAGTACTTCAGGGAGAGGCTTGGCATTCTTCGGATTGATGACACTTCAAGGAAGAAGTGATGGACACATTTGCAGAAGCCATTCCAAGCATGTTGGAAGGAGGATCCTTCAAATGGTTGTGGATGTAAGCGCAGGATGATGAGCATCAAGACGATGCTCCAGTTCTGCTCTGTATATGCATCATGTTGGATGCTGGATATGATCAGTTGGATCATTTATTTGTATATGTATGTACGCATCATGTTAGATGCTGGATATGATCAGTTGGATCATTTATATGTATATGTATGTACGCATCATGTTGGATGCTGGATATGATCAGTTGGATCATTTATATGTATGTATGCATCATGTTGGATGTTGGATATGATCAGTAGGATCATTTGTATGTATTTTGTATATGCATCATGTTGGATGCCTGGACCATGTATCTGTATATGTATCAGGTGGATACATTGTATGATCAGGTGGATCATGTATGGTGATATGTATCATGTATCTGTGTATGTATCAGGTGGATACATTGTATGATTAGGTGGATCATGTATGGTGATATGTATCATGTATTTGTATTTGTATCAGGTGGATACACTGTATGATTAGGTGGATCATGTATGATGATATGTATTAGGCAGATACTTGGTATGCATCAGGTAGATGCATTGTATGATCAGGATGATCATGGATGACGAGATTCAGGATGTTGCTCTAGATGATATGCAGCAGGATGTTGCAGTGATGATGATCAAGATGATCATGTGTACATCAGGATGATGTATGGTGAGTATCAGGTTGATACTTTATGGCCGTGGATTAGGTTGTGTAGATGAGCATATAATTTGGCCCTGGGAGATTTACAAATAGTCTTTCGAGGTTTTGCCTATGGCATATAATTTGGCCCTAGGATATCTAGCAAATGCTCTTTCGAGGTTTTGCTCTGGGAGGACATATAATTTGGCCCTGGGAGATCTACAGATAGTCTTTCGAGGTTTTTCCTATGGCATATAATCTAGCCCTAGGATATCTGGCAGATGCTCTTTCAAGGTTTTGTCCTATGGAATATAATATGTCCTTGGGAGATCTGATAGGTTGGGCTGTGTGCCCGTAATATGTCCTGGGATGCTATTGCGAGGTTTTTCCATGACCACATATAATCTGTCCCTGGGAGATCCTATAGGTAGAGCTGTGTGCTCGTAACAGCCTGGGATGCTCATGCAAGGTTTTGTGATGACCGCATATAATCTGTCCCTGGGAGATCCTATAGGTAGAGGTGTGTGCTCGTAATAGCCTGGGATTCTCTTGCGAGGTTTTATGGTGAGGTCACATATAATATGGCCCTGGGAGATCCTATAGGTAGAGATGTGTGCTCGTAACAGCCTGGGATGCTCTTTCGAGGTTTTGTGATGCACGTAATAAGTCCTGAAGGATTCCACAGTATGGCCAGTGATGACGAAGATCTAAAGGTGGTGGGCCTACATCCAATATGAAAAAGGACTGGCTCTGTAGAAATTCCTATGACGAGTAGAGTCAGAGATTGGTTGAGATAGCAGCAGCAGTGATGATGATGATGGCGATGCATCAATGACGATGATCCCGAGAAGAAGACTTGTCTAGCAGATCTGTGTCGAGAAATACCTTCCTAGTTAAGAGGGAATGTTGATGTATATGTAACTTCAGAATGTATTTCATCTATGTATTTCATATATATTTATTGTACCCTTATAAGAGATGTGTTATTCCTCTATAAGGAAGTGTCGTCATGTGTATTGACAAGTTTCGCAAGTGTGTGTACTTGGAGATGGGTTATTAGACCACCATGTGTGGGGTCAGCCCTGAAACATATATTATATTGTGGATGTATCTAGATAGACAAGTCAACCCCATAAGGTCACTGGGATAATAGGTTGGTATAAATAGAGATCGGGAGATCTCTATTTTCATCATTCGGAAAGTCATACGTCTCTCACTTAGAAAGTGGCGCACTAGTGAGGAGGAGGATCATCTGCTACTAGGAGATTATCTCAGTGTATTTTGGTTGTACTTTGGTAGAGCCATTGCTCTCTCTATCTCTGAGGAAGTTATGGGGTTCTTCACCTTATGGTTTTCCCCACGGAAACTCTATGTCTCTTGTCTTTCATGCTTTTGATTCTTGTGATGCTTGTCATGCTTCTTGTGATTGTTATGCATTGATATACTGTATATGTTATTCTCTCAGTGAAGATCCTAGAGTATTGTGAATTAATGCTTAAATTTTAACACTGAAGGATGAACCAACACCCTGTTTTGTCAACTACAACTAACATGATGCACCAACACCCGTTAAGCAGGCTACAACCTTCCCTAGATCCACCCTTCCACCCTTGTATGTCTTCTTTATATTTTCCGGAACCTTTTCTTCAATTTTGGATCTTCATTACTCTCTTCCTGTACTTGCTTCTTCTTCAACTTGGACCTGAGATACACCTTTCTTCCACTTCGATCTTTTTCTTTTATATTCTTCATCCTTTAAACCTTGCATATTTTCAGAATGAGTTCATGCCCTTTCATCTTCATGTCTCTTCAAATATCTGATAAATAATCTTTAGTTTGTAATTTTGTTTATTGCATATTTTTAATTAATTAATTAATTAAAACATCTTTGGTCATCTCAGGCCTGCGGGCTTCATCCATCTGCGGGCTTCTTCTCCCATGGTGAACTATCAATCCTACAGGTATCTTCTTCCTCCACCTGCAGGCATAGTCTAGACACTCACGTGTCTTAACCCTTTATCTGTGGCCATATCCTTGCTTCTTTCCAGGCTTATTCCTTAAGCTCCTTTGCGGCCATAACTTATCCCCTTGTGGGAATTTAAACCCCTGGGGGATTTTCACAAGCCCCTATGGGCATTCCTAATCCCTTGTAGGAATTCCTAATACCCTACCAGATTTAACTTTAACCCCTTGCACGCATCCTTAGCCCTTGCGGGCATTCTCCTTAGCCCCTGCAGGCATAATATAGCTCTTGGGAGATTTTATCCCTTAAGACCCTTCTGGGTATTCCATAAGTGCTTGCAGGCTTAACTTAAGCCTCTACGGGCATTTTACAAGCCCTTGCGGGCATTCCTAAGTGGCCTCTTAGCCATGTGAGTTTTGACACTTAGACAAATTTTTGTCTTTAATATGTAAAACACTTTTTCCTTCACTTTGGCAGATTGATTTCTTTCATATATGATCACCATGAGGAAAAATAAAAATATGTATGGATAGCTACTTCAACAATGTACAAGACCATGTCAAAATATGAACTTATTAACACACACCCATCATCTGGAGGGCATTTGAAAGTGGCCTTCCAAACTGTTGATTTGACACTTAGGCAAAATTATCAAAACCCAGGTTAGTATGATGAGATTGTTCTTTTCATCAAATTTGAAGTGTGATACATCCACTGGATAGGGGCCAACTAGGAGATTCTATCCAAACCAATTTAACTCCTCGAAACCTCTTTCTCTCTCTTCGGCGGGCAGTTTAGTGGAGTAGTGTAAATCAAGCTGGGAAGCACTTTTGGAAGATTAATGTCTTCCTCCTCAGAGACTCTTTGGACAACTGATACCATGGCCACATAGACACCTCAACAAGGTACAACCTGACCATACAATGCGGGCATTTAATTTTACCCACAATTTATGGCGGGCATTTTCATGAGGCCACTTAGGAAGTTTTGCTACTTTGGTGTAAAAGCAACCTGAAACTCTATTTTGATAGGTTGTTAACTTTTTCATCAAACACCTTCTGTGAAAACTAAGACCATGGAAAGATAGCCTCTTTGACAAGCTAGAGCATTATAGTTCCAAATAATTTTTATCATTCTCCCATGAGGTACGGTGGGCATTTTCCCAAGGCCACCTGAACCAGTTTTCCAACACTTAGTCATTTTCAAGAATTTCTCAAAAGTTTATCATGAAAGCCTATTTTGGCAGACTTATAACTTTCTCCTCAGAAATTATTAAGGCAAACTGAGACCATGAATAGATAGCCACTTCAACAAGCTATAGCTTGATATGACGGTGTGGGAATTTTATTCAAAACATGAATTATGGTGGGCATTCTCTTGGAGCAGTTTTGACTATTTTTTCCATACTTAGTGAATTTCCAAATTTTCACAAACTTGCCATTCTTTTCTGGAATAATGTCATATTGCAACATTGAATTCATGATAGTACCAAAAAACCATCATGTGTCTTTCCAACCTCATCACACATGCCATGTCATCACTTTCTTTGTCATTCCTTTGTCTTTCACTGAGTTCACCCTGTCATCATGTCCTTGGTTATTCCTTTGTCATTACTGAGCTCCTTTGACATCAATAACAATCATATTCAACATTCTCCCCCTTTGGAATTGATGGAAACATCTAAACATTCTCCCCCTTTGACAACAATAACAAAGGATAATCTGCTATGCCCTTTGTTGTAACCAACTTGATAGAGAATTTCCTATCCTTCTTCCTTTTGACAACTACCCTTCGTTTTCTTCTCTTCCTCCTTTTATCTTTGGACTTGGTACTGATCACTGTGTTAAGATAATCTAGTTATCATATTGTAGTTTCCCTTTGAATGATAAGCACTTTGAATGAGAACCTGGATGATGAGTTCATAAAATCCCCCTTTCAATGTTCTTCCCCTTTGTCAACATTTTTATTCATTTTGTGATAGGGTTTACACTCTGCTCTTTATTAACCATACAACAGTCTTATCATTTAACCATGACCATCTATTCTTCTCTACCTATCCTTCTGATTTTTTTATACTTTAACAATGTGCTTGTCACATAGATGTTTTCTGGACCAAAAGTGTTTCTTCAATTTTGTCACCTCTCTACTTCTCGTCTTTGATGAAGATATCCTTTTAATATTAGCAAGTGATATTAATTACTTTCAACTCCCAATTGTAATTTTTTTATATTTACTCGCCTTGAATATATGATTCCTTCTGATGCTAGTTTCAGGGTTTCTCTTTTAGGTCATGAGAGACTTTAGAAGAGAATTTCATAATTTCTCTCTTCATTGGTGTGTTTTGCATATTCATATTGCTCTCCATCATAATAGATGCCATGCTTATCTACAACACTATTATGTTGAACATCATCTTTGGAAACTTTATTGATGCTTGGAATCTGTGTTTCCTCTTACTCATTGTAGTCTTCTCTTCTTCTCCACATATTTCCATGGGTTACCCTGCTTACTAATGCTTTGTGTTCCTTGAATTCCGTACTTAGATCTTTTCTCTTGGTTCTACAATCAACAGCCTTGTGACCAAACTTACGACAGTAGTGACAATATCCATAGAATCTTCCTTTATGTTTGAGGAATCTTTGATCTTCTTGCTTCACATCTTCCATCTTCCATTCCTTCTTTTGTTCTTGAAATTATATTGAAGCATTCTTCCTCAGCTTACAATCTTTAGCCATATGTACAATTTATTACATTAGTAGCAATTACCAAAAAATGTCTGCTGGACCCTTCTTGTCATTGGTTTTTTAGGTATCATATCAGTTATGTCTTCATAATGCAAGGATGAGAAGATTTCTAACTATCCTTCTTAATCGGGCTTTTGAGTGCAGCAACGTAACTTCTTTTATTTATATCTTGGAATGTAAAGGACACACATTCTGGATTCTTTTCTTTGTCATAAACTAATCCAGTTTTATCACTTGATGGTCTTTGGCTGCTTAGGATTTCATCTAAAATCCTTGAGCTGTTCTCAAATTTTGATTTAATAGATTCCTTATCCAGGTTCTTTCTAAGCAACATAACTTCTTGTCTTGACTTGTGCAGCTCTTCTTGGAGGGTCTTGACTTCCTCTTCTTTTGATTTCACCTCTTCTTGGTATTCTGAAAATTTTCCTTTCAAGGATTTGTTCCTTCATCTACATTTTTCAATTTCCTCAAGAGCACACATGAGTTTAGCTTCTAGGTCCACTTCCTCTTCGACATCTAAATTATCTTCTACTTCTTTTTCAAGTTTTTTGTTCTCTATCCCCATGAATAAGATTTATGCTTATTCCTCTTTACTAGAGTCATCTGAGCAATTGTCATCGATGGAATAAAAAGTTGTTCTTTTGTTTTTCTTAAAAAAAAAAAAATTCTTCTTCAAGTCATTAGGCACTCACTTTATTCTTCTTGTTTGGGATAGGGACATTTGTTAGCAAAGTGACCAATTCTCCCACAGTTAAAACATTTCAATGGTAATTTCCTTTTGAACTTACCAGTGCCTCTCTTAATATTTTTGACTAGAATTACTTCTTCATCATCATATTCTTCTTCTTGAATCTTCTTGGATTTATTCTTTGTTTTTGACACTTTAAAGGCTACTTCCTTCTTTGGAGAGTTGTCTTGACCAATCCTCATTTCATAAGCTATAAGAATTCCATATAACTCATCCATGGTGAGTTTGTCAAGATTTTCTCTATCTTCTAGTGTAGAAATATTAGGATTGTAAATAATTGTAAGAGATATCAGTACTTTCTCAACTATTATCTTCCAATTCTTCTCCTAGCCCTTGAGTAGCAATCACAATTTCATCTACTCTTCCAAAATATTCTGAAATATTTTCTTCTTCCTTCATTTTTAGACTTTCGAATTGAGTTTTAAAAGTCTGGATTTTATATCTTTTTACTTTAGTGTCTCCTTCATAGATGGTCTACAATTTTTCCCAGATTTCCTTTGTTGTTTGACAGTTCATTACTTTGGCAAAAGTTGTTCTAGTTAATCTTGCCAGAATTGCAATAACAGCTTTGGCATTGCTTCCAAAAAATTTAATTCCTTCAAGATCTGTAGGAGGGACTTTGGGATATGTGTACCCTGTTTCTATAGGCATCCAAACATCCAATCCAAGAGACATTATGTAGCTTCTCATTCTGATGCTCCAGAAGGAATAATCCTCTCCATTGAATAAGGGAACCTTGGAGGATACTTTTCCTGACTAATCCATAGTGATAAAATATTTCTCTTCAAGTGTTTAAACTTTTAATGAAGAGCCTGCTCTGATACCAATTGTTGGAATATCAAGCAATACTGAGAGTGGGGGGGTGAATCGGTATTACACTATTTTCTAATTTTATCACAATTGACAAACTGAATCAACGGGAAAGAAGAATGACACAATTTATCGTGGAAGCCCAACTGGGAAAACCACCAATTCTTTCTATTACTGCAAAATTATGTTAACAATTAATTTGCAAGCTCCAACTTCCTGGATGCACCAACACCCAAATTCTCAGCTACAACTGAAGGATGCACCAACACCCTGTTTTGTCAGCTACAACTGACAGGATGCACCAACACCCTTTTAGCAGGATACAACCTGCCCTAATTCCACCCTTCCACCCTTGTTTGTCTTCTTCTGATTTTCCAGAACATTTTCTTCAATTCTAGATCTTCATTAGTCTCTTCCTGTACTTGCTTCTTCTTCAACTTGGGCCCGAGAGACACCTTTCTTCCACTTCGATCTTCTGATTTTATATTCTTCATCCTTTAAACCTTGCATATTTTCAGAATGAGTTCATGCCCTTTCATCTTCATGCCTCTTAAAATATCTGATAAATAATCTTTAGTTTGTAATTCTGTTTATTGCAAATTTTTAATTAATTAATATTTGGTCATCTCAGGCCCACGGGCTTCATCCATCTGCGGGCTTCTTCTCCCATGATGAAACCTCAATCCTGTGGGCATCTTCTTCCTCCAACTGCAGGAATAGTCCAGACACTCATGAGTCATAACACTTTATCTTTTGCCATAGCCTTGCTTCTTTGCAGGATTATTCCTTAAGCTCCTTTGCTGGTACAACTTAGCCCCTTGCAAGCATTTAAGCCCCTATGGGATTTTCACAAGCCCCTACGGGCATTCCTAAGCCCCTGCGGGTTTTAACTTTAACCCCCTGCGGGCATCCTTAGCCCTTGTGGGCATTCTCCTTAGCCCATGCGGGCATAATAAATCTCTTGGGAGCTTTTATCCCTTAATCCCCTTGTGGGAATTCCATAAGCCCTTGCGGGATTAACTTAAACCTCTGCGGGATTTTTACAAGCCCTTGTGGGCATTCCTAAGTGGCCTCTTAGCCATTTGAGTTTTGTCACTTAGACAAACTTTTGTCTTTAATATGTAAAACACTTTTTCCTTCACTTTGACAGATTGATTTCTTTCACATATTATCACCATGAGGAAAAATAAAAACATGGATGGATATCTACTTCAACAATGAACAAGACCATTTCAAAAGATTAACGTATTGACACACACCCATCATCTGGCGAGCATTTGAAAGTGGCCTTCCAAATTGTTGATTTGACACTTAGGACAAATTATCAAACCCTAGGTTAGTATGACGAGATTTTTCTTTTCATCAAATTTGAAGTGTGAGACATCCACTGGATAAGGGATAACTAGGGGATTCTATCCAAACCAATTTCACTCCTTGAAGCCTCTTTCTCTCTCTTCAACGGGAATTTTATTGGAGTAGTGTAAATCAAGCTCGGAGGCACTTTTGGCAGATTGATATCTTCCTCCTCAGAGACTCTTTGGATAAACTGATACCATGGTCAGATAGACAGCTCAACAAGGTACACCTTGACCTTACGGTGCGGGCATTTAATTTTACTGACAATTTATGGAGGGCATTTTCCTAAGGCCACTTAGGCAATTTGCTACTTTGGTGTAAAAGCAACCTAAAACCCTGTTTTGGCAGGCTGTTAACTTTGTCATCAAACACCTTCCGTGAAAACTAAGACCATGGAAAGATAGCCTCTTTGATAAGCTAGAGAATTATAGTTCCATATAATTTTTATCATTCTCCCATGAGGTACAGAGGGAATTTTCCCAAGGCCACCTGAACCAGTTTTCCAACACTTAGTCATTTTCAAGAATTTCTCAAAAGTTTATCCTGAAATCCTATTTTGGAAAAATTATAACTTTCTCCTCAGAAATTATTAAGGAAAACTGAGACCATGAATAGATAGCCACTTCAACAAGGTATAGCTTGATATGATGGTGTGGGAATTTTATTCAAACCATGAATTATGGTGGGCATTCTCTTGGAGCAGTTTTGACTAATTTTTCCATACTTTGGCAATTTCCATATTTTCACAAACTTGCCATTATTTTCCAGAATAATCTCATATTGCAACACTGACTTCATGATAGCACCAGAACACCATCATGTGTCTTTCCAACCTCATCACCCATGCCATGTCATCATACATGCCATGCCATCACTTCCTTTGTCATTCCTTTGTCTTTCATTGAGTTCACCCTACCATCATGTCCTTCGTTATTCCTTTGTCATTACTGAGCTCCTTTGACATCAATGACAATCATATTCAACATTCTTCCCCTTTGGCATTGATGGAAACATCTAAACACTCTCCCCTTTTGACAACAATGACAAAGGATAACCTGTTATGCCCTTTGTTGTAACCAACTTGATAGAGAATTTCCTATCCTTCTTCCTTTTGGAAGCTACCCTTCTTTTGCTTCTCTTCCTCCTTTTATATTTGGACTTGGTACTGATCACTGTGTTAAGATAATATATTTATCATCTTGTAGCTGGCCTTTGAATGACAACCACTTTGAATTGGAACCCGTATGACGAGTTCACAAACTCCCCCTTTCAATGTTCCTCCCCTTTGTCAACATTTTTCTTCCTTTTGTGATAGGGTTTACACTCTGCTCTTTGTTAACCATACACCAATATTATCATTTAACCATGATCATCTCTTCTTCTCTAACTCTCCTTCTAATTTTGTAATACTTTAACAATGTGCTTGTCACATAGATGTTTTCTGGACCAAAACTGTTTCTTCAATTTTGTCACCTTTCTACTTCTTGTCTTTGATGAAGATATCCTTTTAATCTTAGCAAGTGATATTAATTACTGTCAACTCCCAATTGTAATTTTATGATATTTACTACCACTGAATATATGATTCCTTCTTATGCTAGTTTCAGGGTTTCTCTTTTAGGTCATGAGAGACTTTATAAGAGAATTTCATAATTTCTCTCTTCATTGGTGAGTTTTACATCTTCATCTTTCTCTACATCAGAATAGATGTCATGCTTATCTACAACACTATTATGCTGAACATCATCTTTGGAAACTTTATTGATGCTTGGAATCTATGTTTCCTCTAACTCATTGTAGTCTTCTCTTCTTCTCCACATCTTTCCATGGGTTACCCTGCTTACTAATCCTTTGTGTTCCTTGAATTCCCTACTTATATATTTTCTCTTGGTTCTGCAATCAACAACCTTGTGACCAAACTTGTGAGAGTAGTGACAATATCCATAGAATATTCCTTTATGTTTGAGGAATCTTTGATCTTCCTGCTTCACATCTTCCATCTTCTTCCATCCCTTCTTTTTTTCTTGAACTTCTATTGAATCATTCTTCTTCAGCTTGCATTCTCTAGCCATAAGTCCAAATTTATTACATGAGTAGCAATTACCAAAAAAATTTCTGCTGGACCCTTATTGTCATTGGTTTTTTAGGTATCGTATCAGTTCATTCTTCATTATGCAAGGAGTGAGCATATTTCTGGCTATCCTTCTTAATTGGGATTTTGAGTGCAACACCATAACTTCTTTTATTTCTATCTTGGAATGTAAAGGACACACATTATGGCTTCTTTTCTTTGTCATAACCTAATCCAGTTTTATCACTTGACGGTCTTTGACTGCTTAGGATTTCATCTAAGGTCCTTGAGATGTTCTCAAATTTTGATTTAATAGATTCCTTATAAGCAACATAACTTATTGTCTTGACTTGTGCATCTCTTCTTGGAGGGTCTTGACTTCTTCTTCTTCTTTTGATTTCACCTGTTCTTGGTATTTTGACAATTTTCCTTTCAAGTATTTGTTCCTTCTTCTACATTTTTCAATTTCCTCTAGAGCACACATGAGTTCAGCTTCTAGGTCCACTTCCTCTTCCACATCTGAATTATCTTCTACTTCTTTTTCAAGTTTTTTGTTCTCTATCCCCATGAATAATATATGTGCTTCTTCATCTTCACTAGAGTCATCTGAACAATTGTCATCCATGGAATAACATGTTTTTCTTTTGTTTTTCTTAAGAAACATTTTGTTCTTCTTGAATTCATCAAGGCAATCACTTTCTTCTTCTTGTTTGGGATAGTGACATTTGTTAGCAAAGTAGCCAATTCTCCCACAGTTAAAACATTTCAACGTTAATTTCCCTTTGAACTTACCAGTGCCTCTCTTAATATTTTTGACTAGAAGTACTTCTTCATCATCATATTCTTCTGCTTGAATCCTTTTAGATTTATTCTTTGTTTTTGATACTTCAAAGGTTGCTTCCTTCTTTTGAGAGTTGTCTTTCCCAATCCTCATTTCATAAGCTATAACAATTCCATGTAACTCATCCATGGTGAGTTTGTCAAGATTTTCTCTATCTTCTAGTGTAGAAATATTAGAATTGTAAATCATTGGAACATATCTCAATACTTTCTCAACTATCTCCTTATCTTCCAATTCTTCTCCTAGCCCTTGAATAGCATTCACAATTTCATCCACTCTTCCAAAATATTCTGAAATGTTTTCTTCTTCCTTCATTTTCAGACTTTCGAATTGAGTTTTAAAAGCCTATAGTTTAGTTCTTTTTACATTAGTTTCTCCTTCATAGATGGTCTGCAATTTGTCCCATATTTCCTTTGTTGTTTGACAATTCATTACTTTGGCAAAAAATGTTCTAGTTAATCCTTCCAGAATTGCATTAACAGCTTTGGCATTGCTTCCAAATTTTTTAATTCCTTCAAGATCTGTAGGAGGGACTTTGGGATATGTGTACCTTGATTCTATAGACATCCAAACATCCAATCCAAGATACATTTTGTAGCTTCTCATTCTGATGCTCCAGAAGGCATAATCTTCTCCATTGAATAACGGAACCTTGGAGGATACTTTTCCTGACTAATCCATAGTGATAAAATATTTCTCTTCAAGTGTTTAAACTTTTAATGAGGAACCTGCTCTTATACCAATTGTTGGAATATCAAGCAATACTGAGAGGTGGGGTAAATCAATATTACACTATTTTCTAATTTTATCACAATTAAAAAACTAAATCAACAGGAAATATAGAAGACACAATTTTTCATGGAAGCCCAACTGGGAAAACCACCAATTATTTCTATTACTGCAAAATTATGTTTACAATTAATTTTCAAGCTCCAACTTGCTGGATGCACCAACACCCAAATTCTTAGCTACAACTGAAGGATGCACCAACACTCTTTTTTGTCAGCTACAACTGTCAGGATGCACGAGCACCCTTTTAGTAGGCTACAACCTGCCCTAGCTCCACCCTTCCACCCTTGTCTGTCTTCTTCAGATTTTCCAAAACGTTTTCTTCAATTCTAGATCTTCATTAGTCTCTTCCTGTACTTGTTTCTTCTTCAACTTAGACCTGAGAGACACCTTTCTTCCGCTTCGATCTTCTGCTTTTATATTCTTCATCCTTTAAACCTTGCATATTTTCAGAATGAGTTCATTCCCTTTCATCTTCATGCCTCTTCAAATCTCTAATAAAAAATCTTTAGTTTGTAATTCTTTTTATTGCATATTTTTAATTAATTAACTTATGAGCTTAACTTATGCCTATGTGGGCATTCCTAAGTGGCCTCTTAGCCATGTGAGTTTTTACACTTAGACAAATTTTTGTCTTTAATATGTAAAACACTTTTTCCTTCACTTTGGCGGATTGATTTATTTCATATATGATAACCATGAGCAAAAATAAAAACATGGTTGGATAGCTACTTCAACAATGAAAAAGACTATGTCAAAAGATGAACTTATTGACACACACACATCATCTTGCGGGCATTTGAAAGTTGCCTTCCAAACTATTGATTTGACACTTAGGCAAAATTATCAAACCCTAGGTTAATATGATGATATTTTTCATTTCATCAAATTTGAAGTGTGAGATATCCATTGGATAGGGTCCAACTATGGTTTCTATCCAAACCAATTTCACTCCTTGAAACCTCTTTCTGTCTCTTCAGCGGGCATTTTACTTGAGTAGTGTAAATCAAGCTGGGAGGCACTTTTGGTAGATTAATATCTTCCTCCTCGAAGATTCTTTTGAAAAACTGATACCATGGTCAGATAGAAAGCTCAACAAGGTACAACCTGACCATACGGTGTCGGCATTTACTTTTACCCACAATTTATGGCAGGCATTTTCCTTAGGCCACTTAGGAAGTTTTGCTACTTTGGTGTAAAAGCAACTTGAAACCCTGTTTTGGCAGGTTGTTAACTTTGTCATCAAACAACTTCTGTGAAAACTAAGACGATGGAAAGATATCCTCTTTGACAAGCTAGTGCATTATAGCTCCATATAATTTTTATCATTCTCCCATGAGGTACGGCGGGAATTTTCCCAAGGCCACCTGAACCAGTTTTTCAACACTTAGCCATTTTCAAGAGTTTCTCAAAAGTTTATCCTGAAACCCTATTTTGGCAGACTTATAACTTTCTCCTTAGAAATGATTAAGGAAAAATCAGACCATGAATAGATAGCCACTTCAACAAGCTATAGCCTGATATGATGGTGTGGGAATTTTATTCAAACCATGAATTATGGAGGGCATTCTCTTGGAGCATTTTTGACTAATTTTTCCATAGAAAATTTCCAAATTTTCACAAACTTGCCATTCTTTTCCAGAATAATGTCAGATTGCAACACTGACACCATGATAGCACCAGAACACCATCATGTGTCTTTCCATCCTCATCACACATGCCATGTCATCATACATGCCATGTCATCACTTCCTTTGGCATTCCTTTGTCTTTCACTGAGTTCACCCTGCCATTGTGTCCTTGGTTATTCCTTTTTCATTATTGAGCTCCTTTGACATCAATGACAATCATATTCAACACAATGAGGGATGAATATCACTCAAAACAAGTAAGGAAATTGCTTGACTAACTAGGACTCACTAAGAAACCAAGCCAAGCTTTAAATCTAAAGAAAATGCAAGGAAAATAGGTAAGTGGCAGATTTGAATCGAGACTGTGGCTGCTACTGGAAGAATAAAAATCTTAGAGGAACACCTAATCCAATCCTAAGAGGTGATCTTGACCCTATTGCAAAATTTTGCATAGAGTCGCGGTCTATTGTGGAACACAACGCACCAAAGTGGATTGACGCGGTTCAATATATTGCCTAGGAATGTCGTCGATGCAATATTTCTTAAGATAGGGCTCATCGATGTCAATAGAGAGTATTTTTTCAAAAGGATAAAAGTATAACAGGCCCAACTCCAAAGGATATAGGTAGCTCTTAGGTGTCAAATCCAATCTGGATCACCCAATGACTCAAGAATGCTAAAATTGCAATAAACAAGACAATATAATTGACAATATCTAAAGGAATCCCAAGGCAAGGGAAGCTATATTAATGAGCTCCTCCCCAGTGGAGTCACCAATTTTGTTGATGGATTATTTATCACGTGCGGACACGAATGAACCTCCCTAGTTCGAATGAGTCAAAACTAGAACAAAACGGGACAATACATGCACACCTTCACCTATATTAATTGAATACTCACAAGAGGTGAAGTAGAGAAAACTTACCTCTGATATGAATTTCATCCTTTCTATATTCAAGCCATTGCAATCCAAATTCGTGTATGAAAGAACCTGTTACAGATCCAACACAAACAAGTAGCAAGTAGATTGAGCTAGAAACAATATAAATGATATAAGAAAATGACCAAGGACATTTTCTATACATGAGAATAACAATCAAATATGGGTGTTAATTTTTCAATAATTTCATTCAAGCATTATCTAGGATCACTAAGAGAATAACAAGCACAGCATAACAATCACAAGAGACAATGGACACAAAGCATTTCACTGGGGAAAACTAATAAGGTGAAAAACCCCACAACTTCCTCAGAGATAGAATAAGCCCCAATACAAAGATCACAAAGATCAATAGCCAAAAGATAAATGTCTATAGCAACTACTCCTCCTTGTAACACCTCGAAATTTCATAAAAATTTAAAACTTTTGATAACAACATTAATTCAAATATAATAGTTGTGATAGTTGTGGAAATAATAAATTGAGTTAGCAGCAGCATTAATCATACTGTTATTAATACTAATCATGCTTAATTTCTATTTTAGCAACATAATGATAATGACATTTTAAAGTATGTTTAGTAAACATGTTTAGGGTAACAAATGTAATAAATGATTGGTAGTTTGATGCGACACTATTTTCTTTCGCATAGATACTGACAATTTGACTTTTGATGAAAAGGGTGTCCTACGAAGTACCATGGAGCTTACTTAGCTGTAATGCTAAAACAACTTGATTGTCCTATGTGCAGATGACAGGTAAGAGATTTCATGGCTGCGTAAAAGCAAGTCCGAGTAGTTTCAATTTCAAAGTCATAAATAAATAAAATGTTAGAAATTCTAATGCGATCCACTGAAAGCAAGAAGGTATGGTTTTAAATGCTACATCTACTATTTAAGATGTCGTTTGACAACAACACGTTGTTTAAAATAGAATTATTTAGGTACGTCGTTCTGCTGATGGTTTTTTTCAATGTTCTAGCTAGTTATGAAGTCGTCATTGTCCTTCCATCAATGATGTAATAATGTATCGCAAGGTCAATTGATGTTTGTACGAAGGAGTATAGTAGTGTTTCGTTAGTCTCCCTGCTGAAATATGTCGTTAGCTTCATGAGAAATTTACTCAACAGAACATTTATTTCTATAACTTTAATGATAACTTTCTTATGGTCACAACCCAATAGTAATATTAAAATTTCCTATGTAGAGGTTATTCTATTCGTAACTCTGCAATAATGAAAATGGAGATTCCTATAGTCTTTTCCAATGCTTAAATCTAAATGTATGAAAGACATGAGGGAAACTATGTCAGCATGTGACCATAGTGTCCTAATAACTAAATATCTAAGTGGTGCTTTGTGTAATTAAATCCACAAAGTAAAAGAGCTGGAACTATATACATTTCGAAATATTTATATATAGCAATATGAAATATTACCCTATAAACCACAATCAATAGCTAGAAACTATACGAATTTCGAATTGTTAATCTAATGCATTTAAATATGATAGGGTTGGGACTATATAATAGTTGTTCAATTAAAACATTAACATGAGAGTTGTGATATATAATCCTTAAGGTCCATATGACCCTAGGTTTTCGTTTTACTATAACAAACAACGTTATATGTAATGTAAAAGAAGTTGCTGGGATTATAACACTGTCATGCAATAACTCTTGGCAGGTTGATGTGCTGGATCATTTAATGGATACGATCGTCGGACTGTAATGGGGATTGTCCTTCGGATCTGCATTGAAATTTTGATGTGATAAACCCGATGACAAGGATCAAATCCCAAATTGAGTAAGGTGATAAGGCTTACTGTCAATCCACGTATGTAATACCATTGTAATGGTGAACATTAAAACCACTATGTCACTGCTTGAGTTAGCCTCTCTCCGAGTTGGAAATTTCAGCGTGATCCATTGTGGCATTCCCAAATGTGTGAAGTGATAGTGTATTTAATGCACGATCTGCTCAACCCAATGCAATGTGTGTTGGCATAAACCTGATCGTTGGATGTCGTTAATATGGACCGTCGAATCAAACCCTAGCAAGTTGATCGATGTTTGGTTTAAGAGTTTGGTAATGAGGGTTATTGCCTCCATTGTTCTCGGCCAGTGGCCGACAGGCTACCAAAACTTTAGCCTAAACTTGTATGAGATTCAACCTCGAGACCTCTGGCTTGAGAGAGTTACAGTTTGCTCTTCATCCTTGCAACAATGGCATTTGATAGACTGTGTAAATAGTTTTTCTGTTATCAAGATTGAATTTCTGGAACTCGTTGTTCTATTTTGAGTTGAAGTTCTTACCCTAGTATGACTGGACCGAGGGTTTTCTTATAACGTTTCTAGTGTAGAATCATTTAAAGAATCTGATGAAGGTGAAAAGCTTGGGTAGTTTCGTAATGAGGTGATGTTGTTTTATCGGACAACAATCTTTGTAATGATTTAAAGTTTTTCTATTCACAGATTTGAAAAGATATCAATCTTCTAGGTTTTAACCTTCGTTTTAAATGTCAATTGCAGGTTAAGAAGTGTGTTCTAGGTAATGGTTTGGTAGCATATGGCAAGCTTTACAATTGGTAAGCTCCGAGTCTTCTCATAAACCTTCTTAGGTACTCTTTGAGGTTGATGGGGTTTCAAGAGTGGAGTTGCAGGTCCTACCGTGGCTCGTTGTGGTTGTTTGTTCAATACTATGTTTTAAAAACATAAATTATTTGTTGCCGAGACTCTCGTTTGAATGTTCTAGGTTCCTATATTTTAAATTTTAATAAAATTGACTGGAGCTGTGACTCGTCGATGTTTTGAGAAAATTTTAGGTTCTTTCAGACTGTTGGAAAAATGGGATAAACCCTGTATGATTTTTGCTTGCAAACGTTGTAAAGACTCATTCTGAGAACCACGAATTCGTTGGTTAAGTTTTGGAAAAACATACTGTAACTTTCGTTTTCTGGGCATATTGTTTCCATGTACTTTATAGAAGAGACTTGTATTGAGCCACAATTTATCTTGTTCAAGTGGCATGAATGAAACATAGAGCCTAGGCTCGTTTATAAAGATTACACCTCTGTTTGTTGAAAATGATAACACAGGGTCTCTGTCTAGATTTAAATGGTTGAATTTTATCATGTGAATCGTGTTTGTCATACTTATTTCAAGATCATGAAAATGTATTGGTAGTCTACAAGAATTTCTTTGTACAATCGCTAGAGTAAGTTTTGTTTTGCTTAAGGAGAGAAATAACGGGCTATTCCCATAATGATGATTTTTGTTGATTGAAGTAATGTATCAACCCCAAAATAAGGGCATGAATGTATAAGTCAAGTTTGTGTTATCAATCTCTGTGTAAAATGTCTAAGTTACACGTCTCGGCTGTGAGTGGATAAAGTGATTTTTGTTGTGTTTTCTTAACTAGGGTTTGTAAATTTTCAAGTACCTTAGGTTTGATCCTAAGTCTATAAATCAAGAGTTTGCAAAACAAAACAAAACAAAGAAAATGATTCTTATAGTTTAGATTATCTAATGAATACAAATAACTGTCAACAATAGAATATTTATATGATCTCCATTATCTGTTTGAACTAGATAAATTTATACAATGATAGAACAAGAATTGAAACAGTGTGTGTGTATGTATAATGTGAAAAATGTGTGACTACTTGTTTTGTACAGTCTCGATAAGATGATAACAGTCTTCAATGACAGCTATGATATTACAATGCGATCATAATATAGTATGTAGATATATAAATTCTGTCTTTTATTTTGTGCATAATATTGATAAGAATAATGTGATGCAACTATACAGAAAATATGCATTGTTTGTTTTCCATAAAACTTTGAAACATTTATAATGTATACATGAATATTATACAGAACTCTATTTAGGACAGAAAACTGATAATTATATAATTATTATCTATCTATCGAATTCAAAATGGAAATATGCATATCTTCTAATCTATTTTAATTTGCGTATCTCTACTAGAGTACAATGCTTCAAAACAACATGTGGAAAAATAGAGGTATTGGTTTATCAATTCACTTTAACATTACACTTAAACATTCAGACTTAAAACAATTTCTAGAATTAGATTCTTTTTCGAAAACAAATAAACAAAAAATACTAGATAAACAGAACAAAATTATTTACTGAGAATAAGTTAGAAAATCTGTAGAACCTGAGAAAATTTGCAGGGCAACAAACAACCCAAGAAGACTGTTCCACCCAACCAATTCCTGAAAACAGTCAAGTACTGTCATAGGACCCCCGAGCCTGTTCACTGAACCACTAGGAGGAAGAAACTTTAGGAATTAGGACTTCTTCTTGCTGTATTAGTTATCTTCAAAATCTTCAATAGGTAGCAGTCCAAAAGACTTGCTCCTACAACTTTGTTTCTCCTCAATAATATGCAAACCTCAGTTTTCAATCACCACTAACCTTCCTTATTCGAATCTCTCTTGAAATCACATGATTCACAAGAGGAAAATATTCTGCAGAAATATTGATTAAGGGCTGCCTTCCCAATTCAAATTTGCCTTTAAAGGCTGCCTAGGCCTTTTTTAGATGTTACTGGGTCATTAAATGAGCTACCTTCTCACTCCCTCCACCTCGGGGATAATGCCCTATTTTAGGGGAAGTTGTCCCATAACCAATAGTTAGTGGTGTGATGCAACTGCTGCCATGTGTCCCATACCTTCCAATAGCTTCCATTCCTCCTAGTGGGTCAGTGACCACTCATTCAACAGTCCTCTTGGGTGTTTGTCTCCTAATTAATTTATTTAAATAATAATATTCAATAATTACATTCATCCATGATCAAAACTGATCATAATTACAAAACTTGTAATTAAATTTATCATAAAGTATTTTTTCAACTAAATAATAATGTTCAGAAATTTGGGTATGTGACACTCCTCCACTTGTGCGCACTCCTCTCTCTCAACTATGTGAGTTGGATGAGTGAGTGAATGAATAGAATGAGAGACACACACTCTCTATTTATAGACAACTTAACCTGCCTTTAACCCTAACAGGGATGAATTCCTAAGGAAGCCTAATAACCCATCCACATCACTCATACAGGGCCGACCCCACACTGGTGGTCTAATAACCCATCAAATATAAGTTGCAACACTTACAACAATACTTGCGACACTTGCGACAATTACAAATACAAATGACGACACTTCCAATCAGAGAAATAATACATCTCCGTTGGGGATACAATAAAGTACAAATGTAATACATGTAATATACAAGTGAATATCTTCCGAAGTTACAAATACATCAACAATGGGAAGGAAGTGCACCATTGTATTAAAGATGACAGAAATAAATACAACCATAATCCTTGGTGTCGTAGTCTCCTTCTGGTAGATTACTCATATTCCAACATGTCACCCTTGTCTTAAAAGGAATCACATCAAGAGTCTAATGCTTCTGGGATAATTTCTCCAGCAATTCCTTTGTAATATCCATAGTTGGATATTCTCAATAAACTCGGAATGAACCCATAATTTCTGAAATAACCTACATATCCGTAGATATAAAAATGATCTATAAATTGATAAGATAAGATGATTTTACAATGAGGATGTAGCCACATATATAGGGCTTATATGGTGACTACTCACCAAGGGTTATGTCTCTTAGTTAATATAATTAACATTATGTTTTATTTTATTATTTATATTATTATATATATTATTCATATTATTTTAATATTTTTATTTGTTACATTGCCTCTCTCTTAGAAAGGCTTTGTTCTCAAATCCTTATAATGTTGTTGAATCGTTCCTTGTGATGTCGTAGCTGACGAAACATGTCGATACGAACTTCTAAGTGTAAAGCATAACTTTCGATATGTTGACGGATCAATCCAGCCAAAATTGATTTGTTGCTGACTGTTGGGATTCTCTATTGATCTTTCGTCAGGAGCTTTGAGCACATTAGTACCATTATCTTTCGACAATTCCCACTTTTTAGGATACTGGTTTATATGGTTGGGGTGTCGATAGGGAGTTATTGTTGTTTGTTTTTTTACTAGATTGTCTTCTTTTTGAACTGTGATGAGGACTGAATTTGTATTTGCTTCTTTTTTCTCAACGTAGATTTTTGAGTCCAAGGGCTTTGATTTCCTCTTTTGAATTTCCTCCAACTTATTGTCTAATGAGTCTTTTTCTTTTTTAAGATTTCGGGCCATTTCTTCTTGTGCTTTCCTATCATCTTTAAGCTTCTGAATTTGATCCATTAGATCTTGTTTGTGCATCTTGAGGTGACCATTTTTGTCAATGTTTTCTAATAGTTTCTTCTGAAGATATCTATTCTCCTCTTCTAGCTTTTGATTCCATTGTGATTTATCCTTCGTCTTTTTTTATTTGAAGAAGCAATTTCTGATTATGATCTCTTAAATGAGAGATCTCTTCTTCTTTATCTGTGATGATTTTGTTGAAATCTGACTGCATCTTTTGATTTTCTTGTGAAATGACCATGGCAATATCCTTGAAGTCTTTAGATGCCACGACTTTGGAATCTAACTTCATTCTAACATCTTGTAGTGTGACTTGCTTCTTCTTATACAAAAACGTTAAAAAAAAATTCTTCATATTTAAGATAATTGTCTCCAATGTTTCCATCCAAGATAAGCCGAGAATGATGTCAACTTCATTTAGATAAATAGTCATGACATTGAATTGAGATGTGAACTTATATTCATCAATTTCCAGTTGTAAGTCCATAATTGCATATTTCTTCTCACCCCATTTATCTTTCCTTTCGATTATACTTAGTTCTGGGATGAATAATTGATTTGCCAAGCTGACGTTAACATGATTTTCCTTGATGGTTGGGAAAATAGTGATGATAATAGGCTTTCTTTGAATAATCCCTTCAATTTTTAGTATGTCAACGGCTACCTTTGAGTGGGTCTTCTGGAATCTTTCTCTTTTGTCACATTGAGACTCCATTTTTTTTTCCAAATAATAATAATTATTATTAAAAGTTAATAATTATAATATTATTACTAAATATAATATAATAATTATTATTAATGATAATAATAATTATTAATTATCATAATAATTGTTTTTGGAGTTGAAGGATAATAAAAATGGTGTGGATTGAGTGGTTGGGAGGAATGATTGTTACCTTCCCCACCTAGGTTCAAATCTCACTTTTGGTTTCACTTCTTTTTTTTTACGTTACTTTTTTCTTTTCTTTTTCTTAGGACAAGGTTCTATTTTTTAGCAAAACTTTACTTTTATTTATTTTTTCCTTTTTACTTATTCTTACTTCTTTTTTATTTATTTATTTATTCTCTTTTCTTTTTTCTTATTTTACTTCTTTTTTTTTTACTTGTCTTTTTTTTCTTCTTTTTATTTTCTTTTACTTTTGCCTTTTTTTTTCTTTCTCTTTTTTTCTTTTTTACTTCTTTGGGCCAAGGGCCTGGTTTTTTTGGACAAGGTCCTAGATTGGTGGCTACAAGCCTGGATCTGATACCAATGTAATATCCATAGTTGGATATTCTCAATAAACTCGGAATGAACCCATAATTTCTTAAATAACCCACATATCCGTAGATATAAAAATGATATATAAATTGATAAGATAAGATGATTTTACAATGAGGATGTAGCTGCATATATAGGGCTTATATGGTGACTACTCACCAAGGGTTATGTCTCTTAGTTAATATAATTAACATTATGTTTTATTTTATTATTTATATTATTATATATACTATTCATATTATTTTAATATTTTTATTTGTTACATCCTTACTACCAATTCATGCTCCGCACACTAATTCCCAAGGATCTCTTTTATAGGACACTAACGATAAGAGAGGGGTGAGAAGATTATGGAAAGTGGATGAGATATGATCCCAAAAGTTTTGGAGCTCGATCTAGATCCATATAAATAGGAAGGAACGGTTATCCAATGAGATTTCAGTCTAGAAGCTTCTCGAAACCTAATTTTTTTCCCTTAGAGAGGTTGACACGCTTTGTAATGGAGAAACATGCACCAATATGGGTCGAAGTGGCTTTCTCTGAAGGAAAGTTTTGTCATTGACGTGAGTTTCCAATGGGACATTCTGCGTCGATGGGATTTCAATGCGATTTGCTAGTGCAGCAAGGCACGTTGAAGTTGCAAAACAAGCAAAGTTGCAGGACAAGGAAATCAAGGACCATCCACTATGAAAGTGACTTCATGGATTGTGGCAACATGAGGTCACAAGGTTTGATGCTGTTGATGAAAATTTTGTGTAACAATTTGTAAGAGGGTGTAGAAATTACATGCTATTTGATTTGTTAAAAAACACTATAGTGTATTAAATTCACACTTGGGTACTCACGTATGCCTACCCACTTGGATTTTCTTTGTGCAATTTACCCCTATGTTGTATTTATGTGTGACCAACCCAATGATGATATGGATACCTCTCAAACTATTGTTATAATGTGATGGAACAATTTATTGGATCCCCTATCACATTAGCCTTGTTGTAGATGGATTTACCTCTGCACTAATTTAATCCTCTTGGCGAGTGGGTTAAGCTCATTGATAGTCTCTAGTATAGATTCTTAATCAAACATTCCTTAGATATACTTGCATGTCAATAGAAAAAATGGAAAGAGGTATACAAAGAAAACTTATTTTCAACATTTTTCCAAAGCTCTTGAGTATGTCTATCTAATCCAACTATCAGAGCCACAATGTTTGACTGAGCCTCGTTGGTATTTAGTTATATGGAAATTGGCCTCATCCGGCTTGTTTTGGACACCCTTCTTTCGATGCATTTGAAATGATACTATAGGGTTATTATTGAGTTCCAAAACACTCTCATTTCATCAATCTATATTTATGGGATAACCATGTCATATTTCAAGAGATATGAGCGCAGTTTGCAAAATTTTCAATGTTGGACCCTTTCATTGGTCACTTAGCGGGGCCAACTAAATCCATGTCTTTCGAGGTTTATAAGAATTCTAATATTCACATTTTGGGAAATGTATATGGTTGTTTCTTACAGGTTTCTGGATAAGCTTTCCAACGAGCCATCATTTTCTCAATTCCGACACCGTATGGCCACATACCGATCTCTAGAACTTCAGGACAAAAATGGGTTAAATATGGCAAATGGTTTGGGCACAAATTATAAAATATACAATGTGTATTTTTTAATTATTAAAATTAGTGGAATTTTTGGTAAAATAAAATATTTGGAGGTCAGGAGGTTTGAGATTGATACCTCCCACTCAACAAGTGATCTGGATCTTGGGAGCTGAGAACCAGAAGGCTTGAATGCTGAGATAGGAGGAGATTAAGCATGCAAATCTATCACAAAATTCACATGAAAAACACTAATCTTGTATGAGAATAAGCATGAACAAAAACATATGAAGTGAATGGGAGGTGAGGCTCAAAGAGGAGCCCCGTCTCTAAAACTAATTACCAATAAGTCACTCAGATCTAATTAATCTCACAATGAACAATAGAAAATAGGAGAGAAACCAAATGAGTAACTTGTTATTATGAAAAGGCTTGTTAGGCCTTTATATAGCATTATTACAATGTGTCTTGAGGCCATACCATGGGCCAAAACTTTGTGTTACCAAATACCATGGATGGAGACGGTGGCCTCTCCATTTAATGCTTTAATGATAAATGGGAGAGGGTGGCCTCTCCATTTAATGCTTTTATGGCTTATACATCCGAATTTAGACCATATGCCCCCTAAAATTTGGATCATTCCTCCCCCCTTAGAAAATGATGGTCCCCATCATTTCATGCTAAAAAGAGACCCATGATTACAATGTGCTAGTTTCCAATGAAGAGAAGGGTTTTGTGTCGTTGACCCATAACCATTTACATTAATTTTTTTTTAATTTTTTTTTTAAGAAAAGCTAAAAATAAAATAAAATGGAATAATCATGAATTTGGGGGTTTTGAACATCCTTCTGCAAATTTATTCATAACTTCTGGTGCAGGTGTTGAAATCCAATTCCGTTGAAGACCCATTTGAGCTATTGAATATATATTTCCGTCAGTATATGGTACATGTTTTGAGGTGGTTCATGGAGTGAGAAAGAGTAGGCCGAATTTGAAGGACATGCCACCACGCTGGTTACAGACATGTGCTGCTTCAAACAATGATATCTCATAAACCAGACAACGAAATGAGATTCCGCAAAATACCCATTTTATCTAACGGAAAGAGATTTCCAATGAACTATGGTAGACCTTCTGAAACATCCTGTAGAGTCTGTGACACTTGTTCAAAGTTTACTGTACGTGCGGACACAATGTGTAAAAACATGTGCTACTTCAAACAAGCATATCTCACAAACCGAGAAATGAAATGAAAATCCATAAAATACCCATTTGAGATGACAGAAAATTATTCGAAATGAGATATGATAGACCCATTGAAACATCCCGTAGAGTCTAGAAAGTCTCTTTAACATTTGTTGAAAATGTTGCAAACCAATGGATGTAGTGGATCCATGTATGGATGTAGCAGATCCATATCCATGTATGGATGTAGTGAATCCAGATCCATGTATGGATGTAGCAGATCCAGATCGATGTATGGATGTAGTGAATCCATATCCATGTATGTATGTAGCAGATCCATATCCATGTATGGCCCAACAAATGGATTTCGATCGTACCAAAAGGAAGTTGGTGATTACTGCAACTATTTAAAACCCGTAGAATGCTTGAAACCCTTGTTCCAATGGATAGCGTACCTTCTCTAATACCACTGATCCGGATCTTGGGAGATGAGAAATGGAAGGCTTGAATTCCAAGAGAGGAGGATATTAAGCATGCAAATCTGTCATAAAATTCACATGAAAAACACTAATCTTGCATGAGAATAAGCATGAACAAAAACATATGAAGTGAATGGGAGGTGAGGCTCAAAGAGGAGCCCCACCTCTGAAACTAATTACCAATAAGTCACTTAGATCTAATTAATCTCACAATGAACAATAGAAAATAGGAGAGAAACCAAATGAGTAACTTGTTATTATGGGAAGGCTTGCTAGGCTTTTATATAACATTATTACAATGTGCCTTGAGGCCATACCATGGGCCAAAACTATGTGCTACCAAATACCATGGATGGAAAAGGTGGCCTCTCCATTTAATGCTTTTATGGCTTATACATCTGAATTTAGACCATATGCCCCCTAAAATTTGGATCAATAAGTGTCTTAAATGACCTCCAATAACCAATATCCCCAAGCCTCAAGTTGTGAATGGAAAGGGAGCCACTTGATTTTAAGAATGTGGTGCATATACCAAATAAATGAGGGAGTGACACGCACCCATACAATGTAAATTTGATTTAGGGGAAGGGGGGATTTGTCCTTACTCCTTTCATCCCCAATTCATTTGTGAGTTAACCAAGCAGTGGAATGCTTCTCTGGTCCTCTAGTTCATGGTTTCAATAGGAGGCGAGCAAAGGGTGAATCCACACTGAGATAGAACAGGTGTTGATGTATTTGTAACTTCGGAAGATATTCACTTGTATATTGTATATATTGTATTTGTACTTTATTGTATCCCCAACGGAGATGTATTATTCCTCCAATTGGAAGTGTCGTCAATTGTACTTGCATTTGTCGCAAGTTATATTGTAAGTGTCGTAACTTATACTTGATGGGTTATTAGACCACCTTGATGGGGTCGGCCCTGTATGAGTCATGTGGGTCAAAGGGTTATTAGACCATCCTAGTAGGGGTCGACCCAGTCATCATTATGTTAAGTGGTTAAGTTGAGGCCGACGTAGTTGAGTAAATGTCAAGTGAAAGTTAGTGTATAAATAGAGAGTGTGTCTCTCTCATTTTACACATTATATTATTCATTCACTTCGCATTAGTGAGAGAAGAGGAGGGTGCGCACAAGTGGAGGCGGAGCATGCTGTTGAAGATATCTATCTCTTGGGTTTGATCATGGTGATCCTTGTATTGATGCTTATTCTATCTCTGAGGAAGTTGCAGGGTTTTTCACCTTCTTGGTTTTCCCCGGTGAAATGTTTCGTGTCTCTTGTCTCTTGTCTCTTATGCTTGATACGCTATACATGTTTTTCTTTCAGTTAAGATCTTAGATCTATTGAATTAAATGATGAAAAACTAACAACAGGCACCAAGCCAAAACCCATGTCAAGTATTGAGTTTGAACTTGAAATTGATGCGGATTCCCCCATGAAAAATAAATCCATCATTGTTTTCCACCAGATTTCTTTGCAATTTGAGACTTGGTTATAAGGATGCTGGCTATGGTAGTTCAAAGTAATGGTTTTTGAACCTACAATTTTGTCATGAATTTTGTTGATAATTGGATTTGTTTTCTTTGGGAAGTAAAGAATGATGGGTTTGGAACCCCTAATCCCATGCTACTTCCTCCAAATTCCTCGTCAAGACCATAGCCAAGCCATGGCTCTCCATAACCCTCAAATTTCCATTATTTTCAAATTATAAACCCGTGTGGCTGTTTGTAAATTTCAATGTAAGTTTTCCAAAGAACCGCATCTACAAGAGACTCTGTTTTGAATCAATTCAACATTAGGGGGTATCCATGCCAATAAGACATGTAACCTTGATTTTGAATCCAAGGAAATTGTTTTCCGAACCAGAACCTATGATCTTAGCGTTTTTGTGAAAACGCAAGTTCTCCCAGAGGGTCTTTTTGCCTGGGTTTGGGCCTGATATCATTTATGCTATTTATTGAAATGTTACAGGAGTTCCTAAAAGGGAATGGCTGTAGGTGTTTTCACACTAAATGTTTGGAAAAATCCCTCAACTAGGGCTGTCCACTAAGTGTTTGACAAAAGCTTTCAACCAAGTAATTGTCCACCAAATGCTTTCCTAAGCCAAAATTTCAATAACTCCCTCATCCAGAGGCGTAATTTCGCACATGAATAGTCAAAATGATTGGGATGGAGAGAAATTCAATGATAAAATATCGAAACTGAGAAATTAATCGTATATTTTCTGAATATGTTCTGGGAATGAAAAAAACCTCATTTTGGCCAAAAAATTAGAGTATCATTCCTAATTAATTTGGTAGCCATGGATGGCCTCTTGGCACCTGCAAATTTTATCCAAGATGGAATCATAAATCCTATGATCAACCATCACAAGTTCCATGGGGGCCACAAATCCCAAATAAAATGATGAAATGGCATTTCATTTTTTTCAAAGTCTTTTCTCGTATATCTTATCATTTCAAAGATATTATTGTAATATTTTATTTCATGCAAAGGACAAATATTTAATTCTAAAATTAATATTTGGAAAGTCAAAAGTATTTGAATTGTCACACTTGTCACTTTCCCAAAAGTGACATGTGTCATGTAAACCCTACCCTAGCCTCAATTCCTATATAATGAGGAGGGTCTTTTGTAAATATTCAGAACTTGAAGGAATATTACTAAGTGTTATTGGTTTTCACTCAGGGGTCTTAGAATACACTTGCTTGTTCTCACTTGTAGCTGTTGGGATTAGTTTGTATACATGATAAGTGTTGAGAGACAATTATAGTTTCTTAATGTTAGCTATATGTTATGGGATTGGTTAACTAGGTGATATTTGTTGTTTCCTTGGGTTTATTTGCTATTTCTTAACTCTTAACAGTTATTGTCTTTGTTTATATGGATATTTTTGTATGTTTTCTGAATAAGGAGGAGTACTTGTCCGCTTGATGTTGGCAGTATAGGACAACCCTTTATTTGTATGTAAAAATTTATGTTATTTTTTCATTTTTCATACTTAAAATCCAAAAGTCATTTCCCAGTTCAATCCCCTTTACTCGGTTTCCCTGGACGCTCTTCCTGAGCATCAGGGAACCATCCCAAGACCTATTTGAGGCATTAGGACAAACATGGCAGCAAACAAAAAACATAGGACAGCCTTAGATTTCTCAGTAATTTTCGAGTATTTTTTATCAATCTACACATAATCCACAAGATTAAAACCTTTCACACACTACTTTGATTAAATTTCAGCATTTTCATAAGTTTAAATTTACATTTTTCACTGATAAACCAAGCCACTAACCAAGTAACCAACTGGCTCTTTCATCGCCCATTGCGGTGTTGATGCCTCGGTTGTGCAGGATATGCAAAGTGTTGGAATGGGGTCCAAGACACACAATAGGGGATGAAAACCCGAACTGAAAGGCTTCAAAAGACCCTATGCAAGGGCAGTTCTATCCCCAACCTGTTTGGTGTGGTTAACACCCACGGATATTCGGCCTCTGCTAGCACTCTATGAGTTGGTTGGTTTTGCTCCTTAAAAAGGAGACTATGAATTAATTGTGAAACTAGTGCTAGATGTGATTTTAATGCAATTTAAAATTAATAATTCAATCTAAAGTTAATAATTATGCAATTGTGAGAAGAAATTCTATAATTACATAATTATAGATTTAAACTAAGAATGAATAAAGTAAAATAATAGCTAAATTAAATGTTAATTACTAATCTATCTCGGGAGCCAAGTATTTTAAGATGAAGGAAATGATTAAATATTCAAAAGAAATAATTTGATCATCAATGGTTTTAAAAGAAATTTTAAAATTATTGATGTCTTTAGCATATTAATTCTAACATGAGAAGTAAGAAATTATCTTCATTATGCTAAAATTATTTGAACATATAATCATTTATGCAATGACTAAATATAATCAGATTAATACATAAACTACAGAAATGCAGGACGTTGATTGAATTTGATTATGATCTGATTTGTGCATAAAGAGAGAAATCTGATTAAATGCATAGAACAAATGAAAAATAATTACAGAAAAGAAATTGTATTACCATCTCAACGTGATAAAAAGACAAAGCTTCAACTTGATAATCAGAGCAGCCAGTTCAAGCAAAGCCTACAATCTCCAATCTCTTAAACACAAGAAACTGCTATCAAGAGAATGATAGCAGAGCAAGAAGAAATTCAGTTCTCTGTCATACAAAGATCATCTACTCCCTCTGGTAGCAGCATTCCTCCTTCTTCCCTGCCAACAAAACATTGCAAGTAGAATACAAATGTAGGAAGAATGAAAATCCTTCCATTCTTTTGAGACCTCTTACCCCTCCCCTTGCTTTGAATGCTGAGTTCGAATTTATAGTAATGGAGAGCACTGGGAAAGATAACATCAAAACCCTAAATGCCTAGTTCATTCACTGTATGCAAAAACGGTTGGAATAAATTTATGAACGTTCACCCCTGTTCGGCAACGTTTTCCTCCCAAATGGTTGACATATTTGCAAAAGTGTCTGTGATAGGGGTAAATCAGCCCATTTGGGAAGTGAGTTTTCAACTGTTTGAGCTTATTCCTCACGATTTGCCTGCAATCCTCCATGCAAAAACTGTCTTTTACAGATTCCATTTTTCAAATTTTATCTGCACGGGAAATTAGGGTTTAGTGAAATACTATGCATTTAACATTGTAAATAACATGATATATTAAAGTCAAATAAGATTATTAATATTGTTTTTCAAAAATATATCCAATATAATTTAAACAATAATAATGATATTATAAACAAGCAAAGCTAATTATTCTTTGTACAACATAATACTTTGCTTAATGAAAAATTATTGACTCTCTCCATGATTTGAAAGTATGCTTTTATTTTTTAGGATTCAATTAAAAATATACATAACAAGGCCTTGAAAAATCTTTGTCATAAAATTATAGATTAATCCAAAATGACAAATTTTATAAAATATCCAAAGATTAGTAAAATTCAATAATCCTTCCAAAGTGGATAATTAAATGCATGGTTCCATTATTTGATATAAACCCTTTCAAATTATAAATCAAAATGATTAGAAATAAGTGTTTAATCAAATTATTCTAACCCATTAAGACGTTCTACAAACTTATTGATTCCAATAAGTTCAAATTTGTTGCCAAGATTACCGAAACATCATATGAATTTGATTAGCCCAAATTGAAGCATGTAAATAACTCAAACAAGTTCAAATAAGAATACACAATCGTTACATGCAATGATCAAAATAAAATGACAACTGCAATGATAAAACCCAACTCAAACAAATCAAAACAAATCAATAAATATGGAAACAATCCAAATAATTTTTCAAATCACGCAGTGTAATCTCAGCTGCAGGATTAAAACAAATCAATGGTCAAGATTAAACAATGGAGGACGTGGGATTGGGTCCTTGAAAATTATTCACAAATTTATTGATAATTCCCGAAATCCGCAACCCGAAAGTTGCGGGTTTCGGGATCGCAAAATGAACCAAAACACTTAAACAGGTTTGCGAAAACCCGCAACCCGAAAATTGCGGGTTGCGGGTTTCGCAAACATGCAAAGCAACTAAGAGAAAAAATGAAAAGCCTGAAATCCGAAAGCCGCAACTGTGGGTTTTGAGTTTCAGGTTTCAGGATGTAGAGTTCCCAAAATTATTGACAAGGAGGTCCCGCAACCCACACCTTTCGGGTTGCAGGTTTCGGTTTTACCAAAACCAAAACAACTAAACAGCTTGATTCCTGCAACCCGCACCTTTTGGGTTCGAGGCGTCAGGGTGTCGGGATGTCGAGTTTCGGGTAGGAAGAAAACAGATGACAAAATACTTAAAATTTGAATCTTTTTGCGACCAAAACACTCAACATTTTGCCGAGAAAAACATTGACAATCAATCCAAACAAGGTATAGGTACAAGATCATGGAAACCAAGTTCAAAAAATCATGTTCACAAGAACACTTACCCAACTACCTTTGTGTTTATTCTAAAATTGGGTTTCCCGTGCTCAGCTGAAGCATGGGATCTTTTGTGGCCACAACAGGTGGCTATGCCACCTATGAGGGAAACCAATCCCATTCCTTGGGCTGGATAATTTAGTTTTGGTACATAGTTTCTTGCTTTTTCATTGTTGTTTGATGTATTTTATTTATTGACGTTTTCTCTTATAGCTCGCACCCCAAGAGGGTTAATTTGCAAAATCAAAACTGCAAAATCAAAACTACAAAAGAAAAACACGCAAAACAAAACAAAAGCAGGGGTCCGCCCCACCAAACAAAAAACAAAAAAACAAAAACAAAACTGAAAACCAAGCAGCGGTCCACCCCATTCACAAATAAACAAATTACTATGGATATATATGTATGCTCGGAGCCCGTTATAGGGTGTACTATTATATGTATTTAGTTTAGATTTCAATTTTGCAGTTTAGACCAGGAGATTCCCTTGTGAAAGAAAGAAGAGATATCGCCACGTGGATGGCTAGGTCCTTTCATTTCAGCATTTCAATTTTCCTAGAACTCTAAGTGTTAAAACTAGGGAATCCTTAGTCAGGGGCCCCTTGTTTTTGGTCTCTAAGTGTCGGTTAGTGAGTATTTTATATTTTATTGAAACAAGAAATAATACACTAGTGACGAGGAAGGGTCAACCCCCTCTCCTTCTAAACTGCATGAGGTATTTGTGGGATACTATGCTAGTGACGAGGAAGGGAAAACCCCTCTTTCGTTGAAATGCATGAGGTATTCCAGTTTCATCTAACTAATTTCCTACTCACTCTCTTACACCTAAGGTGACCTTGGCAATAAAAAGGGTGTGAGCTTGCTCAGGAGGACCTTCAAAATGGTATGGTCAACCTTTTGCATGCTTGATTAATAAACTAAAATCTTGCTAAAATACATTAATCGAGTTATCCTTTTGTCAATCCTCACTTACCCACACTTTCAGTTATCTTACCCATTTTCATTTTTTATTTTTTCGGCCTATGGGCCATCCTAGAAATTGTTAGAGGATAAAACCCATTCAGGGTGATCCAAAGAGGGATTATTTCCAAGTCCCTCACCTCTATTTCTTTCCCCTTTACCACCTTGGACATAGGATCATATTAGGTGTGGGTAGCTTTGCCTTGTGTATAGCTACCAAAGAGGCATGTAACCAACACAACCGCTGGATATGTTGGATCCATCCTCACAGATGGATTTTGCTTATAACAGGAGGCTGACAATTCAGTGAAGTTACATCCTATGCAGGAAGAAGCTCTCGCTCTATCAGAAGAAATTGAAGAGAAGTTACAATAACTCCCCACCACAGATCATACGATAAAGGAGCACAACCAAGAATTCATCTCGCAGGAGATGTTAGACACCATCAAATAGTTTGAACAAGAAGTTGAGGATACAATTGTGAGGTTAAGCACAACTTAACAGAACTTCGCTGCGAAGTTGAACATGCAAGGGGATTTGCTGTCGAAGCAGACTTCTAAAAGTGGCTCAAGGACGAGCCACATGTGAGTGTTAGGGGCCTATTGGGAATGGCCCAAGTGGACCATTTTTGTTGAGTGAGGCTCAAGCGTAGCAGTTTTGTTGGAAAAGAGTACAAGCGAAGTGAGGCCTAGCATCAGCCTATTTTGGGTAAAGTAACTCCACAAATCTCAGGAGCACAACACGAAGCAAAGGGAAGTCGGAGGAAAAGGGACTTGTCGCCTTAGTAAATACAAAGTACTAAGGATGGTCAGGGTTGTTGGAGCAGATAAGAACGAAGCGATGGAATTACAACTACATTAGCAGCGATAAACAGGCGGCACGACATAAAAGGACATGCCAGGCTACTCTCAGAGTTGCGCAATCAGAGTTGCAGCTGTCAGAAGAGTATCAGAGCCAGAAGCGGTGCAGAAGGATGATCAAGGACAAGCAAAGTAGTTGCAAAGTTATGACGAAGCATGGTTAGCAGGGTAACCGCGCCGTTTTGGGGTTTTTTTTGGTACTATGGGGTTCAGCCCATAATTATTGTAAAGATGTGACCTTCGGGAACAATCTATAAAAAGGGAAATTCTAGATATGGAAGGGTTGGTCTTTTGGGTCTTAGTTGATTATTGTAACTAAAGAAGATCACATTAGAGCATCAAGAGAGAAGAGGCTCTGCAACTGAGTGTGCAGAGACCCATTGTAGAGAAAAGTCTGCAATTGTGTGTGCAGACTGGAACTGTTAACCCTTCCCATTAATATAAAGAACAGTTCTCATGGACATAGCTCCCATTCGGGGGGTGAACCATGTAAATATCTGTGATTGTGTGATTGATTTTATGAGTTATTTCATGCTTATGTATGTTTGCGTTATTATATGTATTTCAGTGTGTGTATTGATGAGAATAATATTCTAAGTGGTGAAACACACATGACTGGATATGTGAAGTGGTAATGAATATGATGAATGTGTAGTTTCATAGGTAGCACCCATTCAGCAGAGTCTGTAAGTGCGTGTAACTACCCAAGGGGCGCAGTCCCATATTTGCGCTGTCGTATTAAGAGTATATGTGAATTCGGTACAACTTCACCCAAGAATTTATTCCATATCTACACATCAACAAGGTCACAGAAACGTGTTTCTGCGATCACCCCATAAATTTGCCTCGGGTGAGACCTCAGTCTGTTCGCAGACTATTGCCGAAAGGGTCGGTGAAAAGGGGTTTTGTTGGATCTCTAACTATGCAAAACCCGGGTCAGCCAAAGAAATTTATAGGGAGCCAACATAAAGGTTATCAAGTTCTTCATTCCTTACTATTTCCCCATATTGTCTTCCTTATGTGGGATCCAATCGTGCAGTAACTCTCAAGTATTCTACTTCAAAGATCATTTGTCTCTTTTTTAGATCAATAATATCTTGGTTATCGAAGGACCAATCGAGTCCAAGTACCATTGGATAAGGATTAATATTATACACTAATTCAATGACTTCAAAATATATTGTGTTGTGCACTCCATCGATATCAACATTCACCCCTCTCAGTCTTCCGATTAGGATAATCTTGTGTGGATTTGATAACCTCAACTGAATGGGTGACCATATCAACTTTGGTTTTTCCATCATTTCCAATGTTTTCTTCTGAAGTACATTCACATTAGATCCCAGGTCCAAGATGCTATAATCCATATCATAGTCTCATATCTACACGCTAAGTCAAAATTCCCTATTCGTCCTTTTCTTTCACTATACGTGGTTAACTGCTCTCTATGTAACTAGTGATTCTGTATCTTGTGTGCACTCATCAATCATCCTGTGAAACATGTTTAATGTAATTTCTTCCTTACTTATATGGGAAACTTTTCAAAGTACTTTTCTTCTCAAGTGGCCTCTGTAATGTCCATTTTTTTAAAATTTATGAAAATGCCCAATTTTCCAATTTTTCCCCAATTCGAACTTTGACTAGTTTTACTGTTTTGGCCTACAAATTAACCCAAATGCTCCCAAATATTTTGTAAGGGTGTATGAATAATATTTAGACTTGAATATTAAGTTTAGGGATGATTTATAACCCTGAAAAGACTTCTGCAAATTTGATTTGTATTCTAGTCAATGTATGGTATTTTAACTAGCAATTTATGCATCAAATCCCCCCTGGGTAAACAATGAAAATGGCCTCCCAAATGCTTCCAAACTACTTCGAATATCTGAACAGAGGTAGGGTATGTATTAGGGATTTCATTAATGTATCATGTGCATCATTAATTAATTGTTATCTCTGTTCCAACCCTCTCCCATTCAGCTGCAAAAATCACAAATTCGACCCTTAGGGAAATGGCACTATTTCTTCTCCCAATGCAATTAAACTGAGTAAAAATACTTCAAATGCTCAAGTACAGTACATAAAAATTGTAAAATACATCCATGGTAGTATATTAATCATAAATGTATCAGATAATCATCCATTCATTCGAAATCATCAGCATTATCATGCTATACATCAATGTAGTGGGGAAATGGACATTGTTTGCTCATTAATCAACATTTTTGCATACAATCAGTGGGTATTTCGACCTGAAAATTTATGAATATGAAGAACAAGGGATATGAAGCTATTACAATCAGAAATATATTATATGAAGCTCTCCCAATGAGTACAAGTGCTCACCAAAAATGCCCTCCCTCAAGGAGCATGAATATGCCTTCAAAACTGGAAATGGTGGAGAGGAAGTGATGCAATAAAAAAAAACATGAACCTTCCTATATCTACTACCTGCAAATAAAAACTCCATTAAAGCACCATGAAATACCTAAGTGGCCGCTCCAAACACCAACTTGGATGGGAATCTTTCACCCTCGAAATTGGATAAGGTAAGAAACTAGTCATCCACTAACTCTCTCTTCACAAATGCAATTTTTATCAAATCATCAAAAGCCATTCTCATACTTGATTTCTACATTTTATAACCAGAACTAGGCTTCTAAGGATCGAAATCCTCTCATTATCATCTAGATATTTCCACTTAGGAAATATTCCACATTTTCCACTTGTCTCCTAGTTTCCAACCCTCCATCTTCTCCCAAATTCGAGTAGGAGTCTCTTTAGCTTCGCCCAACTCCATGAGCACCTTCTTGAGCCTATGTTTTGGGTTGACATGTAATAATGGTCAGGTGTAAGAAGTCGGATCTGAATTTTGTCATAGATGTCATAGATGCTTCATCATTGTTGTCATAAGACTAGGGAATCTAGCCCAAGTGTCCACTAGTCTCCAATTTGACTCTTCCTCTTCCATGGAGGTTACTATTCCATCAAATTTAGACCTAATATGATCCATGCCATGTGTATTCCTTACCAACTCACCCAATAATGTTTTCCTTCCCATGGATTCGAAAATCCAAGTGATATTTGCTATGTGGCAGTGAGAAACCAAGCTAGTGGGGGTCCCACATCCTCCAAATGTCCTCAAAACCATTTGCCACCTATAATTCCTCTTGGATTCATTTATTCAAATTATTTATTTAATACTTGGACTATTCTAATATGTAAACATTATTCCTTTGCTCCCTTATTACAATTCCCAATGTACCCTTTCAACCTAGGGAACTTGGTAGGATTGATGGGGATTATCTGCGATACAATTATTTGAATGGGGACATTACAGTCCTCCCCACCCAAGATTGCTTGTCCTAAAGCAATTTCAAATTAGGATGCTGCAAAATCTTCTCCTCTTCCCATGTGACATCTTCATTTGGTAGGTCCTTCCATTGTACTAAATATTCTTTGATAATTCTACTCCTCAACCTCCTTTCCCATGTCTTCAAAATCTTTTCTAGAGCAAGTGTGAGATGAACTTCATCATCCAAGGGAGGAAGTATTTCTGAAGTGATGATTTGCTGACCAAGGGATTTCTTGAGACAAGAAACATGGAATACATTATGGCTTTTACTCCCTTCCGGAATTTCTAGTTCATATGCTACTTCTTCGATCTTCCGCACTACCTTGTATGGCCCATAGTATCTTGGTTTTAATTTTTCGGCTCCATTATTTTTTAGAGATGTTTGCTTATATGGATGCAACCTTAAATATACTAAATCATTAACTTGAAAGGTTCTTTCTTCCCTATTTCTATCAGCATATTGTTTTTGTTTATTTTGAGCAGCCTACAAATTGTCTTTCAAGAGCTTTAAAATGTCTTGGCTCTCTTCCACCCAGTCTTTAGCCTTTTGGCCTCTACTATCACCAAATATGATTTCATCAAATGTAAGTGCATCATAACCATATAATTCTTTTAAAGGAGACATCCCTATTGACATATGATAAGTGGTGTTGTAGCAAAACTCACCAAAGTGTAGCCATTTTGCTCATGCTTTTTGCTGCTCTCCCACATAGTCTCTTAGGTACCCTTCCAACCACTGATTCACCCTCTCTGTTTTTTCATCAGTTTGTGGATGATAGCTGGTACTTGGAGTCAATTTAGTGCCCACCAATCCAAAAATTTCTTCCCAAAAGGCACCTGTGAATCTACTATCTATGTCACTAACAATGCTCTTGGGGAGCCCATGCAATCTGAAGATTTCTTTGAAACAAATATCAGCCACTTGTGCAGCACTAAAAGATGATGTAACAACAAATAAATGAGCAAATTTTTTCAACCTATCCACTACCACATAGATGCAATCCTTACCCAAATATTTAGGCAAATCGGTGATGAAATCCATGGAGATACTGTCCCATTTTTGCTCTGGAATGGGCAATGGTTGTAATAGCCCAGGTGTACATGTGAGTTCTGATTTGTTTTGTTGACAAACTTTACATTCATTCACATATTTCTGAACATCTTCCTTCAACCCTTTCCAAAAAAACCTTTTCCTCAACTGTCTATAAGTTTTGAAGATCCCCGGATGGCCCACTAGTGGAGAATCATGTGCTTCTGGCAAAATTCAGTACTTGAGCTTTGAGTTCTGAACTAAATAAATTCAGCCCTTATAATATATCAGCCCATTCAAAATCCTGTAGTTATCATCCCCTTTTATTCTATCCAACACATCACAAGCAAATTTGTCTTTAGCATATTCAACTAGTAGCATGTTTTTCCAATCCTTGGCAATGTCCATGAGAGAAAAAGAAGGTCTTCTTGACAAAGCATTTGCTACTATATTATTCTTTCCCTTGACATATTCAATATAAAAATCATAAGCTTGGATTTTTCTTACCCACTTTTGTTGGCTTTCATTTAGATATTTTTGGGTGAGAAAGTGTCTTAGACTATTGTGGTCAGTTTTTACCACAAACTTGCTGCCTACCAAGTATTGTTTGAATTTGGTTAATGCATGCATAATGGCCATCATTTCTTTATCATAGATGGAGTAAAGTTTTTCATGAGGCTGCAAATTTCTTCTCTCAAAGGATATGGGGTGTTGGCCTTGCTTTAGGACATCCCCTATTCCTCCACCTGAAGCATCACATTCCACAACAAAAGGTTTAGTAAAATAAGGAAGTGCAAGTATGGGACAACTACTCATTACCTCTTTCATTTTTTGGAAGGCCTTTTCGGCCTCTTCATCGCACTTGAAAGCATCCTTCTTAGTCAAATCAGTTTGTGGAGAAGTCAACTTGGAGAATCCCTTCACAAATTTTCTATAGTATGTGCATATGCCAATAAAACCCCTCAATTCGGTGATTTTTTTTATTGATGGCCATTCTAAGATAGCCCTGATTTTTTCCATGTGTACCTTCACTCCTTCTTACCCAAGATACAGTAATTCTTTCATCCCAAATTCACACTTTGACAACTTAACAAATAAGGACTCTTCTTGTAAAACCCTCAACACAATCTCTAACTGCTGCAAATGCTCTTCCCATGTTTTACTGTAAATGAGAATGTCATCAAAGAAAACCAAAACAAACCTTCTTAGTTTCTTGCAAAAGATCATATTCATGCATGCTTGAAATGTGGCTGGAGCATTAGTTAACCCAAAAGGCATGACAAGAAATTCAAAGTGACCATAATGACATCGAAAAGTAGTCTTTTGCACATCTTCATCTTTCATTCGAATTTGATGATACCCTGATCTAAGGTCAATTTTGAAGAAGTATTTGGCCCCATGTATCCCATCCATGAGCTCATCAATCCTAGGAATATGATACCTATTCTTGATAGTCTTTTTGTTCAAAACTCTAAAGTCTATGCACATTCTCAATGTTCCATCTTTTTTCTTCACTAGCACTACTGAAGAAGCATAAGGGCTAGAGCTTGGTCTAATGAGTCCCAACTCTAGGAATTCTTGGATAGCTTTTTCAATCTCATCTCTGAACTTTTTAGGATGTCTATAAGGTGGTATCTGAATGGGTGAAGTACCCCCCTCCAAAATAATGCTATGCTCAACCCCCCTATCCGGTGGTCTACCATGTGGAAGGTCTCTATAAAATTTTTCATATTTTTGCAAAAGTCTCTCTATCTCCTTTGGGTGTTCAACAACATTTATATTTGGCTTGGGAGATGTAATATGACATTCAGCAACCCATTCTATGTCCCCATTCCTCAATATAGATCTCATACTATTGCAAGTCACTACTTGATTTGGATAAGTGTGCTTCCCTCTCACAACTCTTTGTACTCCTTTTGAATCTTGGAATTTCATTTCGGGAATTTGATAATTTATTGTATTCTCCCCTATTGAATACAACCATTTCACTCCCAAAACCACATTAGTATCAGCAACATCAACCACATAAAAACTATCAACAAAAGTATAGTTACCTACGGTGACTTGCAGCTTTGGAACCCATGTTTTGCATTGTGTTGTGTTGTGATTGGGAATGAAAACCGTGAAGCCATCAAATGGTTCAATAGGTATATTTATTTTCTCCACCATCTCTGCATCAATGAAGTTATGGGTGTCTCCTCCATCTACCAAAACTGAAGTTCTTTGTCCTTGTACCACACCCTTGCATCGGATAGTATGATAGCGAGGTACTGCTGAAAGTACTGCCATTCTTGCTTTGTCCGGTGAAGGCTGATTTTATTCTTGTGTTTCCTATTTGACTGCTGTCTCATATGCCTCTTCTTGATATTAAATATGTCCATATTCATCCATGCCCCCATCATACCCCTCATTATCAGAAAATACTTCTATGTATTGAGCCTTTCCTTTAGTACATTTGTGCCCCGATGTCCATGGTTGGAAGCATGTGAAGCACAGTTTCTTTTTTCGAAGTTCATCCCTGTTTAGTCCTTATTTTTTATTCCTTTCAAATGACTCTCTTTGCCAAGGTTTCTCATCATATCCATCCATTTTCCAATGTTTCTTTTCAAATTTGTAGCTAGGCTTGGGAGGAAATCTTGTTCTAGGAAGCACATTTTGGAGATCCCTAGTCAAGCTCATTGCATCTTTTAATGTAGTTGGCTTGTGGGATTTGACCAAACATTTTAAGGGTTCATCCAAACCTTCAGTGAATAGCAATACTAATCTTCCCATAGAGACACCAGCCACCTTAACTAATAGTTTTTGAAATTCCAACATATATTCAGTAGGGGTCCCAATTTGCTTCAATTGAGCTAGTTCTTTGAAAGGCAATTCTGGATCTTTTTGTTCAAATCTCTCTAGTACCCTATCAACAAATTCTCCATATGTTTTAACCTGATTATGACCCAAGGTTTTCATCCCATGAAACCACCATTCATTGGCATCTCCTTCCAAATGAAAAATGCCCATTTTTAATGCATCCTCTTCCAACATAGGATTTAGCTGAAAATATACATCCAATTTTTGCACCCAAGTGTTAGCAGAATTTTGAGAAGAACCATAAAAAATAGGAAGTGAAAATTTTCCAATAGCACTATTTAATTCTTTGTTTTAGAATGGACTCCTCTTGTCTTCCCTCCTTTTCATTTTTTTTATAGCATCAATGTATTCACTGAATGGTACACCTCTTTTACACTCTTCATTCAAATCATTCCAATTGTTTGCTAGTTTCTTATAATCCACCTCAATATTGGGCTCTTCTTTGGGTGTGAGAAATTTAGGTGCAGTATGCCTTTGTGTGCTTTGGAATTCATCAGGTCTATTATGTGGTCCTAAGCTTGAAAAAATATGCTCACTCCCTTTCATCTTTTTCCCTGAATGTGAACCACTGTTATCTCCTATCATCCCTTTGCCTGAAAGTTGGCTACCCAACAATTCAAAACTTTTCATCATTTGTCTACTCATCTCTATAATACCCATGGTAATTCCATCAAAACATGGGTTTAAGGATTCAATAAATTCCTCCTTATGTCTTAATTTTTCTTCCTCCTCTCTACCCATTGTTTTAGAAGAAAACTCTTTTTATGCTACTATCTCTTCTTCAACCAAAAATTCTTCAACTACTGATTCAAAGGGTGGTGGTTTATTTGTTTTGATTATTTTTAATACCATCAGGTTCCAATACCATGCTCTGATACAACTTGTAATGTCCCTTTTTCAAAAATTTATGAAAATGCCCAATTTTCCAATTTTTCCCGAATTCGAACTTTGACTAGTTTTACTGTTTTGGCCTCCAAATTGACCCAAATGCTCCCAAATATTCTGTAAGGGTGTATGAATGATATTCATACTTGAATATTAAATTCAGGGATTATTTATAACCCTCAAAATACTTCTTCAAATTTGATTTGTATTCTGGTCAATGTATGGTATTTTAACTAGCAATTTATGCATCAAATCCCCCTGGGTAAACAATGAAAATGGCCTCCCAAATGCTTCCAAAATCCTTTGAATATCTGAACAGAGGTAGGGGATGTATTAAGGTCTCATTTTCATCATTAATTGATTTTTATCTCTATTCCAACTCTCTCCCATTCAGCTGCAAAAATCACAAATTCGACCCTTGGGGAAATGGCACTATTTCTTCTCCCAATGCAATTAAACTGAGTAAAAATACTTCAAATGCTCAAGTACAGTACATGAAACTTGTAAAATACATCCATGGCAGTATATTAATCATAAATGTATCATAGAATCATCCATTCATTTGAAATCATCAGCATTATCATGCTATACATCAACATAGTGGGGAAATGGACATTGTTTGCTCATTAATCAACATTTTTGCATACAATCAGTGGGTATTTGGACCTAAATCTTTCTGAATATGAAGAATAGGGGATATGAAGCTACAACCAGAAATATATTGTATGAATCTCTCCCAATGAATACAAGTTCTCACCAAAAATGCCCTCCCTCAAGGAGCATGAATATGCCTTCAAAACTGGAAATGGTGGAGAGGAAGTGATGCACTAAACCAAACCATGAACCTTCCTGTAGCTGATACCTACAAATACAAACTCCATTAAATCACCATGAAATACCTGAGTGGCCTCTCTAAACACCAACTTGGATGGGAATCTTTCACCCTCAAAATTGGCTAAGGCAAGAAACTAGTCATCCATTAGCTCTCTCTTCACAAATACAATTTTTCTCAAATCATCAAAATTCATTCTCATACTTGATTTCTACATTTTATAACCAACATTATCCTTCTAAGGTTCGAAATCCTCTCATTATATTCTAGATATTTCCACTTAGGAAATATTCCACATTTGCCACTTGTCTACTAGTTTCCAACCCTCCATCTTCTCCCAAATTCGAGTAGGAGTCTCTTTAGCTTCCCCCAACACCATGAGCACCTTCTTGAGCCTATTTTTGGGGCTGAAATGTCATAATGGTCAGGTGTAAGAAGTCAGATCTAAAATTTGTCATAGATGTCATAGATGCTTCATCATTGTTGTCATAAGACTAGGGAATCTAACCCAAGTGTCCACTAGTCTCCAATTTGACTCTTCCTCTTCCATGGAGGTTACTATTCCATCACATTTCGACCTAAGATGCTCCATGCCATGTCTATGCATTACCAACTCATCCAATAATGTTTTCCTTCCCATGGATTCGAAATTCCAAGTGAGATTTGCCATGTGGCAGTGAGAAACCAAGCTAGTGGGGGTCCCACATCCTCCAAATGTCCTCAAGACCATTTTCCACCTAGAATTCCTCTTGGATTCATTAATTCAACTTATTTATTAAATACTTGGACTATTCTAATATGTAAACATTATTCCTTTGCTCCCTTATTATAATTCCCAATGTACCCATTCAACCTAGGGAACATGGTAGGATTGATGGGGATTGTCTGCTAATATACAATTATTTGAATGGGGACATTACAGCCTCTTTGGGATCGAGTAGTCATAAGTTGGAGGCATACCATACATGGGTAGTTGTTCATACATAGTTCGCAAGGTCAATGCCCCGCATCCTATTTATAGGAGCTACTTCCTTGCTTATTTGTGTCCCTCTCCCTCCAAGAATCAAACATCATAGATGGTTCTACTATTTTCTTGACCCATTGTTCAGTCAATTATCCATGTTCTATCACATCAACTCCTATTCTTGTTCCTCCACACATAACTGCTACTATATTTGGTCGATCATTGTTCTCTTCCAATGCTATCATTTGCACATTCTAGTTCATTTTATCCTACCACTTCATGATCATCTATGTATAGTCTTTCATTGCATGATCTAGCTATCTACAGTATGTGCCTGTCATTTAAGGTTTTAGACAATCTCGTGCAAAATGCCTAGGATGGTTACAATTATATCAGATAATCAGTCATCTTCCTCTATCAAATCCTCCTCTTCCTCGATCTCTGAATCCTCCTATTTTTCCTTGATTGTAGCCCCTCGAAGTATTATATTCCAGTACCCCTCCTTCTGGTTTTTCTTCCCCTTGAAATATATATGCATATGAGGTGTGTTCTCTCATTAGGTTGACTGCATGAAAAATCTATTCGCCATGTCCCACAGACTTACAAAAATTACAAAATCGGTTTATGGAAGTGCTCTAATACTTATGCATCAAAGGACAGGTGATTGGGTGATGACTCACCATTCTACATATCTCACACCATACCCATCCTTGTTTCTCCATGGGATTTAGAGCTCCTATAACCAAATAATATCTAAATGCTAGACATGCATTCTTATCATGACCTTTCATTTTGCATGTAACACACCATACATATTCATGTTTTTCCTTCCCTTTAGCAAGCTCTGGAAATGGATTGTTAATGCTGCTAACTGCGATTGAACCTAAGCCATCTATGAACCAATCTCTCCTATAGGGGATGATTCCAACTTCATGGAGATATCTAGTGCTTCTAAATACAATGCAATCTTCTGTTGTGTCAAGGGATATTGTATATGTGGTAGCAACCCTGCAATGAACCATTCCTTATGTTGCTCATCTAGAATCTGGAAGGTCAACCGATCCATCAAGATATTGAATCTCTGATCAACATCCCATACTGATTCATTTTGCAACTACTTAATCTCTTTTAGTTCCGTAATGCATCGTGGCTCAGACTTCGGTTTATGGAATTCTTTTAATAGATCTTGCCTAATGTTTGCTAACATTCTAGGTTGTCCCGTAAGTGGGGTGGACTAATACTTCATATACCAAAGTAAAATGCGATCTATAAATGTCGTTGCTAGATACATGATTTTCATATTATCATCTTAGACCTGCTTCATGATCCATATTGCTTCACGAACAAATATAAATTATATTATGGATCTTCTGTCCCTGCTGCATGGAAGATAGGAATTCTCAAAGTGGTTTTAACCCCCACCATTGTCTTCTGGCAATATTATTCCTTGGTGTGTTGACTGAACCTATGTTTTCATACTACTTCCACTACTTTGAATATCTTTATTTCTATCCTTACTTCCTCTACTAGCTACAAGTGCTCGCAACAAAGTTTTAGATCTTACCTCAAAAATTCGATATGCACATGGGGTCGCGGGTTCGACATAGATTCTAACTTGAGTGGGGCTACTAGGATGCACTGTATCTTCTCCTGCTAGACTAAGTTGAGGGTCCTTTTCCTTCTCTCTTCTTTTGGTGTGTGGTATTCCTTCGATCTAGATAATTATGTTGGTGTCTCTCTCCTCAAACTCACTGTGCTTCCCTTCTCTATCATCCATAGTCCTCTGCTTACTATACCGAAATATTTTTCCACTGCAAAACACTCCAATCTCTTCCTTTTTCAGACCTTCTTTTATTAGCATTCTCATCCCATATGTTCCTTACTTATTCTCTCCCGCATCCCTCCCATACTCTCATACCATCCCTTGGTTAGCTCCCATTCCCCTTATGTGCGCGAAGGTGCCTAGCTACTAGGGTGATTAGATTAAAAACTCATAACCCCCTTATCACACAACAACATCTTGATCCTAGTAGACATTGTTTTCAAATATCTTCCACACAGACCTTAAAAGAATTTCCTCTCAGCAATATTGTACGACTGGGTACAACTAATAGAAAACTCAGTAACATAACCCCCCAATACACTATCCAACCAAAAATCAACTGCACATGAGATATGATTACTTACAATATTAACTTGTTGAATCAACTCAGAGGTCCAATTCCTCCGAACAACAAGGAAGAAGGTTCCTGTCATTTCAACTAATCTTTGTAACCACTCAACAAAAATTATTGGGAATTCACCAAAGAAAATTGAATGTAAATATGTAAATATGTACCTCTCTAACCACTCCCTTGACCTAATCTGTGCATTCTTATCCTGGTCTCTAGAAAAATCAGGCTCCTTCATCTCTAACCACTGGTCTATCTCTTTCTTAGTCGGCCTCCGCATGCCCTTTAGTTGTAGATCTCGATCTCGGCAATGGAACCATTTGTTGGTGCACAGTGGGAAAACCCAAGGTTCAACATTAATTCACCAACAAAACCCATAGATACCGGCCTTTTTGGCATCACCCACAAGTAGGTGAAGTCTCACCTGAGGCACCTATGGGGGCTGGGGGAACCAAGTTCCTGCAATGCTAAAGGGACAGGAGACATTCATTCTAACCATTCTACTAAACATTCATAACATTTGCACAAAAATATATAACTTATTCATAGCATCAAACATAAAGAAAACATATCAAATCTGCTCAATAAATAGATCATTAACCAGATCACAACATAGAGTCATTTTGTCCTTAAACAACCAACTCTTTATTATCATTCAAAATAGTCCTTACAAAACATGTGCCCTACGCTCATACATTCTGCCTTAGACATACCCATTTCCTTTCCTTCCTAAGCATATACATCTGTTTTCTCTAAAAACATGCGATCTATCCCAAAACCCTTACATATTTATACATTTTACAATGGGGCTTATCCCGTAACAAATAGACCAAACCGCCTAACATATTCCATCTGTCTTCCTTCTTTTGCACACATTGTCCCCTGGACGACCTATTGCGCGGTTTGCTTCTTGTGCAGTTCCCAAAACTAGTCCCAAAATCTTGGCCCAACAGGGAGTCAGGGCTTGTATAATTTCATAGGGAAGGAATACAAAGGAACCAAACCCTAAAATAATCCTTCTCATGCTAAATCTGCATGAGCAAGTTCCATAATAATGAATATGGGAACTATTAGTATGTTTTACACAATAAAATAGTCTCCCATGACCCATGTGATGGTTGAGAGGGGAAATCAAGGGCCTTACGCACTAAAAAAATATTCTTGGGCTTAATGACCTTGAGCAAAGATATGAAATGCTCTATGCATAATGGGTATCTTATGATATCATGGACATTGGGCAAAGATGCAAGAATAATACGAAATTGTGGATTTCTATTCACAATAACACATGTTCTTATATTGCGTGTGTGTTCCTTAAATTCAAAATTTTCTTGGTGGGATTGAGAATTTCAAATTACATGATAGTTGAATTGGTTTCTTTAGAATTAGGTTCAACATGACAATCGCGGTGGTTTAGACTGCAAAAACAACAAAGCCATCCTCAATGAAACTACACACACATAGTTCTGACTATGTACATTCCAACAATATGATTTTTTTAAATAATATTATTTATGATTTTTATTTTACTTTTGTGTTGATATATAGATCATAATTTCAAATATAGATATCTTTCATTCTTCCTAATACTTTTTATTTCCTTACCCAATGTTGCACTCTCTCTCTCTCTCTCTGATTATGTTAAGACCTTAAACATTGTGCTAACACCCATTCTCATAATTTTAGGGCTATGATGACTTCCATAATTTTAAAATAATATAAAATCAACATTACATTTTTTTTAAATGCACAAGAAGATGGAAACACATACATTATAATTTGTAAGGAAAGTAACATATCATTGTTAGAAAAACTCTAACAAGTAAACTGATTTAATTTCCTCCATTTCATATTTTTACACCATATTCAAATTAGTTATAAAGGTACCTCAAATCATTCTTCCAAGTCAACAAATTATTGTTTTTCTATATTGAAATTGTCACTAAGGCATTATGAAGTACCATCATTAACTTGCTCTTACCCACTTAAAAATTTCACTCCTTGAATATGTTTCAACACACTTTTACAAATAAGACTAAAACTCATTACAATTCTTTCTTGCATGTATATTGCAATGAATATATAAAAATATTTAATAAATTTTGTTAATAAATAGAATATCTTATTTCTAAGTTGTTAAAATTATTTAATTATTAATATGTCCAAAAATGAAAAATAAAAATAAAAATTAGTGATGTTTAAGTAAACATGTGCTTATAATCTAGAACATTCAACCCCTCAAGTTAATTTACTAGACTACGTATTTTCATTAATTTTTCAAAAAATATCATTATCTTTCTAATTGATTTTATATAAACAATTTTATTTTTACTAATAAAACTTGCAACAAAGTTTACATTTTTTGAAATGTGGGAAATGTGATATTAGATGGAAGAAAAAAGAATGAGTCACCTAATGTATAAGAAGATTTATAGGAAAATTTGTAGGGAATTTGATAGTTAGATTAGTGATAATTATAATTTATTAAAAATTATTTAGTTTTTGAAAAGTGAAGTGTATTTTATATTAGTATATATTTATTTTAAATTCAAATCTATTAAGAGGGATCCAATATTTCTAATAAGTTATAAGTTCACATGTTTTTATTTAATCATTTTTTATTTTTGGAACATTATTTTTTATTTTTAATAAGTTATAAGCTCACATGATTTTATTTAATCATTTTTTTTTATTTTTTGGATGACTATAAAGCACCTTGATACTCTCAATGCAAGTATGGTCTCATAATGGAGAAAATATATAATGTTAAAGTTAAATTAATCCTACATAAGTAAATTCAATAAAATATTTTAAAAAAATAATAATATAAATGAGATGTTTAATATTTTATTAAAATCAATATATATATCCAATATACTGCCAGGTTTTGTAAGACTACTTTTGCAAGGGTGACTCTGACCCCGATGGATAGCCGCTTCCAGCTCCAGAGGTGGATTCTATGATCAAAATGCTGCAGTAGCCAGTACCAGTCCACAGGTCTATAATTATTTGGTTTAATCTTATAGTCCAGGAAGAGAGTCCCTTCCTCAAAGTCCCTCATAGTGAAAGGAAAGATAAGAGATATTTCCTCCAAAATAGTCTCATCAACATTATATTTCAGAAGTATTGACTTGGATGAGTTTATGACCATTCCGGTCACCCTGCAAAATAGATTAAGAATTAGTTTTAAAACCTGCCAATCAATTGGAGAGGAATTACCATATATCATAATGTCATCCACGAAGAGTTGGTGAGTGATGACAGAGTGAGTGGAGACCCAAAGACCCCCAATCTTCTCTTGCAGGAGAGCTTTGTTTATAATACGACTCAAACCGTCCATCACAATAAGAAATAGGAGTGGTGACAATGGACACCCTTGTCAGAGACCACGTGAACAAGCAAAAAATTCGGACGGAGCACCATTGATGATAATCCCATAATGGATCGATTTTATGCATGCCATAATCCATTTTGTTGTACCCCAGGGTAGGCCAGTCTATATGAGAGCTAATTGTAAAAAACCCTAGTGTACCTTGTCATAATCCCTAGAAAGATCCAGCTAGAGGGAAAACCCCTGTTTGTGCCTAACCTTGATACTATGAAAAGCTTCCTGGGCCACTCCGATGGCATCAAGAATCTGACGGTTCTCCAGGAAATCGAACTGCTCGCCAGATATACACCTTGAGAGAACCGGTTTCAGTCGGTTTTCCAGGACCTTTGCAATAATTTTATAAACCAAGTTGCATAATGATATCGGTTGATAATCCTTAAAGGACAAGGGCAGCACAGATTTTGGAATGAGCGCTATGAAAGTAGAGTTTAGGGCCAGTGAGACTTTCCCATTCAAACGTGTTTCTTCCACCATCTCTAAAATATCCATCCCCATAATGTCGAAAAAATCCAAGAAAAGCTCAGTGGTCCACCCGTCGGGCCCGAGGATTTTGTCTCTAGCAAACCCCAACAAAATCTTATTTATTTCCTCCAGAGTGATAGGAGAAAAAGTCTCTTTACCCTCGTCTACAATGAAGAATCGAGGATATTACTTTATAATCTAAAGTTCATCATGAATAGATACTTGTTGGTCTTCATCATAGTATTTGTGGAAATGACTGATAGCAACAGCAGATAGATCCTTCTGTGAACTAATAATTTCCCCATCTGCCCCAGTCATAGACCAAATAGTATTTATAAATCACCTATTGCCTGCAAATTTATGGAAAAATTTGTTGTTATGGTCACCCAACTCCAACCAGATGGCATGGCTTTTTAAGCGCCATCTAGCCTCATCCTCCTTCAACAGTGATAAACGAAGTTGTTCCAGGTTTTGAAGGGAGTCTAGCTACTGGGTGCTGAGAGTTCCAGCCAGATTTAGTTCCTACAGGGATTCCATCTGTGAGAGAATATCATCCAATGCCCTACCATCATTCATCTTTTTAGTCTGTTCCCATTGCACAACCCTTCTCTTTAAAAGGATCAATTTCTACACTAAATGATGAGATGGAGATGCCAACTGATCCACTGTATATGATAACCATGTCGACTTGACCAGTGTATTAAAATCCTTGTTTTGCAGCCAAGTATTATTAAACTTGAAAGGATATGTTATCTTTTTCCAACACTATCTACCTGCATATAAATAGGATAGTGATCCGAGATAGTGTTGAAATCAACCCAAGAATGATACTTGAAAAATTTGCTAGTAAGAATATCCACCATCAGGAATCTGTCGAGTTGCTTAGGAACTAGACTCTCACCAATTCGACCATTGTTCCATGTCGGTTCCAAGGTACCAGGAGCAATATCCACTAGCCCAGTAGATGAAAAAGTATGTTGGAAGAAATTGCAAAAGGGGTCTAAATTTGCCCCCACCCCCCATATTTCAGATTCATTTAAGACTAAATTAAAATCTCCAGCAAGAATCAAACTATTTAAAGCAAGGATTCCCTCAGCCTGAACATTTAGCCAAAAACATTTTCGATCAACATATGGAACATATACATTTATGATGTTTACTGTCTCACTAATACCATGACGATTGCCTATCAATAAAATACCCATAGATATATGATGTGCCACCAGGGAAAAAACACAGGGGTTCCAAGCACATAAAAGACCCCCCAACTGTCCCACCACGCCCACAGCACACACAACCCAGTCATTTTTCACACCTTTGAAAAAAAGTTTAGCCTTTTCCTCTGAAGACATAGTTTCTTGTAATAGGATAATATCCGGATGCCGAGAATCAATCAGCTGTTTGAGGGCAGATCTTTTTTGAGGTCCCCTAATCATTTCTTAACCCGTGCAAGGGCTTTCGTGCCTCTAAGTGCCCTGGAAGAAGAAGAAGAATTGTTTGGAGAGATGACCGTCAAATCTTTGGAAGGTGGAGCCAACTGGAGTTTTCAATCACTCGTTGTTTTGATAGGAGATAAATATTCAGCTAACCCACCACAACATCCACCCAAAGAAGAAATATGGTCCACGGTTGGCATCGAAATCTTAATAGTCTTCAGATTTGTCTCATCTGAAATAACAGGCTTGTTACCCATGTAAGTAGTAATCGAAAAAAATTTCACCATCTCCAAGAACGATGGGCCAACATCAGGCTGAAAGGTGGCACTTGAATGCCCAGCCATATCCCGTCCAGTAGTGGGAAGGTGTGTAGAGGGGATATCTGGATGGGTGTTGTGGGGTAGGGATGAAGATGCCCCAGGAGTTAAATGGACCGGTCTTGTGACACGGGGCAAGGCCATAGCCGGGGGAGCAGGTGTGGTATTCACTAAATTTTGAGGAGCAGTTGAGATGTGGATAGTAGGAGTTGAATGGGAAATAAAGTTATGCTGAGTCTTAAGTGAGGAATCGGCCTCAACGACAATAGTCACCAAATTTTTGGGAGTAGTTCCAGCAGGTATCTCAATACCTTGATAGAAGTATGGACCACCATCGATGCAGTCCTCACCCAAGCGATCACCTTTTTCCTCTAAAGAATTTATGAATACAATTTCAAACTCTGTTAATTGACTAGAAAAAGAAGGGTCAAGAGTTTTTAACTTACCAACTAAGCCTGGTAATGACTCGAGGTTCAACTTAGGGGGGTACTGCAAGAGATTTGAGTCCATGCCAGAGGGCGAGAACTCATCAGAAGAGGGAAAATATTTAGAGGACCATACCTTCACGTCCTCGACCGAGTCATCAAGATCAAAGCCAGAACTGCCATATGTACAATGTCGCCAGAGATGACCCACCTCCTTACATATGGAGCAGCGAAATGGGAGGCCCCAACAGTCGAGGGGTTGACTATATTTTATTCCCCTCCATGTGATTTCCAGGGTTTCCAGCAATCCTTTTTGCATATCTATCTCAACAAGGATCCTCCCAATATGATGATCCATGCCCGTGAGCATCTCTTCAGAAAGGTGGATGAAACGAACCAAATGACTTGCAATAGCAATGAATGCCGGTTAGTTCCACATCGGTAGGGGAAAATTTGGTAAGTGGACCCATAAATGTCTGAATCTTACCCTTTATTTAACTGGGTCAAAACCCATTTACTATCCTTTTAACATAAGGCTCCCATTGCCACGAATCCAGGTTTTTGAGAGAATGAGAGATGAACGGGCTTCCTTTCAAAAAATGAAACAGTACCAACCATTTGTAAAGATTACTATGTCTGGTCTGTACCCAATAATAGGGGCCCATTTTCCCCCCACCCAGGTTGCAATGTCCTTTTGTTGCATAGCCCTGTAACTGAATTTCCCAACAAGTGTTTTGATAGATAGAGCCACTATGCCTTCTAAACCCATACTGTCATCCATCAACATATCACCACCTTCGACTATTTTTCTCAGTTTTCCATTTCAAAACTTTGACTGATTTGTTCTTAGATTTGTTACCTTTGAGTCGGTGTAATGTGTGCCTGAACTAATATTAGGAGGGATCACCGCCTCTCGGAGAGTGGAGTCCTTACCCGATAGTTTTGTGCCATCCTGTCAGGAGTTAGTAGGGTCATTTGTATCAATGATGTTTGTTGGAACTAAACCCACTAACCCCATAGTCCCATTATCAACATTTCTATTTTTTTTCCTGAAGCATGGATTTGTATTCCTCGTCAGATTTAAAAGCCCCCCCTTCCTCCACCATTCATCTAAGAGACTGTCACGTTCTGTCATATTGATCACTTTCACTATAAAACAACCTAGGTAACTATCAAAAAGTTCCACAACCGTGGAAAGAACCCGATGTAGTATGTCGGTTTCTAGGTTCACTGATCCAAGGTGTTATTCTATTCACCTCCCATTTTCCTACTCATTTTCCAACCGACCACCCTGTTTGTCATTGTCAAGATGTCGTCCTGTCCCTGACTCCCTAGAAAGAGTTCAAACAGCTCTATTTCATCATTGGTGCCTGATAAGTCTCGGAGTGCTTATACAATCATAAAAAAAATGAAAATATTCCAAAATCCTACTGCCAATATATTCACCCATATTACCCTGCGCCGCCTTGTCTCTATCAACCTACCAGATCGGCTATCCCCGAGCACCTTCACCATGTTTCAGGGTTCCCGCCATTTCCTTCCACTCTTCCCTAATGCTTCCTTCATTAAAGTTTGGTGATGGCTCTTCATTACTTCCTTTAACAAGAGTGAATACTAATGATTAAAAAGTTTTTCCGTAGGTAAAATGTTTGTATTGATTGATGCCCTTTAATATAGGGACCACCATTACTTCCTTTAATAATAGTGAATACTAATGATTAAAAAGATTATATTGATTAATGTCCTTTAATATAAGGACCACCATTACTTCTTTTAACTATAGTGAATACCAATGAATAAAAAGATTTTCCTTAGGTTAAATGTTATATATATTGGTTGTAGTTTTAGTTTAAATAAAAAGAAAAAAAAAGTGATAAACCATTGTTATAAAAAATTTTAGTAAACCATTGTTATAAAAAAAAATTAAGGAGATCAAGTTAAATTTATACTATTTATTTAAAAAATATATTCTATATTATATAAATCTCCATTGTATTGCGGAATTTGTTTATTAATTATAAAACAAATGTGTCAGTTCATCAAATCCTATACTACAACAATTTGCAGCTTTATTAACAACTTTTTAAAAACAACAATAGGTAGTGTTTGCATTAATAAAAAGGAGGGCTTGTGGAATAACCATCCAAATGTTAATACAAAAAGGTTAGCTTGTCCATAATTGCTCCAGTATTTTCATCCTAATGATTACATTACCATCAAGACATTGAATAATCGAAGTTCCACTATTATTGTTAATTATTTGGCTTGTGTAAAGCCTCAAAAATTTCCCCTAAATTAAAATTGTCTTATAAAATATGAGGAAGTAAATTATCCATAATAACTACCATGCCCCTAATGAGCATTTTTCATTTGTCCATCTACAAAGGATAAGTATGAATGTCATTTTGTGGCAACCATAAAAGAGATTTGCTCCACTATAACATCTTTTCCTTCCATTATTGCACTTCAATCAATCCAACTGAAATTACTAGAGAGGGAGTGCTCTTCAAATCTTCAAACCCAAGAAATTTTTATAAATGTAAGTTTTTTACCCTAGCTTGGATATCCTTGCTTACTTATGCTTGCTCCATTCACTTATCATTAGCTGCCTCCATACCCACTTCCAACAGAATTGTCTTGGTTTTATACTTGCTTAGTTGTTTCTTGCACACCCCCACTTGCCTCTATGTGTCTTTCATATCTATGACATAGTTCTTATTTCCCACCACCTTCCCCACTCTTCAATTTTTTCCACTTCCTATGTCACTATCTCTTGACTTTCAATGCGCAACTTTTTACAACTACAGAGAGAATTACAATATATCTATGTTACACCAAAATCTCGTCATCATGAGTCATGTATCAGCTCCATGCCTTGATCCATGAAGTCTCTTGGCTAAAACATTAGGAGAAAGGTTGTTGTCCTTCCCTTTCCACAATTTTTAGTCACTTAGACGCACCCTGCCTTCTAGCAAGGACTGTCAACTTTCTAGGTGACGCACTCTACACCTTAGCAGACTGCGTCGATGACGTTGTCTTCCTTTGCACAAGATGTGTTGACCCAATTTTGATGTAGGTTGCATTCATTCAAGGTGCATCGGAGTTGGTTAAAGTGGATAAAAGGAAGCTTCGATCGTTTCCTCGAAGCTTTGTGACATGGAGGCCTATCCCTAGATGCTAGGAAAATGGCATTCGATCCCTTAACCTAGTGGGATGATCCCTGATACCTCTCCCCTAAATCCTGAACCTATCCTATCCATTTAGCCTTATAAATATGGACCCCCTTTCCATTAATGTAAAGGGAGGAAGGAGATAGTATTCTTATGCTGGTGAAATTCTTCTAGGTGATCCTCACTCATATTTTTGGAGTTAAGCATTCTAACTTGGAGGCTAAGGTTGTTTGATGGAAGTTACAATGTTAAGGCTTCGATTGTGACATTTATTCCCTATGTAGTTCTGATTATTACATTAATACAAGTTCTTTCCATAAGTGTTGTTGTATTGATAATACTTAGGATTTTCCTCCTTAACTGTTAATCTAGATCAATTCATGTATATATGCTTTCACTGGTTGTACGTTTCCACTTGCTTGACACGGTTTTGCAACTGAAGATTTGAAGACTACGGATCTTGGAACAACAAGAAGAAGGGAACTACAGACTCAAGGTAAGCTATCCATCTACTTATAATGCAATTATATTGATCTAGGAAAGTAGCTCGTATTGTGTATTTATTTGTTCTAGATCCGCTTGGACTAAGGAGATCTGTTTGAGTCTGCTCAAGTAGATTTTCCATAAACAATCTCCTCCATGTTGTTCATTCTTGCTATGGATAGGATTGAACAAATATAATACCAATTCTATAAGAATATGGGGACGTGAGGGCCAACTAAAACACACAATGGATGAACTAGACATAAAGCCAAATAAATAATTATCAAATCTTCGACTCACAGGGTGACACTTCGGTTGGAGTTATTCCACTGGAAAAAAAAAATCAATAGAAAATAACAAATAAGTTGTAGTTATAAAGGACAATACAACTCTAGGGGTAACAAAGAAGTGCAATGTATTAAAACCTAGTTCTAACAAATTCATTAGCTAAACCCTTCAAGCCAACAAAATAACTATAAGACCCAACAACAGTACAAGCTTCGACATGATCCCCAAACTTAGCAAGACTACATTTAGACCCAAGACTAAAGTGACATCACTCAAACTTAAAAGCAAGGAGATTACCCTCCTAATTAAAACTAACATAACTAAGAATATCTTTCTAAACTACTCTATAACAAAGATAATAAATCAAAAAGACGAAAATCAACCAAACCAAGAATAAGAACAAAAACACAAACCTCATACCTAGAATCGAGAGGAAAGACTTTGTGGGTATGTTGGCCAGATTTTCTGTCCTGAAGCCAACAAGGAGAAATAACCCACTCAGATGGCTTAAAGCAGCTCCTTGAATGTTTGAAATAGCTATCCCTCACAATTTTGGGTCCTGTTAACTTGTGATTTGCTCTCAATAAGAGAGTCTCATAATTGAATTGGTTAAGTTGCTGAAACTAAAACTACACTAAGATGCAAAACTAATCTATAATGAATTTCAATAGCTAAAACAAATAGTTTAGTAGGTTCTAGTGAAAAGAGATTTAACAGCTGCTAAAAATATGTAGGTTTCTTGCTATGAAATAAAATTGTAAATCTATGTTTAAAACTAAATTCTATCTAAATTATATGTCCTATTATATCTACCCTATCCTGCATGGCAGAAAAATTCATTTAACTAAACAGTTAAAACAATTTGAATTAATGATTAACCATGTTACAATTAAGTTGAATAATAAAATCAATCCTTAATTAAACATGTTATAATTCTCAATGAGATTTCTGAATAAAATAAGATCAATCTTATTATATTCAGATAGCAAATGATTAATTTCAAAACTAAATAACTTAGTGAAGATAAATATATGTAAACAATCAATCACAAAGGATTGAAAACACATAGAAATCATGAATATTAAATAGGGAAGGAGAGATTTACAAAATCAAATACAAAAGTGTAATTTATATTACCACAATAACTTTAATCTGTACGTCCAGTCCTTAAAAAGAATTACTAGTGCAATACAGCCACTGTCTCCAATCCCCATGCCCATCCAACATTCTGCACCAATCGACAATAACAAGAGAAGTGATATAGGAGCTTGGGAAAATAATTTCCTGTCACTCCTACAGAGCATCCCGCTCACTTTCCAACATCTAAGGTCGAATTTATACATGTAAAATATAGTGGGGATGGATAGAATCAAATCCCTAGACCTCTGGTTCGTTCAACAAACTATTAATTTCCCAACCGGCTGCAACTAAATTCAGGAAAACTCACCTCTGTTCGGGCACAAATTTCTCCACATATGTTGAAACATTTAAAAAACGGACCGCCTGTAGGGGTTAAGGACGCCATTTGGGAAGTGGGTTCTCGGCGGTTTTGTCATATTCTTCACGGTTTTCTCCCAGATGGACACCCAAATTCACCTCCTGGAGTCATGAAGAACGGAAATTATCCATAGGCAGTTTGTTTTACGATATTAATGGCAATCCACCATCAAAATATTTATATAATGTAAGTTTTAAAAAAATACTTTAATGGGGTTTTGATGTGTTAAGTGAAGCTTAAAAAGTGGGAAAAAGCATATTAAATTACCCATTGACACCACCACTCATCCCGTGGATAATGTCCCTCTTCTAGGGAATTATTTTCACATGTATAAGAGTGTGGTGGTAGAAATCCTTAAAGACTCATCCCTCATGGGATTCTTTCCAATCCCTGATCTGTTAATTTTTCAATAATTTCATTCCATTATCATTCAGGATCACTAAGAGAATAACATGTATAGCATATAAATCATAAACACAATAGCAAGCACACAAGAGACACAAAGTTTCCTCAGGGAAAACCAAGAAGGTGAAAAACCCCACAACTTCCTCAGAGATAAGATAAGCCACAAACCAAGATCACAATGATCAAACCAAAGAGATGTCTCTAGCAGATACTCCTCCTCCTCCACTAGTGCGTCACTTTCTCTCTTAGCTATGCGAGCTTGAGAAGTGAGTGAGTGAATAGAATGAGAGAGGCACACCCTCTATTTATACATTGACTTGACCTACCAATAAACCAACAGGGACGACTTCCTAAGGAAGCCTAATAACCTAACCACATGACCTAACTAGGGCCGACCCCACACTGGTGGTCTAATAACCCATCAATACAAATGACGACACTTGCATTGTAACTTGCGACACTTGCAAATACAAATGATGACACTTCCAATCAGAGGAATAATACATCTCTATTGGATATACAATAAAGTACAAATGTAATATACAAGTGAATATCTTTCGAAGTTACAAATACATCAACACTCCCTCTTAACTAGGAAGGTATTCTCTAGACATAGGTCATCAATACATATTGGCGCAAGTCTTCAATTCTGGAGTTGGATCATCATCACTGGATCACAGAGCATCATCATCATCACTGCTGTTGTACTCGACATCTCGATCACTAGGCTATCTCTGAATTCTTCTCGTCATAGGAAGTTATATAGAGCCAACCCTTTTTCATGCTAGATGTAGGCCTAGCCTCATGCAAGTCTTCATCATCACTGGTCATACTGTGGAATCCTCAGGACTTATTACATGCATCAACAAAACCTCGAAAGAGCATCCCAGGACTGATTTATGAGCTTATCGCTCAACCTATCGGATCTCCCATGATCTTTTACATGTTGACTATCAAAAAACCTTGAAAGAGTGTCTTACTTCCCCCAAGAACTCTAAAGAGCATCGCATGACTGATTTACGAGCTTACCGCTCAACCTATCGGATCTCCAGGACTAATTACATGTGACCACCACCACAAAACCTTTAAAGAGTGTCTTACTTCCCGCAAGAACTCTAAAGAGCATCCCAGGACTAATTTACGAGCTTACCACTCAACCTATTGGATCTCTAGGACTAATTACATGTGGTCAGGAAAAACCATTAAAGAGTGTCTTACTTCTCGCAATAACTCTAAAGAGCATCCCAGGACTGATTTACGAGCTTATCGCTCAACCTATCGGATCTCCAGGACGGATTAAATGCCTTTAGTAGCAAAACCTTGAAAGAGCATCCCAGGACTGATTTACGAGCTTACCGCTCAACCTATCAGATCTCCCAAGATATTTTCAATGCTACATGCACAACCTGTCCACGACCACAGAGTATCAACCTAATACTCAGGATCATATCGATCATCATCATATAGTGCATCATCTCGATGCACATCATCATAGCATCATCCCGATGCATGTCATCTGGAGCATCAACTTGATACTCATCATCACACATGATCCACCTGATCATGTAAAGCATCCACCTTATGCATATCATCACAAATGATCCACCTGATCATGTAAAGCATCCACCTGATGGATATCATCACACATGATCCACCTGATCATATAAAGCATCCACCTGATGCATATCATCTGGAGTATCATCCTGATACTCATCACATATGATCATCCTGATCATCATCATAGCAGTAACTGGAGCATTGTCCTGATGCTCATCACACAGCGCTTGCATCCACAGCCATGGGAAGGATCCTCCTATCACCATGCTTGGAATGGCTCCTGTAAATGTGTCCCATCACTTCTTCCTTGAAGTATCTTCAATCTGAAGAACACCGAGCCTCTCTCTGAAGTACTCAAACTTCACTTTGGCTAGTGGTTTCGTCAACACATCTACAACCTGCTCATCTGTCACAACATAGAGGAGCTTCACTACTCCTCTCTGCACCATATCCCTGATATAGTGATATTTGATCTCAATGTGATTCGACTTGTCATGGAACATTGGGTTCTTAGATAGCTTCACACAACTCTAGTTGTCACAAAAGATATCAGTAGCATCCAACAGGAGATCAAATAAATCATACAGTAGCTTCCTAAGCCATATTGCCTCACAACTAGCCGAACAAGCTGCGACATACTCTGCTTCGGCTATACTCAGTGCTACGCAGGACTACTTCCTGCTAAACCAAGAGATCACACCTGATCCCATACTGAAGCAGCACCCAGAAGTGCTCTTCCTATCTGCAGCACTGCCTTCCCAAACTGAATCAACATAACCCTCCAGGTTAAACTTTTGATTCGCATCATACTTGAGCCCATAATTAATTGTGCCCTTCAGGTACCTTAGAATATGCTTTACAGCAACCAGGTGAACACTTCTGGGATCCATTAGGAACTAGCTCAATATGTTCACCGCAAAGAAAATATCTGGTCTCATGTTCTTCAGGTACATCAAGGACCCAATCATCTGACGATACACCGTAACATCAACCGGATCAGATGAAGCATCACACAGAAGATTCATGTTCGATGCCATAGGTGTGGCCATGGCCTTGTAGTCCATCATCCCGAACCGCTTTAGGATCTCTACTTCATACTTCCCTTGTCCAAGGAATATTTCATCTGCACTCTGCCACACCTCCATGCCTAGAAAGTAATGCATCATCCCCACATCCTTCATCTCGAACTCGGCAGTAAGATTCCTCTTGGTGTCAGAAATCAACCCATCCTCACTTGTAATAAACAGTTCATCCACATACAATAGTAGTAACACTGGATTTCCTTCCTCAACCTTGTAGTAAAGGTTGGAATCCGCTTTACTCTTAGTAAAGCCCAGGTTGGATAGAAAGCTGTCTATCCTACCATACCAAGTTCTAGGAGCTTGCTTCAAGCCATACAAGGCTTTCTTCAATATGAACACATATGAATCCCTATCATGTGTCTAAAAACCAAGTGGCTGCTCCACATACACTTCCTCTTCGACTACACCATTCAAGAAAGTTGTCTTGACATCCATCTGGTGTATCTTCCATTTCATCACTGCAGCCATAGCAAGTACTGTTCTGATGGAAGTGTATCTGGCTACAGGTGAAAAAGTCTCTTCATCATCTATTCCCTCTTTCTTGGAGAAGCCACGAGATACAAATCTTTCCTTGTATTTCTCTAGATCCACTTGGAAGTCACAACAAACTTCCCTTTTGGTCTTGGGACCACATCCCAAATATCATTCTTCATGATTGATTGGTATTCCTTGACCATGGCATCCTTCCATTCTTTCTTTTCTGCTACCTTTTCATAACTGGAAGGTTCTTTGTTCATAATGTCACAGAGCAAGGCAACATAGCTCATGTGTGAACTTGTCCTATTCCATTCTCTATGTTCCTCTTCTGGAATACCATACCTTTCTACATCTTGGATGAGCTCTCTAACCCATGCAAGTTTCCTCTTGTGAGAGATCTTCTTACAGGGTGGATCTACAGGTTCTTGTGCATCTTCAATTTCACGAATTGCTTCATTCATAGTGGTGTCTTGAATTCTGTTTACCCTTGGTTCTTCATTGTCTTCCGCAGGTGTCTTCCTTGATTTGATGTATGCTGAGTTTTCTTCAAATGTTACATCCCTACTGATTTCAATCTTCTTGAACCCTGGAAAGTATATTCTGTAAGCTTTCGAGCTTTCACTGTAACCCACAAAGATGCCCTTCTTTCTTGAAGGATCTAGCTTAGTTCTCTTTTCCTTTGGAATGTGTGTGTATACTAGACAACCAAATATCCTGAGATGGCTAACTTCAGGTTTCTTACCGGAGAACACCTCTTCTGGTGTCTTGTTGTCAAGTATTTCGTGAGGTGTTCTGTTCTGCACATATACATCTGTCCTTGTTGCTTCTTCCCAAAGGTGCATAGGAAGCTCCTGGTCAGGAAGCATTTCCTGTCATGCTTCCATGATAGTTCTATTCTTCCTTTCTGCAACTCCATTTTGTTGTGGATTGTAAGGAGTAGTCAACTCCCTCTTAATCCCTGAATCACTGCATAACTTCTTGAAGTCACTTGAAGTGAATTCTCTGCCATTATCGGATCTAAAGGTCTTGATCTTCTTATCAGTTTGATTTTCTATCAAGGCTTTCAATTCCTTGAACTTATCAAACACTTCATCTTTATTCTTCAAGAAATAAACCCAAGTCTTCCTAGAGAAGTCATCAATGAAGGAAACATAGTATACATACCCACTCAGAGAGCTGGATGACATTGGACCGCATACATCGGAGTGGATAATCTCCAAAAATCTTTTTTCTATGCTTCCACTGCTTGGAAATGCTTTCTTTGTGTTCCTTCCTTTTGCACACCCTTTGCAAATACCTTCATGCTTTGACTAGATTTCAGGAAGACCCTCTATTGATTTGCTTGCAATTGGAAGTGCTCTATAGTGCACATGAGCAAGATTTCTATGCCAAAGTTCACTTGGATCCATGGATTCATGTATCATGGCATGTTCAGGTTTCTATTAGTTTTTTAGAATTTACTTCAATCTGATCTAGGATCTTAACTGAGAGAACAACATGTACAACATATCAATCATGGACACAATAATGCAAGCACACAAGAGACACAGAGTTTACTTGGGGAAAACCATAAAGGTGAAAAACTCCAATAACTTCCTCAGAGATAGATAGAGCAATGATACAACCCAAGCATAAGAGATAGACATCTCCTAGCAGCAGCTTCTCCTCCTCCAAAAGTGCACCACTCTCCAAAGAGTGTGTGTGAGAATAGAATGATGAAATAGAGTGCCTCCCGCACTCTATTTATACTTGACTTGACTTGCCTAATAACCTTTACTAGGCCGGCCTCAACTTAACCACATAACACAATGCTGACTGGGCCTACACCCAATAGGGTGGTCTAATTCCCCTTTGACCCACATGGCCGAACCCCAATAGGGTGGCCTAATAACCCTTTGACCCACATGACTTATATAGGGCCGACCCCAACAAGGTGGTCTAATAACCCATCAAGTATAAGTTACGACACTTACAATATAAATGATGACACTTCTGTATAGAGGAATAATAACATCTCTATAGGAATACAAACACTTCCATATAGAGGAATAATACCATCTCTATAGGAGTACAATATACATATATTAAATACATTCCGAAGTTACATATACATCAATAGTTTCCCCTTTACAATCCTCCCTCTTGCTCTCCAATCACTACTGCATCATCTATTGTCTTACCCTTTGGCCACATGAGTACTTGGCCATCTATGAGTGCAACTCTCATTCATTTTCCAAATATGATATGGAGAGAAGGTTCTTCTTGAGTCTAGGTACATATAGGACATATTGCATCTTTAAAGACTTCCCAGAGTCTAACTTGTAGGAGGCTTCACCACTTCCTTTTATGGGATATTGATAGTCATCCCCAAGTTTCACCTTATGAGGCGACTCATGTTTAGATAGGTCTACAAAGGATTCTTTAAATCCCGTCCTGTGTTTGGAATCCCCACTATCAATAATCCAATCATCACATCCATGTGAGATAGTACATGTGAGAGCAGAGATCAATACATATTCTTCCTCACTTGAAGAATCTTCACTTTCTGCCCTTTTCTTCTTCTTGGGAGGTTCACCATCCTCGACAGCATGAGCATGATATCTTTTCTTGTTGTTCTTCTTCTTCTTGTTGAAGTTGTTGTTGTTGTTGTCCCTTTTGTTCTTGGGACAAATTGAGGCAAAGTGTCCAATCTCATCACAAGTGAAGCATCGAACATGAGAGAGATCTCTCTTCTTATGATGAAAGTGAGGATGTTTCTTGTTGTGAGACTTATCCCTCTTAAACTTACTTCCTTTAGTGTGTGCTGTGAGGGCTTGATCTTCACTTCCCATATTTTCTTCTCGAGCCACAAGCCTAGATTATTCTTGTGAACATTCTTTCCAAATTCTACTAGAGGAGATCAATTTCCTTCTTGCACAGATTCCTTGGATGAAGGATTCCCATGACCTAGGTAGGCCATTCAATGTGGTCATGACAATTTCTCCATTCTCCACCATTTCATCCACAACTTCAAGTTGTTCCTTGATTTGAGAGACCTTTGAAAAGTAGGATTGAATGGTCTCTCCATCCTGGATCTTTACACCTTTCAATTGGTTCTGCATTGTCATCTTCCGATTTATGTTCTTTCCTTCAAACAACTTAGTCAAAGAGTCAAACATCTCCTTAGGTGTCTTTAGGGAAGACACATGGGGTATGAGATGGTCCTTAATAGAATCAGCAATGATTCTCTTGGCTTTGAACAAGTTCTTCTTGTGTGAGGCCTTAGCCTCATCTCCCTCTGGAACTGGAACCTCTTCCTTTATGTAGTTGTCCAACTCATTCTCTTCTAGGATTAACCCAATCCTATACTTCCAGGATCGGAAATTATCATCCCCTTCAAGCTTATCTTCAAGCTTGGTGTGGTGAGACATCTTAAAGAGTACTTCAAATGGAAATAGAAAATTTTTAGGTCTTACCACTTAATTTGCTGAAAACTGGATTTGGAGCTGGATTAGGGTTTGTTAGAGAAACCCAAAAAATTTGAATTTCAATATTTTGAAATGATAGAAAGATGCGCTTGCTGAGCTGGTCAAGCTGGTATACTCAGAATTTGAAATCTGCAAATTTTCACCCCTCAAAATTGCTTTTGAAACTTTCAGATTCACTACACTGGACCTTGAATTAGGGTTTGATTTTCTCGAAGCTTCACCCAACCAAAATGTTCAATCCAAAGCTCTAAACTTCTATTTTTTAGAGGAGCTTCCAGCCATGGTCTCGGATTTTAGAATTTCCAATTTTTTAGAAACCCTAATTTTTAGGTCAAAACCTAAAAATGCTCAGAATTGAATTCTGTCTCGACAGAAAGATGCACCCTTGCTAGGAGAGTCAATCTAGCCTCCTTCCCTTCATGATCTCTGGAGAGAAACCCAAAAAATAAGAATCCCTAGCTTCCGCAGCTGCACAGTTCCTTCTTCTTAGGTCAGCTCTGATACCATGTTAATTTTTCAATAATTTCATTCCATTATCATTTAGTATCACTAAGAGAATAACATGTATAGTATATCAATCATAAACACAATAGCAATCACACAAGAGACATAGAGTTTCCTCGGGGAAAACCAAGAAGGTGAAAAACCCCGCAACTTCCTCAGAGATAAGATAAGCCACAAACCAAGATCACAATGATCAAACCAAAGAGATGTCTCTAGCAGATACTCCTCCTCCTCCACTAGTGTGCCACTTTCTGTCTTAGCTATGTGAGCTTGAGAAGTGAGTGAGTGAATATAATGAAAGAGGCACACCCTCTATTTATACATTGACTTGACCTGCCAATAAACCAACAGGGACGACTTCCTAAGGAAGCCTAATAACCCAACCACATGACCTAACTAGGGTCAACCCCACACTGGTAGTCTAATAACCCATCAATACAAATGATGACACTTACATTGTAACTTGCGACACATGCAAATACAAATGATGACACTTCCAATCAGAGGAATAATACATCTCTGTTGGATATACAATAAAGTACAAATGTAATATACAATTGAATATCTTCCAAAGCTACAAATACATCAGCATGATCCCCCATCACAAATTTCCATGGTGAACATGATCTCGTCCATGGCCCCACATTCCTCCGACACAACCGATCCTTGGATTGCTCTTGATTATATAGAATTTGATTCAATTGGAGCTCAGATGCCTCTTAGCCTAGCTGAGGCTACATATAATTCCATCCAATCAGTGTCAGACCCACCTGATGACCATTGCCTAGTGGAATCAGATCCATGTTCTTTGTCATCTTGGTTAAAATCATCCTTTCAATTCTTGGATTATCTCCTATTGGAATTTCCCTACGATGAATCCATTATGGATATTATGAGCTTGGATGAGCTTCCCTGGTAGGACCATCACCATTGATCGTCCTTCCTCCCACCTTTAGATATGGTAGAGAATGATATTCACTATATTGTTTCACCATATATTGTTCAAAACCCTCAACCTCCTATTCTCACAAGGGATATGGTAACTGAGGGGAATTTGGAAAATATTACACATACCATTGCTATTGACATCTCGTTGAAACTTAGTGCTGTGGAGCATATTCATATTGGCCAAAATTGCTCTTCAGAAGAAATCAAAACTTATACGGCCTTATTTAAACAATTCCGCGACGTATTCGCTCGGAGCTATGAAGAAATGCCTAGGATTGATCCTACTATTGTTGTCCCTGAGATCAAAACTTATCCCGAGGAAAATCCTATCTGGCCAAAACTCCATCCAATACACCCTCGGAAGACTGCGACTATCAAAGCAGAAATAAAAAATCTCTTGAAGGATGACTTCATTTATCCTGATCCCTTGATAGACTAGGTCTCTAACATTATTCCTATTAAGAAAAAGCAAGGAACTATAAGAGTACGTGTCGATTATAGGGATTTAAACAAGGATTGTCCCAAGGACAATTACCCTACCCCTTTCATCGGCCAGATTATCAACAACTATGCTGGTAGTGTCATATTTTCATTCTTGGATGGCTTCTTTGGCTATAATCAGATCGAAATCCACCCAGCTGACCAACCCAAGACTTCTTTTATCTATCTATGGGGGCATATTTTCCTATCGCAAATTACCTTTTGGCCTAAATAATGTTGGTTCCACATTCCATCGGGCTATGTCGTACACCTTTCATGACATTAAGTATTTTGTGGATCCTTACCTCGATGATTTTCCATCACATTCAAATCATCGTGAGTTTCACATCGACCATCTGACGGCAGTTTTCCTTAGATGTTGACGCTATAATATCCGCCTAAATCCTCACAAGTGCATATTACGCGTTTAGTTTGGATGCCTTCTTGGCTTCATTGTTTCCAAATATGGGATTCATGTTGATCCCCTGAAGGTGGAGGCTATTCTATCCCTACCCCCACGAACCAATATCACTGAACTTCAATGTTTGCAGGGGAAGGAAAACTACTTGCGTTGTTTTTTGTGTAATTATGCGGAGAAGAAAAAGGGTTATATGCGGCTATTAAAAAAGGGATTTCCTTTTTTTGGGGATGACAATGCACAAAGCGCATTTGAAAATCTCAAACACGCCATTAGCCATGCACCTGTGTTGCATCCGCCCGATTATACCAAGTATTATCTCCTTTATCTTGTTGCCTCCTCATCCATGATTGGTACGGTGCTAGTGCAGGAAGGTAATAATAGGAAAGAACATGTGATCTATTACCTCAGTAAGAGTCTCACTAACTCTGAACAACAATATTCACATGTTGATAAGTTGGCTATGGTAGCTGTGATAGTTGTCTAGAGATTGTTTCATTACAGTTTTCTCTGCACAACTACTATCATCGCTAATTCAAACTCCATGTACCATGTCCTAACTCATCAATTAATGGGGGGGAAATACTCGCGTTGGATCATTATTCTTCAAGAATTCAACCTAGAGTTCGAAAAGTCAAAAGTGAAAAAATCATTAGTATTTGTGGAACTTATATGTGAACTTCCCTATGCTGCTCAAGAAACCAATCCCATCAACTCTCTTCCTGATGAGTTGTTGTTACTGATCAGCACATTTGACCCATGGTATGGAGATATTAATTTATATCTCCAAACCCAACGCTTCAGGCCTCACTTATCTCGTGATGAATGTCATCGTATTCGTTACCATGCGAAATACTATTAATCGTCAGTGACACCCTATTTCACCACGGTATTGAATCGATTCTATGAATTTGTTTAACCCATGATGATGCTGAGCATGTTCTGAATGACGGCCACTTGGTGTCATGTTGAGGTCACCTCTCTGGGATGGCTATACCCCAGAAAATTTTACGCACTGGATAATTCTGGCTATTAATTTTTAAATACTGTATGGAAGCCATCAATAAGTGTTCTCCCTACCATCTTTTTCATTCTAAAAAGTGCGCCCATACCGCCCCTTTACAACCAATTATTGTCATTGTCTCCTTTGCAAAATGGGGCATCGATTTTATGCACTGTAAGCCTACCTCGACCGGGGGGCATGGCTATGATATTGTAGTTGTAGATTACTTCAAAAAATGGGCTGAGGCTATGCATACCTACAAAGAAGATGGAAAAACTACTGCACTCTTTAGGTTTAATCACGTTATCGCTAGATTTGGGGTTCCACAAGCAATTGTCAATGACCATGGATCACATTTCGAAAACCAAATGGTAACTGAATTGAGTTCCAAGTTGGGTATTCTCGACGAAAACTCAACCCCCTACTACCCCCAAGCAAATGGACAAGTAGATGCCATCAATAAGGTCTTGAAAACCATGATACAATGCATGGTAGGGGCCCATAGGTCAAATTGGCATTTAATGCTCTTTTAAGCTCTTTGGGATTATAGAATCTTCATCAAAAACACTATTGGATTCACACCTTTCAAAGTGGTGTATGGTTTGAAAGCAATACTTCCTATGGAGTGTGACATCCCATCCTTAAAACTAGTCGTTGAACTTATTCCAAACATTACGACCAAGGAATAAATGTTTCTATACTTAGCCAAACTTGACGAAACTCGTCGTGATGCTGCTCTTGCTAACGAAGCACATAAAAAGTGCACCAAATCCTAGTATGACAAGTCATTCAAACCCCTCATTTTCAATGAGGGTTGTTTGGTCTTAGCATATGATCAAATGCGCAATAAACTGGGTCGGGTAAGTTCGATTCCATGTGGCATGAGCCCTACATCGTGAAGTGTGTCTTAGAAAAGGGTTCCTATGAGTTAGTCGATTATGATGAGATACCTTTTGGGGATCCTAGAAATGGGATCTACCTTAAAATGTTCTATGGTTAGAGCAATCCTCCATAAGCACCTTGTAAATTTTGTATATAATGTGTGTTTGATATGGTCTGAAATTTTCTTTCCTTTCATAGGTTAGGGTATCATCTCCTCTATGACTACTTATACCATGTTCTTCTTGAATGCATAGATGAAAACCTATTCCAAATTCACAAACGGTGCAAGCCGACACACTCGAAACCTTGCTTCAACAGCTTGGGTACTATATCCCCCTGCCGATGAACTTATAAGTTCATGAGGAGTTTTCCTAGTTCCTACAACTAATAATACCGTTGAGTATCACGTGGTGATTGGATTGCTAAATGACGCCTCCTCCCATGGTGTGGACCACATTATCATCCATCTGGATTCTCAGCTTGTGGTCTCCCACTTAAACTGAGTCTATGTCATTCGTGACCCTACAATACTCCCAATTTTTTCGATGAGAGTGTCTCTTGGAGAGATCCTTTGAGTTTATCTAATATCAACACATCCCGAGGCGCATGAATATCATTGTCAATTCATTGGCCAATTTTATTTTAGATTGGGTTATCTCACATTCTTAAAAATTTCATCAGAAAAATGTGTAAATAAGCATAACATGTAAATTATTCATATATAAATAAGCAGTTCACATGAGATCCATATCCACCATAGGCACATTGTATATAAAATTGCTAGAATGTTTTTTATATTAAGAGTGATAATAATTTCACAAAAAAGTACTAAGACAAAATATGAAGCTCATAGCTTTCAGTACATCATGCTGAAAAAATTATTAAGCTCATGGATTTTGGAAATCACTAGATAGAGATAATAAGGCTAATCATGGCAATCATGATAACATATCATGGCTTGAGCTACTCGACAAAGCATAACATAATACTGTCAAAAATTCCCATTGTGTGGCACTGATAACGTCACAGAAGATCATCCAGTGATATATCTAGGATGTCGGTAGTAAACCTTTCCAATTTGTCCTCAATCTCCATGAGCACTTTGCTTGCCTCTCAGTCATGAGAGGAAATGGCCCTGTCTTCTCCCCATCGTTGAATGGGGGAAGCTCCAAGTGGTCTCTCTACCCTGATATCTGCATTAGTGAAAGACAAATAATCTTAGTACACAAAAAAATGAATTATTCAGAAAACACATAAAATTTTGAAAAGCATGAAAATCCTTGCTTACCTATTTTTCACGAGGCAAACCCCTTTGGTAGTGCTATGTCGGGATCTCCTCAGAAATTCGTGCCTGCGTATGCATAATCCTCTACCATGAGTAGCTACCTATGCACCCATCATAATAAATCTTTCCCATAACTATGGATTGGGCCACCATGACGGCCAAACAAATAAACCCATCTCCTCATGTGTGGTTCCTGTGGATACGAGCTAGCTATCTCTAAATGTTGTGGACGGAAGTGAGGATGTTTGACGAAAAATATACCAAGAGAGGACTGGAGGCCTGATCTCCCTAGCTTAACGTAAGTCTAGAACAAATAGAGATAGAATATAAATAACTCTCCTAGATCTAATTAGAGACCAAAGAACTAGATGCTTTACCTTTTAGATCACTGATCCTTTCTCCTTGAATGCTGATCCAAGCTTGATGGTCTTCAGATCCCAGCCGCACAACCTATCAAGACAACAAAAAAACACAAGCAGTAAAATGCATCTACACAATAATAGATCTAAGTAAGAAGTTAAGTAGGAAAACTACACAAAATATCATCAATGCAATGAGATTTGGTGGAAAACATTTATATTACTGTATTAAAAGGGAAATACATAGAAGGAAGTGATTACAACCAATGAACTTAACGTAGCACTCCTTCTTCAATCAAGCTAATGCGAAAGCCTCCAAAGTGATGGATGATCTCTCAAAGGATGATTAGAGATCTCTCCTAAGCTAATTTCACCAGTATGTAGATACTATAGACTTCCTCCCTTGGGATGGGAATGAGCTTCACTTATATAGGACTAGGAGGATAGGATAGGTTGAGATATGGTAGGAGAGAGATAGGGGATCTCACCCAAAGGCTAAGGAACCGAATGCTAGCTCCCCTAAAGGCTAGGGATAGGGATCCACATCACTCATCTTCAAGAATGGGCTTGAAGATGCTCTTTTATCCAACTAACTGACATCGTCGTAGGCTGCAGTAGGACAACCTATGACATCGCATGTTGCACAAGGGTGAACTGCGGCGACCTTGAAAAGTAGGTCAGTTAAACCCTCCAGTCATGGGAAACTTCGGGGATGCATACATTGAGTCTCGGGGTAGCAAGATTTAGGTGTAATAGAATGCCCCCCAAAGCATGAAGCTATTGAAAATTGACAGGTGAAATGCTTTGATAGAAGGAATGGCAATGGACTTGTCGAATGAAGTACGCTGCTCCAGTACAACTGACTTCGAGTACACAGTCTCATATGACTTACAACATGGTTTCCGACCAATACAATGCATATCCATGGCAGTAATGACCTACTGAACACAATCATGGCTACTAGACACAAGTGTAGATCTATGATGAGATGATAACACAGCCACGACCAATACAAAAGTGGATCCGTGTAATATGACTCAAAACAATCTCCATCGCAACTTGGGTAAAACATGACTCCCCAGGGTCTTCAAGACGATCCTGCAATGATACGAATCTATCCATGTGATTACAAATGTGTTGATGTCAAACATGGTAGAAACCACTTGATTACCGGTCATTGATGTATACCATTAACAAGTGCGAGGGAAATCACCATTAATGTCAATGAATCCCAAGGTATCACAATACATATCATCAAGCGCGAATACATGAGTTGAAGTCGAACGCTTAATGAAATATTTCAATCAAGAGTCAATGATGTAAACTCATGTTGAAAGCGAGCTAACCTTCCATTGAGGCATGCATGTCCAAGGTACTCGATTGGTTTCTAGATTCAAACCTCGGATGATGATTTGAAGTTGATAAGGATGAATCTGTCAAAGGAGGGTCATGATGAATCCCCCATCATCGACACGAAACATGACAAAGGATGTTTAGAGTAGATATGATGGTATAGTAACATACATGACTGACTCAGAGTAGACCGACATGGTGGAAGGTGTATTGACTGCAGATAATGAGTGGTGAAAGTATTCTTGAAGATGGGCATGGCATGACTTGGCAGTATTGACATGATGAGTATGACAACAACTCCTAATGCAACTGATGATGGAAGCATTCTTTGAATGGCTCAAAGGAGTGACAAGACTCATGAAGTAGGTAAAACTCGAGGACAAACGGATGATCCAAGTACTGTATGCAAATGAAAATGAGTGCCATGTTCAAGAACGACTAGGTACTGCCACAGGTAAAGAGTGTAACATAAAATATTTCCTTTTTCCCCATCATGAACGATGAGTGCCTCATGTGTTTTTTACGAGCTTGATGAGGATAGCCAGATGCTCGGTATAGCTCATCTCATAGATGATTCCAATCCCAATCGTTTTCCAAACCTAGGAGAGGATGGGTTTGTCCTATAACGGGCCCTTCAATGTTAGATTTTAACGAGCCCATAGAAGGTAAACTCGGTTTTCATTTCATGTTTAGAGAGTCTGAAAAGAACTAAAGAAGACTCCAACGGTCCTTTTTCATAAAGTTAGCCTCATCGCCTGAAAAAGGGTAAAACAATGTGAGAGAGGACTCTTCCAGTCATGATTGGCTGGAGTATACCTTTTCATAAATAGTGGCCCCTGGTCCGAAAAAGGGGTAAACTCTCACCAGGGAGACAACCTTTCAAATACTTTATCAAGCATGAACACGACAAGTTCGCTTGGCAATCTTTTCGTATTTCGAGAGCCTGAAAAGAGCTTAAAGATAGACTCCGGAGGGGCTTCTTTTCTATAGGAGTTTAATGAGCCCGAAAAAGTGATCAATCGTAACTCGGTGACTTATTCTCATGGTTTTAAGAGCACGAGAAAGAACAAAGAGTAAGATCGGCATCATTAAATAATTGAAATCTAACAAATGAAAATAACAAAAAAAACATTCAACGGGTTTTTCATACCTGAGATGATCACTACGATGTAAAAACGGTGCAAATGGAACACTTAACATCTCCTGCATGCTTGAAAACTAGGTCAAATAGTCAACCGAGCATTCAAATGTAGTAAAAATTATCCAAACTATAGCAAATAACCCATAGAGCATCTAAATTTGAAAAATAATATTCCCTTTTTGTTTATAAAATAGACAAAATGACAAAATATAGTTACCATTGTTTATTTGCCAAATTGGGGAGAAGAAAGTGCCATTTGGAGCAGAATTTCATTCATTGATTGCCGTAGCTACGAGTGACAATTTCACGAGCCGTTCGGAGCAGGTAAACCTAAATCTCAGCCAGAATCTTTCTAGTGGTTTACAATTTCATTTTTTGTTCATTTTTTAGGTTTTTTGAGTTGATTTGTGGGGAGTTTGTGTGCCCTCGGGTCGTCGCAGGCCTCCCTTATGGGAACTGCGATGAACTCGGGTCGTCGCAAATCCCGCAAAGGCATCTTGCGACGATGTCACCATGTCTGCAAATACGGGGTGCGATGGCGGAAACGTCCATGGTCAACTCAAAAACTAGCCCACAAGTAAAAAATTTGATGGTTTGGGTGAGGTCTAATGATGTTTAAATGCTCCCTTTGATACGTTTGTGGCTGCCAATATGGTTCTAGAATGGTGTGAGCATGAAAATGAGGTGGAATATGTGCAAGCAACAAATGATCCCCTATGTGTGGAGGCATTGCGAAACTATGGGTTGTTGAAGTTCTTCCAGGTCCAAGGCATGAGGGCCCAAGTGCCACTACTGGAGCATATGCTTCGGAGTTGGGATGCATCACAGCAGTACTTCATGATCGGGGAGCACATATTGACTATAGATGTTGATGACATATATTTCTTGACAGGATTATCCCAAAGGGGGGATAATGTATCACTCACCGGATCACGAGGGGGTGACCGGACGGTACATGACTTGATTTCCCAACACTGTACTCCACATGCCCGTGCCTCTAGTGGAAAAATTCCCATTAAAGAGGTGCAAGATTGTCCATTGCATACTATACTCTTCACCATAGTGAGGATAGCAGGGAGCCAAGCGTCTCACTTAGCTACGAAGTCCCAAATGTTGTATGTGGATGACTGTATGTCTCCGAAGGTGTTCAACTTGTGTGAGGGACTGCTCACCAACCTTCGAGCTCAGCTGACCAAGTGTCGGTGCGGTGAGCTCAAGCAGTTCGGGTATGGATCGATAATGATCTCATTCTTGTTGGAGCGGGTTCCCTTCTTATTCCCACAGGTGACTTTGGATGACAGGGATCCCAGGGATCCACACATGGCCCAATGGACAGAGGTGATGGCCCGCCATGGTGGTGGTGGTATGATCATCGGGTACGGTTCCAAATTCTTTATCTGACTGGAAGGCCAGCTACTCATGATTGAAGACTATCCATACAGTGGTATGGACTTCAGGGAGGACCTGGACCTAGTACTGCCTGAGAGAGTAGATGGGGAGGGATTGGTAAGAACAATAACCCTTGTACTTTTTCATTTTGTGCATTTATAATTTTTTTTGGATAGTGCTGATGAGTTAATAACATGTGTGTGCAGATGTGGGTCCTTCATGACCGGTGGGAGTTTCGCTTCTCGCGAGGAGAGGAGAGGCACCACCAATAGCCCCAGCCATGCATGATGCGATCATGGAGATGGATGACGCTTATGAGAACCTTACGAGGTTGGTATTGGATGTTCTAGATGCATCAGTGCATGAGTTACTGAGGACCATGCAGAGGTACACAGTTGGTGCGACCTTACGCTTCAGTGAGCTGCTCCGCAAGGTAGCGAGAGCGATAAACTACTTCCAAGGTCGGTAGGCGAGAGTTGAGAGACCTAGGGGTGTGCGGGCCAGGCGTTAGACCTAATGTTATTATGTATGTACTGGTAGCTATGTGAGCCTCAGATTTTGTACTATTGAAAGCTATCAGGCTTGAGATTTTGTATAGCCTCACTGAAATCCATTGTGGTTCATATTTTTGTATCAGCACTACTTTATCTTGATTATATATATATATACAGACATTTTGGCGGCTTTATACATTTGTGTTTAATATGAGATCTTGTTTATGTGTTTGCTTATGTGATGAATTATGTACATGTTATGTCTACTTTTACCATTCATGAATATGTTCATGTCACTAATACAAAATGAGAGATAAGTGACCAAGCGACCAAAAAATTTGGTCGCCATAGCTTTTTCAAGGGATAAATGACCAAAATTGAGAAAGTTTAAGTGATCTAACTAAAAATGACCAAGATAAATGACCAATTTGGTCACAAGATAAGAATTAAACTAAAAATGACTAATTTGATCACGAGATAAGAACTAAACTAAAAATGACCACATAACAATTGGCTATTTATGTGGTCATTTTTAGTTATGTCATTCCGGTAGTGGAAAATGATAATTTTAATAATGAATTTGTACAATTTACTAAATTTTAACACTGCAGATGGATTCGGAGACCCCCTAGAAGGGGGTCTTCGAATCCAGTGTTAAAATTTAGTAAATTGTAACATTAATAGTATACAACTTGGATTATTTTTCAATACATTTCTTCTAAGGGATCATTTCTTTGAGGCCATGATTATGAAGCATCTGAAGTTTGAACCAATTTATGACTAGTTATGATCAGACTCAAAAAGACTAGGTCGATGGAGACAAGGTAATTTCATTTCATGATTGTTGGCAGAAAAATGTAGCAACTCAAGCTACTTGGGCATGTTCAATGAGTTAGTGGACTTTCCACATTGTTAGTACATTCAAATTCAAGTCAGCAATATATAAAATTATTTATCTTTTTAGGATTGATGAGTACACGCCCTCCCCACACTCGATTAACCACTTCAACCTAACATCCCAAACTAAGGATGGAACAAAAAGGTAATTGAATCTATGGGAAAAAAATGCCCACAAGATGAAGTAAAGGATCCCCTGAACTAGTAATATGGGGCTAGATTCTGAGAGCTTACCTACTTCAACCCGAAACCAATTCGCTTTTAGCCAATTACTTGTTAGCCGAAACCATCCACCCTTAGTGCAAGTGTTATCTAGTCAATTATTATTTATAAATCACTTCAAATCTATTATGAGGATTTAAGTTCCAAGCAATTTATAGACTTATTTCAAATAATTGTGCCTCAAATTGTGCCTAGACCATCCACTCAGCAAGGAATGGATTTGTCCATTGAGAGTATTCCTTAGTAAAATTTTCCATGTCTACTCTTTCCAACCAAATATTCTTCAAATAAATTTGAGGATTATGCACTTTCCCAACTATATAACTCAAAGAGGCTTTTACACTCCATATCATACATATATTTTATATGTATTCCAGCATTTATACCCATAGCGGGATCCTAAATAAACTCAATCAAACTCAACCGGTGTCCTAAATAAACTCAATCAAACTCAACCAAGAGAAGATTCTTTTCAAGACACTATGATATACTATTTTTTGAAAATATAACCCATAATAATTTAGGAAAAAAATTAAAAGATGGACACCATTTTGTTCTTTATGGTAAAATTGTTTTTTTTTTTACTTTATATTTTACCATTTTGAAATTTAAATAATTTATTTTAACTAAAATAATAATATTATATTAATGTCACATAGTATTAAATATGTTAACTATATTCTAGCTATTAAATTATATTTAATAACTATATATGTTAATATAGTTTTTATATTAATATTATGAGATATTAATATAATATTATAATTTGAATTAGATCAAATTATTTGAATTTTATATAAATATAATATAGTATATAATATATTATATATGTTAATATAGTTATTAAATATAGTTAATATATTAATATAATATTATTATTTGAATTAAATTAAATTATTTGAATTTTATAATAGTAAAATATAAAAAAATAAGAGAACAAAATGGTGTTTCCAATTTAATTGTTGCTCTAAATTGGTTTAAGTTCTAAAATATTAAATAAAAACAAAAGCCACAATTCTCGAGCAAACATTGACCATTTTACAATTTTTTCATCTTTCTACAATTTTTTCCGGATTATCATGGAGAAAGCGCCATCTCTAGCCATTGATTTCCGGCTTTTTTCATCAATTTTGAAGTTGGTACTTTTTTCATCAATTTTGAAGTTGGTATTTAATGTAGGAAGAGAAATTAGAAAGGGCTATTTTTTAAAATCAGACGCAAACCGATCAGATGCAAACCCTCCCAAGTGGATATGTAACATCGGAAGCCCAGATCTAAGCTTGGCCACACATGAGATGTCTCAGGTGTAAGATGCCAAGATGTGAATGAATGCCCAAATGCAAATATGCTCTCAGATGCCTCAAATCTTGGCGTTTGAAAGAGAACACTCAAATATTGGCCATAGATCGAACTCTCCTTGGCTGCATAATGACAGATCAAAGGCTCAGACTGGAAAAGCTCTAAGATCATAATCCCAGATCAAATATTAGCCTCTGAGTTGCAAATATGCGAAGATTTGAATTGATTCAAGATTAACAGATGGAAGACACCTACGAGATCTGATTTTCTCCCACAGCCTGTTGAAGATCTATTCGGTCTATTTCAGATGATTAGTTAGGGATCTGTAGGTTGCAATGAGAGGAAGAGAAAAGAACGCCCCTTTGCTGGATTGGTTGAATGCTATGCTACGGTTGTGACAGGATTCCCAAGGTACAGCTTAGTAATGAGAGTTCCAACAACGACAGAGACTTGAATCACTATGAAAACTGGCTTCATCTTGGAGGATTTTGCCATTGAAATTACATTAAATTACATCAAAACGCAGAGTTTCTCAATATATCGGGAAAAATAACCGAAATCCAGCGAGACACGCATAAGCAAATTGATCAAACTACAAACCCATCTGACATAAATTCATATCATAGGCCTCGAACTCGGAGGAAATGAAACAGAAAATGAATATATTTGTTGAGGAGAAATGGTCATGACTTAACCGGGGTTTTGTGCCAGCCAACGGAGGGTTACATGCACTCGATCAACTAAACTCATGAGATTCAGGAAGAGAAAAGCACGCCCATTTGCTGGATTGGTTGAACGCTATGCTACGGTTGTGACCTGTGGTCCTGACTGAAGTAGACGAGGATCTCAATGCAGCAAAAAGGTTCATCGGGGTTCTTGGCGTTATTTCGCAGGTAGTAATGGCTTATTCCCTTGTTATTATTAATTGATGTTTAGGAAACTGTTAGGAATTATTGTGCGGTAAATAAAACCAGCGAGCCAGGCTGAAAAGCTTTGCCATCCTTTTTCTTAGGTTTTAGTCCGCTGATCCATCATTATTGCACGTGCAGCACGCACCTCTATCCTGAGAATAAATGTCCCAACTGCACTATCAACCATCCTTTTAGGTTATTGTGTCAAGTCCTATTAGTATAGTTGGCATTTGAGGAAGGTTAGGGTTTTAAACTAAAAGTTGGATGAGGAAAAACCTAAAAATCTAATTATGCTAAGGAATGGTGTGCATTTGAGGAAGGTTAGGGTTTCAAACTGGAAGTTGGACGAGGAAAGACCTAAAAATCCAATTATGCTAAGCAATGGTGTGACTAAGGGTTGATTTGATCCAATGCATCTTCAAGTGATTTTAACCATTTAGATATATGTGGTTTGAAAACACTTTGCTCGTGAAATCTAATTATCAAGATCGTTTAAACTGGGTATCTTCACAACCTTCGTAGCAGAAAGCGTTGTAATTAGGTTACAACCAAAAAACAGCGTTGATCATTCAACCATTGTGTATAGTAAAACAATAACAGCAAAGTTCACGACCTCATATGAGTTCGATGACCTGATATCTATGTAATATTTGTAGACCAACCCTGGTACCAGTCAGAAATAATCAAAATAATTGTTCCAATCAGCTACTCAGTTGAGGAATTGAACCCATTACCGCTAAGCTGGAAACGGCTGGTGCCCAGTTAGTTTGGGTTTCAAACTAATTGTTCCATGTAAAGAATAAGACAATGAATTTTCGAAGAATCAATTGTTTCATAAAGTAAAGAATAAAACAATGAATTTACGAAGAATCATTGATTAGCATGCAGAATGGCTTCGTTGTGACGAGAATTTAATGTGGCGATTTAGTTAGTTGCTAGAATTTAATGTGACGGGCGTAAAAGGACACTGTAGCCATCAGATATGGAAACCCTTTCCAGTTCCCACTATCTTCATGTTGTTAACTTAATCTATTTTGTGAACGTCTATTGCATTGCTTATTTGTGTTATGATATGCAATGGAATTGCACACCGTTATTCCACTGTGGTGCATCTAATCTTTGTTTCTGTTAACCCGGATTGCGATTTGTAGCCCACCGGCTCCAGTAGTTGAATGTTGTAATGGATTTACTAACTGCACAGTTTCTAATGCTTATGGTGTGTTTCCTGATCGAAGTACCTGCAGGGCTGCCCAAGTTGTCTATCCTTCCACCAAAATGAGCTTCTAGCCTTTATTACTGAGGCCGTCCAAAAGAAATAGAAGATGAAAGTTGTGACGCTGGGTCGTTGCTGATATATCCATCTGCTGTGATCTGTGAAGAATCCCCTCAATTAGTAATTGGTGGTAATTACACCAATAGCAGTGACTAACAGGTGAACACTTATTGAAGGGTTTTTATAAATTTTATAAATAGTATGAGTTAATTAAATTGTGGTAAGTGAATATCTAGGTCACAAGTTAAATATCATTTAAATAAACTATTTGTAGGTAACCCTTAAATTTATGTTTTTACATGTTTTGAAGGTAACCCTCCAACTACAACCTTTCTTCGAGCCATCCATCATAAACGTTCAAAGATATGACTTGGATCTTGAAAGCATGATCGTGCAGTTTGGCCTGGATCATGAGTTTGCAGATGTTTCCTGGTACCCTACTCGGCGAAAGGTTGTTTATAGAGTGGACGATCGAGTGTCTGTTAATATGTCCCGCGATGGAGTAAACGATTTCATAGGATTTCTCCCTACTTTAACGCATCTCCCAGCCACTGTCAGGGGAGCAGGTATAAGAATCCAAGATGGATATTCAATAAATTAAGAATGAAGATGAAGATAAATGGATTCAACATTTTCAATTATTATCACCAGATTTCAAGTAAAAATGTAATGAATACTCTTGAAATATGATGACTTAAAGCGTTATTACCTGTCTTTTCTCAATTTCTTTTAATCCATTCACCTTTGAATTTGCAAAAGAGGTAGAAGAAGCCACTAACAACGCTGAGGGTAAATGCCTTCTATCATACATTCAGGTTTCTACCATTCTTGTAGAAGGTACAGGTCTCCAGAACAATGATCTTCTGTTTTTGGGGTATCCAGTGATTGGATATCAGAATAAAATGCAATCTGTTGGATCCTGCCTCAATAGCCTGGACGGACTGATAACAGTATTCCCATGGGATCCTCGAATAAAAGGGTTATTCTACTTTCATAATAGATTTAGCATCAGCATGGCAATGATCGGACATTTTATTTTTGATGTGAAGAACCTCAGGGACATGATTCCTAGCAGCCTGTGTGGGATTGAGCAATATAATGGTTTCCTCATGCGTTACGTGAAAGCTTCCACTACTTATCTGGGAAAACAAGAGGATTCAGTAGACATCGAACTCACCTATTTTCGAGCCAACGATCCCAACACTCCCAGAGTGTATGAAGATGTGCTGGAGGAAATTGAGCAAATGGCTCTCACCAAATATGGTGCTTTACTTCACTAGGGAAAGAATCGAAACATTGCATTTGATGGGGTAATGAAAAAATTTAAGACACACGAGGCTTTTCTAGCAGCCAAAAAGAAATACGATCCTAAGGGGTTCTTATCCAATGAGTGGACTGACAGTGTTCTAGGAATAAGAGAGGCAGGAGTGATCATAAGGAAGGATGTATGTGGTCTGAAAGGATTGTGCGTGTGTTCCGAAGATGGCCATTGTGCTCCTAATAAGGGTTACTTCTGCAAACCTGGGAGGCTTTACACTGAAGCACTTGTTTGCAGACTTAGGGAACTTAGGGAATTTAATAACAGAACAATCCCTTAGTAAAATTGTTCTCCTACCACAAGTTAAATCCTGTGCTAATTCTGTCTGTATATTTGAAGTCTTTATTCCCCACGGAACAGTAGATCAGTCTTTGAGAAATGGTTTATTTCTATCGACCTCTTGCGTTCAATAACCCAAGGAGTATAATACTGTTAACACTTCTCCTTGGCTACACAATTTCATGTTCAGCTTGAGAATAAGTTTGTGTTAATATAGTACAGTTTTTTGGGTGGGCTAAAAGTTTTATGTAAAAATACTAAGGTGGATCCATAAATCACCCTAAGGGCAAGGATGCCTAACCTTAGTAGTTTTCTTTTTAATTCACAGTTGTCATATTGTCTATTACATCTGCATGTGTAAATGATTTTTTTTACTATTTTGTAGGTGACTTTGTTGGAGTCAAGGGATAGAATCGGTGGCCTGTATACACCGATTATTCTTTTGGTTTTCCTATTGACATGGGTGCTTCATGGTAAGCCAGATTCACAGTTTCATTTTTCTACATTTTCATTTTTCTCTGGAAAGTAGTTTCATATATGCTCTTGAGAGATTCATTTCTTGCTTCAGATTTTTGATCTTGTATGGAAATGATGTTATGCAGGCTACATGGCATTTGTAAGGAAAATCCTTTGGCACTTGTGATTGGAAAATTGGGGCTTCCATTGTACAGCACTAGTGGTGATAATTATGTGTTGTATGATCATGATTTAGAGAGGTATGTTCAAGAAAATTATCATTTTTCTTTATCTCTGTTAGATTAGTTGCTTTAGAGGGGGTCCAGGGAAGCAAGCATCTGTCGACATAAGTAGAGGACCACTCAAGTACACTCAATTTCTCTGGGAAGGTGCACTCTTTGTGTTGAGAGGCACATTCTACAATTCTATAGCTTGAGGGAGATGTATAATGTAACTTAACACAACACTCACATGATGTAGTTCTGCAAAAAAAAAATTGAATAAAACAATAAACTTAAAAACTAAAATCTATATTAAGTTTTAAGTCAGATCTTAATTGTAAAGAAATATAATGAAATATAGTCTACATCCAAAGTTGGATCTCTGATATCCCTCTAGACTGTCAAGTTGGATTTGTGATGCCCATGCCCATGCCTACTTCAAAATCCTATATCAGTTTTGTATAATGTTGTTCTAAGGCACACAATGCATTTAGAACCCCTACAAATAGTTTGTAAATGAGAATTATGGACTCTTACCATGATGCCCATGCCCAAAGTTGGAGTTTTAACCATCAAATTTGGTCCAGAACTTAGCAAAGTGAGTTTTATGTTGTTGTTCATCATTTTTAAAGGTTGCAATATGCCCATAATTATATTTCAAACCTCAAATTTAGCCCAGATTGGTCTGAAAAATACCTAGATTAAAGGACCAATTTGGGTTGTTTAATGGTTGAGAACTCAGAGGGGTGCTCAATAATCTGAATTAGGTTTGTTTCTCCCCCTTTTTGACTCTGAAATAAGGTTGTTTGTGCTCACATTTAAGAAAAGTGCCTCATACTTGCTCATAATTAGTTCAAATTGCAGAGATCTATTATTTGCTTTTGTTTACACCTCTAGATCTGTACAACATGGAGAATAGGTTCAGTTTGAATGGGATATGCAGTGACTAAATTGGATGGGAAATGTTGATCAACGTGGGAATGTAACGTCCTAAACTTTGTTGTAAACATTATTTTCATTCGTATCTTTGTAATGCTTTGAAAATAATTGCTTTGGGAATGATCCACATATTGACATGGTGTGTGGGAGGTCCCATATATAGCTCCATCCTTGGAGGATGTTAATCTTGGCATAGATAGTCATAAAGACCTGTTTGAGTGGGTGAGTAGAAAACTTACTGAACCTAATGATCATGAGTATATTTTTGACAATAGCTTAGATATGAGATCGGCATTTTCACTCACACTTTGTACTAACAGATTGTTAGTTGTTTTCATGGGTATATTCATATTAGCTTAGATATTACGACTATATTCATGTGAACACATATAATATATATTGGCATGGTGTGTGGCAGGTCCCATATATAGCTTCATCCTTGGAGGATGTCAAGCTTGGCATAGATGGTTGCAACCATAGTGGGCATGTTAAAGATTGGAGAGCAAAATTCTATGAAAAGAGAGGTGCAGTAGTTATGACCTCCATACATGTGGAATCCTGTGGGTCAGTTCTCCTTCACCACAAATGTTAAGATTGAATGTCCTACGAGCATTATAAAATTTGTCACAGGATGTAACATTATAACCACAGGTTTCCACCATATTTTTGCAGATGATGAGCACATATTTCAGTTGCCTGAACTTGACCTCTAAACAATATTGAAAATAATTCTTTAGTGAGGTACTCACATATGGATGTTTCATTTCTTAATATATGGGATTCAACAAGCAAACATCAATTCTTCTAACTCATCAAGTCTACATCATTGCATCCTTTTTTGTGTGAAGCCATGTTTTTGAAAGCTTGGCCATTCTTTCTTCATAGCATTATATGTGGGACCTTTTGTAAGGTTCTAGTCTATGCATAGCTGCACTTGAGGCTAAAATGAAGTTTTCACTTATGGGTAATACTTGTTCAGAATGCTACATTCAAAAGGAGGCAACGATTTCATTTACTATCAAGGCAATAGAATAATTACATTCTTAATTTTTCAGTTATTGGTTATATGAGTTGTCTTATGTTGGAAAGATTTGTGAAAGCTATAAGCCTCCATGAGTTTTCCTTGCTTTACATTGAGTTACAAATGGACATATGTACATTATGTTTGAATGTAAATTATATTGAATGTTAACAGATATTGCTACAGAAAACAAAAATAAGCTCAATATCTTAGAAGATAATGTTCCTGTCGTTGGATTCATAGTTTGGAGGGAACATGGTAGTTGTTTGTGCGTTACTGATAATGACTGAAGGTAAAGCAACAATACAACAAATTTATTATATTTTAAACTAACATGAGGTATTTTTCATGGTACATGATACTGGTGCAAGAAGCTTTCCACAACATGCAAACAAATGCTCATCTTTCAAGCTCCTTTGTTCTATTTAAGGGTGCTAGCTCAATGGTAGAGCACCTGCCTTATAGGAAGGAGGTTGGTGGTTCGATTCCACTGTGCCCTATTTATATTCTAAAACCAGTAAAAAGAGATAAATTACTAAAAAAATGACCAAAATTTTCATATAAATGACCACCATTTCAACATGAGAGATAAGTGACAAAAAAATGACCAAAATATGCATATAAATGACCACTTTTGAGTTGGCGATCACTCATAGCAAATTAGCGTTCATTTATCACATGACCATTAATGACCAAATATATTACCAAATTAATGACTAAATATATGGCCACAAGATAAGCTATAAATGACCAAGCTAAATATGACCACATTTTTGGTCGCGTGATATATGGCCACTAATTTGCTACCAGTGGTCACCAACTCAAAAATGGTCATTTATATGTGGATTTTGGTCATTTTTTTGGTCACTTATCTCTCATTTTGTACTAGTGTGTGTGTGCAATGTATCAATCTAAAATAAAGTTGGCCATTGAGTTGGAAACTATGTTCACGTCTTGTGAAATGTGCAGGTATTGAATGGATTCGAAGGACCTTTCCAGAAGACGAACTCGTCTATAGAGACGTAGTAGGGTAGGGTCGCAGATGGTGTAAACCTGGTTAAGATGAGAGACCACCAGTTGAGAATCCAAATGGATGACAACGTGTTCCATACCCAAATAAATAACGTCTGTTAGGGTTCCAATGACTGCCTGATACTCTGCAGCATTGTTGGTTGTGAAACCTAGACACATTCCTCCTGAGCTGATAAGCTCGCCAGTAGGTGAATACCTACCGAAGCAAGGTTACGGGTATGCCAGCTGGCATCGTCCACGAATCTGTAACAAGTTGCCATCTGCACAACGTAGATAGAACATGGTATAAGTAACGAAACAAGACTTGAGCATGCAAAGATTTATTAATTTTTTAGCATTAATTCAATATACTCTAGGATCTTTACTAAGAGAATAACATGTACAGTATATCAATGCATATCAATCATAGCAAGCATGTCAATCATCACAAGAAGAAAAACATAAGAGCCAATAGGCACACAGAGTTTCCGTGGGAAAAACCCTAAGGTGAAAAACCCGACAACTTCCTCAGAGATAGATAGAGCAATAGTACAACCAAAGTACAACCCAAGTACAAGAGATAGACTTCTCCTAGAAGTTGATCCTCCTCCTCACATGTGCGCCACTTTCCGAGTGATGTAGAGTGAGATAATGAGATGATCAAAATAGAGATCGGAAGATCTCTCTTTATACTTGTCCTGAATGCCCAATAGACTTATGGGGCTGACTTGTCTAGCTTAGCACAATAACCTCATGTTACATTAATCCATATCGACCCCTTACAAGGTGGTCTAATAACCCATCGGCAAGTCAACACACTTGCAACACTTGTCAATACAAATGATGACACTTTCGTATAGAGAAATAATACATCTCTATAGTAGTACAATAAATATATATATGAAATAAATTTCGAAGTTACATATACATCAACACTCCCTCTTAACTAGGAAGGTATTTCTCGACACAGATCATCTAGCACAAGTCTTCTTCTATGGATAATCGTCATTGATGCATCGTCCTCAAATCATCATCATCGTCACTGCTGCTACTATCTCAATCAATCTCTGAATGTACTCATCATAGGAAGTTCTACAGAGCCAGTCCTTTTTCATATTGGATGTAGGCCCACCACCTATAGGTCTTCATCATCACTAGCCATACTGTGGAAATCTCAGGACTTATTACGTGCGTCACAAAACCTCACAAGAGTATCCAGGCTGTTACAAGCACACATCTCTACCTGTCAGATCTCCCAGAGACATATTATATGTGACTATCACGAACCTTAAAAGAGTCTCTTGACTAGAAAGAACCCTAAAGAGCATCTAAGGAATTTTTCATCCTGTCCAGATCTCCAGGACTTATTACATGTGACCTCCACCAAAAAACCTTAAAAGAGTGTCTTTCCAAGCAAGAACCCTAAAGAGCATCTGAGGCCTTTTTCATCCTATCCAGATCTCCAGGACTTATTACATGTGGTCATGGAAAAACCTCGAAAGAGAATCCCAGGACTGATTACGAGCACACAACTCAACCTATCGGATCTCCAAGGGCTGAATTATATGCCATAGGACAAAACATTGAAAGAGCATCTGCTAGATATCCCAGGGCCAAATTATATGCCATAGGAAAAACCTCGAAAGACTATCTGCAGATCTCCCAGGGCCAAATTATATGTCCTCCCAAAGAAAAACCTTGAAAGAGTATTTGCTACATATCCTAGGGACAGATTACATGCCATAGGAAAAACCTCGAAAGACTATCTGCAAACCTCCCAGGGCACAAATTATATGCTTATCTGCACAACCTGTTCCACGACCATAAAGTATCAACCTGATACTCACCATACATCATCCTGATGTACACATGATCATCCTTATCATCATCACTGCATTGTCCTGATGCATGTCAACTGGAGAAACATCCTGAAGCTTGTCATCCATGATCATCCTGATCATACAATGCATCCACCTGATGCATACACAGTATCTTCCTAATACATATCATCATACATGATATACCTGATCATACAATGTATCCACCTGATACATATCAACATACATACACATGATCCAACTGATCATATCCAACATCCAACATGATGCGTACATACATATACATATAAATGATCCAATTGATCATATCCAGCATCCAACATGATGCGTACATACATATACATATAAATGATCCAACTGATCATATCCAGCATCCAACATGATTCATACAGACATAAATGATCCAATTGATCATATCTAGCATCCAACATGATGCATACATACATAAATAATCCAACTAATCATACAAAGTAGAAACTAGAACATCATCCAGCTTTTATATCCATAGCCATGTGAAGGATCCTCCTTCCACCATGCTTGGAATGGCTTCAGCAAATGTCTCCATCACTTCTTCCTCAAAGTGTTGTCAATATGAAGAACACCAAGCCTCTCTCTGAAGTACTCGAACTTAACTCTGGCTAGTGGATTCGTCAGCACATCTGCAATCTGCTCATCTAGCGCAACATACAGGAGCTTCACTGCTCCTCTCTGCACAATATCCTTGATATAGTGATATTTGATCTCAATGTGTTTTGACCTGTAGCCTCCAGCGGGAGATCAAATAACTCAAACAGTAGCTTCCGAAGCCATACTGCCTCACAACTAGCTGAACAAGTTGCAACATACTCTGCTTCAGCTGTACTCAGTGCTACGTAGGACTGCTTCCTGCTAAACCAAGAGATCACACATGATCCCGTACTGAAGCAACACCCAAAAGTGCTCTTCCTATCCGCAACACTGCCTGCTCAATCTAAATCAACATAACCTTGTAGGTTAAACTTTTGATTCGCATCATACTTGACCCCATAATCAACTGTACCCTTCAGGTACCTCAGAATATGCTTTACAGCAACCAAGTGAACACTTCTGGGATCCGTCAGGAACTGGATCGATGTGTTCACAACAAAGCAAATATCTGGTCTAGTGTTCGTCAGGTACATCAAGGACCCAATCATCTGACGATACATCGTGACATCAACCGGCTCAGATGAAGCATCACATAGAAGCTTCAGGTTCAATTCCATAGGTGTGGCCATGACCTTGCAGTCCATCATACCGAACCTCTTCAAGATCTATACTGCATACTTCCCTTGTCCAAGGAAGATTCCATCTGTACTCTACCACACCTCCATGCCTAGAAAATAGTGCATCATCCCCAAGTCCTTCATCTCGAACTCGGAAGCAAGCTTCCTCTTGGTATCAACAATCAAACTATCATTACCTGTAACAAACATGTCATCCACATACAGGAGTAGTATCACAGGATTGCCTTCCTCAACCTTGTAGTAAAGGTTGGAATCCGCTTTACTCTTGGTAAAGCCCAAACTAGATAGGAAACTGTCCATCCTACCATACCAAGTCCTAGGAGCTTGCTTTAAGCCATACAAGGATTTATTCAACCTGCACACATATGACTTCCTGTCATGTGTCTCAAAACCAAGTGGCTGCTCCACATACACTTCCTCCTCGACTACACCATTCAAGAAAGCAGTCTTGACATCCATCTGGTGTATCTTCCATTTCATTACTACAGCTAGAGCAAGTACTGTTCTGATGGAAGTGTACCTGGCTACAGGAGAAAATTTTTCTTCATAATCTATTCCCTCTTTCTAAGAGAAGCCACTAGCTATGAATCTCGCCTTGTATTTCTCTATGCTGCCATCTGCAACATGCTTGATCTTGTAGATCCATTTGGAAGTCACAAAAGACTTCCCTTCAGGTCTTGGGACAACATCCCAAACATCATTCTTCATTATTGATTGGTATTCTTCGACCATGGCATCCTTCCAATATTTCTTTTCCGTTGCTTCTTCATAATTGGAAGGTTCTTTGTTCATGATATCACAGAGTAAAGCAACATAGCTGGTATGAGATCTAGTTCTCTTCTTTGCTATGTGTTCTTCCTTTGGAATGCCATATCTTTTTGTGTCTTGAATGAGTTCTCTAGCACATGCAGATTTCCTCTTGTGAGAGTTATTCTCATGGGGTGGATCTATAGGTTCTTGCGGATCTTCAATTTCACGATCTGCATCTAGAATTGCCTCAGTCATAGTAGTGTCTTGAAATCTAGTATCCTTAGGTTCTTCTTAGTCTTCAACAGGTGTCTTCCTTGATTTGATGAATGCTGAGTTTTCATCAAATGTCACATCCTTGCTGACATCAATCTTCTTGAACCCTCGAAAATATATTCTGTAAGCTTTCGAGCTTTCACTATAACTCACAAAGATACCCTTCTTTCCTAAAGGATCTAGATTGGTCCTCTTTTCCTTTGGGACATGAGTGTATACTGGACAACCAAATATTCTGAGATGGTTGACTTCAGGTTTCTTACCAGAGAAGACCTCTTCTAGTGTCTTGTTGTCCAATATATTGTGGGTTGTTTTGTTCTGCACATATACAGCTATCCTAGCTGCTTCTGCCCATAGATGCATAGGTAGATCCTGGTCATGCAGCATTGCCCTTGCTTCTTCCATGATTTTTCGATTCTTTCTTTCTGCAAATCCATTCTGTTGTGGATTGTAAGGAGCATTCAACTCCCTCTTAATCCCTGAATCACTGCATAACTTCTTGAAGTCACCTGAAGTGAATTCTCCACCATTGTCGGATCTAAAAGTTTTGATCTTCTTATCAGTTTGGTTCTCCATCAAGGTTTTGAATTCCTTGAACTTATCAAACACTTCATCTTTGTTCTTCAAGAAGTAAACCCAAGTCTTCCTGGAAAAGTCATCATTAAAAGAGACATAGTAAACATACCCACTCAGAGAACTGGATGACATCAGACCACATACATCAGAGTGGATAATTTCCAAGATACTTTTTGCCTTGCTTTCATTGCTTGGAAATGCCTTCTTTATGTTGTTTCCTTTTGCACATCCTTTGCAAACACCTTCATGCTTGGTCTTTATTTCAGGAAGACCTTCTACAGCTTTACTTGCAATTGGTAATGCTCTATAGTGCATATGTGCAAGTTGTCTATGCCAAAGTTCACTTGGATCCATGGAATCATGAACCATGGCATGTTGAGGTTGTCCCTTCAATTTATACAATCCTCCCTCTTTCTCTCCAATCACCACTGCATCATCTATGGTCTTTCCCTTTGGCCACATTAGAACTTGGCCATCCACAAATGCAACCCTCGTACCTTTTGCATCCAATGTGGAGATGGAGAGTAGGTTCTTCTTGAGCCCAGGTACATAAAGAACTTCTTTCATCTTCAAAGACTTTCCAGAATCTAGGTTGTAGGAGGCTTCACCACTTCCTTTGATAGGGTACTGATAGTCATCCCCAAGTTTCACTTTATGGGGTGATTCATGTTCAGATAGATTTACAAAAGATTTTTTAAACCCATTCATGTGTTTGGAATCCCCACTATCAATAAGCCAATCATTACAACCATGGGAAATAGTACCTATGAGAGCAGAGATTAGAACATAATCTTCTTTGCTTGATGAGTCATCATCATCACTTTCTGCTCTAGCCTTCTTCTTTGGAGGTTCATCATCCTCAGCAGCATGAGCATGATATCTCTTCTTGTTGTTTTTCTTCTTCTTGTTGTCTTTCTTCTTCTTGGGACAATCTGCAGCAAAGTTTCCTTTCTCATTCCATGTGAAGCATCTTAGATCCTTCTTATTCTTTTGTTGATTGTGAAAGGATCTCTTGTAATTAGAGTGCTCCTTCTTGGGCTTGCTTCTTTTGGTGTGAGCAGCGAGAGTTTGGTCTTCACTTCCCATATTTTATTCTCGGGCTAGAATCCTGGCCTCTTCTTGTGAACATTCCTCCCACAGTCTACTGAAAGAGATCAATTTCTTTCTTGCATAGATTCCTTGAATAAAAGAGTCCCATGACCTAGGTAATCCATTTAGAGTGGTCATAACAACTTCCATTGTCCACTACTTCATCCACGGCTTCAAGTTGTTCCTTGATCTGAGAGACCTTGGAGAAGTAAGATTGAATGGTCTCTCCATTCAACAGCTTGACCCCTTTCAATTGATTCCGTAGAGTTATCTTCTGATTTATGTTCTTCCCTTCAAATAACTTGGTTAGGGAATGAAACATCTCCTTGGGTGTCTTCAGAGATGACACATGTGGTATGAGATGGTCTTTTATAGAATCAACAATGATTCTCTTTGCCTTTACCAAGTTCTTCTTATGCAATGCTTTATCTTCTTCATCCTCCGGGACGGGGACTTCAGAACTGATATATGCATCCAATTCATTTTGTTCCAGGATTAACCCAATCCTATACTTCCAGGCTCGAAAGTTATCAGCCCCTTCAAGCTTATCCTCAAGCTTGGTTTGGTGAGACATCTTTAAATAGTACTTCAAATGGAAACATAAAAGATTTAGACCTTACCACTTGATTTGCTGAAAACTGGATCTGGTCCCGGATTAGGGTTTGTCAGAGAAACCCTAAAAATTCAAAATGTCAATTTCAACTTTTTGAAAGGATAGGAAGATGCGCCTTGATGAGTTGATTAGCCTGGTATACTCATAATTTGAGTTCTGCAAAGTTTCACCCTTCATAAATGCCTTTTAGTCTTTCTGGATTCACTAAGGAGGACCCTGAATTAGGGTTTGAGTTTCCGAGAGATTTACCCAGCCAAAAATCTCGATCCAAAGGTCTAAACTTCGATTTTTCCAAGGAGCTTCCAAATATGTCTTCAGATTTCAGAAATTCCTATTTTTGCGGAAACCCTAATTTTTAGGGCCAAAACTGAAAGTGCTCGAAATTGAATTCTGATTGGACAGTTAAATTCACCTTGCTGAGGAGAGTCAATCTATCATATTACGTTTCCAAAATATGTGGAGAGAAACCCAATAAACAAGAAACCCTAGTTTCCGCCACTGCACAATGTCTTCTTCTCAGGTTAGCTCTGATACCATGTTAATTTTTTGAGCATTAATTCAATATACTCTAGGATCTTTACTGAGAGAATAACATGTACAGTATATCAATGCATATCAATCATAGCAAGCATGTCAATCATCACAAGAAGCAAAACATAAGAGACAATAGACACACAGAGTTTCCCTAGGGAAAACCCTAAGGTGAAAAACCCCACAACTTCCTCAGAGATAGATAGAGAAATAGTACAACCAAAGTACAACCCAAGTACAAGAAATAGACTTCTCGTAGCAGCTGATCCTCCTCCTCACATGTGTTCCACTTTCCGAGTGATGTAGAGTGAGATAATGAGATGATCAAAATAGAGATCGGGAGATCTCTATTTATACTTGTCCTGACTGCCCAATAGACTTATGGGGCCAACTTGTCTAGCTTAGGACAATAACCTCATGTTACATTATTCCGGATCGACCCCTTACAAGGTGGTCTAATAACCCATCGGCAAGTTAACACACTTGCGACACTTGTCAATACAAATGACGACACATCCGTATAGAGGAATAATACATCTCTATAGTAGTACAATAAATATATATATAAAATACATTCCGAAGTTACATATATATCAACAAAATTAAAGTGTCACACCACACAAAACACACGCCATGTACAATATATACAAAGTACTAATGCATGAAAGTCTCAGGCATAGTACCTCTTTAGGTAAATCCCATTAAGGGGCTCACCTAAACATATCCCGTCGTAATCTTCAAGCTCATAGGCTTGTTACACCTAAAATATTACCATCATGATAGTCAGTGTAAACATTCCCTGAAGTTCCTTGACTAAGTCATTAACTTGGAAGAGATGCAAACCTTTTTATACTAGGTTTTGAGAGGTCGTCGCAGGTTGTCCTAATGCAACGTGAGATGTTGCAGGTTGTTCTCTTATAGACTGCGATGATGTCAGTTAATTGGCTAAAATAGCTTCTTCAAGCCCATTCTCGATGGTAGCTGATGTGTATCCCTATCCCTAGCCTTTGCGGAAGCTGGCATTCGGTTCCTAGACTCTTGGAAGGATCCCCTATCTCTCTACTACCATATCTTAACCTACCCTATCCACTTAGTCCTATATAAGTGAAGCTTACTCCCATCCCAAGGGGAGGAAGTCTATAGTATCTCATTGCTGGTGAAATTAGCTTAGGAGAGATCTCTACTCATCCCTTGAGAGATCCATCATCCCTTTGGAGGCTTTGGCATTGGCTTGATCGGAGAAGGATTGCTAAGTTAAGTCATTGGTTGTAATCTCTTCATCCTATGTATTTCCCTTTTAATACAGTAATATAAGTGCTTTCCACCAAATCTCATTGTGTTAATGATATTTTGTGTAGTTTTCCTGCTTAACTACTTACTTAGATCTATTATTGTGTAGGTGCATTTTACTACTTGTTTTGTTGTATTGTCTTGACAGGTTTTGCAGCTCAGATCTGAAGACCATCGAGTGTTGGAGAAACATTCAAGGAGAAAGGATCAGCGATTCAAAAGGTAAAGCATCTAGTTCCTTGATCTCTAATTAGATCTAGGAGAGTTATTTATGTTCTGTCTCTATTTGTTCTAGACTCATGTTGAGCTAGAGAGATCAAGCCTCGAGTTCGCTCTTGGTAGATTGTTCGTCAAACAAATCTGGTGACCATACTAGGGAATACATTGTTTGTAGTTTTTTATTTGAATTCCATTTTCAGTTGATTTCTTTTGCAAGCCATCTTATTTTTCCTCCTAAGTCTTTTTCACCATCAGATATTCACTAAGAAGAGTTTGTAGTCCTCCTATGAGTTTGTACTCACTATTTTCAAACCATTTCATTGCTCATTGTTTAGAGATTTTTTCATTCTTGAACTTGCATATCGTCCGTCGCACTTGGAAAGTGCAACCAGAGCATTGATTGGACCTCTGTTCTCTATCTTTTTTCCTGTCGTCGCAACCCATCCACTGGTGTACTGCGACATCGTCCCAATTCCCGCACTGGTGACCTGTGACGATCACTCTGTGTATATACACAGACAACGTCAATCTGTTAGAATTGGTATATGGGAATCCCCCTCCATACTTTTTATTTGAGTCTTGGTTTGGTGTGCAGACCTCTCTATGCTACAAGATCTAGTCAGAGACCCTTTTGATCAGTGTGTTGAAATTGTTTGGTTTGTGTGTGGGTTGTATTGGGCCTCATTTCTTGACAAGCTTAAGCTTGGTAGTGGTGGACACCTTGCCTCCCCATCTTCATCCACTTAGCCTTGCCATCACCTCTCTCCTCGAATAATCTGATCCTTGCATTGGATGTGATCCCAAACTCCTTTTATACACTAGTCATTAATCTTTGTTTTCTTTCAATTGTTTCATTGAGTGTTTTGAGTGTTTTCAAGTGTTTTTAGTCCATTTGAGTGCTTGTCTTTTGCTTGAAATTTCCTGAGTGTTTAGAGTGATGCAAATCAACTTTATTTTTAGTTATCAGTGCTTAAAAATATCATTGATATCAAGTTGTTATGTTGGCATATCGTTGGAAAATCGAAAGTGTATCATTTTTACTGTTTTCAAGTACATTTGGAAATCATTGTAGAATTTGCTTCATGCATTGGAAATCATCATTCATTAGTCTTTTGGAAAAGTTTGAAGAAGAATGAATCATTTGTGCTTTTTGAGAATTGTGAATCATTCATTTTCTTGAAAAAATCGAGTGAGATCAAGTTTTTACAAAAGTGACTCCATGCTTGAGGGAATTGTATGCATTTTTGGTTTTTAGTGTTTCTTAAGCTATCATAGTGAAATTGAAAAGTTAGAGTGCTCTAGATAGGAAATTTCTCTCTTTTCATCTCTTAAAGTTTTGATTCGAAAAGGCAAAAGAAAAATGTTTGGATTTGGTTGTCATGCTTGTTGATTTTTTGAAGTTTTGCTTGAAAAAACGGAAAAACAAAAAGAGTATTTTTGTCAAATTTGGTAGATTATGGGATTGTGTTGCTTTGGTAAAATCATTTGGAAAGAAATTTCTCCTTCCTATACATAGAGTTCATCAAAATAAAATTACATTTTTTTGGATGTAGTTAGGGCCTACACTATGTTTACGATTATGTACTCACCTCATGCATTCACCTAACCATCCAAGACAAAATTAACGGTAGAAATAGGCTAAAATTTTTATTAACTTGTGTGTAAGTTAGAGACGTGTTCTGGCGTCATAAAACATGGCAGCTGTCGTTACTTGCCAGAACTGTATTCTGGGGTATTGTAGTCTTCCACGTACTTATCGGTATATCAAATCTCTTTCATGTACCAACCAGGTATATCGAAGATCTTTCACATACCCACCAAGTACTTCATGTACTTAGCGTATATCGAAAGGTGTTTCACCTACTTGGCATATATAGAAAGGTGTTTCACGTACTCGGTAGTATATAGGAAGTTCTCGTGTTGTACGGTTGTGCATTAGACAACACCACTACGGATTTGATCTCCCATGTACCTTGTGTATATCGGGAGACACCATTAGGATTCCTAAAACCAACTGAGTCAACCATTTGGCCGTCTTGGCAGAGCAATACACCGAGAACAACACTTGGGGAGATTACTACACACATACCATCCAGGTAATCGGGTATTCAGGAAAGGGTACGGTCCCAATCCTCCTTGTCGTGTTTTACTGTTGGACCCTGCGGTATATAGCGATTTGCGAATCCTTGACAATCCCGTGAGGTTCCATACTTTTGAATCCACTCTTGTCACATAAGTTTGCTTGCGGCCTTAGTTTGTGTAGGATTTTTCTGAATTTCTTTTCTTTTTTTTAGCTTGCCCTAGGAGAAACTTTTGTTTCAGTCACTCTGGCTAACTTTCCTTGGAGAAGGTCCCATAGGATTCAGAACTTTCCACCCAAATATCCCCTTAACCAGGAGGTAATTTTAAGGGTAATAATGGACCCACAAGCCACGGTCATGTCACCTGAAGTCGAAAACCCTACCTTCAATGTTGGAACACATATGTTTCCTCCAGATTCAACTGCCTCCATCCCCCCCACAGGGTGAAGAGGTACAAACTTCTACTTCACAAGGCCTACCTTCCATTTTACCGGGAGAGCATGGATCAGTGGAATGGTTAAATTCACCCTAGGACGGCCCTACAACAGCTGTTGGTTCAATAGTAGCTTATTGGACATCATCTCTAGGCCACCCAGTGGCTCATTTTTCCGTTGCATCACGACCCAGTTGGGATACTCCCGACGACTGTTTAGCACCTTATCATGAACAATTGAATTGATTACATGCCATGGGTGAGGAGTTTCGAAGACAAAGTCTTCTACGAAGGGTGGAAGACCCAGTGTTACCTCCTTATCATAATCGCTATTTATCTTATGATTCACCGGAATCATCCACACAACACATGACCATTTCTGAGGCTGGTCAACCATCAACTCCTGCACATACACACCCTAGATAGTGTCATGTCCCAAATTTGGTATTGTGTCACAATGTCCTAATCACATTGGCCCTATTCATTAGAGTTTGTCAAATTGATTCTAAAGGTCAAATAATTGCCAAGGAGGAAAATTACTAGTTTCCTAGGTTTGGGGTGGAAGCTTTGGGATTTGGAATAATGGGGATAACAAATGATGTTTGAACATTAGAATGGCATAAATATTTAATAAAGGAGCTAAATAAATATATACAAGTTAAAATAATAGTGGCATTTCATCATGAAGACACATGGAGGAAGTGGGACCCACATATGGCTAGATTTCCCCACTACATTTGGCATCATTCTCTCACCAATTCGAATTCAAGGTGAATGGTAACATACTTGGGGGAGTAAAAAAGGTATTATTCATTGCATGAATCATCCAAGGTCGAAATATAGAGGAAGAGTAACTCCCATGGAAGAGGAAGAGGCAATTTGGAGCTAGTGAGACACTTGGGCTAGATTCCCTAGCTCTATAACAACAATGATGAAGATTCTATGACACCTATGACACAAATCAGACCTGAAGGCTGACATATGACATATATGACATGTCAGGGCTAAAAATAGACTCCAAGAGGGCGCTCAAGGGTGTTAGGGAAGCTAAGATGCTTCCACATGTGATTTGGTGGAAGTGGGAGACTAGGAATTGTTGTACAAGTGGCGTTCTTTGGAATCTCTTCCCAACATGAGTTGGCATGAGTCTCTTGGAAGGAATTCGACCCATGGAGGACATTAGAAGTTTATAAATGTCAATAACAAAGAATGAAACCATCTTTTTATCATTTGTAGAATTTGCAATTGCATTTGTGAAGAGGGAGAGCTAGTGGATGACTAGTTTCTTGCCTTAGCCAATTTCGAGGGTGAAAGATTCCCATCCAAGTTGGTAATTGGAAAGGCCATTCAAACCTTTCATTTGGAGATTTAATGGAGTCTTTATTTGCAGGTGTAAGATACAGGGCAGCTCATGGTTTCTTCTATTGCAGCTCACTCCTTCAACCATTTCCAGTTTTGATGGCATATTCTTGATCCTTGAGGGAGGGCGTTTTTGGTGAGCTATTGTACTCTTTTGGGAAGCTTTTAATGCCCCATTTCTTTTTTAATATGAATTAAATACTCTATTATTCATCTCCAAAAAGTTTCAGGTCGAAATTCCAAGTATAAATGTATAAATCTCATTTTTAATGGAAGAACAATGCCATTTCCCCACTACCTTGTTGTGAGCCAATGTATTGATGATGATTTCGAATGAATGGATGATTCTCTAATATATTTGTGATAAATATACTTCCATGGATGTCTTTTACAAGTTTCATGTACTGTACTTGAGCATTTGAAGCATTTTTACTCAGTTTAGTTGTATTGGGAGGTGAAATAGTGCCATTTCCCCAAGGGTCGAATTGGGGATTTTTGCAGTTGAATGGGAGAGGGTGAGAACAGTTGTAATAATCCGTTAATGGTGCATATGAGACTTTAATAACATAATTAACACATTACATACCTATGTTCATAAATTTGAGTGGGTTTGGAGGCATTTGGGAAGCCATTTTCATTGTTTACCCCGGGGGGATTTGAACCCCAAATTACTAGTAAAATTGCATAATTGGTCCAGAATATTAAGAGAGTTTGCAGAGGTCTTTTGGTGGCCATATGTCATCCATAAAAATCATATTCAAGTTATAATATCATTCATACACCTTCCTTTAAGATTTGAATGCATTTGGAGTCAATTTGAGACCTAGAGACCAATACTAGTCAAAGGAAAATCACTAGTAAAGTTACCTACATTGATCAGAATTGAAAGAGGATTTGCAGAAGTATTTTAAAGGTCCAAAGGAATCCCTGAAACACATATTTATGTTCTAATATCATTCATACACCTTCTCAGAATATTTGGGATCATTTGGGGCAAATTTGGGACCTAGAGATCAAAACTAGTCAAAGGTCGAACAAGGGAAAAAAAAGTGGAAAATTGCAATTTTAATAAAATTCCTAATAAGGGACATTACAGATAGGAGACCATTCCTATACCTCAGATGACTCAACCCATTGAAGGACAATAGTCCAACACGCCCGTTACTACCACGGTTACATCACCTGCTCCTCCCCCACCCCAAACCTCACGGGGAGGATACTCTTTACATCCTACCTTCCTTACAGGTAATGTTAATCCTACGGTAGATAATCAACAACCCGTGTTGGGTCAACCTTTAACTAGTGGTCAGCAAGTTGTTGCTAGGGGGAAACCCCTGTCTCTTAACCATAATACTGCAAGAGGAGTTCCCATCGATCTTTCCCTTGGAAATTCCTTACCTCATGGACCTTCCACTACAATATTATCCCATGTCGAGGGATCATCCAATGTAATTCAACCACCATCGAGTCAAGCGTATCTAGGTTATATAAACCCTGTGTCAAAACAACTTAATCCCGGAAATGCACTCTATGGGATACCTTATCCCAGAAATCCATACACTTTATGGGGACAACAAAATGTTTTACAACATGGACCCCCACCTACTATACCTCAAGTCCCTCCACCCTCGTTTGGTCCACCCCCACCTCCCATTGGAGGCGGCGGTCCCACAGATAACTCTGGAGGAGGAATACCTCTAACTTCCGGTGGAGGACCACCTCATTCCGTACCTCATGGCCCACCCCCCCTGGCAGGGGAGGTGGAGGCCCACCCTATTCTGGCAGTGGTGGCGGACCAGCACCTCCTCCCGGTGGAGGCGGTGGCGATGCATCCTATCCAGGCGGTAGTGGCGGACCCCCACCATTTGGAGGCATCCCACTCCCTCCTGGTGGTGGAGGTGGGCCCCCACCTTATGGTAACAGGCCACCTTATTATGGTAATGGACCACCTTTTTATGGTGGTGGACCTAAATATGGTCCAAGAGGCACACCCCCTTATGGTCAGTTTCCTCCAGGAACACCTTACAATCAGTCGATTCAAGGTCCTACCGGTCCATACATGCCTTATCAGTACTATAAGTACCCCCAGCTGAACCAACAGCTGCCCTTTTTGTCTACTTTGGACTTACCCGAATTGTCTCATATGATGAATGATCCCATTTTCCATGGGCATAACTGGCCCCCCATTCCTGTTAAGTTACTGTTATCACATATATAGTAGCAGGGCTACCATACATTATTTTTCTGATTCCAGTACACTATTCAGCCAGTTCCCTTACATTGAGATGCTGATATGAGCATCTATATTGGATCACTATCAGATTTTGGACAGCAGTTGTATTCCCCATTGCCATGACTGAGTCTCAGGACACCCAGAGAGAGGACCGATATAGCCATTATACCATTTGTACAGAGCAGTCAGTAGTGCCTAGAGTTACAGCAGCAGTTTCAGAGGATAGATGATGGTTCAGATGATGAGCATTCAGGTATATGACTCAGCAGGTATATCATTGTGTTATGGTTATATTGCTTTTATATTTATTCTTATTGCATGTCTTAGCACTTAGTGTCATGATCTGGCGATCATATAGATATATGGACCTGTTTGATCTTATTATATATATTATATTGTCCCTACTCAAACTTAGAAGTTCACTATTCATACTCATTGGTTTTACCCTCCTTAGGAGAATAGAGGTGATCATTCCACCATACATTGGCTTGCTAGTGTTGGCTCCATTATTCATTGTCTTCATCCATCCATTGCCTACCTTTTAGTTTATCACCTTGACTTACTACTTGACTAGTGACATGGAAGATCTTTCCCCCATTGTAGCCTCTGTATTGGATTAACTTCCCTGTTTATTGTGTCTCAACTCTGAGTTGGTGACAAAACTTACCTATGGTGAGTTGGAGTTCCTTGTGAATTCCCCCTAGTCACTAAAGTTGTGTTGGCTAAACCTGAAACTTTTAGTGCTGCCATGAATACAAAATCTGGAAAAATGAAATGCTATATCTTGTATGAAAAGCCCGTTCATGCAATGTGTTTTTCAACACACATGAATGAAAGGCATGCCAAATGAAAATGGCGATGAAAATAAAATGTTATATCTTTTGGAAATGTAAATACCTGGGTAAAAAAGCTGTCTGTGACACACCTAGAAGTGCTTAGGTAAACAAGTGCCTTAAAAACACACTTGCAGCAGAAAGCCTCAAATAAATGTAAATCTATGCAATGTGTTTATAAACACACATAGATCAAAGGCTATGGAAACTTCAGGACCAAAAAGAAATGGAACTTAAATGCTATATCTAAATTATTGCTGGCCTTATTTGTATTATGGATTGTGCGCATCTGTTAAAAGTGAATAAACCCTCTTTGAACAACTCATCCATTTGTGAGACACCGCCATTCCTTGTGTCATTGCTCATTCAGTATATACTATGGTGTGTATTCCCTTTCCCTTTGCGAAAGTGTCACAATGTTAAGTTAGTCAAGTCATCCCTTAGCCTAGCCAGTAATTTTAGCCTTCACCCTTCACTAGCAAATTGATCACAGCTATGAAGTGAGTATGGTCTTGAAAGTCTAGTATGAGTAATAATAATAATTAATGACATTATATATTGGGATTTAGATCGCCAGTAATGATTACTCTATGTTATAATTGTTATTTGAATAAGTTGTAGAGAATGCATTAACATTTGACACTTTGCAGCAGCTTCTGATGATGGTCTGAGTTATATTTGGTCATGTTGACTTGGTCAAACCTAGTTTGACCAAGGTCAACCATAGGACATGAGATGGTTGGACCTTCTGATGATATGGATAGATGATATATGGTCTATGTACATGTACATGATGTTTCTATGCATCAGATACAGGTTTATGATGATGATTCATGGTTTACAGCATTATTTGATCATTTACAGATTATTATTATTTGACCTGTTCCGGTATATTGGATATATTATATGATCATGCAGAGATTCATATGGTGTATGAGTACACATCTTGGATATATTTAGACCTTATGAGTCCAATGAGATAGTCTGTTTTCAGTTCCGGGCACTTACAGTGATGATTGAGCCTTAGTAGGCTAACCCAGTGTAGTTTTGGTCTGTCGAAGACCCTGTCAGAGCAGAGAGGATTTTTATTTGGTTGACCTAGGGCGCTGTGCTTGGAGGGGGTGGTCCATCCACTTGTTTTTACCAAATTACCTCCCTCCCAGACACATTGGTTCCCTCACCTTGACAGCGCAGGCACTCCAGGAAGCAGTTTGGGGCAGTTTCATGCTTCCCGAGGCATTTCAGGATTGGTAGAAATGGCTATTGAGGAATTCGATTTGGGTTACTGAGGCAATGTCTTGGAATGGGATGATCAGTGATGATGTATTGATGTCTTCCAGACCTCCTCTAGCAGTTTTAGCTTCATCGGGGCCCGCATCCATCACTTATGGCATTTTCTGATGATTTCTGAGGCCTCTTAAGGCCCACGATTTGTCCATAGAGGCATGATTTGGTACATTGATGACTATTTTATTATTATTGTGCTATGGGGATTTACCAAGGGTGGCTAAAATTACCCCTTGGACCCGCCATAAGCTTCTTATTATATTTTTTCATCATGATATGGTGGGATTCCCCTCTCCTAGGGCGATTTTGTCCACTTATGTTATATTTTATTAGTGATCCATGTATTTTATTGTTGAGCTCATCTCAACCATTGATTAGACATTTGTATCTTTTAATACTAGCCACTCATTCAAAAGTGGTTAGGATTTTGGTGCCTCTCCTATCTATTTAAAGGAGGGAGCCTCTCATTGTAAAGGGGACTTGTGGCTCTGGATTATTGGAATAGAAAATTATTATTGCATCTATCTCCAGTGTTGTGGTGAAGGTTTTTGGTGTTCGTTTGTTGGTTCTTCCTTTGCACCGAGTTATTGGAGATCTTGTTTTTCCATATCTTTTGTACCATGTTTTTGCATCTACAGGTGGAGGCCGATTGCTTTGAGGAGGAAGCATTGGTAGGGGAAGACTCTCCCTACTTCTTCTTTGGATCTCTTCGTTGGTAATAGGGAGTATTACTGTCTCAGGACCTTCTATTTCATGTTATCATTGCATTTTACTTGTATTTCCTCCATACTTGACCTCTCTGATTGAAATTGATTTTCCTTGGATTGACAGGTAGAGGAGGGCACACTTGTGGGCTAGGGCATCAGTTTGGCAAGAAAAATCAATAATTTCTCATTTGATCTCTGTGGGAATCTTCCTCAACAACAAGGAATCTCATTCACATCACTCAAGTATGATCTCAAGGTAATTTATTTCCATGATCTATCCACTTGTCTAAAATATTTCAAACCCTAATTAATCAAAACCCCCATTTTACATTTTCTCAGATCTACTAAGATCTAATGGCTTCTTGGGTAAGCAATTTAAAACCCACCTCTATAGTATCCACGGCATCCCAGATCTATAGTTTGGTGAGGATTGTCATCCATTTGACCCTCTTCCGAAGGCACTTAGCCTCTCCAAGCAAGGGCGCACTTCTTGGTTTAGGTGAGTTAACCTAGATCTAGTACGTGGGTAGTTGAGATTTCACTTGATCTACAATCTACATATCCAATAACCTACCCCCAGATTGTCACTTTTCTGATTTCTACCTTGTGGGCCCTATTCCATGTTCTCAGGGATTTAATCCCATTTTTGGACCACTTGGTATTTTAAAACTCAGATTTAGTAAGATCTAGCCATCGGATTGCCGTGAAATTGTAGATCCATACTCTCACTTGATCAACCTACTTGGATCTAAATTTCGGATGTCATTGGACTTGTCTTGATCTATTTATCCCCATTTTTACCCTCCTTGGGCAAAGTCGCACTCCCTTGGAGATTGGAGTTGGTCCACTTCTAGGATGTGGGTACATGAGATTTTAATGGATTTGGAACGGGCATAATTCAAAACCTAGGTCTAGTTGGTCACTTCATCAAATCTTGCCTTGGGGATAACATTCCTTGTTTTAAGGGATTGTGGTCCACTTAGGTCAAACCTTGAATCTCTAGATCTAGACCTATTCATCCATCAAACCTTTAATTTCCCACTTGTCTCATGCAATAGGAGTCATCAACCACAAGTTAATTTCATTTGACTCCATTATCCCAATTCCCAAGGCACTGATCTCTCTCCAAGTCAATTCGACTTTCCTAGATTGTTGGATTAACTTGTGGATTTATCCTTGTTTGGTGGACTAAACCCTTTGATGTCATCATACTTCATGATCAAGCTTGTCACTTGTACTAGTTAGCCCCAATTCAACCCCTAAACTACCCTGCATTGGACACGGTTCCCAAGGCAGTGGATTTTCTCACATTGACTAGTACTATAATACTGGATCTTATTTTCAAATAATATAAGTCACTCACACATCAACAATGAACCAAAGCTAAACTCATTGAACCCCTCACTTATCTTGTGACTTCATCCTTAGGTCTAGGATAAACCATACACCTTCTTTCACTTAGTCTTAACTTGATTTGGTGTCTTGGTTTGATCTCTCCTGTTGGGAGTAGATCGGGTCTCCCCCTTTGTTGTCTGGGATAGATAACATAAAGCGAAGGTTGCCTCGACTGGCGTGACAACCATCTATTGGAGGTCAAGGTGATCGTGGTTGCACCTTTTGAGTTTCCCTTCCCTAGTGCCATCCATAGGGGTAACTACAGTTTAGGTGATAACAGTTACCATCAGATATCCCCAAATTTGATGGAAAGCCTGGCGAGGATCCTGAAAACCATGTGATGAAATACCATCTATGGTGTTCATCCAACTCCTTGATGGATGACTCGATCCGTCTTAGGTTATTTCAATGGACTCTCACCGGCTCAGCTACCAAGTTGTACATTGAGTTGCCACCTAATTATTTTTCAGATTTCTGATCTCTTGCTATGTCATTTTTTACCCACTTCTAGTTACCCATTCTCTATGAGACTGGTATGGACTTATTGACCTCCCTTCACCAGAACATTGCCACTCATATTTCAGATCATATTCATGAATGGCGACGAAGATGACGTCTTATTAAGGATCATATTCCCGACCAACTCTTAGCTGACTGGTTTACAAAGTCACTTTTACCCGTCGTAGCTTGAGACGTAGCTATTGGGGGGAGATGCCACTGAGGAACACACTATTGCCCATTCCCATTACTTAGAATTGTTCTGTGATCAATTTGGGACACTATATGAAATTTCTCCTGACGTGCCTCGCCCTACGTACGATCCCACAAAACCACCCAAGGGACCACAAACTGATGGCATCATTGGTTCCCTTTCCTCACATCCTTCTATTCAAACTAGTGGCTCTTCAAACCCCCAAGGTTCTTCCCCATCACCACCACAGGCTTTCAACAGCACTATCAAGTACACCACTCCTGCTTCCAATGAAGAGGTGAATTTTGTGCAATCAGCTTCATCTGCGAAATCCGGTGTTAAGAAGAAGAACAAAGGGAAACCTAAGAAATCTTCTAGCCAACAAGAGCCCAAGCCCGCTCAGGAAGACACCAAACAGAAGAGGAAGTTAAAGTATCCTTGTTTGATGTGCGGTGGAGACCATTTCTCAAAAGAATGTCCCCACTGAGACAAAGTACAGAAGTTTCTCAAGGGAAACTCTACTACTGCAGTTCTCAATGATCCTTCCCCACTCAAAACCAACAATTTATTGCACACACCTCTCCTTACCAAGGACAAGCATCCTCCACCACGCATGTTCTCATGATGCGTAGTGAGACTGTCAACTTCAACACCCATTCTTGTTTGTATGACTCCGTCCTGCCAAAGTAACTCGTTGGAAGTAATACTAAAAAAGCTTCCACTTCGATTCCTAACGTCACCATACCACCTGCTTCTCTCACCATTGAGAATCCCTCTTTCGATTCAGTGTTGCGTCCACCCAAGAGCATGATTAGAAAGTCTGTTTTCAATCTCAAAGCTCGGGCTGCTTAGAACTACAATATTGTAGAGGACCTGGCACAAGCTCCTTGTGCTATGTCGGCGCTCGAGGTCTTGCAAAACTGTCCTAACCAACGCAAGACTCTCATCGCTGCCATCGGTGTAGTTGATCCGGATTCGTTGAATACCATCATGTTCCGGCTGGAATACTTTAAACCGAGGCTTTCCCATCAGTTGGCATTTCAAGTTGCCACAAACATTGTTGGGAAGAAAATCCATCGTACGGTCTTGGACGAAGGTGCCTCTACTTTAGTCATGTCAATCTCATGTTGGAGAGCCATCGGCTCTCCCGAGTTGAACCGTTCTCCTACTAGTTTGAAAGCATTCGACGGACGTGGCTTTCAACCTGATGGGTCGTTACAAGATTTAGCAGTCGAGTTGGGGGGAAAGACCGCAACCATTAATTTGGAAGTGGTCGCTACCCCGTTAGATTACGACATTTTGATTGCTCGTAATTGGTTTTATGCCATGACTACGGTCGCATCATCTATCTTCCGCATAGTACAATTCCCTCATCAAGGCCGAATTGTTACTGTCGACCAACTAGATTTCTGCACACCTGACACCGCTACTCATCTGGGCGATAATGTCCCATTACTTGGGCAATCTTCGCACCAGTATGAGAGCATGGGGGTTGGCCTCATCAACGACTCATCCCTTATGGGTATTTTTCCAACCTCGGATCCTGCAAATTATGTTTCCATGGTGAACATGATCTCCTCGCAGATTTCATCCATTCCCAACTCTACTGATTCATGGCTTGTACCTGATGAAGCCAGAACACACCTGATTGGAGACACTATTCCTCTTTCACCTGCCAAACTCACATATGAGGCTATAGAGTCAGTTTCAGAGGACCACTTAGCTGTGGCCTCCACCTCCTGTTCTCTACAGTGGACATCTTCCCTACCCGATCCTCTGCTACGGAATTTTCATTCTGATGAGTCCGTTATGGAAATCATGAGTGTGGATGACCCTCCATGGGAAGACCTCCATCATCGGTCATATTTTCTTCCTTCATTGGAATCTATGGAGAATAGCATTTCCACCATCTTTACACCGAATGTCTACCCTAGCTTTCAGTCCCCGATACTCATGTGTCAAACAGACTCTGAAGGAAAATTGGCCAACATTGAGCCGACCATTTCGGTCGACATATTAGTTACTCCTGGTGTAGTGGAACACATTCGTTTAGGCCATAAGTGTTCCCCTGAAGAAATCATAACATTCAAGGCCTTGTTCAAGCAATTTCGAAACATGTTTGCTTGGACTTACGAGGAGATGCCCGTAATAGACCCCGATATTGTTTCACACATGATTCAAACCTATCCTAACGCTAAACCAGTCTGACAAAAGTTGCGACTAGTGCATCCCCGAAAGACTGCGGCAATCAAGGCAGAGATTGAAAAGCTCTTGAAAGATGGTTTTATTTACCCTATCCTGTTGACATAATGGGTCTCAAACATCATCCCGGTAGCTAAAAAGTAGGGTACCATTCGTGTCGACGTCAATTATCGGGATCTCAACAAGGCTTGTCCCAAGGACAATTACCCAACTCCCTTTATCGACCAGATCATCGACAACTATGTGGTAAGCGTCATCTTTTCATTCATGGATGGCTTTTCTGGCTACAACCAAATTGAGATCCACCCGGCTGATCAGCACAAGACAGATTTCATCTGTCCTTGGGGTACGTTTTCTTATCCCAAGCTCCCTTTTGGTCTTAAAAATGATGGTGCCACATTCCAGCAGGCTATGTCGTATGCCTTTCACGACGTGAAGGACTTTGTGGAACCTTACTTGGATGATTTACCTGCTCATTCGTGGCAGTGCGAGTACCACATTGACCATTTGACGATGGTATTCCTCATATGCAAGCGGTATAACATCTGCCTAAACCCTCACAAGTGCATCTTCTACGTCGAGTCTAGACGCCTCCTCGGTTTCATAGTCTCGAAAGACGAGATCCGCATTGATCCCCTGAAGGTGGCAGCCATCATTGCTATCCCACCGACATAACGAAACTTCAAATTCTGCAAGGGAAGGCAACTTATTTAAGGCATTTTTTTCTGTAATTTCGCACAAAAGACGCAGGGCTACATGAGATTGATGAAGAAGGATGTCCCGTTCATATGGGATGACCAAGCCCAACAATATTTTCAAAGCTTAAAACATGCTATCATGCAAGCCCCTGTGCTCTAGTCGCCCAATTACTACAAGGATTATATCCTTTATCTTGTTGCTTCTGCCACCACGATCCCCATGGTCTTGGTCCAAGAAGACAACAACTCCCAGGAACATATGATATACTGCACCAGTAAGGGTCTCATTGACGCTAAAACTCGTTATTCACATGCTGAGAAGCTTTCTCTCGCGACATTCATTGCCGTCCAAAAGTTTCGACATCATATCTTGCTTCGCACCACCAACATCATTGCTGATTTGAACCCCATGTACCACATTCTTACACGTCAGGTGCTTGGAGGCAAGTATTCATGCTGGATCGTGATACTACAGGAATTCGATCTCCTATTCGAAAAGGCCAAGTCTAAAAGTATTTGGCATTTGCTAAGCTGATCTATGATCATCCTCGTCGTGATGTCGATTTTGAGCCCAATGATTCTCTTCCAGACGAATCATTCTTCCTCATCAACACATTTGATCCGTTGTATGGAGATATCACTTTATATCTTCAAACCCAACGTTTCATCCCCCAACTCTCGCAGGACAACCATCATTGGATACGCCACCATGCAAAGTATTATCTTATCATTAGTGATACTTTGTACCATCACGACATTAATTCTATTCTTCGACGCTGTCTCACTCATGAAGAGGCTGAAGACGTTTTAAATGACTGTCACGCTGGCAGATGTGGTGGTCATTTCTCTCGGATAGCTATAGCCCAGAAGATACTTCGCACAGGATATTTTTGGCCATCTATCTTCAAAGATTGTATTGAGGCCATAAAAAAATGTCCTCCATGCCAGCACTTCCAAAGTAAGAAGCGCACCCACCCCACACCGTTACACCTGGTTATTGTCCTTGGCCCCTTCGCTAAATGGGGCATTGACTTCATGCATTGTAAGCCTACCTCGGCCGGGGGGCATGGTTACGTCCTAGTAGCCGTGGATTACTTTACAAAGTGGGCCGAGGCTATGCCTACATACATGGACAACAGCAGAACCGCCGCACTCTTCATGTTTAATCATGTTATAGCACGGTTTGGAGTTCCTCAAGCTATAGTTACTAACCATGGTTCTCATTTCATGAACCATATAGTCGACGCGTTGAGTGTTAGATTGGGTTTTCGCCATGAAAACTCAACACCATACTACCCAAAGTCCAATGGACAAGTAGAGGCCATTAATAAGGTCTTGAAAACCATGATCCAATGCATGGTGGCTATGCACACGGGGGGTTCACTCAGTGAACTTGTTACATAGCACGATCGTTCACATGATATTAAAGAATACCCCTAATTTCACTAAATATTGGAAAATGAATCCTAAAATTGTATTGTTGAACCCCCCTCCTAATATTCCTTTCCAATTAAGAAAACCCCTAGTTTCACCAGATATTGTAGGTATCCATTTTTATCAACCCATTTTTAACAGCCCCTTTATATCATATTATCAAGTTGTAACAAACAGGATCCCTAACACATCTTAGTATAAGCAAACAAGATGCTAAATAAAATAATAGTATAATGCTAATAATGATCACACTAGGATTGTAGGGGCGACTGATCAATTTGTAGCATTGGTTAGTTGAAGACCCAAAGAAATAGTATTGGGGAAGGAAAAATGTGTAAAATGAAACCTGGTCAAGAGATCAACATAACAAAGAATGTAAAAGACCGATAGTCCAATTGTTAGTGCGATGCTTAGAAAAGATGAGAATTCCAGATGTTTCACACCACACCCTACCAATTTACCAATTTTTTATCATGTAAATACGAATGTATCCATAAAGAACTCATGTTTTGTATCAGCTTAATAAATTAAACTCCATAAAAATGAAAAATCGAAACCCTTTTTTGGATGGACGTCCCTACCTTCCTATCAAAACAAACATCATTGATGTTTGAACCCAAATGAACATATAAAAATTCCTTTACATTTCAATAACACCATATGATCATGTGAATAGCTTGGACTTAGGTCATTCACAAGATCCAATGAATTTCCTCCACTTCATCTACATGTATTCTTGCAATCAAGCGAATTAACAACATGTACTTACTTTTCTTGGGTTATATCTAGTTTTTTTAATTTTTAAAAGATAGGGAAAAATCTCCATTGTTAGGTTTGAAGCATGCAATAGTTATAAAGATACACAGATGGTGAAACCTATATGATACCATTTCATGGTAACGATAACACATAGGGTATGTAAATAAGGATTTAGATTTTCACTTATGTTCATGTTAATTCCAATACATATTAAGCCATATGCCTTACATATAAGAATTGAAATTACAATTATGAATGTGCCAAATATAACTCAATCTAACAACTATTCCTAACTGGCAATGTGAAAATATTAAAGAAGAATACAAAAAGTTGAAGGAAATAATTAGTTAAGAAACATTGATCTAACTTTTCTTGGTTCCAATGAGCCAAGAAAGATTGATCTCACTTTTCTTGGTTGTTGCAAAGCAAAGCAAGGTTTAATTGAATCTCAATGCCCACCTAAACCCCAACCTAAAAAAATGAAGAGTTAAATCTTTTAATTGAATTCCTACAAAAAATACAATACAATTGTTCAAGTTCGGAACTCCTGATTAACTAACCTAAAGATGGAAAACAATATAACATCAATTCAAACCAAGCCTAAATAAGCTATTAAATGAGGATTTATTAAGGACAATAATCCAAAGAGACTTCCATCTATATTATCATTGGTACACTATTATCAGATTTATGTAAAACTTAGGATCATAAGCAATATCAAATAAAAATTGAAGGTCCTTAAGTTTTAGGTGGGTATGAATTGAGCCCATGATTTGGAGGTATGAATCCATCCCACGATTTGGAGGTTATTCCTCAGCACACCCAAATAAAATAACCCCAATTATTATATTATTATGTCAAATTAAAAACCCCCCTTGACCCCTTAATACAGGGCAATATATTTTTGAGGTTTTTAAGAGTATTCAACCCCCCAATATGAATGGACGTGATATGATATTGCCTCACTAGTGAACCCCCCGTGGGTATGCACAAGTCCAACTGGCATAATATGCTCTTCTCCACACTATGGGCTTATCGAACTTTCACTAAGACCGCCACTGGATTTACTCCCTTCCAACTAGTGTATGGCTTGGAGGCTGTCTTACAAATTGAGTGTGGGATTCCGTCCCTCAAACTCGCAGTTGAACTTCTCCCCAACACCACTGCCGAGGAAGAATGCTTCCTCTACCTAGATAAACTCGACGAAAATCACCGCAATGCCGCTCTTTCCAACGAGGCTCATAAGAAACGCATCAAACCGCAGTACGACAAGTCGGTAGAACCTCACATCTACAGCGAAGGAGATTTGGTCCTTACATATGACCAAAGACATGATAAGTTGGGGAAATAAAGTTTGAGTCCATGTGGCATGGACCCTACATAGTGAAACGCGTCTTCGAGAAGGGAGCTTACGAGCTTGAAGACTACGACGGGATATCTTTAGGTGAACCCCACAATGGGATTTACCTGAAGAGGTACTATGCCTGAGTCTTTCATCCATAAGTACTTTGTATATACCCTACATGGTGTGTGTGTTTTGTGTGGTGTGACGCTTTGATTTTTTGCGTGCTTAGGTCTTGTTTCGTTTCTTATACCTTGTTCTGTCTGCGTGTGTAGAAGGAAACTAGCTACGTATTCGTGGATGTCTCCAACCGGCATACCCGTAACCTTGCTTCGGCATCCTGGGTGCTCTATTATCCCACTGGCGAGCTTATCAGCTCAGGAGGAATGTTTCTAGGTTTCGCAACCAACAATGCTGCGGAATATCAGGGAGTCATTGGAACCCTAACAGATGTTATTTCTTTGGGTATGGACCCCGTTTTCATCCATTTGGATTCTCAACTGGTGGTCTCTCATCTTAACCGGGTTTACACCATCTGCAATCCTACCCTACTCCATCTCTACAGACGAGTTCGTCTTTTGGAAAGGTCCTTTGAATCCATTCAGTACCTGCACATTCCATGAGACGTAAACACAGTTGCCGACTCCATGGCCAACTTCATTTTAGATTGGTACATTGCACACACATAAGCATATTCATGAATTGTAAAAGTAGACACAACATGTAAATAACTCATTGTATAAGCAAACACATAAACAAGATCACATCATTCATCCATTAAAACACATAATGTATAAAGCTGCCAAAATGTCTCTCTCTATATATAATCAAGATAATGTAGTGCTGATACAAAAGTCTGAAGCACGACGGCTTTTGGTGAGTCTATACAAAATCTCAAGCCTGACAGCTTTCAGTAGTACAAAATCTGAGGCTCACATAGCTCTTAGTACATACATAATAACATCACTGAGCCTGACATCTGGCCCGTGCACCTCTAGGTCTCGTAGCCCTCGCCTGCTGGACATGGAAGCAGTCAACTACCCTCGCTACCTTGCGGAGTAGCGTACCAAAGCGCATAGTCACACCGACTATGTACCTCTGCATGGGCCTTGAAAAATCATGTACTGCTGCATCTGGAATGTTCAATGTCAACCTCGTAAGGTTATCATATATGTCATCCATCTCCACAATGGCATTGTGCATGGTTGGGGCTACTGGTGGTGCCTCTCCTCTCCTTGCGAGAAGCGATACTCCCACTAGCTGTGAAGTTCCCACATCTACACACACATGTTATTGACTCATCAGCACTATCCAAAAAAAATTATAAATACACAAAATAAAAAGTACAAGGATCATTGTTCTTACCGATGTCTCCCCACTCTGCTCCCTCGGGAAGCGCTAGGTCTGGGTCCTCCCTGAAATCTGTACCACTGTATGGGTAGTCCTCTATCATGAGTAGCTGGCCTTCCATCCAGGTGAAGAATCTAGCACCGTACCCGATGATAGGACCCTTTCCACCATGGCGGGCCATCACCTCTGTCCATCGGACCATGCGAGGATCCCTAAGATCCCTGTCATCCAAAGTCACCTGCGAACGTAGAAGGGGAGCCCATTCCAACAAGAATGAGATCACTATCGATCCATACCCAAACTACTTGAGCTCAACGCGTCGACGCTTGGTCAGCTGAGATCATAGGTTGGTGAGGAGTCCCTCACACCAGTTGAACACCTTCGAAGGCATGCAGTCCTCCGCATACAACATCTGGGACCTGGTAGCTAGATGAGCCGCTTGGCTCCCTGCTATCCTCACTATGGTGAAAAGTATAGCACGCAATGGATGATCTCGTACCTCTTTGATGGGAATCTTCGCACTAGAGGCATGGGCATGTGGAGTACAGTGTTGGACAATCAAGTCACCCACCGTCCGGTCACTCCCCCGTGATCTAGTAAGAGCCACATTGTCCCCCATCCAGGACAATCCAGTCAAGAAGTAGATGTCCTCGACATCTATGGTGAGTATGTGCTCTCCGATCACAAAGTACTACTGTGTTGCATCCCAACTCCGTACCATATGTTCCAGTAGTAGGACTTGGGCCCTCATGCGCTGGACCTGGAAGAAATTCTGTAGCCAATAGTTCCTCAATGCCTCCACACATAATGGGTCAGTTTCTGCTTGCACATCATCCACCTCATGTTCATGATCACGCCACTCTAGAACCATGTTGGTGGCCACAAACCTGTCAATAGGAGCATTTAAACATCAATAGAACTCACTCAAGCCATTAAAACGTTTTCTTTTGGGCTAGGTTTTTAGTTGTACATGGACATTTCCGTCGTTGCACCTCATCCTTGCAGACAGGGAGAAATCATCGCAGGGCACCCTTTTGGGTTTGCGACAACCCGGGTTCATCACAGTTCCCGTAAGGGAGACCTGCAACGACCCAAGTGTGCACAAACTCCCCACAAATCAACTCAAAAACCCTAAAAAATGAACAAAAATTGAAATTCTAAACCACTAGAAATATGTTGGATGATATTTAAGGTTACCTGCTCCGAATAGCTTGTGAAATGGTTACTCGTAGCTATGGAAATCGACGAATGAAATTCTGCTCCAAATGGCACTTTCTTCTCCCCAATTTGGCAAATAAACAATGGTAACTATATTTGGTCATTTTTTCTATTTTATAAACAAAAGGGAATATTCTTTTTCAAATTTAAATTCTCTTTGGGTTATTTGCTATGGTTTGGATTGGTTTTACTGCATTTGAATACCCGATTGACTGTTTGACCCAGTTTTCAAGCATGTAGGAGATATTAAGTGTTCCATTGGCACTGTTTTCACATTGTAGCGATCATCTCATGTATGAACAACCCCTTGATTATTTTGTCGTTATTTTTCATCCGTTATATTTTAGTTATTTAATAATGACGAGCTTAGTCTTTGTTCTTTCTCGTGCTCTTAAAACTATGAGAATAAGTTACCAAGTTAAGATTTATCACTTTTCCGGGCTCGTTAAACTTCTACAGAAAAGGAACCCCCCCCAAAGTCTATCTTTAATCTCTTTTCAGGCTCTCGAAATACGAAAAGATCGCCAAGTGAACTTGTCGCATTCACACTTGTTAAAGTATTTTAATGGTCGTCTCCCTGGTGATAGTTTACCCCTCTTTCGGACTAGGGGCACTATTTACGAAAAAGGAATACTCCAGCCAATCATGACTAGAAGAGTCCTCTCCCGCGTTGTTTTACCCTTTTTCGAGTGATGAGGCTAACTTTACGAAAAAGGACCATTGGAGTCTTCTTTAGTTCTTTTCAGACTCTCTAAACATGAAATGACGACCACGTTTTACCTTCTATGGACTCGTTAAAAATTTCACATTGAAGGGCCCGTCATGGGATGAACCCCTCCTCTCCCAGGTTCAGAAAACATTTGAGATTGGACTCATCTATGAGATGAGCTATACCGAGCATCTGGTTACCCTCATCAAGCTCGTAAAAAATATCTATGGCAGTACCTAGTCATTCTTGAACATGGCACTCATTTGCATTTGCATACAGTACTTGGGTCATCCGTTTGTCCTCGAGTCTTACCTACTTCATGAGTCTAGTCACTCCTTTGAGTCATTCAAAGAACGCTTCCATCATCAGTTGCATTAGGAAGTTGTTTTCGCACTCTTCATGTTAATACTGCCAAGTCATTATTAGTTTTTTAGCATAAATTCAATATGATCTAAGATCTTAACTGAAAGAACAACATGTACATCATATCAAGCATAAGAGACAAGAGACAAGAGACAAGAGACACAAAACATTTCACCGAGGAAAAGCAAGAAGGTGAAAAACCCCGCAACTTCCTTAGGGATAGAATAAGCATCAATACAATGATCACCATGATCAAACCCAAGAGATAGATATCTACAGCAGCATGCTCCTCCTCCACTTGTGCACATCCTCCTGTTTTGTCACTAATGTGAAGTAAGTGAACGAGACAATGTGTAAAATGAGAGAGTCACACTCTCTATTTATAAACTAACTTTCACTTGACCTTTACTCAACTAGGTCGGCCTCAACTTAACCACTTAACATAATGTTGACTGGGACAACCCCTAATAAGGTGGTCTAATAACCCATCAGGTATAAGTTACTACACTTACAATATAACTTGCAACACATGCAAGTACACATGACGACACTTCCAATTAGAGGAATAATACATCTCTGTTGGGGATACAATAAAGTACAAATACAATATACAAGTGAATATCTTCCAAATTTACAAATACATCAACACTCCCTCTTAACTAGGAAGGTATTCTCTTGACACTAGAAATCAATACATATAGGCACAAGTCTTCAACTTTGGAGCTGGATCATCGTCACTAGATCACGATGCATCATTGTCACTGCTATTGCTATCTCAATCAATCTCCAATCTACTTGTCATAGGAAGTTCTACAGAGCCAATCCTTTTTCATATTATATGTAGGCCCACCACCTACAGGTCTTCATCATCTATAGAGCCAGCCCTTTTTAATGTTGGATGTAGGCCTATCCTCCATGTAGGTCTTCAACATCTCTATGAGCAAGCCATCAAGTAGGTACACCTCAGGACTGATTACACTGCCTCTACAAAACCTGCAAGATCTCCCAGGATTGATTACACTGCCTCTACAAAACCTACAAGAGCATCTTAGGACTGATCATATGCCTCTGCAAAACCTTTGTACCATACTGTCACATCATCGTCTTTAGATCATTGTCATCGTCCACATCCATGGAGCACAACCCAGATGCACACACACACAACACTTACACTCACCGGCATGGAAGGACTTTCCTTTGACCATCCGAGAAAGGCTCAGCACTTACACTCACCAGCATGGAAGGACTTTCCTCTGACCATCTGGGAAAGGCTCACAACACTTACATCAACGACCATGGAAGGACTTTCCTCTGACCATGTCGGAACGGCTACAGCAATTACATCACAACAATGGAAGGACTTTCCTCTCACCATGTCGATAAATCTCGGTAATTACATCACAACCATGGAAGGAGTTTCCTCTGACCATGTCGGAAAATCCATGCCCAGCTCTTACATCTCATCATGGAAGGACTTTCCTCTAACCATGTGAGAATGGCCCAGCCCTTACATCTCACAATAGAAGGACTTTCCTCTGACTATGTGAGAATGGATCATGTGCATCTGTGTCTCCGGACTCATCACTTCCCCTTGGAAGGAATCTTGATCTGAAGTACACCAAGTATCTCTCTGAAGTACTCAAACTTCACCCTGGCCAGCAGCTTGGTCAACACATCGATTATCTGCTCATCCGTTTCAACATACAGGAGCTTCACTGCTCCTCTCTACACCATATCCTTGATATATTGATATTTGATCTCAATGTGCTTCGACTTGTCATGGAACACCGGGTTCTCAAACAGCTTCACACAACTCTGGTTTTCACAAAAGATACCAGTAGCACCCAACGGGAGATCAAATAACTCAGACAATAGCTTCCTTAGCCATACTACCTCACAACTAGCCGAACAAGATGAAACATACTCTGCTTCGGCTGAACTCAGTGCTACGCAGGATTGCTTCCTACTAAACCAAGAGATCATACCTGATCCCATACTAAAGCAACACCCAGAAGTGCTCTTCCTATCTGCAGCACTGGCTGCCCAATCTGAATCAACATAACCCTCCAGGTTAACCTTTTGATTCACATCATACTTGATCCCATAATCAACTGTACCCTTCAAGCACCTTAGAATATGCTTTACAGCAACCAGGTGAACACCTATGGTATCCATCAGGAACTGGCTCAATGTGTTCATCGGAAATCAAATATCAGGTCTTGTGTTTGTTAGGTACATCAAGGACCCAATCATCTGACGATACACTGTGACATCAACCGGATCAGATGAAGCATCACACAGAAGCTTCAGGTTTGATGCCATAGGTGTGGCCATGGCCTTGGAGTCCATCATCCCAAACCTCTTCAGGATATCTTCTGCATACTTCCCTTGTCCAAGGAAGATTCCATTTGTGCTCTGCCACACCTCCATACCTAGAAAGTAGTGCATCATACCCAAGTCCTTCATGTCGAACTCAGAAGCAAGATTCCTCTCCGTATCAACAATCAATCTATCCTCACCTGTAACAAACAGGTCATCCACATACAGAAGTAGTATCACTGGATTGCCTTCCTCAACCTTGTAGTAAAGGTTGGAGTCCACTTTACTTTTAGTAAAGCCCAAACTGGATAGGAAGCCATCTATCCTGCTGTACCAAGTCCTGGGTTCCTGTTTCAAACCATACAGGGATTTCTTCAGTTTGCACACATGAGTCCCTCTGTCATGTGTCTCAAACCCGAGTGGATGCTCCACATACACTTTCCTCTTTAACCACACCATTCAAGAACGTTGTCTTGACATCCATATGGTGTATCTTCCATTTCATCACTTGCTTTATATTTTTCTATGCTACCATCTACAGCATGCTTGATCTTATAAATTCACTTGGAAGTCACAAAAAACTTCCCTTCTGGTCTTGGGACCACATCCCAAACATCATTCTTCATGATCGACGGATCATGGCATCATTTCTTCACCTCGGATCCTGGGAACTTCAGATTCTTCAATAGATAGATTTGTTGCTGAACAAATGTTGTAGTCCTTCTTTTGTAGGTACTTGTATATGATCTTTCCTACAAAAAAAAGTTAAATTGCATAATTAGAAACATATCATATTTTTCAGAACAAATTCTTACACAAAGAAATATGTCATACAATCATGCAATTATTTTAGCCAATGCTTCAATACAACATTTATCCATATCCCGTAACTTTCTAGATGCCTTCCAATCTCTAGCAAAACAATGTTAAGAGTGTGCACAACTGGCAACATGTTAGCAAAGAGGTTTCATTCTAGATAAGTAGCAATGGAATGTTGTACAGTGCCATAGGCCACTTACCCATTACATGCATATTAGTAGTATACTGTTCATTAATGCAATTATTCTAATATGCATAATACAAAACCTAAGTCTAGGAACATAAGTATATACATCTTTGAACAATATTATTTAAACAATCAAATATACAACATCAACCTCATACAACACTATAGGGCATTAGTACAATCATAAGTGTCATAACCCTAACCAATGAATGTCTTATATCATTCACATGCATTCATACTTTTACTAGGGCGATAAGACAAGTCTAACATTAACCAAGATTGTACTAACCTCAATAATATGAAAACAAACATATCATAAACTTAATCATGAACATATTTCAAAACATACCTGTATGATTCATACCTATCGAGATTGCTTCTAGTCTTCTTATGTAAGGCCTTAGCCTCATCTCCCTCTGGAACTGGAACTTCTTCACTTATGCAGGTGTCCAATTCATTCTCTTCTAGGATTAACCCAATCCTCTTGATTTGCAGAAAATGGATCTGGAGCTGGATTAGGGTTTGTTAAAGAAACCCTAAAAATTAAAACTTTGAATTTCAAACTTCTGAAAGAACAGAAAGATGCACCTTGATGAGCTGATCAAGTTGGTATACTCATAATTTGAAAACTGCAAAGTTTCACCCCTCAAAATTGCCTTTGAAACTTCTGGATCTTCTGGACAGGATCTCGAACTAGGTTTTGATAAATCCCACCCTTATGCCCAACCAAAAGGTTTGATCCAAAGCTCTAAACTTCAAATTTTCTAAGGAGCTTCCAGCCGTGGTCACAAACTTAAAAAATTCCAACTTTTGCAGAAGCCCTAATTTTCCACCTTTCCGATCAAAATCCCGAACTAGGGTTTGATCAAGCCCGGCCTTCTTCCCAACCAAAAAATTCAATCTTGGTCTCTAAATTTTGATTTTTCTGAGGAGCATTCAGCCGTGGTCTCCGATTCCAAAAATTCCAACTTTCTCTGAAGCCCTAAATTCCCGCAACATTGATAAGACAAGAATGAAGGTGCTCAGAATCTAATTCTGTTTTGACATAAATATGCACCTGATTGTTTCTAGTGCATCTCTGGAATTACAAAACCAAAGGTTCTGAACCTTCGGCCTGTGGTATCCTGACCTGTCTTCTTTCCAACCCCATAGGTCTGACCTCAATTGGATTCTCTGAGATAAATTTATGCCAAGTGTCGCAACGTGACCTGTTTATGGGATAAAACAGGAGAGCGAAATTCTACGGCGTGCCATGTGTCACTGGTTCAACTTCGACCCCTAAGAATATTACTTGAGAAACTAAATTCCATGCTATACCTTTCATGTTTTACAAAATTTCATTTGGAGCTTCCTAGCCCAAGTTGTGACCTTTTTTCTAGGTCACCTGTTTATGACTGAGATCTGAAAGAGGCAGAAATCCTAGATTCTAAGGACCATAAAACAAAAAGTACAACGAATTAGATGTTGTTCTTTGGACACAAGGTACATGGGGATGTTATATACAACCTATAAATGTTTTAGAACCTAAAAATTCTCCAAAATGGATTTATAGCGAAAGTTCTATGATGACTGGTTTTTGCTAGATCAAGCCCTAGCTTCCAATTTGTCGCAAGTGCAACAAGTCTCATAAATGCCATAGCATGCCTTCCTTCAGGCTAGCTCTGATACCATGTTATTTTTTGAGCATAAATTCAATATGATCTAGTATCTTAATTGAAATAACAACATGTACATCATACCAATCATAAGAGACAAGAGGCACAAAACATTTCACTGGCGAAAATCAAGAAGGTAAAAACCCCGCAACTTCCTTAAAGATAGAATAAGAATCAATACAATGATCACCATGATCAAACCCAAGAGATAGATATCTACAGCAGCATTCTCCTCCTCCACTTGTGCGCATCCTCCTCTTCTCTCACTATTGTGAAGTGAGTGAACGAGACAATGTGTAAAATGAGAGAGTCACACTCTCTATTTATACACTAACTTTCACTTGACCTTTACTCAACTAGGTCAGCCTCAACTTAACCACTTAACATAATGCTGACTAGGCCAACCCCTACTAAGGTGGTCTAATAACCCTTTGACCCACATAACTCATACAGGGCCTACTCCATCAAGGTGGTCTAATAACCCATCAAGTATAAGTTACGACACTTACAATATAACTTGCAACACATGCAACTACACATGACGACACTTCCAATCGGAGGAATAATACATCTCCATTGGGGATACAATAAAGTACAAATACAATATACAAGTGAATATCTTCTGAAGTTACAATACATCAACAGTCATTCCATGCCCATGTTCAAGAATATTTTCACCACTCATTTTCTGTAGTCAGTACGCCTTCCACCATGTCAGTCTATTATGAGTCAGTCCTGTATGTTATTGTACAATCCGATCTACTTCAAACATATATTGTCGTGTTCCATGTCGATGATGGGGGATTCATCACGGCCCTCCTTCGATGGATTCATCCTTGTCGACTTCAAATCATCATCCGAGGATTGAATCTAGAAACCAATCAAGTACCTTGGGCCTGCATGCCTCAATGGCAGGTTACCTCGCTTTCGACATGAGTTTACATCATTGACTCTTGATTGAAAGATTTTGTTAAGTGTTTGAATTCAACTCATTTATTCATGCTTTACGATATGTACTGTGATACCTTGGTAATCATTGACATCAATGGTGATTTCCCTCGCGCTTGTTAAAGGTATACATCAATGACCTGTAATCAAGTGGTTTATACCATGTTCGACGTCAAGACATTTTTAATCACATGGATAGATTCGTATCGTTGTGGGTTCGTCTTGAAGACCCTGGAGAGTCATGTTTTACCTAGGTTGCGATGGAGATTGTTTTGAGTCATATCACACAGATCCACATTTGTATTGGTCGTGTCTATGTTATCATCTCATCATGGATCTACGCTTGTGTCCAGTAGCCATGATTGTGTTCAGTCGGTCATTACTACCATGGATCTGCATTGTATTGGTCGGAAGCCATGTTGTACGTCATATGAGACTGTGTTCTCAAAATCAGTTGTACTGCAGTAGTGTTCTTCGTCCGACGATCCATTGCCATTCCTTCTGTCAAAGCATTTCACCTGTCCAGTTTCAAATAGATTCATGCTTTGGGGGGCATTCGGTTACACCTAAAATCTTACCATCATGATAGTCAGTGTAAACATTCCCTGAAGTTCCTTGACTAAGTCATTAACTTGGAATAGATGCAAACCCTTTTATACTAGGTTTTGAGAGGTCGTCGCATGTTGTCCTAATGCAACCTGTGACGTCGCAGGTTGTCCTCTTATAGACTGTGACGATGTTAGTTAATTGACTAAAATAGCTTCTTCGAGCTCATTCTCGAAGGTAGATGATGTGTATCCCTATCCCTAACCTTTGGGGAAGCTGGCATTTGGTTCCTATCCTCTTAGAAGGATCCCCTATCTCTCTCCTACCATATCTCAACGTACCCTATCCACTTAGTCCTATATAAGTGAATCTTACTCCCATCCCAAGGGGAGGAAGTCTATAGTATCGAATTGCTGGTGAAGTTAGCTTAGGAGAGATCTCTACTCATCCCTTGAGAGATCCATCATCCCTTTGGAGGCTTTGTCATTGGCTTGATCCGAGAAGGATTGCTACGTTAAGTCATTGGTTGTACTCTCTTCATCCTATGTATTTCCCTTCTAATACAGTAATATAAGTGCTTTCCACCAAATCTCATTGTGTTAATGATATTTTGTGTAGTTTTCCTGCTTAACTGCTTACTTAGATCTATTATTGTGTAGGTGCATTTTACTACTTGTTTTGTTGTATTGTCTTGACAGGTTTTTCAACTCAGATCTGAAGACCATCGAGCATTGGAGCAACATTCAAGGAGAAAGGATCAGCGATTCAAAAGGTAAAGCATCTAATTCCTTGATCTCTAATTAGATCTATGAGAGTTACTTATGTTCTGTCGCTATTTGTTCTAGACTCACGTTGAGCTAGGGAGATCAGGCCTTGAGTCCGCTCTTGGTAGATTGTCCGTCAAACATGGCTCCCTTCTCTAAGATGCGTTTCACTATGTAGGGTCCATGCCACATAGACTCAAACTTTCTTGCCCCCATCTTATCATGTCTTTGGTCGTATGTGAGGACCAAATCACCCTCGCTATAGATGCAAGGTTCTACCGACTTGTCGTACTGCACTTTGATGCGTTTCTTATGAGCCTCGTTGGCAAGAGCGACATCACGGCAAGTCTCGTTGAGTTTAGCTAGGTAGAGGAAGCATTCTTCCTCAGCAGTAGTGTTAGGGAGAAGTTCAACTGCGAGTTTGAGGGACAGAATCTCACACTCAATCGGTAGGATAGCCTCCAATCCATAAACTAATTGGAAGGGGGTGAAACTAGTGGTGGTCTTAACGGAAGTTCGATAAGCCCATAGTGCGAAGAAGAGAATATTGTGCCAGTTGGACTTGTGCGTACCCACCATGCGTTGGATCATGGTTTTCAAGACCTTGTTAATGGCCTCTACTTGTCCATTGGACTGTGGGTAGTACGGTGTTGAGTTTTCATGGAGAAAACCCAATCTAGTGCTCAACTCGTCAACCATGTGGTTCATAAAGTGAGAACCCTGGTCGGTAACTATAAATTGAGGAATGCCAAACCGCGCTATAACATGATTAAACATGAAGAGTGCGGTGGTTTTTTCGTAGTCCGTGTATGTAGGCATAGCCTCAGCCCACTTTGTGAAGTAATCCATGGCTACTATGACGTAACCATGCCCCCCGACTAAGGTAGGCTTACAGTGCATGAAGTCGACACCCCATTTAGCGAAGGGGCCAACGATAATAACCGGGTGTAACGGGGTGAGGTGGGTGCGCTTCTTAGTTTGGAAGTGTTGGCATGGAGGACATTTTTTTATAGCCTCAATACAATCTTTAAAGATAGATGGAAAAAAATATCCCACCCGAAGTATCTTCGGGGTTGTATCCATCCCAGAGAGATGACCACCACACGCCATAGCGTGGCAGTCATTTAGAACGTGCTCATCCTCTTCATGAGTGAACATCAAAGGATAGAATCAATACCATGGTGGTACAAAGTATCACCAATGATTAGATAATACTTTCATGGTGGCGTATTCGACGATGGTCATCCTGCGAGAGTTGGGGGCTAAAATGTTGGGTTTGAAGATATAAAGTGATATCTCCATACCACTGATCAGACGTGCTGATGAGGAACAATGATTCGTCTGGAAGAGAATCATTGGGCTCAAAATCGACATCATCCTGGGGAAGATCACAGATCATCTCAGCAAACACCAAATACTTTTTAGACTTAGCCTTTTCGAATAGGAGATGAAATTCCTGCAGTATCAGGATCGAACAATGATAGTGGTGGTGCAGAGCAAGATGTAATGTCAGAACTTTTGGATGGCAATGACTGCCGCAAGAGCGAGTTTCTCGACATGTGAATAACGAGTTTCGGTATCAAAGAGACCCTTACTTGCCTAGTCTATCACATGTTCCTGGGCATTGTTGTCTTCTTGGACCAAGACCATGGCAATCGTGGTGGCAGAAGCGGGAAGATAAAGGATATAATCCTTGTAGTAATTGGGCGGTTGGAGCACAGGGGCATGCGTGACAGCATGTTTTAATATTTTAAAAGATTGTTGAGCTTGGTCATCTCATATGAATGGGACATCCTTCTCCATCAATCTCATGTAGCCCTGCATCTTTTGCGTGAAATTACAGACAAAACACCTTAAATAAGTTTCCTTCCCTTGCAACCTTTGAAGTTCCGTTATGTCAATGGGAGGTGGAAGAGCGACGATGGCTGCCAACTTCAGGGGATCAATGCGGATCCCATCCTTTGAACTATGAAACCATGGAAGCGTCCAGTATCGACACAGAAGATGAACTTGTGAGGGTTCAGTTAGATGTTATACCACCTGCATCTGAGGAATAATGTCGTCAGATGGTCAATGTGGTACTCGCAGTTCCATGAATGGGCAGGTAGATCGTCCAAGTAATGTTTCACAAAATCCTTCACATCGTGAAAGGCATATGACATGGCCCATTGGAATGTGGCACCAGCATTTTTAAGACCAAAAGGGAGCTTGCGATAAGAAAACCTACCCCAAGGACAGATGAAATCTATCTTGTGTTGATTATCCGGTTGGATCTCAATCTAGTTGTAGCCAGAAAAGCCATCCATGAATGAAAAGATGATGCTTCCCGCGTAGTTGTCAATGATCTGGTCGATAAAGGGAGTCGGGTAATTGTCCTTAGGACAAGATTTGTTGAGATCCCGATAATCAATGCAGACATGAATGGTACCCTGCTTTTTAGCTACAGATACGACGTTCAAGACCCATTCTATCAACAGGACTAGGTAAATAAAGCCATCTTTCAAGAGCTTTTCAATCTCTTCCTTGATTGCCGCAGTCTTTCAGGGTGCACCGGTCGCAACTTTTGACAGACTGGTTTGGCATTGGGATAGGTTTGAATTGTGTGTGAAACAATAGTAGGGTCTATATTGGGCATCTCTTCGTAAGTCCAAGCAAACACGTCTCGAGATTGCTTGAACAAGGCCGTGAACGTTGTGATCTCTTCAGGGGAACACTTCTGGCCTAAAAGAATGTGTTCCATTACACCAAGAATAACCGATATGTCGACCAAAATGGTAGGCTCAATGTTGGCCAAGTTGCCTTCAGAGTCTGATTGACACGTGAGTATCAAGGACTGAGAGCAAGGCTATACATCTGGTGTGAACATGGTGCTAATGCTATTTTCCACAGTATCCAATGAAGGAAGGGAAGACGAACGATGATGGAGGTCTTCCCATGGAGGATCATCCGCACTCATGATTTCCATAATGGACTCATCAGAATTAAAAGTCTGGAGCATAGGATCGAGTAGGGATGATGTCCGTTGTAGAGAACAAGAGGTGGAGTCCACCACTAAGTGGTCCTCACGGGCTGACTAAATAACCTCATAAATGAGTTCAGCCGATGAAAGAGGCACATTATCTCTAATCAGGTGTGTTGTGGCTTCATCAGGTATAAGCCATGAATCAGTGGAGTCGTGGATAGATGAAATCTGGGAGGAGATCATGTTCACCATGGAAACATGATTTGAGGGATCCATAGTTGGAAAAACGTCCATAAGGGATGAGTCCTTGATGAGGCAAACCCCCACGCTCTCATACAGATGCGAATATTGTCCAAGTAATGGAACATTATCGCCCTGATGAGTAGCGGTGTCAGGTGTACATAAATCTAGTTGGTTGATAGTAACAATTCATCCTTTGTGGGGGAATTGTACTATATGGAAGAAAGATGATGCGACCGCAGTCATGGCATAAAACTAATTATGACCAAGCAGAATGTTGTAATCTAACAGGGCAGTGACCACTTCCACATTAATGGTTGTGTTTTTTCCACCCAACTCGACTCCTAGAGATTGTAACAGTCCATGAGGTTGAAATCCACGTCCGTAAAATGCTTTCAAGGTGGTAGGAGAACGGTTCAACTCGGGAGAGCCAATGGCTCTCTAGCATGAGATCGACATGACTAAAGTATAGGCACCTTCATCCAAGATGGTACGATGGATTGTCTTCCCAACAATGTTTGTGGCAAATTGAAATTCCAACTGATGGGAAAGCCTCAGTTTAAAGTATTCTAGTCAGAACATGATGGTATTCGAAGAATCCGGATCAACTGCACCGATGGCAGTGAGGAGAGTCTTGCGCTGGTTAGGCTAGTTCTACAATACCTCAAGCGTTGACATAGAACAAGGAGCTTGTGCCAGGTCCTCTACAATATTGTAGTTCTGAGCGACCCGAGCATTGGGATTGAAAACAGACTTTCTAATCGTGCTCCTGGGTGGACGCAACACTGACTCGAAAGAGGGCTTCTCAATGGTGAGAGAAGTAGGTGGTATGGTGATGTCTGGAATCGAAGTGGAAGCTTTTTCAGTATTACTTCCAATGGGTTCTTTCAGCGGGACGGACTCATACGAATGAGAATGGGTGTTCAAGTTGACGGTCTCACTACACATCATGAGAACATGCATGGTGGAGGATGCTTCTCCTTTGGAAGGAGAGGTGTGTACGATGAGTTGTTGGTTTTGAGTGGGGAAGGGATCGTTGAGAACTGCGGAAGTAGAGTTTCCCTTAAGAAACTTCTGGACTTCGTCTCAGTGGGAACATTCTTTTGAGAAATGGTCTCCACCGCACAGCAAACAAGGATACTTTAACTTCCCCTTATGTTTGGTGTCCTCTTGAGTGGGCTTGGGCTCTTACTGGTTAGACGATTTCTTAGGTTTCCCCAATATGGTCACCATATTTGTTTGACGGACAATCTACTAAGAGCGGACTCGAGGCCTAATCTCCCTAGCTTAACGTAAGTCTAGAACAAATAGAGACATAATTTAAATAACTCTCCTAGATCTAATTATAGATCAAGGAACTAGATGCTTTACCTTTCAGATTCTTGATCCCTTATCCTCGAATGCTGCTCCAATATTCAAAGTAGGGTTTTCTACTTCAGACGACATGATCGTGGCTTTACCCTCGAAATTACCTCCTGGTTAAGGGGATATTTGGGTGGTAAGTTCTGAATCCTATGGGACCTTCTCCAAGGAAAGTCAGCCAGCGTGACTGAAACAAAAGTTTCTCCTAGGACAAGCTAAACAAAAGAAAAGCAATTCAGAAAAATCCTACACAAACTAAGGCCGCAAGCAAACTTATGTGATAGAAGTGGATTCAAAAGTCTGGAACCTCACATGATTATCAAGGCTTCGCAAATCGCTATATACCGCAGGGTCCAATAGTAAAATGCGACAAGGAGGATTGGGACTATACCCTTTCCTGGATACCCGACTACCTGGACAGTATGTGTGTAGTAATCTCCCCGAGTGTTGTTCTCGGTGTATTGCTCTGCTAAGATGGCCAAATGGTTGACTTAGTTGGTTTCAGGAATCCTAATGGTGTCTCTCGATATACGCAAGGTATGTGGGAGCTCAAATCCGTAGTGGTGATGTCTAATGTACAACCGTATGGCACGAGACCTTCCTATATACTACCGAGTACGTGAAACACCTTTCTATATACGCCAAGTATGTGAAACATCTTTCGATATATGCCAAGTACATGAAGTACTTGGTGGGTACGTGAAAGAGCTTCGATATACCTGGTTGGTACATGAAAGAGCTTCGATATACCGATAAGTACATGGAAGACTACAATACCCCCAGAATACAGTGCTAGCAGGTAACGACAACTGCCACATTTTACGACGCCGGTACATGTCTCTAACTTAACACACAAGTTACTAAAAATTTTACCCTAGTTCTATCACTAATTTTATCTGGACAGTTAGGTGAATGCATGAGGTGAGTACATAAATGTAAACATAATGCAGGCTCTAACTACATGCAAAAAAGTGTACTTTTCTTTTGATGAACTCTATATATGGGAAGGATAAATTTCTTTCCAAATGATTTTACCAAAGCAATACAATCCCAAAATCTACCAAATTTGATAAAAATACTCTTCATTTTTCCATTTTTTCAAGCAAAACTCAAAAAATCAACAAGCATGACAACCAAATCCAAACATTTTCTTTTGTCTTTTCGAATCAAAACTTTAAGAGATGAAAAGAGAGAAATTTCCTATCTAGAGCACGCTAACTTTTCAATTTCACTATAATGGCTTAAAAACACAAAAAATCATTAATGCATACGATTCTTTCAAGCATGGAACTTCTTTTGTAAAAGCTTGATTTCGTTTGAATTCTTCAAGAAGATGAATGATTCAAAATTCTCGAAAGGCACAAATGATTCATTCTTCTTCAAACCTTTCCAAAAGACTGATGAGTGATGATTTCCAATGCATGAAGCAGATTCTACAATAGTTTTCAAATGTACTTGAAAACAGTAAAATGACGCACCTTCGGTTTTCCAATGATATGCCAAGATAATGACTTGATAAAAATGATATTTCTAAGCATCGAAACTGAAAATAAAGTTGATTTGCAGCACTCTAAACACTCCGAAAATTCTCAGAAAATGACAAGCACTCATATGGACTGAAAACACTTCAAAACACTCAATCAAACAACTGAAATGCAAACAAAGTTAATGACAAGTGCAAAAAAGAAGTTTGGGATCAGATCCAATGCAAAGATCAGATCAAGTGAGGAGAGGAGGGAAAACAAGGTCAAGCGGATAAAGATGGGGGAAACCAAGGTTTCCACCACTACCAACCTTAAACTTGTCAAAATGGGACCCAATGCAAATCCACACGCAAAAAAAACACTTTTCAACATGTGCAAATCAAAAAGAAGTCTCTGTCTGGATCTTGCATCACAGAGAGGGTCTGCACACCAAATCACAACTCAAATAAAAAATGAAGGCGGGATGCCCTTATACCAATTCTAATATATCGGTGCAGTCTGTGTTCAAACAAAAAGCGACCGTCGTAGATCACCAATGCGGGAATTGTGACAATGTTGCAGGACACTAATGGATAGGTTGCGACGACAACCCAAAAGACAGAGAACAAAGATCAGATCAATGCTCTGGTTCAACTACCCAGGTGCGACGGACGAGATCCAAATTCTAGGATCAACAAATATCCAAGAAATGAGCAGTAAAATGGCTTAAAAATAGTGAGTACAGACTCATAGGAGGACTACAGACTCTTCAAGGTGAAGATCTGATGGTGAAAAAGACTTAGGAGGCAAATTAGATGGTTTGCAAAAGAAATCAACCAAAAATGGCATTCAAATTGAAAACTACAAACAATGTATATCCCCAGTATGGTTGTTGATTTGTTTGATAGACAATCTACCAAGAGTGGACTCGAGGCCCGATCTCCCTAGCTTAACGTAAGTCTAGAACAAACAGAGACATAATATAAATAACTCTCCTAGATCTAATTAGAGATCAAGGAAATAGATGCTTTACCTTTCAGATCGTTGATCCTTTATCCATGAATGTTGCTCCAAGCTTGATGGTCTTCAGATCCCTGCCGCAACACCGGTCAAGACAACAAAACAACACAAGCAATACATGCATCTACACAATAATAGATCTAAGTAAGCATTTAAGTAGGAAAACTACACAAATATCATCAATGAAATGAGATGGTGGAAAGCATTTATATTACTATATTAAAAGGGAATTACATAGAAGGAAGTGATTACAACCAATGACTTAACGTAACAATCCTTCTTTGATCAAGCTAATGCCAAAGCCTCCAAAGGGATGATGGATCTCTCAAAGGATGAGTAGATATCTCTCCTAAGCTAATTTTACTAGCATGTAGATACTATAGACTTCCTCCCTAGGGATGGGAATGATCTTCACTTATATAGGACTAGGAGGATAGGATAGGTTCAGATATGGTAGGAGAGAGATAGGGGATCTCACCAAATGGCTAGGGACCGAATTCCAGCTCCCCTAAAGTCTAGGGATAGGGCTCCACATCACTCATCTTCGAGAATGGGCTCAAACATGCTCTTTTATCCAACTAACTAACATCGTCACAGGCTGTAGTAGGAAAACCTGCGACATCGCATGTTGCACAAGGGTGAACTGCGACAACCTTGGAAAGTAGGTCAGTTAAGCCCTCCAGTCATGGGAAAATTCGAGGATGCATACACTGAGTCTCAGGGTAGAAAGATTTAGGTTTAATAGAGGAACCCGCTCCATAAAGAAAAATACCTAAATGGACTCGTATCCAAACTGTTTAGTTTTTCCCAACCGACACTTGGTCAACTGATATTTCATGATACTCAATAGACTCTCACACCAGTTGAACACGGTGGGTTGCATGAACTCTATAGCACACAACATCTGGGATCTGGTTTCTTGGTGGTGGGACTTGGTTCTTGCTACTCGCACCACGGTGAAGAGAACAGTACTCAACGACAAATTACAGACTCTTTTAATTGGGATCTTCCCATTGGCCTTTCTATTCCCAGGCTCACAATATTGATCAATGAGTGCATTAACATCTTTGTCACTCCCACTATGAATGGATAGAGATACATGAGCTCCTCTTCTTGAGTGCCTAGTCAGAAAATAGATATCATCTATCTCCAAAGTGAGGATATGGGCCCCCACTTGAAATGAAGCTCTACAGGGTCCCACATTCCCACCAAATATTCCAACAAAGGGACTTGGGTCCTCATGCTTAGAGCGAGAAAGTATTTCTTGAGTCCGCACTCTTAGAGGGACAACATAGTTTTGTAATCATTCAACCCTTCTAGATCCTCCAACTCATGATCTCTCTCTCTCTAGTCCAACATTTTCTTGATTGAGACCCGCAAAACCATAAATTGGGGTATTAGAAGCCATTAATATGAAGAAACCCCCCCGAAAAATTGTTGCATTCAACTTTTGGACCGTGTTTTACGGTCGACGCAATCTAGATTCACTTCCAACGCGTCATCAATGTGGTTTACCATGTTGGGAGCCACATCGACCCTGATAACCGTGTTTCCCGAAAGAGGAAGCTGCGTCGATCTAAGGATGCATTTCTACCTAAAAAGCGACCCCAAATCCATATAGAACAACAAAAATAGCAACAACTCGATTAGATAAATGAAATCGAAGAAAAGAATAGTTACTTGGAACTGACAAGATGCAAATCCACTGCCCGGAAGACCCAGATTCTCTAAAACAAGTTTCTACCTCAAATGGGTTTTACCCTCTTTGTTAAGAATGCAATGGTAAAATGAGTCCCTTTCACCTCTATTTATTGAATTGAAGGACAATATTTTATTATTTTTACCTCATAGTATTTTATTACTTTTTACCATTTGTTAGTAAAAGCCCTTTATTTATTTATTATTATGGTATCTCACACTTGTTTTGAGATTTTAGGTCAAACATAATGATGAAGTTATGGTCCAAAATTATTTCCATGCTTGAGAACACCATTGAAGTCGTCTTTAAGCTCTTTTTAGACTCCTAAAATAGGAAAAGATTGCCAAGCGAAATTGTCTTTTTCACGCTTGTAAAAGGGTTTTAAAGGTCGTCTATCCTGGTGATAGTTTACCCCTTTTTCAGGCGATGTAGACTATTACAAAAAATGAATACCTTAGTCAACCATTGACTAGGAGAGTTTTCTAGGAATTTTACACTTTTTCATGCCTATGAGACTAAATTTATGAAAAAGTTCACCCTAGAGTCTTCTTTTGACCGTTTCATACTCTCTAAATGTGAAACGTCACCGAGTTTACCTTCTTTGGACTCGTAAAATTATACATGGAAGGACCATCTTGGGACCGAACCTCTCCTTTCACAAGTTCGTAAAACATGTGAGTTTTGATTCGTTCGGAGGATAAGCTATACTAAGGGTCTGTTATCCTCCTCTAGCTCGTTAATAAAAAAAGAGGTATCCATCAATCATGACGGGAAATAAGGGAAGGGAAGTGCATCTAAATTTGTATTTATGGAAGCTTATCGTCACCCTTGAACATTGTACATGTTTGTGTTTCATCCAAAATGTTGGGTAATCAACTTGTCTCTGAGTTGTGTCAAGTCCATGAGTCTCTTTACTCCTTTGGATCATCCGAAGAATAATTCATTCATGTTGCATTATGTCTTGATCTCTGTCTCTCCAAGTCAATGCTGCTAGGTCATTCGTCATGCCCTAAAATTTTCAAGGGAAGTCTTCCATTTGAGTCAAACTTTACAGTCATCAAGCTATCTGTCATGTCGATCATCCCTGAAACAGTCTCTCAACAACACTTGTCCATACACCTTGTGTCAATATATACCCTACCATCCAAAATTTCCTTCCTATATCAATTTTTTGTCAATGATGAGGGATACATCATGGCCCTCCTTCGATGAATCTATCCCTGTCGACACGAGCACATCATCCAGGGATTATATTTAGAGACTACCTACTACCTTGAAGCTTGCATTCCTCAATGGCAGGTTTTCTCACCTTCGACAATAGGTTTACATCATTAACCTATGATCGAATGATTCCACGGATGTTCGACTCCAACTCATTCATTCACATTCGTTGTAATCTACTCACATGCCTTGGGGATCATTGTCATCACTGGTGATTCCCCTTGGACTTGTTAACGGTTCACATCATTGACCGGTAATCAAGTGGTTTCTACCATGTTCGACCTCAACACATTGTAATCACATGGTTATATTCATATCGTTTCGGGAATGGGTAGAAGACCCTGGGATGCTCTAATGTCTTATTATCATACCCAGGTTGCGATGGAGATTTTTAGTAGGTTTCCACACAAATGTTATTAACGTACTTTCACATAGATCCACTCTTGTATTGGCCATGGATGTGTCATTATCTCATCATGGATCTACGCTTGTTCAGTAGCCATGATTGTGTTCAGTTATTCAGGTATGGATCCATGTTGTATTTTGGCGGCCATATCCTCAGTCAATATCAACATGGATTTGCAATGTATTGGTGGGAAACCATCCCTTGAGTCATTGATATGTCTAGTTTAAAGATGTCAAAACTTGTATTAAAATGTCCTTGATCATTTTTATTAGTTCTATGACTGGTGATTCCTTTTTTCCGATAGATTCTTTCTATTAGTTCTCTAACTAGTGATTCCTCTTTTCGACAGTCACATCAAAGTACATAACCTATCCTTTTTCTCTAGCTTCTTACTTTGAGGGGAAATCTGTTACACACAATTTTCGTCAGTAGCATCAAACCTTGTGATCTCATGTTGCCACAATCCCTAAAGTCACTTTCATAGTGGATGGTCCTTGATTTCCTTGTCCTACAACTTTGCTTGTTTTGAAACTTCGATGCACCTTGTTGCACTAGAAAATCGCGCCGAAATCGCATCGACGCACGATGTCCCAATGGAAACTCGCTTCGATGGCATAAATTTCATTTAAAGAAACCCACATCGACCCATATTGGCACATGTTGCTCCATTACAAAGCACGTCGACCTCTCTACGGGAAAAAAAATAGGTTTTCGAGAAGCTTCTAGAGTGAACTCTCATTGGATAACCTTTCCTTCCTATTTTTATGGATCTATCTCAAGCTCCAAAACTGTTGGTACCATATCTCGTCTACTTTCCATAATATTCTCACGCCTCTCTTATCCTTAATGTCCTATAAAAGAGATCCTTGGGCATGGGTGTGAGTAGGAGTTGGTAGTAAGAAATTGCTATAGAAATTATCCCAAAAGCATTAGACTCTTGATGTGCTTACTTTCAAGACAAGGGTGACATGTTGAAATAGGAGGAATCTACAAGAAGGAGACTATGACACCAAGAATTATGGTTGTATTTATGTCTGTCATCTTTAATACAATGGTGCACGTCCTTCCCATACTTGATTGTTATTCTCATGTATAGCAAATCTCCTTGGTCATTTGCTTATATCATTTATATTGTTTCTAGTTCAATATGCTTTCTACTTGTTTGTGTTGGATTTGTAACAGGTTATTTCATACACGAAGTTGGATTGCAGCGGCTTGAATATAACAAGGATGAACTTCATATCAGAGGTAATTTTTCTTTACTTCGTCTCTTGTGAGTATTCAATTGATATAGGTGAAGGTGTGCATGTATTCCCATTTTTTGTACTACTTTCGACTCATTCGAACTAGGGAGGTTCACTCATGTTCGCATGTGAGAACTAATCCATCAACACAAATTGGTGTTGGCTTGTAAGGGTCATTGTCTAGTTTTATTTAAGAAAATATTGATTACCAATTTAGATTAAATGGTTTCTTTGACAGTGTGGCATTCAACTAAATCTCATAGTCCTATGTTAGTGGCACCCTCTCACAAATTTAGATTGATCCATGGGTAATAACATAGTGAAATTTGAAAAATTCATGCTTATAAGGTAAATTTGGTATTCTTCTTATCACGTGGTTGATTTTTAAGGACTAGATTTTCGCAAATGATCAACCAACTTGCTTATTTTTAAAGTGTGCATGTAGGTGCAGTGATGCATTTGATTGTTGGAATTAGAAAAATAGTTGGATGTAAAGTCTTGAAAAGAATATAAATTTAAACTTTTACAATTTAAAACCTTTCATCTCAAAACTAAATATGATTATTTCAACTTTATGATTTCCAATTCATTCAAATTGAAAATGAAATTCTATCTTTCATATTATTCACCACTACAAGGAAACAACCTCAATCTTAATAAATCAATGGTTTATGAAATGGAATGTAAAGATTAAGGCTCAAAGGAAACACCTAAAGTAATTCATACAATCAGAGTTTTAGAAAAACTAGAAACACTGAAGTCTCTTAGGTCTTTAATAGCTTGAAGAATCAAAATACAATCTCACAATTAATCTAAAATGCAACTTTAAAAAGAATCACCCAAGATGAAATTCCCAAAGCATATTGTTCATACAAAGCATGGAGATAGTTCAAATAGACAAGCAAAACCTCCAACTAAAAACACTGGAAAAGAGCTCGAAATGATTCTAAAAATGGACAATGCTCGTAATGGATAATAGGGGAGAGAACAACAATGTTCTTTGTGCAGACAATAAAAATCATAATGTTGTTTTTTGGGTCAATAGGAGCATTTCCCCTACAGAATATATATATATATATATATATATATATATTTTGCAAAATTTGAGAAGGTTGTAGACCCGTCAATGATATAAGGAAAGTAAGATTTTGTGATTACCTACAAAGTTAAAAACTAGAGAAATAGTGCCCTAAACCAACCATAAGGGTTTGTGTACTAAAACTCCAACCGTATGGAGTCACCATTTGTTGATGGGTATAATTAGGTTGTGTGTGCTAAGGCAATGAAATTCCCTATAATAAGGTGGTTGGGAATCCCTACTATAACAACAATTAATGGTGGCTTTAGTTTTTCCTACATAGCAAGAAAGAAAAGATGGAAAGAATAAAAACAATGTACATTAGTGAGCGATAGAAAGAAAGGAGTCCCTGGAAATGAGCTCTCAAAGTTTTCTCTTCAAGGTGTTGAGTTGAAACAATAGGAGTAGTAGGAGTTGAGAGCATCCAACCACTCCAAAGTGGCTTGCACATAAAACAACAAACAACAAAAAACAAATATAATTCCCCCCAAAAAAGGAAGAACTCTTAATCCCTAATTTCTATGCATGATCGAACCCTAAATATAATATAAACTTAAGTTAGTATGAACAACATAAAGAAATTAAATTTTTACAGGGACAAGGGAAAAATAGATATTTTATTAATTTAGAAGAATAGATTGAAAGAAAGATTGTATACCTATTAATAGATGGTTGTCCAGTTCTCTTCCTATGGGATTGTTTCCTCTCAAGTGCGTCTCCAAGTCCTTGAATAATATTCTTCCAAGCAACAGACCTGAGGAAGCACACACTATACAGTTCTCTCAACCAATCTAACAACATAATAATTTTTTCTTGAATGATATCAAATGGACTCCTCCATCTTTCCTTCTATAGAATTTGGGAGGCCTCTTGGAGTGAGATAGGTGTAGGGGGTTCACTAAGTAGGAAGTATTATAGCATGTGAGTTCTTATTGGGGGATTTTATACTCTAAAAAATGGAAGCAATATATTGCGTAGTATATTATGGTGAAGGGGTATTTTTAATATAGTAAAAACATATAGATATTAGGGGTATTTATAATTGTGTATATAGGGGATCGAATAGGGCATTAGGGGGTTTGAATAGGTACTTTATGTTTGAAGTTGGTGTGAATTTAATTATGCGTGAAGTTAAATTAGTGTTTGAATAAGTTTGGTTTGTGTGTGGGTGGCATGAACCCAATTGTGTTTGGAGTTAGAGTAGTGTTTGAATATATATGATTTGTGAGTGAATTTGGTGTGAAGTCGACTGGAACGACCATGTATGAATTCAACTTATGTTCAATGGGGTGTTCTCCATCTTGGAATTTTTTGTCCGACTAAGATTTCATATTTCACCCTGCAATTTCCTCACCCCTTTTAGGGGTCTTCAGTTCTTTATTTTTAAATAACCTCACCCAACTATTTTATTAAGAGAGGGGTGGTCTTTAAATCAATTATGTTTCAATTTTTATTGTTTATATGCTCAAGGTTGTTTGGTTGAGTGTTTAAACCGTTTCCTCTCCCATACGATCAATCCAACTTAGCGTTTCTGCCTAGATTTCTAGAAATGGAAATGGAATCAATTAGGGTTGGTCATACCCAACTCTATACTAGGGGTTAATCCCTACCTCCTTTATGCTAGTTGGGATAGTCCTAACTATGGGGTGATATGCCTTATCTCTCTCTACCTACTACTTTACGCTAGCCAGGTTGACACCACTATAAAGAATGCGCTATCACCGATAGGCCACCTTCACACTCTAACAATTACCACATAAAATCTTGCTTAACCCCAAATTCAAGAATGAACTGTGCTACGAATATAAATAGGATAATAATAAAATAATAATTGTTTATTATTATAATATTTAGTTATTAATGTGAAGGGACATAACCCTTCATTGTGAATGCTCAAGCCATATAAAAGGTGAGCTATGTTGTAATATTCAATCATCTTCTTATCTATTCAAATATCAATATATATTTTCCTATTAATGGCTTATCTAATATTCTAGGTGTTCTGGTAATATTCATTGTGTGAACGAATAATTATTCACTTCATTTGGTATCAGAGCCCCTTCCTTGGGCATCCGATTCAGGCTTTTAGCCATTTAGTAGAGTTTCTCTACATTGTTGGTCTTTGACCAAGAAGTTAGGCTCTTGGTCATCCTCCACCATTCTTCTTCCCCATGCGCCTCCTGCACATTTCATTCAGAATTAGTTGTTGGCCATTAAATCCAAAAAAATATGAATTTATAGACCAAGACAAAAAAAAGAAAAAGAAAGGGTCAACTGCTACTCCACACCACCCCTGCGCATCTCTCCACCTATAGCTACCCTGCTGCGCCATCTACGCCCACCGCTCTAGCACCTCTCCCTCCACCCCCCATCTCCTCACACTCCCTCGATTATCCCTCCACGCACCAGTACATATCTCGCACCTACCACACACTCACCTCTCCACTCCCTCGTCCACTACACGCTGCCCACTCTCCTCTCTTTCAACCATACAAATTGCCTCCCCACATCTCAGTACTGCGTGCTCCACAACTGTGCTCACCTCCCCTTTGCGTAACTTGTCACCTTCCCTTTCTCACACCTCCCATCCACCACTTATGTCGTTGCCTCCTCCCTGAGCTTGCCTCCTTCCATCAGTCCTCACTCTTAACGCGGCCACCACAGTGCCCCGTCCACCTGCATCAGCCCCATTCCCTCATAGCTCCATCACTCACTCCAACACCCTTGCCCCTCATCTATTCAACAACCTTCTGCCCGCCATTTTCCTTTCCCACCTCCTGCTCTCACCCCCATCACCTGTGTGCACCTCCCATCTACGCGCACATACCCTCGCGCCCTCCATCCGCGCACCTCCCTCTGCACATCCCCTCCTGCTACCCACGCTGACTGCCTTATCTGTTTTCCCATCCACCCAGCCACACCACGACCTGCCTCTCCTTCCACCCCCCCTCGTGTGCCTCCTTCACTCCACCCGCTCCATCTCCGCTCCATCAGCAACCTGCTCCACGCTGCTGCACCGTCCACTCCATCCGCCTGGTCAACGTTGTCACTTCCACTCCCTCTCAGTGTGTTCTCCTTCGCACCCTTCTATCTCTCTCCCATTTGATGCACCCACCTCTAACTGCTCCACCATTCCAACGCATCTTCCCCCCTCCTGCGTGCCTCCTGCATCCCCGCGCTCTTCATTCCTCCCTCCGCCTGCTACTTTTAATATTGAATTTTTATTAAAATTATAACTCTTATAAACCTTATATATATTAGTTTATAATAATAACATTTATTATTATAAGAATTACTCAAATCCAAGTTTATAAAAAATTGTTATTTATAATAACATATATTATTGTTATTAGAAACATAGTTATTATTTTAATAATAACTTTTGAAAAAAAAAGAGTCAAAGAAAAAAAAAATAACAATAATTATTATTATTATTATTTTATTTAAATAATTATTATTTTTGGAAAAAGAAAAAGAAAAAAAGGGTTATTTAACCTAATACAAAGAGAACAAAATTGAAGAAAACAAAATCAAAGAAAAAAGACAAAACCAAAGAAGACAGGAAAGTCAAAATCAAAGGAAGACTCATTGTCAAAAGAAGTCAAAGACAAAATCGAAGAAGTCAAAGAAGATTCCCTCGTCAAAAATTAGTCAAGGCTATCTATCATCAGAGAAGTTAAAGTCAAGGAAGACTCATAAAAAAGTCAAAGACCCTCTATCGTCGAAAGAGTCGAAGACTATCTATTGCTGAAGAAATCAAAGAAAGATCATCGATCACCGAAGAAGTCAAGACCATGGAAGCCGGTTTGCAATTACAAATAGTGAAATTAGAAGCCAATTTAAAGCATTATCGAAGAAACAATGAAGATTTATGCTAAAGGAATTCAAAACTGGAAGTAATACTTGAAATACATAAGATGGAAGAAAAGTACAAGGAAAAAAAAAATTCGACCAGAAAAATGTTAGAAAAACAGGATCGCAGAGCAATAACAATAAACAGAAATCCAAATATAATCACACATACACATTACAAGAGAGACACAGATATATCGTGGTTCACCCAACTTTGGCTACGTCCACACTGAATTTGCCACTCCTTATTATTATTACCGTCCAGCAAGTCGAAGGGATACAACCTGCAGCACAACCGCTGCACTTCCTCTTCTCTATTTCACAGTCTCTCTCCTGATCTCAAAGATATTTACAATGCATAAAACCTAATACATCAACCAACCCTAGCCGTATTACAATTTCTTTCTTTTATAAGGGAAATACAATAGGAAAATACCACGGGATACCCAAAACCATGGGCCCGCAAAACAGCTGGCGAAAACAGCCCCAAAAATTTTCTTCGGGGGCGTTGCCCCCGAACCCCAGTCCACCTACATATCATATAGAACTGGGGTACAAACACAGCTGATACAAAATCATCTATGAGACTAGAATATCTGGCTCCACGACCAACAAAAAATCGTATAGAAAAATTATGTGCGCAAATTGAGGAATTAAAAGATGAAAATGATTTCAATCAGAGATTGGAAAATCAAGATATAAAGAAAGAAATAAACGATTATGCAGCAGAAATAATACGCTTGAAGAAAATCGTTAGCGACAAGGATGAAGAACTAACGTAGATACGACATAAATTAGAAAGTCAAGAATCAGAGGTCGGCCAATGCAGACAACAGATAAAAGTTCTTCAACAACAAAATGATGACTCTAAAAAAGCACACAAGCTGGAGATTGGAAATAGTAATAAAACACTATCCAACAATTCCGAAGAAATTTTCAGATTAAGAAATCATAACAAGACACTAATCACAAAAATTAAGAAGTTGAAAAATAGTCGGAAGACAAAACAATCTACGGAAGACATTGAAGGAAAACTTCTAGACAAGCAGAAAGAAAATAGCTGCATCAGAAGTCATAATGAAGATCTTAAGCAACAACTTACGAAGTCTGAAGATGACAGAAAATCGCAAGTAGAAGTGATTAAGAAGTTTCAAAATGATAACATGCAGTTAGAAAACAAGTTGGAAAAGATATAGAATGAAACCTTAAAACCTCAAGGGACGAAAATACAACTTCCAACTCAAATCAATACTCAAAAGACGACACTCGTAAAATAAAATGACATTGTGAAAATTCCATATCGACACCCCAACCATAAAAACTGATATTTTGAAAACTGGGAAATGTTGAAAGATAATGGTACTAATGTGATCAAAGCTCTTGACGACAGACCAGTAGGGAATCCTAGCAGTCAGCAACAAATCAATTTGGGATGGATTGACCCAACCACATATCGAAATTTATGCTTTACACTTAGCAGTTCGTATCGACATGTTTCGTTAGTCGCGACATCGCAAAGAACAAAGCGACAAAATTATAAGGCTTTGAGGATAGAGCTTTTCTAAGAGAGTGGTGATTCTACGAATATAAATAGGATAATAATAAAATAATAATTGTAATTATTATAATAGTTAATTATTAATGTGAAGGGACATAACCCTTCATTATGAATTCTCAAGCCATATAAAAGGCGAGCTATGTTGTAATATTCAATCATCTTCTTATCTATTCAAATATCAATATATATTTTCCTATTAATGGATTTTCTAATATTCCAGGTGTTCTGGTAATATTCATTGTGTGAACGAATAATTATTCGCTTCAAACTGTGTGCGATGAACTGCAATGGGTTTACAGAAAGGAATATGCAATCTTATTAAGGGAATGGCTTGATTTGCGCCGACACTTGTTTTCGTCATTTCCTTTCTCGGCGCTATTTTTTATTGGTGTGACAATCTGTAAACCTACCATAACTGGTTGGCCCCACCCTGTCCTATATATAGTTACTTATTTCTCTAGACAGATAATATAGAAGAGTGGTTTCTAGGGGTTTTAAGAGTTGTTCCACATCATCATACCAAAGGTGAAAATAAAAAGGGGTATTAAAATTTTCATGGAGAAATGGATATCCAAGATATATAGTGAAACTAGTGGCTTTTAAATTGGAAATATGTATTGGAAGGGGGGTCAACAAAAAGATTTTTGGAGGAATTTATTAATACCTAGTGAAATAAGGGGTATTCGTTAATATCCCATGAATGCACATGGTATGCTAGGTGTTCATAGAGTGAACCCCTTAAGGAGATAGGTGGGATTCACATTGATTTTCCTTCCTCCACACACTAGTATGTGGTGCCCCTACTATGGAACTAGGAGATACATGTAACCAAACAACTAAGAAAAGTGTCAAATTTTTTAAATGCATGTTGCATTGTGCATCACTCATAATTTTCTAACATCAATACATTTGGCATCGAGCAACACTTATAATCTATGGATAACATAGTTTACAACACTCAAAGCGTTATGAAATGAGCACTATGTATGTGGAGGCGTAAAAACATGACTTTGGTGCTAAATCCTCAAGTCATAGCTTCTAGTATAGGCATTGCAACTTAAATTATGAGTGATAAGGGTCGATGGAGACCCAAACAATGTGTGTAAGGCCAAAGACATGATATGGTACATGTGGGACCAATCTATGTGCTAATACCTCTATCATAATCTTGCCACAATTCTCTTTGACACCATGTGGTACTTAAGCAAACACTACAAGGACTTTACATTTTTGGGCTCATGTGGGAATATTTTGAACATTAAATCCAAATTATTCTATAGAAACACATTCTTGGGGCACAAAGATCATAATGTTGTTCCTACAATGGCAACAACGGCAACGCCTTCGATACTAACCATGCAAGTTTAGTGTAATGTGAATCCAACAACGCAACAAGTACCAAGTTTTAGCTTATTCGAACAAACCAAACTAATATCCTCAACATCCCTACTTATTTTATAATGGCTTTGTTGTTGACCAAATGAACATGCCTACACATGAAATACAAATTCAAAGAAAAAATGAAGTCTGACTTCATCATTCTATACTATTGTAATACAAATTCAAAGAAAAATGAGATCTCACTTCATTATGCTATACTATTTATTTTGTGGGGTAGATTACTAGAAGTACCTAGACCATCGCATATTAACAATAATTTGCACACAAATTGTCCCAATGAAAAGTATTTCTCATAATTAAAAAAAACCACCTTATTAACATAATTATTCTTTGATACAAAGGAGGGCTTGTGGCATAACCATCCAAATGTTAATACAAAAGGGCTAGCTTGTCCATAATTGATCCAGTATTTTCATCCCAATGATTACATTACCATCAAGACATTAAAGAATCAAAATTCTACTATTATTGTTAATTATTTGGCTTGTGTAAAGCCTCAAAAATTTCCCCTAAATTAAAATTGTCTTACAAAATATGAGGAACTAAATTATCCATAATAACTACCATGCCCCTAATGAGCATTTTTCATTTGTCCATCTACAAAGGATAAGTATGAATGTCATTTTGTGGCAACCATAAAAGAGCTTTGCTACACTATATCAACATCTTTTCCTTCCATCTATTGCACTTCAATCAACCCAACTGAAATTACTAGAGAGGGAGTGCTCTTCAAAGCTACAAACCCATGAGATTTTTATAAATGTAAGTTTTTTACCATGGCTTGGATATCCTTGCTTACCTATGCTTGCTCCATTCACTTATCATTAGCTTCCTCCATACCCACTTCCAACAAAACTGTCTTGGTTTTATACTTGCTTAGTTGTTCCTTGCACACCCCCACTTGCCTCTATGTGTCTTTCATATCTATGACATAGTTCTTGATTCCCACCACCTTCCCCACTCTTCAATTTTTTCCACTGCCTACGTCACTATCTCTTGACCTTCATCGAGCAAATTTTTACACCTACGGAGAGAATTACAATATATCTATGTTCCACCAAAATCTCATCATCATGAGTCATGTATCAGCTCCATGCCTTGATCCCTGAAGTCCCTTGGCTAAAACATCGGGAGAAAGGTTGTTTTCCTTCCCTTTCCACAATTTGTAGTCACTTAGACGCACCCTGCCTTCCAGCAAGGAGCGCCCACTTTCTAGGTGACACACTCTGCACCTTAACAGAGTGCGTCAGTGACGTTTTCTTCCTTTGCACAAGATGTGTTGACCCAATTCTGATGCAGGTTGCATTCATTCAAGGTGCGTCGGAGTTGGTTAAAGTGGATAAAAGGAAACTTCGATCATTTTCTCGAAGCTTGGTGACATGGAGGCCTATCCCTAGATGCTAGGAAATCTAGCATTCGATCCCCTAACCTAGTGGGATGATCCCTGAGACCTCTCCCCTAAATCCTCAACCTATCATATCCATTTAGCCTTATAAATATGGACCCCATCTCCATTGTAAAGGGAGGAAGGATATAGTACTCTTATGCTGGTGAAATTCTTCTAGGTGATCCTCACTCATATTTTTGGAGGCAAGCATTCTACCTTGGAGGCTAAGGTTTTTGGATGGAAGTTACAACGTTAAGGCTTCGATTGTGACATTTCTTCCCTATGTACTTATGATTATTACATTAATACAAGTTCTTTCGATAAGGGTTTTTGTATTGAAAATACTTAGGATTTTCCTCCTTAACTGTTAATCTAGATCAATTCATGTCTATATACTTTCACTGGTTGTATGTTTCCACTTGCTTGACACAGTTTTGCAGCTAAATATTTGAAGACTGCGGAGCTTGGAACAACAAGAAGAAGGGAACTACAGACTCAAGGTAAGCTATCCATCTACTTATCTTGCAATTCTATTGATCTAGGAAAGTAGCTCGTATTGTGTATTTATTTGTTCTAGATCCGCCTGGACTAAGGAGATCTGTTTGAGTCCGCTCAAGTAGATTTTCCATAAACAATCTCCTCCATGTTGTTCATTCTTGCTATGGATAGGATTGAACAAATATAATACCAATGCTATAAGAATGTGGGGACATGAGGGGCCAACTAAAACACACAATGGATGAACTCGACATAAAGCCAAAGAAATAATTATCAAATCTTCGACTCACATGGTGACACTTCGGTTAGAGTTAGTCCACTGGAAAAAAAAAGAATTCGATAGAAACTAACCAATAAGTTGTAGTTATAAAGGACAAGACAACTCTAGGGGTAACAAAGAAGTGCAATGTATTAAAACCCACTTCTAACAAATTCATTAGCTAAACCCTTAAAGCCAACAAAATAACTATAAGACCCAACAATAGTACAAGCTTCGACATGATCCCCAAACTTAGCAAGACTACATTCAGACCCAAGACTAAAGTGACATCACTCAAACTTAAAAGCAAGGAGATTACCCTCCTTAATAAAACTAACATAACTAATAATATCTTTCTAAACTACTCTATAACAAAGATAATAAATAAAAAAGATGAAAATCATTCAAACCAAGAATAAGAACAAAAACACAAACTTCATACCTAGAATAGAGAGGAAAGAATTTGTGGGTATGTTGGCCAGATTTTATGTCCTGAGGCCAACAAGGAGAAATAGCCCACTCAAATTGCTTAAAGCAGCTCCTTGAATGTTTGAAATAGCTATCCCTCACAATTTTGGGTCATGTTAACTTATGATTTGCTCTCAATAAGAGAGTCTCATAATTGAATTGGTTAACTTGCTGAAACTAAAACTACACTGAGATGCAAAACTAATCTATAATGAAGTTCAATAGCTAAAACAAACAGTTTAGTAGGTTCTAGATTGAAAACAGATTTAACAGCTGCTAAAAATATGTAGGTTTTTCGCTATGAAATAAAATTGTAAATCTAAGTTTAAAACTAAATTCTATCTAATTTATATGTCCTATTATATCTACCTATCGTGCACAGCAGCAAAGTTCATTTAACTAAACAGTTAAAACAATTTGAATTAATGATTAACCATGTTACAATTAAGTTCAATAATAAAATCAATCCTTAATTAAACATGTTATAATTCTCAATAAGATTTCTGAATAAAATAAAAGCAATCTTTTTATATTCATATAGCAAATGATTAATTTCAAAACTAAATAACTAGCAATCGACAGTAAAGATAAATATATATAAGCAATCAATCACAAAGGATTAAAAATCATGAACAAAATGAAATACAAAAGTGTAATTTATATTACCACAATAACTTTTATATGGACATCCAGTCGTTAAAAAAGAATTACTAGTGCAATACAGCCACGGTCTCCAATCCCCATGCCCATCCAACATTTACACCAATCGACAATTACAAGAGAAATGATATAGGAGCTTGGATAAATAATTTCCTGTCACTCCTACAGAGCATCCCGCTCACTTTCCAACATCTAAGGTCGAATTTATACATGTAAAAGACACTGGGGATGGATAGAATCAAATCCCTATACCTCTGGTTCGTTCAATAAACTATTAATTTCCCAATCGGCCGCAACCAAATTCTGGAAAACTCACCTATATTCGGGCACAAATTTCTCCATATATGTTGAGAAATTTCAAAAACGGCCCGCGTAAAGAGGTTAAGGACCCCATTTGGGAAGTGGGTTCTCGGCAGTTTTGTCAGATTCTTCACGGTTTGCTCCCAGATAGACCCCCAAATTCGCCTCCTGGAGTGATGACGAACGGAAATTATCCACAGACTTGGAGTTGAATGCTGAACGGGTGAGATAATTCAAATAAAAGAAACAAACTCCTGAGCAATAAGGGTGACAATCAATTCATATCTCGAGATGGCAAGTTGAATCATCCGTTTATGCACATTAAAATATAAAATACCGATAAAAATTGTGCCAAATAATAGTATAAAAAGAAAACGATAACTCACTAAAGATAAATGAAGAAAATAATCAGAAAGATAAGCCTGATTAAAGAATTTTGCCTGTTTGCTTAATTGATACTCCATATGTGATGCTATTCGCAATGTACAGAAAGCTGGTAAATGACTTCAAAGATCCTCCACCTCGCCTTTACAAAGATTTTAAACAGTAACTAATTATTTGCTGGAGATATTAAAGAGAACGATTTGAATCTGATGGTAATTGGCTCCAAATTTCAGATATACGATATTAATGGCGTAATCTTCTTTCCTGTGGGACATGAATCTCTATTTAGCAGCGTGACAATTTTCTTCATAAACTAAAACATAATCTGCTTCTTGCCGTCATATTAAGTTTAGAATTCTTGATATATGATGGGAGATGGCAATCCAAAGTGATGGACGTTGTGACAATGTGTGGTATATTTGGCTAAATTTCAATAATCCAGTAAAAATCATCCCATATCCAAGTCATGAATAGATCATAACAACAATTTATTTGCATGAGATTCGTGGCAAGTTCATGTCTTCGAAAAAAAAAAACGTAGCAGTCACTTGTCTTGAAGAGAACCTTAACACAACCTGGCAATAAGAACTACGATTCAATGTTTGATTGTAATGGTGCTATGCCAATGTGAGAACACTTGAAGTCTTGAATAAAGGAAATCTGGTAGCATCAAATTAGGCTTCCTATTTTCCTTATTTATTTTCTTTGATGTAATATTCTCCTTTTACAAGTTAGTTGTGGTGACACATTGGAAACCTTTGTATTCAATAAACTCCAGAAAAACGTCTAGTGGCGATATGGTGGCATATCTCTCACTTCTTAATGATATGCAATCCCTTCTCAAAAGTTTGAATTCAATGCACTATAAACTTTGACCTCCCAAACAATATTAAAGAATAAACCTAAAATTCCATTTTACTTATTTCATGAATGTCTTACCAATACAAATTACCGATGCCAAAAGTTAAAAAGAAAAATATTCGACATAAATAATACCTTCACATGAATGTATTGGGTTTCAAATATAAAATCTCATAATATTAAAATACAATGTGAAATATAAAGTTCACCATCAAAATCTTTATATAAAGTAAGTTTAAAAAAAATACTTTAATCATGGGGTTTTGATGTGTCAAGTGAAGCTTAAAAAGTGGGGAAAAGCATATTAAATTACCTACTGACACCATTGCTCATCCCGTGGATAATGTCCCTCTTCTAAGGAATTATTTTCATATGTATAAGAGTGTTGGGGTAGGAATCCTTAAAGACTCATCCCTCATGGGATTCTTTCCAATGCTTGATCCCTCATCACAAATTTCCATGGTGAACATGATCTCGTCCATGGCCCCACATTCCTCCAACACAACTGATCCTTGGATTGCTCTTGATTCTACATAAATTGATTCAATTGGAGCTTAGATGCCTCTTAGCCTAGCTGAGTCTATATAAAATTCCATCTAATCAATGTCAGACCCACCTGATGACCATTACCTAGTGGAATCAGATCCATGTTCTCTGTCATCTTGGTTAAACTTGTCCTTTCCATCGCTGGATTATCTCCTATAGACATTTCCCTCTGATGAATCCATTATGGATATTATGAGCTTGGATGAGCTTCCCTAGGAGGACCATCACCATTGATCGTCCTTCCTCCCACCTTTATATATGGTAGAGAATGATATATTCACTCTATTGTTTCACCATATATTGCTCAAAACCCTCAACCTCCTATTCTCACAAGGGATATGGTAACTGGGGGGAATTTGGAAAATACTACCCATACCATTACTATTGACATCTCGTTGAAACATGGTGTCATGGAGTATATTCATACTAGCCAAAATTGCTCTTCTGAAGAATTCAAAACTTATACGGCCTTATTTAAACAATTCCGCGACGTATTTGCTCGGAGCTATGAAGAAATGCCTAGGATTGATCATGCTATCGTTTTCCATGATATCAAAACCTATCCTAAGGAAAATCCTGTCTCGTAAAAAATCTGTCCAGTACACCCTCGAAAGACTGCGGCTATCAAAGCCGAAATCGAAAATCTCTTGAAAGATGAATTCATTTATCCTGACCCCTTGATAGACTAGGTCTCTAACATTGTTCCTATTAAGAAAAAGAAAGGAACTATAGGAGTATGTGTCGATTACAGGGATTTAAACAAGGATTGTCCCAAGGACAATTACCCTACCCCATTCATCAACCAGATTATCAACAACTATGCTGGTAGTGTCATATTTTCATTCTTGGATGGCTTCTCCAGCTATAATTAGATTGAAATCCACCCAACTGACTAGCACAAGACTTCCTTTATCTATCCATGGGGCATATTTTCCTATCGCAAATTACCTTTTGGCCTAAAAAATGCTGGTACCACATTCTAGCGGGCTATGTCATACACCTTTCATGACACTAAGTATTTTGTGGATCCTTACCTTGATGATTTTCCATCACATTCAAATCATCATGAGATTCACATCGACTATCTAACGACGGTTTTCCTTAGATGTCAATGCTATAATATCCACCTAAATCCTCACAAGTGCATATTATGCGTTGAGTCTGGATGCCTTCTTGGCTTCATTGTTTCCAAATATGGGATTCATATTGATCCCCTGAAGGTGGAGGCTATTCTATCCCTACCCCCACCAACCAATATCACTGAACTTCAATGTTTGCAGGGGAAGGAAAACTACTTGCATTGTTTTGTGTGTAATTATGCGGAGAAGACAAAGGGTTATATGTGGCTGTTAAAAAAGGTATTTCCTTTTTTTGGGGATGACTATGCGCAAAGCGCATTTGAAAATCTCAAACATGCCATTACCCATGCACCTATGTTGCAGCCGCCCGATTATACCAAGGATTATCTCCTTTATCTTGCTGCCTCCTCATCCATGATTGGTACGGTGCTAGTGCAGGAAGGTAATAACAGGAAATAACATGTGATCTATTACCTCAGTAGGAGTCTCGCTAACTCTGAACAACATTATTCACATGTTGAGAAGTTGGCTATGGTAGTTGTGATAGCCGTCTAGAGATTGTGTCATTGCATTTTTCTCTACACAACTACTATTATCGCTAATTCAAACCCCATGTACCATGTCCTAACTCGTTAAGTAATGGGGGGGAAATACTCGCGTTGGATCGTAATTCTTCAAGAATTCAACCTACAGTTCGAGAAGTCAAAAGCGAAAAAATCATTAGTATTTTTGGAACTTATATGCGAACTTCCTATGCTGCTCAAGAAACTGAGCCCATCGACTCTCTTCCTAATGAGTTGTTGTTACTGATCAACACATTTGACCCATGGTATGGAGATATTAATTTATATCTCCAAACCCAATGCTTTAGGCCTCACTTACCTCGTGATGAACGTCGTCATATTTGTCACCATGCGAAATACTATTCATCATCAATGACACCCTATTTTGCTGCGGTATTGAATCGATTCTACGAATTTGTTTAAACCATGATGAGGTTGAGCATGTTCTGAATGATGGACACTCCGGAGCATTTGGAGGTCACCTCTCTGGGATGGCTATAGCCCAGAAAATTTTACGTGTTGGATACTTTTGGCCATTAATTTTTAAATATTGTATGGAAGCCATCAATAAGTGTTCTCCCTACCATATTTTTCATTCTAAAAAGTGCGCCCATACCGCCCCTTTACAACCAATTATTGTCGTTGTATCCTTTGCAAAACGAGGCATCGATTTTATGCACTGTAAGCCTACCTCGACCGAGGGGCATGGCTATGTTATTGTAGTTGTAGATTACTTCAAAAAATGGGATGAGGCTATGCATACCTACAAAGAAGATGGAAAAACCGGTGCACTCTTCATGTTTAATCACGTTATCGCTAGATTTAGGGTTCCACAAGCCATTGTCAATGAACATGGATCACATTTCCAAAACCAAATGGTAACTGAATTGAGTTCCAAGTTGGGTACTCTCCACGAAAACTCAACCCCATACCACCCCCAAGCAAATGGACAAGTAGATGCCATCAATAAGGTCTTGAAAACCATGATACAACGCATGGTAGGGGCCCATAGGTCAAATTGGCATTTAATGTTCTTTTCATCTCTTTGGGATTATAGAATCTCCATCAAAACCACTATTGGATTCACACCTTTCGAATTGGTGTATGGTTTGAAAGCAGTACTTCCTATAGAGTGCGACATACCATCCTTAAAACTAGTCGTTGAACTTATTCCAAACACTACGGCCGAGGAATAAATATTTTTGTACTTAGCCAAACTCGACGAAACTCGTCGTGATGCTGCTCTTGCTAACGAATCACATAAAAAGTGCACCAAAGCCTAGTATGACAAGTCTTTCAAACCCCTCATTTTCAATGAGGGTGATTTGGTCTTAGCATATGATCAAATGCATGATAAACTGGGGTCGGGTAAGTTCGAGTCCATGTGGCCTGAGCCCTACATCGTGAAGTGTGTCTTAAAAAAGGGGGGCCTATGAGTTAGCCGATTATGACGAGATACCTTTTGGGGAGCCTAGAAATGGGATCTACCTTAAAATGTACTATTATTAGAGAAATCCTCCATAAGCGCCTTGTACATTTTGTATATAATGTGTGTTTGATATGGTGTGATGTTTTCTTTCCTTTCATAGGTTAGGGTATCATCTCCTCTATCACTACTTATACCATGTTCTTCTTGAATGCGTAGATGAAAACCTATTCCAGATTCACAAACAGTGCAAGCTGACACACTCGAAAGCTTGCTTCGGCAGCTTGGGTACTATAACCCCCTGCCGATGAACTTATAAGTTCAGGAGGATTTTTCCTAGGTCCTACAACTAATAATACCATTGAGTATCACGCGGTGATGGGATTTCTAACTGACACCTCTTCCCATTGTGTGGACCACATTATCATCCATCTGGATTCTCAGCTTGTGTTCTCCCACTTAGACCAATTCTATGTCATTTGTGACCCTACAATACTCCCTATTTTTCGACGAAAGCATCTCTTGGAGAGATCATTTGATTTGATCTAATATCAACACATCCCAAGGTACATGAATATCGTTGTCGATTCATTGGCCAATTTTATTTTAGATTGGTTTATCTCACATTCTTAAAAAATTCATCAGAAAAATGTGTAAATAAGCATAACATATAAATTATTCATATATAAATAAGCAGTTCACATGAGATCCATATCCACCATAGGCACATTTTATATAAAATCGCTAGAATTTTTTTTTATATTAAGCGTGATAATAATTTCACAAAAAAGTACTAAGACAAAATATGAAGCTCATAGCTTTCAGTACATCATGCTGAAAAAATTATTAAGTTCATGGCTTTTAGAAATCACTACATAGAGATAATAAGGCTAATCGTGGTGCTTGTGATAACATATCACGGCCTGAGCTACTCGACGAAGCAAACATCCAATACTGTCAAAAATTCCCACTGTGTGGCACTGATAACGTCGTGGCAAATCATCTAGTGATATATCTAGGATGTTGGCAGTAAACCTTTCCAATTTCTCCTCAATCTCCATGAGCACTTTGTTCGCCTCTCGGTCATGAGCGAAAATGGCCCTGCCTTCTTCCCACCGTTGAATGGGGGAAGATCCAAGTGGCCTCTCTGCCCTGATATCTACATTAGTGAAAGACAAATAATCTTATGACACAAAAAAAATGAAATATTCAGAAAACACATAAAATTTTGAAAAGCATGAAAATCCTTGCTTACCTATTTTGCACGAGGAAAACCCCTCTGGTAGCACTAAGTCGGGATCTTCTTAGAAATTCATGTCTGTGTATGCATAATCCTCTACCATGAGTAGCTACCTATGCACCCATCAGAAGAAATCTTTCCCATAACTATGGATCGGGCCACCATGATGACCGAACAACTCAACCCATCTCCTCATGTGTGGTTCCCGTGGATATGAGCTAGCTATCTCTAAATGCTGTGGATGGAAGTGAGGAACCCGCTCCATAAAGAAAAATACCAAAATGGACCCGTATCCAAACTGTTTGGTTTTTCCTAACCGACACATGGTCAACTGATATCTCATGATACTCAGTAGACTCTCACACCAATTGAACACAGTCAGTTGCATGCACTCTATAGCTGTTATCGGACAATCTACCAAAAGCGGACTTAAGGCGTGATCTCCCTAGTTCAACGTGAATCTAGAACAATTGGGACAGAATATGAAACTGCTTTCCTAGATCTAGTTAAAGATCGAGTGATTAGATGTCTTACCTTTTAGATCATAGATCCTTTCTCCTTGATGTTGCTCCAAGCTCCACGGTCGTTAGATCTCAACTACAAGACTTGTCAATACATACAGAACAATACAAGCAGTAAAACAATATCTAAACAGTAACAGATTTAAGTAAAAGGTTAAGCAAGTAAACTACACAAACATTATTGATACAACAACATTTGGTGGAAAGAGTTTATATTACTGTATTAAAAGAGGGAAGTACAAAGAGAGAGATGATTATAACCAAAGCTTAACGTCGCAATCCTCTTCCAACAAGCCAATGCCAAAGCCTCCAAAGGAAGTATAGGTCTCCCAAGAGATGAATAGAGATCTCCTAAGCTAATTTCACCAGCATTCAAGTACGATAGACTTCCTCCCTTTGAAATGGGAATGAGCTTCATATATATAGGACTAAGAGGATAGGGTAGGTTGAGATATAGTGGGAGAGGGTTAAGGGATCCTCCCAAAGGGATAGGGAACCGAATGCCATCTCCCCTATAGGTTAGGGATAGAGATCCACATCACACAACTTCAAGAAATGGCTCGAAGATGCCCTTTTATCCATTTAACTGACATCGTCGCAAGCTGCATAAGGGTGACTTGCGACGTCGCATGTTGCTCAAGGGTGACCTGCAATGACCTTACTAAACCCTATGTAAATAGGTCAGTATCTCTTCCAATTTGATGTCTTAGTCATGGGGACTTCAAGGAGGTTTACACTGAGTCTCAAGGTGGCCATATTTAGGTGTAACAGAATGCCCCCCAAAGCATGAAGTTGTTGGAACTTGACAGGTGAAATTCTTTGACAGAAGGATTGGCAAGGACTTGTCAGATGGAGGATGCCGCTGCGGTACAACTGACTCTGAGAACATAGTCTCGTATGACACACAACATGGCTTCCAACAACTATAATGCAGATCCATGGTAGTAAAGACCAACTGAACACAATCATGGCTACTAGACACAAGCGTAGATCCATGATGAGATGATAACACAGCCACAACCAATACAAAAGTGGATCCATGTAATATGACTCAAACAATCTCCATCGCAACCTGGGTAAAACATGACTCCCCAGGGTCTTCAAGCCGAACCCACAATGATACGAATCTATCCATGTGATTACAAATGTCTTGACGTCGAACATGGTAGAAACCACTTGATTACCGGTCATTGATGTATACCATTAACAAGCGCAAGGGCAGTCACCATTAATGTCAATGATTCCCAAGGTATCATAGTACATATCATCAAGCATGAATAAATGAGTTGAAGTCGAACGCTTGGTGAAATCTTTCGATCAAGAGTCAATGATGCAAACTCATTTCAAAAGCGAGGTAACCTGCCATTAAGGCATGCAGGCCCAAGGTACTTGGTTGGTTTCTATATTCAATCCTCGGATGATGTGTTGAGGTACTCGACAAGGATGAATCCGTCGAAGGAGGGCCATGATGAATCCCCCATCAACGACGCAAAACTCGATAACAAATGTTTGGAGTAGATCGGATGGTACAATAACATGCAAGACTAACTTAGAGTAGACCGACATGGTGGAGGGTGTACTAACTGCAAATGATGAGTGGTGAATGTATTCTTGAACATGGGCATGGCATGACTTGGCAGTATTGACATGATGAGAATGACGCCAAATCGTAAGGAAACTGATGATGGAAGTATTCTTCGGATGACCCAAAGGAGTAACAGAACTCGGGAAGTAGGAAAAACTCAAGGACAAACGGATGACCCAAGTACTGTATGCAAATGAAAATGAGTGCCATGCTCAAGAACGACAAAGTACTGCCATTGGTAAAGGTCTAATACAAAAACTTTCCTTTTTCCCCATTATGACTGATGAGTGCCTCATGTGTTTTTGATGAGCTTGATTAGGGTAACCAGATGCTCGGTATATCTCATCTCATAGATGAGTCCAATCCCAAATATTTTTCGAACCTGGGAAAGGAGGGGTTCGTCCCATGGTGGGCCCTTCAATGTTGAATTTTAACGAGTCCATAGAAGGTAAACTCGGCATCATTTCATGTTTAGAGAGTCTGAAAAGAAGTAAAGAAGACTCCAAAGGTCCTTTTTCGTAATGTTAACCTCTTCGCCCGGAAAATGGTAAAACAACGCGAGAGAGGACTCTTCCAGTCATGATTGGCTAGAGTATTCCTTTTTCGTAAATAGTGCCCCCTGGTCTGAAAAAGGGGTAAACTATCACTAGGGAGACGATCATTAAGATACTTTTACAAGCGTGAACGCATCCAGTTCGCTTGGCTATCTTTTCATATTTAGGGAGCCTGAAAAGAGCTTAAAGAGAGATTCCGGGGGGTTCTTTTTTTGTAGGAGTTTAACGAGCCCTAAAAAGTGATAAACTATAACTCAGTGACTTATTCTCATCATTTTACGAGCACGAGAAAGAACAAAGAGTAAGCTCAGTGTCATTAATAGTTGAATTTAATGATCGAAATAATAACAAAAATATGCTCGAAGAAGTTGTTCATACCTGATAATACTTACGAGATGATCATCACGGCGAAAAATGGCATTAAAAAGGAACTCAAGTTCTCCTACAACTCAAAGACTAGGTCAAAAACAGTTAACCAAGCATTTAAATGCAGTAAATAATCCAAACTATAGCAAAAAACCCACTAAAGCATCAAATTATAAAAGGAATATTCCATTTTTTGTTATAAAATGGGTGAAATAGTGAAACGAAATTACAAGTGTTTTATACCAAGTTTGGAGAGTGTGGAGAGCCATTTGGAGCCAAATTTCAACTGCTAATTCCGGGAGCTACGGTCCACCATTTCACGAGCCGTCAGAAGCGGGTAGGCCTAAAATCATCTTTGCAACTTTCCAGTGGATTAGTTTTATGTTTTTTGCTTAATTTTGAAGGTTTTGAGTTGTTTTGCTTGGGTAAAATGCACCCACGGGTCAGCGCAAGCCCTCCTTACGGGAACTACGATGGCCATGCGCCGTCACAAATCCCATAAGGGTCGTTTGTGATGATGTTGCACTGTCTGTGAGGACATCCTGTGACGATGGAACGTCCAAGTACAATTAATTTCCCAATCCAAAAGAAAAAGTTTTAATGCATGGGGTGAGTTCTAATGTTGCTTATTTGTCGTTCTTGACAGGTTCACGGTGATAATCATGGTCATCGAGTGGAGAGAATGAGAACACAAGTTGGATGATGATCAGTTTGAAAATGACCTTCAATGCATTGTTGCATTGAGGAACTGTGGAATTCTCAAATACTTCCGAGAGTCGGGCATGAGGGCCCAAGTTTCGCTACTGACATAGATGATCCGATGTCGGGATTTGGTGCAGTGGCACTTCGAGATCGGGGTGCATACATTGAGTATAGATGTCGAGGACATCTACTTTCTGATAGGATTATCCCACAGTGGAGAACCTGTGTCCCTTATTGGTTCACGAGGATGTGACCGGACCGTGGATGACATTATTACTCAGTACTGCACTGGAGGCACTACAACTACTAGTGGGAAGATTCCCATTAAGGAGATTCGAGACCGTCCTTTACGTGTCGTGCTCTTCACCCTAGTGAGGGTGGAGGGGAGTCAGTCTGCTCACCTTGCGAGCAAGTCCCAGTTGATATATGCGGAGGAGTGCATGGATCCCAGGGTATTCAACTGGTGCGAGGGACTCCTTACCAACCTCCAAAGTCATCTTACCAAATGTCGACGCAGGGCACTGAAACAATTTGGGTATGGGTCCATGGTGATCTCTTTTCTACTGGAGCGGGTACCTCATCTGCGTCCATAGGTGGAGTTAGATGACCGAGATTCCAGGGATCCACATATGATTCGATGGGTAGATTTGATGGCCCACCATGGTAGCGGGGGTCCCATCATAGGTTATGGCATTGTGTTCTTCACTTGGCTGGAGGGACATCTCCTCATGATTGAGGATTACCCTTACAATGATACAGACTTCAGAGGTGATCCTGACCTGGTGCTTCCCGAGGGAGCACAATGGAGCGATATCGGTAAGAACAACAACTTTTGTGTTTTTCATTTTATATATTTTATGATTTTTTTGGAGTAGTGTTGATGACGTGATGTTGTGTGCAGATGTGGGTCCATCGCGACCAATTGGGGTCTCTCTCATTGCGAGGAGAGGAGAGGTATTAGTTTTGGGTCTCGTGGTGTGAGAGGCCACCGAGGAGGTGGAGGAGGTTTATGACAACCTCCAGAGGCTGACCCTGGATATCCCAGAGCCGGGTGTTCATGATCTACCTCGGGGCTACCAGAAGTACATCGTCAAGGTGTCTACCCGTTTCGGCACGCTGCTATCTAAAGTGACGAGGGCCGCGGTCTGCTTTCATGGGAAACAACCAAGAGCTTCAAGGCCTAGGGACGAGCAACCTTAGACTTAGGCTCATGTTTTGCTCATGTATACTGAAAGCTTGCAAGCTTCAGATTTTGTAGAGACTCACTGAAAGCTAGTATGCTTCAGATTTTGTACCAACACTACCATTTTAACTTATATATATATAGACATTTTTTACGGCTTTAGACATTATGTGTTATATGGATGATTAATGTGATCTTGTTTATATATTTTATTATACAATGGATGATTTACATGTTATGTATGCTTTTATATTTTATACATATGTTATGTGTGTGCAATGTACCAATTTAGAATGAAGTTGGCCATCAAGTCGGCAACTGTGTTCATGTCTTGTGGAATGTGCAGGTATTGAATAGAGTCAAAGGATATTTCCAGAAGACGGACTCGTCTAAAGATACGGAGTATCGTAGGGTCGCGGATAGCGTAGATCTGGTTAAGATGAGAGACCACTAGTTGCGAATCCAAATAGATAACACCGTCGGTTAGGGTTCCAATGACTACTTGATATTCTGCGGCGTTATTGGTCGCGTATCCTAGACAACTTCCTCTTGAGCTGATAAGCTCACCAATGGGAGAATAAAGCACCCAGGCTACCAAAGCAAGGTTATGGGTATACCGGCTGGGGTCGTCCGTGAATCCGTAGCAAGTTTCCATCTACACATGCAAACAAAACATGGTATAAGAAACGAAACAAGACCTAGACACACTAAAACAAAAGCATCACACCACACAAAACACACACGCCATGTACAGTATATACAAGATGTCTATGCGTGAAAGACTCAGGCATAGTACTTTTTCATATAGAGCGCGTTGCGGGGCTCACCCAAAGATATCCCATCGTAATCCTCTAGTTCGTAGGCTCCTTTTTCCAGAACACGTTTCACTATATATGGTCCGTGCCACATGGACTCGAACTTACATGCCCCCAGCTTATCGTGCCTTTGGTCATATGTGAGGACCAAATCACCTTCATTAAAGATGTGGGGTTCTACCGACCTATCGTATTGTGCCTTGATGTGTTTCTTGTGTGCCTCATTGGCAAGAGTAGCATCGCAGCGGGTCTCGTCAAGCTTTGCGAGGTAAAAGAAACGTTCTTCCTCGGTAGTGGTGTTCGGAAGAAGTTCGGCTGCGAGTTTGAGTGGTGGAATCTCGCAATATATTGGTAGGATTTCCTCCAATCCGTAAAATAATTGGAACGATGTAAACCCGGTGGCAGTCTTTACGGAAGTTTGGTATTCCCATAGTGCGGAGAAAAGCATGTTCTACCAGTTAGGCTTGTGGGTACCCAACATGCGTTGAATCATGGTTTTCAAGACCTTGTTGATAGCCTCTACTTGTCTGTTGGACTGTGGATCGTAAGGGGTTTATTTTTTATGACGAAAACCTAATCTGGCGCTCATCTCATCGACCATATGGTTTTGAAAGTAAGATCCATGGTCGATGACTATGGCTTGGGGGACTCTAAAACGTGAAATAACATGATTAAACATGAAGAGTGGCGGTTTTTCCGTCGTCAGTGTACGTAGGCATAGCCTCAGCCCATTTTGTAAAGTAATCCATGGCTACTATGACATAACCATGCCCCCCGACCGAGGTAGGCTTGCAGTGCATGAAGTCAATGCCCCATTTTGCAAAGGGGCCAAAGGAAATAACCGGGTGTAGCGGAGTTAGATGGGTGCAATTTTTCATTAGAAAATGCTGGCATGGGGGACATTTTTTAACGGCCTCAATACAATCTTTGAAGATGGATGGCCAATAATATCCCATGTGTAGTATCTTCTGGGATGTAGCCATCCTAGATCGATGACCGCCACAAGCCCCAGAGTGACAGTCATTCAAGACATGTTCAGCCTCCTCATGTGTTAGACAACGTCGTAGAATGGAATCTATGCCATGACGATACAAGGTATCATTAACGATCAAGTAGTACTTGGTGTGGTGGCATATACGATGACGGTCATCATGAGGCAGTTGGGGTTGAAATGTTGGTTCGGGATATATAAGGTAATATCCCCATACCACAGGTCAGACGTGTTGATAAGGAATAATGATTCATCTGGAAGAGAATCATTGGGCTCAGATCCTACATCATCATGGGGAAGATCGCAGATGAGCTCGACAAACACCAAAGACTTCTTAGACTTGGCTTTCTCGAAGAGGAGGTCGAACTCCTGAAGTATCACGATCCATCATGAATACTTGCCCCCAAGTACTTCACGTGTTAAAATATGGTACATGGGGTTCGAGTCGGCGATGATGGTGGTGGTGCGGAGCAGGATGTAGTGACAGAACTTTTGGATGGCAATGACTGCTGCGAGAGCGAGCTTCTCGACATGTGAATAATGAGTTTCAGAGTCAATAAGACCCTTACTTAGGTAGTAGATCACATGCTCCTAGGAATTGTTGTCCTCTTGTACCAGTACCATGGTAATCGTGGTGGCAGAAGCAGCGACATAAATGATATAATCCTTGTAGTAATTGGGCGGTTGGAGCACAGGGGCATGCGTAATGGCATGTTTCAGACTATCAAAGGATTCTTGCGCTTGATTGTCCCAAATGAATGGGACTTCCTTATTGAGTAGTCTCATATAACCCTTCATCTTTTGCGCAAAATTACAGACAAAACGCCATAGGTAAGTTTCCTTCCCTTGCAAACTTTGAAGTCCGTAATGTGAGTGGGAGGTGGGAGAGCAACAATGGCTTCCAGCTTCAAGGGATCAATGCGGATCCCATCTTTCGAGACAATGAAATCGAGGAGGCATCCAGACTCGACACAAAAAATACATTTGTGAGGGTTCAGATGGATGTTATACCATCTGCATCTGAGTAATACCCCCGTCATATGATCAATGTAGAATTCACGCTGTCGTGAATGAGTGGGGAGATTGTTGAGATAAGGTTCCACAAAGTCCTTCACGTCATGAAAAGCATACGACATGGCCCGCTGGAATGTGGCACCAGCATTTTTGATACCAAAAGGGAGCTTGCGATAAGAAAACGTGCCCCAAGGGCATATGAAAGCTGTCTTGTGTTGATCAGCCAGGTGAATCTCAATTTGGTTGTAACCGGAAAAGACATCCATGAATGAGAATATGACACTTCTGGAACAATTGTCTATGATCTGGTCGATGAAGGGAGTGGGGTAGTTGTCCTTGGGACAAGCTTTGTTCAAATCCCGATAAGTGACATACACGCGAATGGTGCCCTGCTTCTTAACAACATGGATGACATTTGAGACCCATTATGTTAATGGAACAGGGTAGATAAAACCGACCTTCAAGATCTTTTCAATATCTTCCTTAATCACCGCATTTTTGCGAGGGTGTACTGGTCAGAGCTTTTGCCGAACTGGTTTAGCATCATGATAGGTTTGAATCTCATGCGAAACAATAGAAGGGTCTATCCCAAGCATTTCCTCATAGGTCCAAGAGAATATGTCTCGAACTTGCTTGAATAAGGCTATGAAAGTAGTAATCTCTTTAGGGGAACATTTTTTGCCTAAACGAATGTGTTCCACTACACTAGGAGTAACCAATATGTCTACCAGAATGGTAGGTTCAATGTTGGCCAAATTTCCTTCTATGTCCGTATGACATGTGAGTATCAGGGACTGAGGGAAAGGGTAGAAATCCGGTGAAAAGATGGTGTTGATGCTATTCTCCATAGTATCCAATGGGGGAAGGAAAGACGATCGATGATGGAGGTCTTCCCACAGAGGGTCATCCCCACTCATAATCTCCATAATGGACTCGTTGGAATGAAAATTCCGGAGCAGAGGATCGGGTAAGGACAACGTCTGCTGTAGAGAACAAGATGTAGAGGCCACAGCCAAATGGTCCTCTGGTGCTGACTGGATAGCCTCGTAAGTGATTTCAGCGGGTGAAAGAGGCATAGTGTCTCCAATCAGGTGCATAGTGGCTTGGTTTGGTACGAGCCATGGATTGGTGGAGTTGGGAACAGAGGAGATCATATTCACCGTAGCAACATGGTTAGGGGGATCCGAGGTTGGAAAAACACCCATAAGAGATGAATATTTTATGAGGACTACCCCCACGCTCTCATATCATTGCAAAGATTTCCCGAGTAACGTGACCTTATCGTTGGGATGAGTAGTGGTGTCCATTGTACAGAAGTCCAGTTGGTCAATAGTGACAATTCGTCCTTGGTGAGAAAATTGCACAATGCAGAAGACAGATGATGCGACCAAAGTCATGGCATAAAATCAATTACGACCAAGTAAAAGATATAATCTAAAGGGCCAGTGACCACTTCCACGTTAATGGTTGTAGTCATACCCCCCAACTCTACTGCCAAGGCTTGCAATAGCCCATGAGGTTGGAAACCATGACCGTCAAATGCTTTCAAGGTGGTGGGAGAATGGTCTAACTCAGGAGAAACAATGGATCTCCAACATGAAATCGACATGACCGAGGTAGACGCTCCTTTGTCCAAGATGGTATAATGGATTGTCTTCCCAGCTACATTTATGGCAAATTGAAATGCCAACTAGTGGGAAAGCCTCGGTTTAAAGTACTCAAGATGGAAGATGATGGTATTAGAAGAATCTAGATCAACTGCGCCAATGGAAGCGAGAAGAGCCTTGTGCTAGTTGGGACAGTTCTGCACGACCTCTAGCATCGACATAGCACAAGGATCTTGTTCCAAGTCCTCTACAATATTGTAGTTTTGAGTTTCCTGAGCATTGGGATTGAAAACGACTTTTCGAATCATGCTCTTGGGAAGACGCAACACTGACTCCAAAGAAGGTTTCTCAATGGTGAGAGAAGCGTGTGGTACGGTGATGTTGAGAATAGAAGTGGAAGCTTTTTCAGTATTACTTCCAACGGGCTCCTTCTGAGGGATTGAGTCGTACGAATGTGAATGTGTGTTCAAGGTAGTCGTCTCACTACGCATCATGAGAACATGCGCAGTGGAGGATGCCTCTCCGTGGGAAGGAGAGGTTTGGGTGATCAGTTGTTGATTCTGAGTGGGCAAGGGATCATTGAGAATTGTGGTAGTAGAGTTTCCTTTGAGAAAATTCTGCCCTTTGTCTCGGTGAGGACATTCCTTGGAGAAATGGTCACCACCGCATAGTAAAAAAGGATACTTCAACTTCCTCTTCTGTTTGGTGTCTTAAGGGGTGGGCTTGGGCTCCTGCTGATTGGAAGATTTCTTAGGTTTGCCCTTGTTTTTGTTCTTACCACCAGACTTCTTAGTTGAAGCTTATTGAACAGGATTCACCTCTTCGGTGGAGGCAAGAGTGGTGGACTTAGTAGTGTTGTTGTCAGCTTGTGGTGGTGATGGGGAAGAACCTTGGGGGTTTGTTGATCTACCAGTTTGAGTAGAAGGCTGGGAGGTAAGGGAACCAATGACACCATCGGCCTGAGGTCCCTTGGGTGGTTTCGTAGGGTCATACGTAGGGCGAGGTGCGTTAGGAAAAATTTCATACAATGTGTTGGATTGAGCTTAGACCAAGTGTAAGTAATGGGCATGGAAAATAGTCTGTTCCTTGGTGACGGCCCCTCCCATGGCCACGTCTCGAGCTACGACAAGTAAGAGAGACTTTGTGAACAAGTAAGCTAGGAGTTGGTCTGGAATATGAGCCTTAATAAGATGTCGTCTCCTCCACCACTCATGGATATGATTTGAAATATGAGTGGCGGTAATTTGACGAAGCAAGGTCAGTAAGTACGTACCAGTCTCATAGTGAATGGGAAACTGGAAATGAGTAAAAAATGACATAGCAAGAGAGCAAAAATCTGGAAAAGAATTGGGTGGTAATTCAATATACCACTTGGTAGCTGGGCCGATGAGAGTCCATTGAAATAACCTAAGACAGATCGAGCCGTCCATCAAGGAGTTGGATGAACACCATAAGTGGTATGTCATCACATGGTTTTTTGGATCCTCACCAGGCTTGCCATCAAATTTGGGAATATCTAATGGTAGTTTCACCGGAATCGGTGGCCAATTGAATCTGTGGAAGATGGGGTCATTAGTCAGACGAGGCAGGTCGGGTAGGTCCAACGTAGCTAGAAAGGGTAGCTATTGATTCGGCTGTGGGTACTGATAGTACTGATATGGCATGTATGGACCAGTGGGACCTTGCATCGACTGGTTGTAGGGTGTTCTCGGAGGAAACTGGCCATAAGGGGGTGGGCCGCCCAGTCCACATGTAGGTTCACCGCCATAATAAGGTGGTCTGTTACCATAAGTGGGGGTCCGCCGCCGCCACCACCGGGAGGGGTGGGCCTCCTCCAAATGGTGGGGGTCCGCCACCACCACCAGGATAGGATGGAACTCTACTGCCTTCACCGAGAGGGGGTGGTGCTCCACCACTACCTCTAAATGGTGGGGTTCCTTCACCGCCAGCGGAATAGGATGGACCTCCACCGCCTCTATTGGGACGAGGTGGTGCTCCACCACCACCACCGGAAGGGTGTGGGCCGCCTCCGCCACCGTCACCAGGATAGGATGGTCCTCCACCACCACCACCACCGGGAAAGGATAGTCTTCCACCACCATCAGCAGGATGGGATGGTCCTCCACCACTTGGGGGAGTGGCCCTCCACCTCCACCTGAAGGGGGAGAGCCTCCACCTCCGCCTCCAAGAGGGGGTGGGCCATGGTTTCCAGAATGAGATGGTCCTCCGCTAGAAGGGAGAGTTCCACGGGGGCTTCACTCAATAAACCGCTATCATAGCACGTTCGTTCGTGGCATATGAAACAATACCCCTATTTTTAACCCCCTCCCAATATGCCTTCCCAATTTTAAAAAGCCCCTATTTTCACTAGATATTGTATGTATCATTTTGTATACCCCTTTATATTTCTACCTAGTATATTGATATGATACCCCTCTTATGACCCCACATGCATTCTACAATGCACCTTGTTTCTTTCGATGTATATTATGGATGCACATTACTTCACCCACAATGCAATTACTCAACCACATATCATTATGATTTGCAATAATAATGGTCTAATGAAGAGATAGGAGATCACTTATTGTATGTCACTAGAGTCAATGCACATAGTACAACATTTAGATTGCATGTTGCAGTTCCCCAATTGCTGACTAAGCCTATTGTGGGCTAGGTATCCAAGCCCCCAGGGCCTGTAACAATCTCTAGGAGGCTGACTAAACCTCCCAAGGCCTGTAATAGGAATGAGTGGTTGGGTGTTCAAGCCCCCAAGCCCTATCAAGGGCCTATAATAGGTCCTGGAGGCTTAGAGCCTCCCAAGGCCTATCAAGGGCCTATAACAGGCCCTGGAGGCTTAGAGCCTCACAAGGCTATTAGTAACAACCAGATGAGTGTTATTGGTAACAATTGGCTTTCAAGGACCACTATCTCCCGCCACAGGGTTAAGATAACCTGGATACGCTTGACTCCATGGAGGGTGGTTTGACTAGGATGGTCCCCCAACATGGGATAATCCCGTGGTGGAAGTTCTGATGGGTAGGGAATCTCCAACGGAAGGACCGATGGGGACTCCTCCTCCAGTATTATGGTTAAGAGACGGGGGTTGGACCCCAGCAGCAACGTGCTGACCACTAATCAAAGGTTGACCCAACACGGGTTGTTGACTATATACTATGGGATTAACATTACTCGTAAGGAAGGTAGGGGGTATTCGTTAATATCCCATGAATGCACATGCTATGCTAGATGTTCATAAAGTGAACCCCTTACGGAGATAGGTGGGATTCACATTAATTTTCCTTCCTCCACACGCTAGTATGTGGTGCCCCTACTATGGAACTAGGAGATACATGTAACCTAACAACTAAGAAAAGTGTCAAATGTTAAATGCATGTTGCATGGGGTATCCCTCATAATTTTCTAACATCAATACATTTGGCATGGAATAAAACTTATAATATCTAGATAACATAGTTAACAACACTCAAAGGTTTATGAAATGAGCACTATGTATGTGGAGGGGTAAAAACATGACTTTGGTTCTATATCCTCAAGTCATAGCTTCTAGTATAGGCATTGCAACTTCAATTATTAGTGAAGGGTCAATGAAGACCCAAACAATGTGTGTAAGGACAAAGACATGAGATGGTACATGTGGGACCAATCTATGTGCTAATACCTCTATCATAATCTTGCCACAATTCTCTTTGACACCATGTGGTACTGAAGCAAACACTACAAGGACTTTACATTTTTCAGCTCATGTAGGAATCTTTTGAACATTAGATCCAAATTATTCTATAAAAACATATTCTTGGGGCACAAAGATCATAATGTTGTTACTACAATGGAAATAACGGCAAGGCCTTCTCCACTAACCATGCAAGTTTAGTGTAATGTGAGTCCAACAACGCAACAAGTACCAGGCTTTAGCTTATTCGAAAGAACCAAGCTAATGTCCGCAACATACTTATTTTATAAAGGATTTGTTATTGACCAAATGAACATGCCTACACATGAAATACAAATTCAAAGAAAAAATGAGATCTAACTTCATCATGCTATACTATTGTAATACAAATTCAAAGAAAAAATGAGATCTAACTTCATCATTGTGTACAATTTATTTTGTGGGGTAGATGACTATAAGTACTTAGACCATCACATATTAACAATAATTTGCACACAAATTATCCCACTGAAAAGTATTTCTCATAATTAAAAAAAACCACCTTATTAACATAATTATTCTTCGTAGTATTTCTCCATTAACATGGAAGGAAATGATATTTTTTTAAAGTACAAAAATAAAATCATCTATTTTATGTGGCCAAGAAGAGAAAAAGAGAAAGCAATCACTAGAAGGTCCCTCATGTTAGAATATTCTTGAGAGGTCATTAAAGTCCTAATTCCTTTGCTTAGGTACATGGGTACTTTGGTCATGAGATATAAGGATCTCTAATTGCTTTTCCCGGATGGAATGATTGATCTCAAGTATACACTCACCTAATTCAACCCTTTTCCATTCGAGTAGGCCAATAAATCTTCTTTATCATCCACGCGTGCAAATTTTCTTGCCACTAGGTTAAAGGATACTTTATTTTGATTGCTTGTATTTCAAGTCCAAAAGTAAGAAATACTTGCAAATGAAATAGGAAGTAATCACTATATGCCATCATGTCATGTTCGGTGGTTGTACAATTGAATTGCTCTAATAATTTGTTGCTTAAATGTTATTATTGTAATTTTAACACTGTAATCTGGTACTGAAATCTGGTGTGTGATAACTGTCATTCAAATTGTCCGGCGACGAGGTACAGTTTTATTCTTTTTGGTTTTTTTTTAGAATTTTGATGACCAAAAACTTAGGAACACAGTTCCATAGCATAGTTCTATAGTTAATAGGGTGAAACTAAGATTCCACCAATTTTTATAACTGGATTTAAGAAACAAATCACCTGAAAAGCAGCCGATTTAAGTGCGAGTTATCCCACGACCTGTAATCTCATTTCACGAAGATGTAAGACGTTCGAAGTCTGTGAACGACTCAGATCATAAAAGTACAATTTGACGAATAAATCTTCCTGTAATTGTATATCTTTGAATCGCCGAATTCCAATGAATGTGAAACGATCTAATTACTCTTGTAATCCTGTAATCGTAGATCTTTGAATCGCCGAATTCCCACGATTGTGAAACGATTTAATTAATCCTGTAATTGTAGATCTTTGAATCGCCGAATTCCAACAAAGGTGAAACTTTAATTAAGGTTTAAAAGGCACCTTCTAATAAAGTTCAAAGCATTATCGGTGGTTCCAATGTGGAATCCTACAAACCTAGAAGGAAAAGTAGAAGACAGAGTTGATATTTGACTGTTGTATGGTTCTACCACTTGCTTCTCTGCCGCCATGATTCACAGCCATTCACACTGTGAATGTTGTACAATCCCGGCACACGCGCTTTCATACTCGTGGCACCCACTACAACTCGTCCGAATGTGATTGCCCAGATTTAGTCGGTAGAGCGAGCATTCATTACAAGCTAGACAAACGAAAAAGAAACATCCGAGATGAACGGCTGGACCTTTCTTCATGATTTCTCTGTGTGCGGCTGCGGCTGCTAGCAGTGGAGGGTTGTTCCCCATGTCTAATCGATTCGACATATATAGATCTCTCTATAGATCTAGATTGCATGTGTTGGTGATTACAATCCAAAAACTTACAACTCTAGTAATCCTCAAGGCTGACGCGACATGACGGGAACAATAAATCTGATATGGATTTATTGAATTTCTTCACTGGTTGCTTTCAGCAGCCTTGCAGATTTTGAATGGTGGTAAGCATACAATCTGCATCTTTTTGTTTATTATTATTATTATTATGTATATTGGGTGTTACAGGTCATGGGTTTCTGCAAGATACCTAGGAGATACTAGATATGTTGATCACCATTGACCTAATTCCAATTACAAATATTTGTAGATTCAGCTGGGCTTGGAGTTCATGGAGAACCACCATCACCACCATCATCATCATTCCGGAAATAAATCTTTCTCGTCTGCTTTACTTGATGCAATTTGTAAGTCCACTGAAGACGAAGGAGGAATGATGGCGTACAAGAAGAGTAGCAATCGCAATAATACACTCACGAAGAATTCCAATTATAAACGCGTTGTCGGAATCGGAAGCCAATGGGACGAGTATCCATGCTTCAATAATGAGAAATTTATGCGTGGGAGATCTGCCAAGATGGGTCATGTTTTCAATGCTGAGGCCGAGGCTGCATATTACAAGCACAGAGAACTTCATCCATCCATTCAGTCTAACATGCCATCTGCAGCATTGTGTTCTTCCGATTGTACGAGTGATTCCACCTCCAGCTGCCCATATTTATCTTCAGATGCAGAATCCCTGTACAGAAATACTTCTTCTATTCCTACTGCTAAAGCAGAAAGGAGTTCTCGTCATGTAGTCTGTGAAGATAGAGCAGGGAAATCGACTGTTGGTCAAGAATGGTCTCAAGATTTACATGGAAAATCATCTGTTAGAGATGGGGATTTTCGATCAACGGAGAAGCCTTCATCCTTGCAGATCATCATGCAAATTTTAAGTCAAAGTCCCAAACTCGGAAGGATTCTCAGAAGCCCAGGAAACCAACCTCTCCAGGCAGGAAGCTCGCAAATTTTCTCAATTCGTTGTTTATGGCTGGCAGTACCAAGAAGCCAAAGCTTTCATCATCTTCTTCTGTAAGTGAATCCAATTCATATGATTCTTCTGAGAAAAAAACCCACCTCTGTTTACTCATCTTCTTCTTCAGTCCAATCGAGACCATGTTCGAGTAAAACATCCAGAGGATCGAGGAACAGTAGTGGGATGACTCAAAGATCTGTAACTTTCTACCCAACAAGTCTGATTGTGGATGAGGACTCTAACCCTTGTGGGGAGAAGTGTCTCCACAGAATGGAAAAATATCCACCCTCTGATCCGAATCCTGCTGGTGATCCACATACATATTCATCTACCGATGCCTACAAGCTTCCGCTGCTCAGCAAAGAATTGCAATTTCATATTCTCGGGGAGGACTGCATCGGGGAGGACTGGCATGCAGCAGCAACGAAGGATATAATTGGCAAGTATCAAAAAGCACTTCGATACTTTCAATGCAATTATCTTCTTATAATGGAGAAAATATACAATGTTAAAGTTAAATTAATCTCACATAAATAAATTCAAAAAAATACTTTTAAAAATAATAATATAAATAAGATGTTTAATATTTTATTAAAATCAATATATATTAAAAATATAAATATAGATTTTAAAAAGGAAAAATGAATGCAAGCATATACCCACAACATTTATATTGATTTATTAATTACACAATCATCGTGGTTTCATATTTAAGTCTTCAATAATATTATGAGTAATCCCATCTGGCTCTAACTCCAGCCAAAGTAGCATTTAGAAAGAACACAAAGCAGAGGAGTATAAGTACATTCCTATCCTTGAGAACCAAGGAGAATAATGACTAAGTAGATAACTGCCAATTCCCCATTTCACCCAAACAAGATTTTGTAAAACATTATATACCCATCTCCCTAAACCTTTCATACCCATTGTCTTTGCTATTACACTACCTAATATAATGCATACTATTTCTAAAACTATGATTGTACAAACTATACTAATCTACTGCAGTGGCAAAGGCCCCAACGACTGCCACTGTGACAGCCACAACAACTGCTAGAGCTGCCAAGGCAGCCCATACTGGAGTTGCAGCTGCCTCAACAGCTACGGCAGCTGCAACATCCGCTCCAGCATCTGAATGGGCGACTGCGGCAACAGCTGCTGCAGCCCTTGTATCGGCTGCTTCCAACAGCTTAATAAATCAATGCCATCCATACATAAAGCGATAACCATTGTTGCCATGATCACGATAGCTCTAAATTTAGAAGGTGGCATATAATGTGTATGATACCATTTATTAGTGCTTCCTTCTAATCCAATTACCAGCACTGTCCAACTAATTAAGCAACTCAAGTTGACACAGGCCACTATCAAAGCTAAGGTTCTCAAAGTTGAAACATTACCTCTGAAGTACAAGATCTGGCAAAGGTTGTTGTTACGGATATTAGCCTTCACATGAGCTACAGTCATAAACATAGAGGTAGCAAACCCTCTTCCATTGTCGTCCACAATGTATTGTCTTACTTACTGTCTTTCTCGTCACAAGAGTGCTAGAAAAACCATCTACTTTGAACTAGAAAATTAACATAAAGTTGAGTAATATTTCTACGAACCTTGGTATTATTACAACGGAAGCAGTGTCGTATTCATCCATTGCAGTGCATTCCCCGCTCCCAGCCATGTAGTTTTCGTGGGCACGCGAAGCGCTGGTCACGTATCGTCGTGTAAGTAAGGCTCCTTCTGTAAGCTTATCTTTACATTTGAAAGATGTGATCAGCAGCTCTGTCCAGTCATCATCGGATGCGGGACGCAGTGGAATGCACATGCAGCTACCTGGTTCTCCAAGACGTGAGAGAGACAATGGATCAAGTAATTCACATACTGCGGCAGCAGGGGGTTCCACCTGGGAGTCACCCTCTCTCTCCACATTCATCATCCCTTGGTTAATGCAGCCATGGCACCCATGGGAGCAAGCACCGGGAATCAGATAGTCGCTTTATTGTTCCATGGATCTGTTGATCATTAAGCATCCTTTTGATGCTCTCATCCTCACCTGCCCAGAATACAATGCAGCTGCATGTGTGGGATTCTTCACCCGTGCAGTTCTCTACAGTGAGTGGTAGAGAATGCAAAGGGAAGTATTGCAGAACGACGGAGCGCACATTATAAACATTAGCGATGTACTCCACGAATTGCCTCATTGAATATCGGGCCACTCCTTTGACAGCATTACGACGGAGCAGTCATATAGGCTCCATCTACCCTGACACGTGGTCAGTCCAAAACCATTGGTGTCCTCCGACCCTTCTTTGTTCTCCAATTTGGGAGCTGTAAGGGTGGCCAGAAGATCTTTGGCACCGATCTCCCAATAAAGTCTGCCTCTTAGAAAACTTGCAAAAAAAACTACTAAATTTCCTAAACAGGTGAGAGCTAAATCAGGAAAACTAACAAAACCTGACACGGTTTCACTTACGTCAAATTGTCCCAAAACAATACCAGAAAACCATCCCAACCAACAGAGTAATGTGATAATGAACATTCCCCACCAATCGTGAAATAAAGCCATTTCACTAAAATCTAAGAAACAGATAAACATCTAGAACTGCGATTACACTCTTACCACTTCGCTGTAACTGATATCGTATTGTGCATCCAAATTTATGATGACGTGTTAATATTCCGCTTTGGAATAACTTATGCATCCAAATTTATAAATGACGTTTGTACTTAACCTCTCATTCAGGAAACTGGTTAATATTCCACTTTGGAATAAATTATGCATACAAAATTATAAATGACGTTTGTGCTTAACCTCTCATTCAATAAACTGGTTAATATTTCGCTTTGGAATAAATATTTGGCACGCCTTCCTTCTACTCCAAGGACCGAGAAAAAGGAGAGAATCGACAATTCCTACTTTTTCTTTTTTCTCTTTTTACTTTTTCTTTAAATATATTATTATTCAATAGATTTTCCAATAAAGATGGGCTATGCTAACCGGCGACTATGAAAACCTTCACAATTATATAAATCGAGCTTGTGGGTCTTATGCTAATGTATAAATCATGTTGACCTTACTTTGTTAAAAATATTTAAATTATTGCGTCTAGAGGTGTTTTACAGTTTAGTATGGGGGAGATGTAATTTATATCAACTCATAAAATAAAAAATTATGGAAAGTATTTAAAAAAATCCATATTAGTTCATAAAATAAAATATTATGAAAAGTAATTAAAAAATAGATGTCCGTTTATAAAATCATCTCTATATTCTTAAAAACACAAATCTAAAATGAAAGAAAAATTAAATCATCAACCTACATTAATCTTAATACCGTTTAAATTTACAAACTTAATAATAATAAAAAATTGATGTTTAAGTTTTTCCTAAGTAAAATGTTTATATTGATTGATGCCCTTTACTATAAGGACCACCATTACTTACTTTAATGTTTATATTGATTGATGCCCTTAATACAGGGACCACCATTACTTCCTTTAACAATAGAGAATACTAATGATTAAAAATGTTATATTGATTAATGCTCTTTAGTACTTCTTTTAACTACACTGAATATCAGTGAATAAAAAGATCTTTTAATAATAGAGAATACTAATGATTAAAAATATTATATTGATTAATGCCCTTTAATACTTCTTTTAACTATAGTGAATACCAATGAATAAAAAGATTTTCTTTAGGTTAAATGTTATATATATTGGTTGTAGTTTTGGTTTAAATAAAAAGAAAAAAAAAAGTGATAAACCATTGTTATAAAAAAAATTGTTACTTCCTTTAACAATAGTGAATACTAATGATTAAAAATATTATATTGATTAATGTCCTTTAATACTTCTTTTAACTATAGTGAATACCAATGAATAAAAATATTTTCCTTAGGTTAAATGTTATATATATTGGTTGTAGTTTTAGTTTAAATAAAAAGAAAATAAATAAAGTGATAAACCATTGTTATAAAAAAAATTAAGTAAACCATTATTATAAAAAAATTGAGATTAAGTTGAATTTATATTATTTATCTAAAAAATATATTCTATATTATATAAATCTCCATTGTATTGCGGAAGTTGTTTATTAATTATAAAAAAAATGTATTAGTTCATCAAATCCTATACGACGACAATTTGCGGCTTTATTAACAACTTTTTAAAAACAACAACGAGTAGTGTTCGCATTAATAAAAAGGAGGGCTTGTGGCATAACCATCCAAATGTTAATACAAAAATGCTAGCTTGTCTTTCATATCTATGACAGAGTTCAATTCCCACCACCTTCCCCACTCTTCAATTTTTTCCACTGCATACGTCACTAATTCGTGTCCTTCATTGAGCAACTTTTTACACCTACGGAGAGAATTATAATGTATCTATGCTACACCAAAATCTTGTCATCGTGAGTCATGTATCAGCTCCATGCCTTGATCCCTAAAGTCCCTTGGCTAAAACATCAGGAGAAAGGTTGTTGTCCTTCCCTTTCCAAAATTTGTAGTCACTTAGATGCACCCTTCCTTCTAGCAAGGAGCACCCAACCTTTGGTGACGCACTCTGCACCTTAGCAGAGTGCGTAGGTGGTGTTGTCTTCCTTTGTACAAGATGCGTTGACCCAATTCTGATGCAGGTTGCATTCATTCAAGGTGCGTCGGAGTTGGTTAAAGTGGATAAAAGGAAGCTTCGAGTGTTTTCTCGAAGCTTGGTGACATGGAGGCCTATCCCTAGATGCTATGAAATTTGGCATTCGATCCCCTAACCTAATGGGATGATCCCTGAGACCTCTCCCCTAAATCCTCAACCTATCCTATCCATTTAGCCTTATAAATATGGACCCCCTCTCCATTGTAAAGGGAGAAAGGATATAGTACTCTTATGCTGGTGAAATTCTTCTAGGTGATCCTCACTCATCTCTTTGGAGGCAAGCATTCTACCTTGGAGGCTAAGGTTGTTGGATGAAAGTTACAATGTTAAGGCTTCGATTGTGACATTTATTCCCTATGTACTTCTGATTATTACATTAATACAAGTTCTTTCCATAAGTGTTTTTGTATTGATAATACTTAGGATTTTCCTCCTTAACTGTTAATCTAGATCAATTCATGATTATATGCTTTCATTGGTTGTATGTTTCCACTTGCTTGACATGGTTTTGCAGCTGAAGATCTAAATACTACGAAGCTTGGAACAACATGAAGAAGGGAACTACAGACTCGAGGTAATTTATCCATCTACTTATCCTGCAATTCTATTGATCTAAGAAATTAGCTCGTATTGTGTATTTATTTGTTCTGGATCCGCCTGGACTAAGGAGATCTGTTTGAGTCCGCTCAAGTAGATTTTCCATAAACAATCTCCTCCATGTTGTTCATCCTTGCTATGGATAGGATTGAAAAAATATAATACCAATGCTATAAGAAGATGGGGACATGAGGGCCAACTAAAACACACAGTGGATGAACTAGACATAAAGCCAAAGAAATAATTATCAAATAAAAACTTAAAACACAGTGAATGTAGTCTATAACAAAGGAGAAATAACTGACAATACTCAAACTTATAAGGAGAATAACTGACAAGTTTGGGGATCATGTCGAAGATAATAAATAAGGAATAACTGACACAGTGAATGTAGTCTTGCTAAGTTTGGGGATCATGTCGAAGCTTGTACTGTTGTTGGGTATTATAGTTATTTTGTTGGCTTTAAGGGTTTAGCTAATGAATTTGTTAGAACTAGGTTTTAATACATTGCACTTCTTTGTTACCCCTAGAGTTGTCTTATCCTTTATAACTACAAATTATTTGTTAGTTTCTATCGAATTCTTTTTTTTTTCAGTGGACTAACTCCAACCGAAGTGTCACCCTGTCAGTCGAAGATTTGATAATTATTTTTTTGGCTTTATGTCTAGTTCATCCACTGTGTAACTACATTCATGTCTTGCAAGACTACATTCATGTTGTTCACTCAAAACTAAATAACTGACAATTGACAGTAAGGAGAAATATATGTAAGCAACCAATAAAAAAGGATTGAAAACACATAGAAATCATGAATATTAAATAGGAAAGGAGATATTTACAAAATGAAATACAAAAGTATAATTTATATTACCACAATAACTTTAATCTATACATCCAGTCCTTAAAAAAATCACGAGTACAATACAGCCACTGTCTCCAATCCCCATGCCCATCCAAGATTCTGCACCAATCGACAATTACAAGAGAAGTGATATAGCAGCTTGGGAAAATAATTTCTTGTCACTCCTACAGAGCATCCCGCTCACTTTCTAACATCTAAGGTCGAATTTATACATGTAATATACAGTGGGGATGGCTAGAATCAATGTAATATACAGTGGGGATGGATAGAATCAAATCCTCAGACCTCTGGTTCGTTCAACAAGCTATTAATTTCCCAACCGGCGGCAACTAAATTCAGGAAAACTCACCTTTGTTCGGGCACAAATTTCTCCATATATGTTGAGAAATTTCAAAAACGACCCGCGTGTAGGGGTTAAGGACCCCATTTGGGAAGTGGGTTCTCAGCAGTTTTGTCAGATTCTTCACAGTTTGCTCCCAGATGGACCCCCAAATTCGCCTCCTGGAGTGATGACGAACGGAAATTATCCACAAACAATTTGTTTTACTGACTTGGAGTTGAATGCTGAACGGGTAAGATAATTCAAATAAAAGAAACAAACTCCTGAGCAATAAGTTCGACAATCAATTCATTTCTCGAGATGGCAAGTTGAATCATTCGTTTCTGCACATTAAAATATAAAATACCAATAAAAATTGTGCCAAATAATAGTATAAAAAGAAAACGATAACTCACTAAAGATAAATGAAGAAAACAATGAACAGAAAGCAGGTAAATGACTTCAAAGATCCTCCACCTCACCTTTACAAAGATTTTAAATAGTAACTAATTATTTGCTGGAGATATTAAAGAGAACGATTTGAATCTGATGGTAATTGGCTCCAAATTTCAGATATACGATATTAATGGCAATCCAATGATCTGGCATCCAATCTACAACTGTGGCGTAATCTTCTTTCTTGTGGGACATGAATCTCTATTTAGCAGCATGACAATTTTCTTCATAAACTAAAACATAATCTGCTTCTTGCCGTCATATTAAGTTTAGAATTCTTGATATATGATGGGAGATGGCAATCCAAAGTGATGGACGTTGTGACAATGTGTGGTATATTTGGCTAAATTTCAATAATCCAGTAAAAATCATCCCATATCCAAGTCATGAATAGATCATAACAACAATTTATTTGGATGAGATTCGTGGCAAGTTCATGTCTTCAAAAAAAAAAAACGTAGGAGTCACTAGTCTTGAAGAGAACCTTAACACAACCTGGCAATAAGAACTACGATTCAATGTTTGATTGTAACGGTGCTATGCCAATGTGAGAACACTTGAAGTCTTGAATAAAGGAAATCTGGTAGCATCAAATTAGGCTTCCTATTTTCCTTATTTATTTTCTTTGATGTAATATTCTCCTTTTACAAGTTAGTTGTGGTGACACAATGGCAACCTTTGTATTCAATAAACTCCATAAAAAGTCTAGTGGCGATATGGTGGCATATCTCTCACTTCTTAATGATATGCAATCCCTTCTCAAAAGTTTGAATTCAATGTACTATAAACTTTGACCTGCCAAACAATATTAAAGAATAAACCTAAAATTCATGAATGTCTTACCAATAAAAATTACCAATGCCAAAAGTTAGAAAAAAAAATATTCGACATAAATAATACCTTCATATGAATGTATTGGGTTTCAAATGTAAAATCTCATAATATTAAAATACAATGTGAAATATAAAGTCCACAAGTAAGTTAAAAAAAATACTTTAATGGGGTTTTGATGTGTTAAGTGAAGCTTAAAAAGTGGGAAAAAGCATATTATATTACCTACTGACACCACTGCTCATCCCATGGATAATGTCCATTTTTTAGGGAATTATTTACACATGTATAAGAGTGTGGGGGTAGGAATCTTTAAAGACTCATCCCTCATGGGATTCTTCCCAATGCCTGATCCCCCATCACAAATTTCAATGGTGAACATGATCTTGTCCATTGCCTCACATTCCTCCAACACAACTGATCTTTGGATTGCTCTTGATTCTACAGAAATTGATTCAATTGGAGCTCAGATACCTCTTAGCCTAGCTGAGGCTACATATAAGCCATCCAATCAATGTCAAACCCACCTGATGACCATTACCTAGTAGAATCAGATCCATGTTCTCTGTCGTCTTGGTTAAACTCGTCCTTTCCATCGCTGGATTATCTATTATAGACATTTCCCTTCGATGAATCCATTATGGATATTGTGAGCTTGGATGAGCTTCCCTGGGAGGACCATCACCATTGATCGTCCTTCCTCCCACCTTTAGATATGGTAGAGAATGATATTCACTCTATTGTTTCACCATATATTGTTCAAAACCCTCAACCTCCTATTCTCACAAGGGATATGGTAACTGAGGGGAATTTGGAAAATATTACCCATACCATTACTCTTGACATCTCGTTGAAACTTGGTGTCGTGTAGCATATTCATATTGGCCAAAATTGCTCTTATGAAGAAATCAAAACTTATACGGCCTTATTTAAACAATTCTGTGACGTATTCGCTCGAAGCTATGAATAAATGCCTAGGATTGATCATGCTATCGTTTTCCATGAGATCAAAACTTATCCCGAGGAAAATCTTGTCTAGCAAAAACTCCGTCCAGTACACCCTCGGAAGATTGCGGCTATCAAAGAAGAAATCGAAAATCTCTTGAAAGCTGAATTCATTTATCATGACCCCTTGATAGACTAGGTCTCTAACATTGTTCCTATTAAGAAAAAGCAAGGAACTATAAGAGTATGTGTTGATTACAGGGATTTAAACAAGGATTGCCCCAAGGACAATTACCCTACCCCATTCATCAACTAGATTATCAACAACTATGCTGGTAGTGTCATATTTTCATTCTTGGATGGCTTCTCAGGCTATAATCAGATCGAAATCCACCTAGCTGACTAGCAAAAGACTTCTTTTATCTATCCACGGGGCATATTTTCCTATCGCAAATCACCTTTTGGCCTCAAAAACGCTGGTGCCACATTCTAGCGGGCTATGTCGTACACCTTTCATGACATTAAGTATTTTGTGGATCCTTACCTCGATGATTTTCCATCACATTCAAATCATCATGAGTTTCACATCGACCATCTAATGACAGTTTTCCTTAGATGTCAACGCTATAATATCCGCCTAAATCCTCACAAGTGCATATTATGCGTTGAGTCCGAACGCCTTCTTGGCTTCATTGTTTCCAAATATGGGATTCATATTGATCCCCTGAAGGTGGAGGCTATTCTATCCCTACCCCCACCAACCAATATCACTGAACTTCAATGTTTGCAGGGGAAGGCAAACTAATTGCGTTTTTTTGTGTGTAATTAAGCGGAGAAGACAAAGGGTTATATGTGGGTTTTAAAAAAGGGATTTCATTTTCTTTGGGATGACTATGCACAAAGTGCATTTGAAAATCTCAAACATGCCATTACCCATGCACCTGTGTTGCAGCCGCCCAATTATACCAAGGATTATCTACTTTATCTTGCCACATCCTCATCCATGATTGGTACGGTGCTAATGCAGGAAGGTAATAACATGAAAGAACATGTGATCTATTACCTTAGTAAGAGTCTCTCTAACTTTGAATAACATTATTCACATGTTGAGAAGTTGGCTATGGTAGCTGTGATAGCCATCTAGAGATTGCGTGATTACATTTTTCTCTGCACAACTACTATCATCGCTAATTGAAACCCAATGTACCATGTCCTAACTCGTCAATTAATGGGGGGGAAATACTCGCGTTTGTGAAAATCCTCACAACAGATCTAAGAGACGATGTATACCTCACAAGAGTAATTATGATTAAGCAGGAAAATAGAAGAAGAGTGAACAATACAGTATCATGAGCAACAGAATAATATGGTACATTAGAACTCAGATAGAAGCAATAATACTTCACACACACTAATTAATTAATCACAATATGGAAAAATAAATAGTACAATGGTAGAGAGGATTCGAATGCCTAAGGTGGCAATTCGAATTAGCCTCTCAGAGTGATCATAAGATCAATAGAGTGTCATCGGAGCACAACTAGGTGTCCTCATGATCATCGGAGCGCAACTGGAAGTCTTCATCATCATCAGTGGAGTCATCAATGCTCAAGTAACTATCAACCATCAGTCAAACTAACTCTGGTAGGTGTAACTGAGTGTAACTCAATGTAACTGAGTGTAACTGACTGTAACTGACTGTAACTAAGTGTAACTGACTGTAACTCAATGTAACTGAGTGTAACTGACTGTAACTGACTGTAACTGACTATAACTGCGTGACAATTGGACTGGTAGGTGAAGAAGGGCGAGTTGCTCCCTAAAATCAAGGAAGAAGGGCGCATTAAGCAACTTGAGGGCTAAAACTGAATAGTGAGAAGCTCCTAGGGGCTGGCTAACTGAGGGCTAGGTGCTGGACTAATGACTGGGATGCATGCAAACCCTAGAATGCATGCAAACCCTAAAGGTGCATGCATGACTGAAAATGTAAAGGATCAAAATACTGGTGGGACTAGGATGGAGTATAGGAATATCCTAACACCCCCCCTTAATCCATCCTGGGCCCTGGTAACTAAGACCAAAGGTCACCCAATACAATGAAAAATAACAATCAATAAACCAAGGAAGTGGGAAAATTTCATGGGAAACATACCCCCTCCTCAAAAAATAGACTGTAAGGCACACATAAAAAATAAATGCTCCAAACTCAAGCATGTGTGATGCTTGGTCATATGTCTGGAGGTATCTTCTTCTTGGGAAGAAGTGGATCATGCTCAAAAAGCATGTGCTTGTACTTGCTCTTCAGATCGAATGTGATGAGAACAAATCCAACAGTATGAGAATGATCCTTGAACCCGTGATTCAAATCAGCTGAGGTAGGATCAAATCTGTGAAAGTGCATATAGTCTTTTGTCTTCTCCTTCGAACCACCATGGGTGAGATTATGCCAAAAATAACTATTACATGTTTGCTTGAAATCAAAATTAGATTTAAGACTTAAAAAACAGTTTCTTGAGATCTCCTTTGAACCAGCAGGGGTGAGATCAAAACTATCATATGCATGAGAAATTATCCCAAGCAGTAATTGCTTATTATCCAAATTAGATCCAATACTTGAATCATGGTTTATTGAGATCTCCTTTGAACCATGAGAGGTGAGATCAAAACCAGTAGATGCATGAGAAATTATCCCAAGCGAATGGCAATGGCCATATTCTTCAATGACCTTCTGAAAGCATGAATTTATGATCATATAGTAGTATAAAAGAGGAGATAGCTGGAGAGGAGCGAATGCATTACCTTCAGTAGCTGTTTTGACCTATGAAATAATCATGTGATCATGATGCAAACCAACAGACTCTGGTGCAAGAGAGGATTTAGGACCTTCTGCAATATCTAGAGTGTGAGCTGGCACAGAAAGAGAAGAAAGTTTGAGCATGAGCGGAGAATCTGCAAGTTCTTTGTCAACACCTTCAATATGAGATGATACTGGTTCATGATCTGAGAGATCATCAAGGGGAGCGAATGCAACATGATCTGAGAGACCATCAGGAGGAGTGAATGCATCATGATCTGAGGACCATCAAGTGGAGCGAATGCATCACCTTGCTTTCTTTTGAAGGGATTTGGACCAAATCCATCATTCTTTTTGCTGAATCTTTCATCCAGATGAGCCCATAACTCTTTTGGAGTTTCAATATCAATGATGGTCGGGTACAATATGTAATCAGTAATAGTAAGCTTCATTCTTCCAATGTGCATGTCACCTTTATTCAACCATTTAATCTTCTTTGTAGAGGATTCGAACTCTCTTTCAAAATAGCAATCAAAGAGATCATGGCTCTTTAAATATGCTATTATTTTTGGTTTCCATTCATCATAGTTGAATAGAGAAAGAGGAGTGATTTCTTCTAATTCAGGATACATTGAAGCTGTAGAAGACCTGCAAAAACAATATAGAATAACTGCAACTGCTACTGCTGCAAAAATGCAGAAACTGATGCAACTGCTGCACTCGAAATCTTGGTAATAACCTGCAAAAAACTCTCAAGAATGGAGATAAACAATACTCTCAACATGCTCTGATACCATGTGAAAATCCTCACAGCAGATCTAAGAGATGATGTATACCTCACAAGAGTAATTATGATTAAGCAAGAAAATAGAAGAAGAGTGAACAATACAGTATAATGAGCAACATAATAATATGGTACAGTAGAACTCAGATAGAAACAATAATACTTCACACACACTAATTAATTAATCACAGTATGGACAAATAAATAGTACAATGGTAGAGAGGATTCGAATGCCTAAGGTGGAAATTCGAATTAGCCTCAGAGTGATCATAAGATCAATAGAGTGTCATCGGAGCACAACTAGGTGTCCTCATGATCATCGGAGCGCAACTGGAAGTCTTCATCATCATCCGTGGAGTCATCAATGCTCAAGTAACTATCAACCATCTGTCAAACTAACTCTGGTAGGTGTAACTGAGTGTAACTCAATGTAACTGAGTGTAACTGACTGTAAATGAGTGTAACTAAGTGTAACTAAGTGTAACTAAGTGTAACTAAGTGTAACTGAGTGTAACTAAGTGTAACTCAATGTAACTAAGTGTAACTGACTGTAACTGAGTGACAACTGGACTGGTAGGTGAAGAAGGGGGCATTAAGCAACTGGAGCGCTAAAAATCAATAGTGAGAAGCTCCTGGGGGATGGCTAACTGAGGGCTAGGTGCTGGACTGATGACTGGGATGCATGCAAACCCTAGAATGCATGCAAATCCTAAAGGTGCATGCATGACTGAAAATGTAAAGGATCAAAATACTGGTGGGACTAGGATGGAGTATAGGAATATCCTAACAGTGTTGGATCGTAATTCTTCAAGAATTCAACCTACAGTTTGAGAAGTCAAAAGCGAAAAAATCTTTAGTATTTGTGGAACTTATATGCGAACTTCCCTATGTTGCTCAAGAAACTGAGCCCATCAATTCTCTTCCTGATGAGTTGTTGTTATTGATCAGCACATTTGACCCATGGTATGGAGATATTAATTTATATCTCCAAACCCAATGCTTTAGGCCTCACTTATCTCATGATGAACGTTGCCATATTCGTCACCATGCGAAATACTATTAATCGTCAGTGACACCCTATTTCGCCACGGTATTGAATCGATTCTACAAATTTGTTTAACCCATGATGAGGTTGAACATGTTCTGAATGACGGCCACTCTGGGGCATGTGGAGGTCACCTCTCTGGGATGGCTATAGCCTAGAAAATTTTACGCATTGGATACTTTTGGCCATTAAGTTTTAAATATTGTATGGAAGCCATCAATAAGTGTTCTCCCTACCATCTTTTTCATTCTAAAAAGTGCGCCCATACTGCCCCTTTACAACCAATTATTGTCGTTGTATCCATTGCAAAATGGGGCATCGATTTTATGCACTGTAAGCCTATCTCGACCGGGGGACATGGCTATGTTATTGTAGTTGTAGATTACTTCAAAAAATGGGCTGAGGCTATGCATACCTACAAAGAAGATGGAAAAATTGTTGCACTCTTCATGTTTAATCACGTTATCGCTAGATTTGGGGTTCCACAAGCCATTGTCAATGACCATGGATCACATTTCCAAAACCAAATGGTAACTGAATTGAGTTCCAAGTTGGGTATTCTCCACGAAAACTCAAGCCCCTACTACCCCCAATAAAATGGACAAGTAGATGCCATCAATATGGTCTTGAAAACCATGATACAACGCATGGTAGGGGCCCATAGGTCAAATTGGCATTTAATGTTCTTTTCAACTCTTTGGGATTATAGAATCTCCATCAAAACCGCTACTGGATTCACACCTTTCGAATTGGTGTATGGTTTGAAAGTAGTACTTCCTATAGAGTGCGACATCCCATCCTTAAAACTAGCCGTTGAACTTATTCCAAACACTACGGCTGAGGAATAAATATTTCTATACTTGCCAAACTCGACAAAACTCGCCGTGATGTTGCTCTTGCTAACGAAGCACATAAAAAGTGCACCAAAGCCTAGTATGACAATTCATTCAACCCCCTCATTTTCAATGAGGGTGATTTGGTCTTAGCATATGATCAAATGCATGATAAACTGGGGTCGGGTAAGTTCGAGTCCATGTGGCATGAGCCCTACATCCTGAAATGTGTCTTAGAAAAGGGGGCCTATGAGTTAGTCGATTATGATGAGATACCTTTTGGGGAGCCTAGAAATGGGATCTACCTTAAAATGTACTATGATTAGAGATATCCTCCATAAGCACCTTGTACATTTTGTATATAATGTGTGTTTGATATGGTGTGAAGTTGTCTTTCCTTTCATAGGTTAGGGTATCATCTCCTCTATGACTACTTATACCATGGTCTTCTTGAATTCCTAGATGAAAACCTATTCGAGATTCACAAACGGTGCAAGCCGACACACTCGAAATCTTGCTTCGGCAGCTTGGGTACTATATCCCCCTGCTGATGAACTTATAAGTTCAGGAGCAGTTTTCATAATTCCTACAACTAATAATACCGCTGAGTATCACGCGGTGATGGGATTGCTAATCGACGCCTCTTCCCATTGTGTGGACCACATTATCATCCATCTGGATTCTCAACTTGTCACTAGTACATTTGGTCAAATTTTCCACGTTTTTTCGTTGTAATTACCACGATTTTTTGTCCTTGTTGCCACGATACGGGTTTTGTTATTTTGTGTCAAAATGTTCATGGATATAAAGATGAAAATTCCCCGTCGTGGCAATATCCATGCTTCATAGTGGTCACGTGTCACCTATACAACAGTTCTCAGATCTACGGAATTTGAAACCTGCCCCGAATATTCGTTGCTATATCGACGCACGTCTTCTATATGTTTCCACTTAGATTCTAAACCTGCCATGAATATTCGTGTCTATAGAGACGAACTTATAGTAGAGGTTCATTGCGATAGAGATGAATGTTCGTCGCAGGTTTAACATCTGCGTGGAAACATTTTCTATAGCTCCACGAAAGTGCGTCGCAGTATCCACAAATCACTTCACTAACTTTCGTGGTAGGTTCAACATCTGTGTGGAAACATTTTCTATAGCTACATGAATGTGTGTCACAATATCAACGAATCGCTTCACTAACTTTCATGGCAGGTTCAGCATCTGTGTGGAAACATATAGAATACATGCATCGATATAGCGACAATTATTCGTGGCAAGTTTAGCATTTGCGTGGAAACATCTTCTATAGCCTTTATGAACGTTCGTCGATATTGAGACGATACCTGGAAGTGTTAAAAAAAAAAAAACTAGACTAAATGGTAATCCTTGAATCATGCATGTTTAATTTCACTAACTACCATGCATGTTTAAATGCCAACATCACATGTACATGTGCACATACCAAAATTAAATTAAGATCATATGTTGTATTGATTTTATGGAATCATGCTTACATTGCTTTGAAATTATACATCTCTCCAATCCTCTGTGTATGCTTACACCAATGTAACATTACCTTATCAAGAGGCAAAACTGAAAGCATATATCTAACTAACCAAAAGAGTGCTAAAATTAATTGTGCTAGGAATTGGCACAGCTGCAGAAAAAAAATGAAGCTTATGCATGTAAAAGTGTAGCATATTGTGCAAGAGAGAATAGTAAAAGGAAATTACCATTCCAAAATGTAATTTGAACCAAAAACCCATCCAATTCAAGATCAACATCTAATGGCATGGAAGAATTTCGAAATATCCAAGGTATATCTCAACCTCCCAATGACAATGAAACCTCATCCCTAAGAAACCAACAATTCTGAGCAGATTTTAGCCATTCTTTATGGTCAAACCTGAACATGTTGGGTATAAATTGAGACTATTTCTAACCTCGTGTTCATCCAAACATTATCTCTTCTGAGTCTGGACTAATTATGGGCTAATTCCTAACAAATATGGGCAATTCTGAGCATGGTTAGGGATTTTCCTATCCCCTTACAGTAGTGAAAATGAGTTTCGGGAACTCCTAGGCATAATGTAACCATCAAAGAATTAGATTCAAATCACCTATTATTTGGATTGTGATGCACAGTGCAACATCAACATGAAGAGTGGAGAACTAGGGATCCCATATGATCCACAATCACCAATGAATGATTGTGATTCATGCTATGGTTAAACCTAAATATATTTCACATTGTATCATATAAAACAGTTTGTCTAGTCAAACACTAATACATGTACTAACATCTAACTTATGCTAGACATTTAATCTATGCTTTTGTGGAAAAGGAATATACTGCACTAGATCTTGAGTAATCACTCTCACTCTAAGGATAATGCTAACTGCAGTGGATAGAATACATGAGCCACTAGTTCCACCTACTTTATTGGACACAATAAGAAGAAATACAACAATTGAAAAAAGAAGACTCTATCCCATGAAATCAATACTTAATTACTTAAGCTGACCCATCATCTTTATTTTCTTTCTTGGATTCTTACAACTTAAGGAAATCAACATCTTAAACACTGTGATATGGTAATCGATACCCGTGTTTACATGTAGGAATCATAAGATTAGGAAACTAACAAACAAGGGATATATGGTTAATAACCTGACACCCCAAATGATACCCAAGTTGTTTAGACTGATAATATGGACAACTCTCATCCCTAGATGCAAATTTGAAACCAAGCTCTTAAGAATTGGAAAAAAATGCATTATCATTTTCCAAATAAGAAAAGATGATCCAAGTCTACCTAATAGATGTAAAGATATCCCATATCAATATCCTATCATGAATATTTTAATTGGGACATTGATGTACACTATACTAAAAAGACAAAAAGCTAAAACCACAAGAAGAGTTACAGCAAGAAGGTTGGGTCCAGTGGTTAAATCAAAGTTCCTTCAGTTCTCAGACCCTAGACATGTTTCCATGTTAATGTCACCTAGAAAAATTAATCATTTCATTTTGCTAGAACTAGACCTGATAAAAGTCCCAACAACTTTGACAATGTATGGAAACAAAGTGTCTTCACAAATTAGGTCTAGTGAAAGTATACCCCTCAGTCAAATACAAGTATTGGGTGGACTTGAAAAAAGATACACCTATACAATTGGATCTTAGAATTCAGACATGGAAGCAATAGTTGCAAGCCATTGCATCAAGCTTATGAGGAGACCTACTCCAAGCAACCTCATAGTGTAATTGGATAGATTTTGCATAGCCATCCCAAGTTCCTCTTTACCATTTTAAAAGTAACCATCCGGGAATCATACATAAAAGAAATAATAAGTTTGGAGCTTATCCAAAATGAGGACACTCCTCCAGGACTAATGTTTCACTAGGCTTGTAATCCAATTTTGAGTATGCTACTATACTTACTGGGTTGATTACAGCCAGGAGATTGGACATATTGAGATTCAAATTAAGAAGCAAGCATGGTAGAGTGAAAGAATGTGACCAACCTAATGGAATCAATGTGCATGCCTGCATCAACTAACAATGTGACCAACCTAATGGAATCTTGTTGGATCTTAACCCTCTAGTACGGTAGGCACAATTGGGGGTTAACAGATCCAAGCATCTATTTTGGATAAGGATGTGTTGATTGTGAAACACATCCATATATTTGAGATCTATCATCACTTAAACTAAAACTTATAGATTTTTAGTTAATCTAGGTACATACAAAACACCAATATGCTCAAGGATATCACCTGATGTTATTTGGAGTGAGATAGATCCCACTCCTAGAATTGGATATGTGGCATAATCACTAAGTTTCACATGCATACTTACCTCTTGTAACAAAGAACTCCAAATGTACAACCAGTAAGTTCTTAACACAGGCTCTTTGGTATATTCATAACTGCCATATCAACAAATTATAATGAGTTACACTGACAAGCAAACTAAAACGATAAACTCATGTTCAGTAACATGTAATAAAATAAACATATATATCATATAAAAAAAAGAGATATATAGTTGAAGATACCAACCTGGGTGTGAAACCATTCTTGTAAAAATACTCAAAAGTGTTAATTTCATAAAAGATTGATTGTGCCTCGGAGAGGCTAGTCTTCTCTAGGAACCAGCTGACCCTACAAGAGGGTGTGTACAAACCAGAGAGAGAAATGACTGGAGTTTATTAGGTCAATGACAGTCAAGCACAGTACATAACTCAACATAAATAAAGTCACAAAAATTATAAACTTCAACCAAGTCTCAGCACAAGAGAAGTGATTATCAGCACACCACAACTGATCATAGGTGATGAAAGTCAAGTACTCTATAAGACCAAAAATTCAACAAGGTGGTATTAAAAACTGAAGGAGGGTAAATGAACGCATTAACCACAAGTCAAATACAAGGTACCAAAAGTCCAATAATAACTCAATCAAGGTGGGGAAGGTACAACAAGTATTTAATAACTCAATCAGTAATAGGTAATAAAATAAACATATTGATCATATAACAATAAGAGAGGTATAGTTGAAGATCTCCACGTCAACATTAAACCAAAAATCATATCTAAAGTGTGGGTACAAATATAAACAATGGTCATAAAATAAGAAAATATAAAGAATGGTCATAACATAGGTGTGGGTAGTACAAGACCCATGACCCTTAGAACCAAGTGTATGCTCCAAATGTGGCCAAACAACCATAGTACTCTATAAGACCAAAACTTCAACAAGGTGGTTTTAAGAAAGTTACTCAAGGAGGGTAAATGACCCCATTAAACACAAGTGAAAGATAAGGTACCATAAGACCAATCATAGCTCAATCAAGGTGGGGAAGGTACAACCAGTCATATCTCACTCAAATGTACAGATGTTCCATATAACCCGAAATTTCATCATCACAGTATAAGGAAGGGTGGTGGGATGCCAAATAAAAATATCCCTCATTTCTCTCTATGCAATCCTGATAGCATCACATAACAGATAAGTACCTTGTACTATAGAAAATAAAAGCCACCTATGTTACCTTTCAATTTAGAAATATGGTCTACAAAAGCAACATTTCATCACAATTACCATCCAAATTTCTCACTAGTGCTAAAGCAACAGTAAAAGATTTTATAACATAATTTTCATCTCTATCAACTTTAGCACTCCTCTGTGGTCCCTGTACTAAAGTTGGTCCTCAAGATGTAATGGGCAGTAATCAAATTATAACATATGCAGCAGTAGTAAATAAGCAATGAAAAAAGTGAATAAAAATTGATTAGGCTTCCTTGTACTCAGACAACATTTTGGTTTAGATCTCATCTTTTCAAGGGACAAGTCACCAAGGGAACATGAAAGTACCTTGAGAGATAGGAAAAGTTAAGTACAAACCTTAAAAAGGTTAACAAAGTCCACATACTACAACTATTAAGCACACAGATGAAAGAAAGGTACAGTAACATAACAATTCTATAGCTGCATGATAAAACAGTACTATTTATGAATAGTGCTAAAGCAACAATAAAACATTTTATAACATAATTTTCATCTCTTTCAGTAATAGGTAATAAAATAAACATATTGATCATATAACAATAAGAGAGGTATAGTTGAAGATCTCCACGTCAACATTAAACAAAAAATCAGATGTGTAGTGTAGGCACAAATATAGTAGCTTGTACTATAGAAAATAAAAGCCACGTGTGTTACCTTTCAATTTAGGAATATGGTCTACAAAAGCAAAATTTCCTCACAATTACCATCCAAATTTCTGACTAGTGCTAAATCAACAGTAAAAGATTTTATAACATAAATTTGATCTCTATCAACTTCAGCACTCCTCTGTGGTCCCTGTGCTGAAGTTGGTCCTCGAGATGTAATATTGGGAAGTAATCAAATTATAAAGAGTGATGATGATCGAAATCATGATGAACATATCTAATATATCTAATATAAAGAGCATCAATGTTTCAGACTAATATATCTACATGCAGCACATACAGGAGTGATGATGTGTGAGAAAACACAAATTTTGAATATTAAAATACAAAATAATTATAAACAAGCATACAATGACTTGTGATGACATTTAAATTTAAAATTCTAATTCTAAGAAAATAAAAGATATAAATGGGAAAATTCCTAAGAGCATCACATAAAAGATAAGTACCTCGTAACTATACCAAATACAAGTTATCTATGTTACCTTTCATATAAATGGGAAAAATGATTATATTTTAAGAACCCGATTATGTTACTAATATCTAATATTAAGAGAATCCATGTTTCATACTAACAACATCGATATACACCAAAATACAAGTCATGAATGTATGTTGCATCTAATTTTTCGTTGATTTCTGTTTTTTTGCATTGAAAAAACTTGCGAGTACGGTATCACAATCATCAATTGGCGCAGTATTTACTGTGATATCTCCTATTATTGTTTGTGTTTCCATGCCCTCATGTATGCCACTTATTTTACGTCACTGAGTAGGGCGTGGAGGCAGTTCTGAAGGGGTGTGAACTGCAACAATGGAAATGAGCATATATATATGACGTTGAAATATTATAGAAATAAATATTTCATTATTTTGATTAAAATTACAATATTTCTCTTCACCTGTCTGTGTAGATGTGATAGCTGGGGTGTTAGTTGGAGGTCTAGTTGCTTCCTCTTGCAGTTCAGGTTCTTGAGCTGCATGGTCTTCCATTGAAAGAAGAAAATTTATAACTATACGTGAGGAAATATATATATCTAATCACAATAGATATTTCTATTTCCAAAGCATACATACCAGAATGGACACTATGATCCACACTATCATGGGACATGTGCACCCCAACATTAACTGGTACTTGCTGAGTACCGCTAGATTCACTGCTATGGTTGCATTGTTGCTTAAAAACAAACATAAATTTTTAGTTATGGGTGATATAATCAAAACTGAATAGACTTTAATAGTATACTACAATTGGTGATATACCTACTTTTGCGTCATTGGTGAGATTGGAGTCTACCCCAAGCTTTTCCAATATTCAACCACACTTTTAAAACCAAACTTGAAGCCAAGATTTAGGTCTTCCTCGGGGGCAGCAGCTTGGAACGTATTTCCTTGCAATGCATGATAACACATTTTAAAATTTCTAGTATCAAAATCAGATATTTGTTCGGTACTGTTAAATAAATATTCCCAACAATTAATCATTTAATACTTACGATTCTTGCTCTTAGTTTTATATAGCCACCCTGGCCTAGTCTATGTTGCCCGTGCTTTTCCATTCTATCCTTGGTTGCTTTGGAGGTGTCAGGTAGCCTATATATGAAAATTTTGAAAAACCTTAGATATAAAAAATCTTACTTAAAACAAAAAAAATAAATAATTGAGCTTATTTCAATAAAAAGATGATATATGTTGTACCTTGCTTTACCAGGCCGTGGTTGTTTTCCTTGTTTTTTTAGCACGTTCTCCTTTGCATAATCTATGAGTGCCTTCCACTCTTTCTCCGGAACCATGGGAGGGCGCTCATGCTTGAGGTCAGCTTGCAATCTTTCCCTATATTGGGCCCTGGTATATTTCAAATTCTCACCAGCTAACTTTGCAACAACATTCCTGTTGAAAGTATTGTCGAACAAGTTGACCATGTGGTCCATCAATTCATCTCTCTTATTGCTATCTTGGCTATTCCACCGTGTACGAATGGTGGGGCCAAACAACTCCAAGGATTTGTCATTCAAATGCCTGTAGAAGACATTGTTTCCTGCAAAAACATGTAATCCATTAATTTATAATAATTTCAACGTATGTCTATTTCAATTTCATGATTAAAATCAATAAATTAATTAATAAATACCTGCAATCTTCTGAATCTTGATAGGAACACAAGAGTCATCCACCAGAAAGGTGAGATCTACTGATCCGGTGCTTTTAACTCGTGCTGCTCCAAGAAAAGTTTCCTAGTCGTCTACAATACGTTCATCTCTAGAGTCATGTGGAGTCCTAGGCTCCGTCTCATCATGCTCTGGCATGGCATCATGCCTCGTCTCATCAGTGCCATCATCAATGGATTCGAGGCCATGCACAGGAATGCCAAAAATCCTCATTGGTACATTGCTTCTTTTTTGTTGCATTGGACCATCAATGGATTCGAGGCCATGCACAGGAATGCCCCAATCCGTGTAAGGATGAAGGAGCGATGCGATACATCCTCCCATTGATGAGGAAATCTGTGTCCACTTGAGGTAGCATATTAGGTACCCATCGTTGCACTAGATGTTTATACCTCAATGGAAAATCAATGTCTCCTATGCTCCCAACATCATAATTACACCATCCATTGTTGGCAATAAAATATTTCATGCTTTTATGCAATCGTTTCCTTATCTTTTCAGATCTAGTTGATATAAAATCGATAGATCTAGTACGAATCGTCTCACTTTCAACCTCTCCGAGTATATCTTCATCATCACTTGAATAAGATAGATCTGACAGATACCTATTTGGTGGTACCTACACTTGATAAAACAAGAATAAACAAGACGGTGCTTTCTTTCTTCTTTGAAAGTACACATCCACAAATGCAAATATTCTTACTTAAACACATTTACTTCCCTCAAATCTAAGGTTTAGGAGGGACATACAAACCAAAGTGGATGTAGTGTTACAAATCTCAGTTGAAGTGTTTGGTATTGGGAGGACGATTTGTGGAAGGAAGAGACCAAGTTACAGTGCCATAACAAGCTGTCCATACGACACCACATTCATCACTGTAGGCTGTGATCTCTTTTGTGGATTGAGTTTTCATATTTGGGGGTCTTTTTCTCTTGTGGGGAGAACAAAACCACCGAGGACAAAAAATTAAGGAAGTTAATTAGTATATCACCCAGTTTCAGTCCTTCTGACACTGTTGGGCATATTATTGGCAGCCTACCCTCTTTCTTTGAATGGCATATTATTGGAAGCCTACCCTTCATTTTTGAAATTTACATGGTGGTATTTTATGCTAATGCATATGAAAACTATTTTTTAGTGAACTATTTGGAAAAATCAGTCAACTAAGAAACATTAATTGAGTATATCATCCAAACAAACCACAAATACAGTTAGAGGGTCCACTCAAGAGTACATTGCAGCAGTGTTCATAATTGTTTGTCAATACATCTGAACCAAATAATCAGTAAAATACTACAGCAGAGAACGCAAAATACATCAGCTAACTTAGGTGAGATATTACACATTAGACATGTTGCAAATTTCAAATTCATGCAAAGTGGCACTCAAATGGCCATGAGAAATTTGATTTTCGAAGACTTTCAATATTACAAGGATCTTTTTTGTATCAAGCTTTAGCAAGCAACTTGTAGGACAGATTTTCAGACATTATGTGTATATTGATTTTCCGACTATATTGATTTAAAAAAAAAACAAATAATAAATTTCAATCAAGAATGGCGTATCCATCAACCAAGCAGGAGGACCAAACCAAACAAAATGTCAACCTGAGAGTAGTATGGTGAACAACCAGAAATGAATTTATATTAACAAGGGAAATTAACAACAATGACTCAGTTAAGGGAGATTGACATTTATTAACTCTCCACAATATCTCAATAATTCAATTGGACATGTGTACACATCAATATACTTAATATACATTTCATTTAATAAGCAAGTACTGAAATTAAATAGCAAGATAGAAATTAAACACAGTTTCCATATCTTTCAACTTTTCATCTTTAGCACTCCCAAGCCTAGGTAAGAGTATCAGCATATGAGGTTAAGTTCATATCAACATAGGTCATTGTTCAGAGGTCATTGATCATGTAGCCCACTAATACATAGTCACAAAACTATGTCAAGTCAAACGTGGGTGAGGGTACCATGACCAAAATAAAAAAAAATGGTACAAGTTAAAAAGATGATAATGGGTGTTATGACCGAACTCCCTTTGTACCAAAGGGTGTACCACAACCAAAGTACCCAAAATACCAAAGCAATAAGTTAAAGAATAACTTAAGGTGGGTAAGTGATCCTAATAATCACAAGTCAGCTACATGGGCATCATCTCTTGCTAGCTGACTAGTGGGATAACTTTGGGGTTTTGGAACTGTTTCATGTTATAGAACTGGATAACATCAGCTATTGAGGATTTTGAATTGAGTGTACCAAGGTTGATTTCCTCCTGAATGTTGTTATTTAATTATTTATCCTAATGGTATCAATGACCTTTTTAATATATTGTTATTAAGGTTTCTATGCCTCCAAATAACTACAAAATATGCCAAATAAGGGGAGCACTCTAGTCTCCCAAGCAAGCAAACAACCGAAGGATGCCACCTCAGCACCTGATAGTCAAAATCGTAGATGTCATTGATACCATTAGGATAAATAATTAAATAAAAATGTTCGGGACCAATGTGTTAGTTGCAATTAAATGTCTGGGGAATGTTATGTAAGACCCTCGAACAACCCTTATACACCACATGTGCTTTATGCAAACATTCAAATCCTTGAAAATTTAAGCCTTAAATTAAGTGAAATCAACAAGAGATATAAGTGTTGGAAACAACCAAACCATGACTACAATGATAGCTGAAAATCTAATGTGCAATAAGACAATTTTGAAAATTGGAAAACACCATGCATACAAAGAAGAAATGAAGTCCATGTTCATAGTATCATGATGAATAGGATTTTCATTGATGACAACATAAAAGTAACTAACGATTATGGAAAAGATCTAAAAGTTTTTATGACTTTTTGTTCAATCTTTATATCTGAATGGACAGGCCCCGCTCATAGCCAAATACTTTTGAGACATTTACAAATCATCGGAGTATGGGGGACCATATATTTCTTGAAATACGTTGGTATCAATGCACCATGCCTTTGAATAAATAGACCTCCAAACCACGCGTCTATTATGATGCATGTGGACGTCTATGCGGGTTTTGACAAACCATTGTTCTTTGTATTTAATGTAGTACCCAAGGATTTGATCCTCAGTAATACTTGTCTACAAAATATCTTTGACTTGTTCGAGAAATTCTCCAACTTCCCATTTTAGATTATAAATAACAGTTGGTTCTAATGCTGTTAGGTTGATGCCGAATGACTACCACCAGTCTCTAATCCAATCAGGGACGTAGAATGCAGGATCCTCATAGATTTGTGGAATTTGAAGTCCAAACTTTAGCATGGTATAATATGTTCTATCTGTATTTTCTTTTCTCAATAATTTCCACCATAATTTTTTATATTTTTCATAAGTGTGTGTAGTACTTGGAAATCGGAGACTAGCATCTTGATGTGGCCATGCTTCCAAAGAACGTATCTGGTTAATACAGTAGTATTGTTGGTCTAGTTGTAGCCCAGGGTGATGTGTAGAGACCTTTGTCGAGATTAAGGTAAGATCATGGTAGAGGTTTGTTAACCAATTGCTTGCATCGGCTACTTTTCTTAGGGAGTTGTTGTAAATCATCTCTAGTACAATACTAGATCGCATAGGCATTCTTTTGAGTTATGGCACTAGTCTAATAAAAGCATCAGATCCCTGTAAGTTAGCATCTAACACTTCAGTATGTCTCAACTCCCACCTAGGTTTCCAGTCTTGCATATAATCCAACCACATCATATTATCATCAATAGTATAGATCTGATGTTTTCCATCAGTCCAAGCAGATATTTCCATGTTTACTTGTGGGTTATGGGCCCATTTGATTCCGCTTTGACCTTCTACGCTTGCTTTCCTCGGGCTCGCTTGCACCAAGCTCACTTGTTAAAAATTAACAGCATTCTTCTGTGTCAAATATTCTCTTATTAGTAACCATTGTGGTACTTTGGTGCAAATGTTTTTCCTAACTCATTGTTTCTCCATATTGTGTGCCTAGTGCCACCTCTCTATGTCAATGCATAAATCAACCTCTTCTTGGTTTGTGGTTCTAGTTGGCCTTGTTTTGGGCCTTGTAGTGGTTCTCTAATGTCACAGCCATAGTCATTGACACATTAAAACACCTTAGATCTAAGCCCGAGGTGAATCAGGATTCAGAGTCAAATCATAGTGGCTAGTACCTTGTAGTCGTCAATCATCACTCATCACCTTGTAAAGCTAAGCGGTGAGTGCATGACATGAGTGAGTTTACCAAGGTTGATTTCCTCCCGAATGTTGTTATTAATTATTTATCCTAATGGTATAAATGACCATTTTAATAGATTGTTAAAAAGGTTTCTATGCCTCCAAATAGCTACAAAATATGCCAAATAGGGGGAGCACTCTAGTCTCCCAAGCAAGCAAAAAACCGAAGGATGACACCTCAACACCTGATAGTCAAAATCATAGAGGTCATTGACACCATTAGGATAAATAATTAAATAACAACATTCTGAAGCAATGTGTTAGTTGTAATCAAATGTGTGGGGAATGTTATGTAAGACCCTCAAACAACCGTTATACACCACATGTGCTTGATGTAAACATTCAAATAAGAGATGATGATGCCAAACAAGAAGACAATGAACACAGTATAACTACTATACACTAATAATATACCATCAAAAACAATCCCACCATGGTGATGTGCTCTATAGAGAAAAGCCATAGAAAATCATGAATTAGAACAAATCCATCAGCAGTAAATCTACCTTTTTGTCTTTAAGACTAATGTTAAAATCGTTGACAATTTAAGCCTTAACTTAAGTGAAATCAACAAGAGATATAAGTGTTGGAAACAACCAAACCATGACTACAATGATAGCTGAAAATCAAATGTGCAATAAGTCAATTTTGAAAATTCGAAAACACAATGCATACAAAGAAGAAATGAAGTCCATGTTCAGTGCCACGTGCACCTAATTCCAGACATTTCACACCAAATTCTAGGAATGTTGACAATCTTCCAAGACCATTATGGAAGGTCAATGCTTTATGTAACCTTGTCTTGGTGCATTTGTATAAATATTTGTGCATACATCTTGTTAGATACCTGATGTTTTCTGTCAATAATCACCTAACGAACATGATTTTCTGTCACAGTTCTCAAAACTTTGACATTTGGGACTACCATAAAAATGATAAATAAGGGTAGATATTTAATCCTAGATATCTTTCAAAATTGATTCTGTTGTTATATGTGCAGTTAATATGATGCCTACAATGGCTCCATATCTCAGTTGATGGATATATTCATGATCTCCTTTTATAGCTTCCACTCACATGCAATGGCAACAACCATCATGAGAAGAATTCTCTCAAATTGCTTTATGGTTCCCTAGATTACACACAGGTTTCTATTTGCATTTGTAATATGGAATTTGAATGATGTTGCATGGTAGCCATGCTACGAACCATAAATGACAAAGATGCACTTAGTACATCAAAAGAAATCTGAAGCACTTTGAATCAGAATCTCATAATGCTTCAGTTTGATAAACTACAACAATTCTAATGTCATTTTATAGATTTTACAATCACGGGTATCTTTGGTTTACTGTGAGGGGTATCGTTTCTAATTTCTAACACCCTTAATAAAGCTCATGGATGTCAATAGATAGTGTTATTGCCCAAGGTTGCACTCAAGTGAGAAAGCCATGAGACATGAGTCCAACCTGAGGGGAACTAGGGAAGGATGTTGCCCACTGTCACCACAAAAAATCTTCCTCTAACTTTAGGTTGGCTCCTCCAGCACAAGGGGGGTGTCCCTAAGGAAAGGTATAAGATGAAACTTAGAAGTAAATGGGATGGTGGACCAAAACCAAAGCCGATCCAAAGGGTAATGGGGTCAAGGAATATAAAGAAAGAGGGCTTAAGAACATGGAGAAGATTATATAACTAAGCCATAGTAGGATGTGCCATAATTAGTCCAAGTGGATTTTCAATTGGTATAAGAGTAAGTGGGAGCCCTAATAGAAGATGCCCCATCACAACCATTTACTAACAACCAATAAATAGTGTGAAACTATAAATAGTGAAGGACAACGATAACATGAGACTATAATGGGCTCCTAATAAGTCAATTTTGAAAATTCAAAAACACCATGCATACAAAGAAGAAATGAATTCCATGTTCATAGTCTCATGATGAATAGGATTGTCATTTATGACAACATTAATGACAAAGATCATTGATTGTCAAACCAATGCCAAGTCTTTCGAATTTCCATCAACCTAATCTTTTTGAATTGCCCATAAATCCTATTTATACCTGGAAATGGATTCTTTCAAATCAATGCCAAGTCTTTCAGAATTCCATCAACCTAATCCTTTGAATTTCCCACAAATCCTATTTATACCTGTGAGATGAGGGAGATTAATGCATTGGTGCAATACTTCTCTAATATAGGGCTCCACTTAATAAACAATAGGGGCTTGTATATCTAGTGGAAAGTATGGTTGCAACAATATCAATCCATTTGGATAGTTAATGGGACTTTATGAATTAGAGCACATAGTCTTGATGTCCATTCATACAAATAACTGTGGGATTCAGAGTAAGTACCACCCTCTAATCAAAGGGATTTTCTCACCCATAGAAACCTTCAAATTTTGTTGTTTTGGTTTGACATCAAATTTATAAAAAATGAAACAAAATAGTGGGGGTAGTGGTGCATTATACAATGTTGGAATAGGGTTTAGGAAGGTGGGGGATTACCTTATGTTTTTTTTTTAATGCATTTTGGTGGGCCAAAAGTTGGATTGGTTCCGAATGAATTAGTTTAGATCAAAACCATTTGGCTCAAGAAAGAACCCATTCCAGTTCAATTTTTTTTCTTTCAGGGAATGGACAGCCTAACCAATTTAAGCTATCTGATTTCGGTCACTCTATACTAATGCCATTACTTCTATTCAATATAAGAAATATGGGACTTGATTTAGGTTGCAAGGTAGCCCCAAAAGGCTTGGCATAATTGCTGCATGATGAATGCTTTAGCAACCCAACCCTACCCTGCAAACATTTAGAAAACCGATAATCTAGTTGTGTGAGTGAGGTGGGGGCTTATTAACCTAAAAATCGATAATCCATGACATAATGTGTTTCCAATGACCGGGAGTAGATTCAACTAGACATTTTCATACTCAGCCATCACATATCCTTTCTTACCCTCTGACCTCAACTCCGTGTGCTATGGGTGGTCCAGAAGGTGAGGAATAGGAACATTCTAAAATATGATTCGAAACAAGTCGGCCTCAAATAATTTAGAAAACAATATGAATATCCAGATATTCGAAATAAAATCAAAACCACCTAATTAGCAAATGAAATAAAAACTACCTAATTCGCACCCAAAAATGCAGAGATTCGACTAAATAGAGGAGGGTTTCAACTTACGGTTTCCATTGAGGGTCTGTGGGGATATGAAGACACAGCCAGAGTAGGTGCCACAAAGAAACCAACTTCAATATCCCTCATAGAAAACCAAAATGAGGACAATGCCGGAGCAAGTGCAACCAAAAACCAGGTGGAACATGCACATTAAAGACTCGTAGCAGAGTGCAATGAGGACACTGCCAGATCGGGTGCCGCCAAAAGACCCGTGGAAGTTGCACAGTGAAGGAGGAGACGGTCCAAGAGCTGGTTGCATGCAGGGGATGCCATTGAAACCAACAGAGAAACAGAGCGTTTTGGCCAAGCTCGACAGGTGTGTTTCAGTTATGTTTTGTTTTTTGTTTAAAAAATTATAATATATATTAATTAAATAATAATATATATGTGTTTTGTTTGTTATGTTTTGTTTTTTGTTTAAAAAATTATAATATATATTAATTAAATTATAATATATATTAATTAAATAATAATATATATAGTACTATGTCCATTCCACCAAGTTGTAAAGCATTAAATCTCATTTGTAGTTTAAAATCTAGTGTTTGAACATACACTTTAGAACAAGTTGATGTCCCTATTATCTCTTGGTTGTATACAACCATAATTGGTATTTGGTGGGATATATTAAAAATATTAGTGTTTTAGTGACATTATAGAAATCCTTTAATCATTGCTAGTGAAAATCTCAAAATGTCTTTTTTGCTTTTGTAATTTTCCTAGAAAGTCTTACCTATTGTCTCTGCTTTGGTTGTGAGACCTATCAAGAAGGCATCATAGGTTAGGAGGAACAAATTTAATATCTCCTTTTGTAGGTTTAAATGAGACCCCCCTTTGATTGATGGCTACATTCTCAAATAATATTGCCTTACTACTAATTGTTGGATGTAAGTGATGGATGTAAATCGCATCCTTGAACATGGGGTAGATTCTCCCTTTTTCACAACTATGTCAACTACCAAATTGTATTCACCTTCATCATTCAATTCAATTATGAATCAACTAATCTTGCTAAATTGTTGTTGTCAGGATTATCTCCCTCACAATAGTATAGTTCATTGATTATGCATTTATGGTAGGGTTTCCATTTTTCTTTGCACCCAAAATACTTAGGTAATTCTCCCTTTTCCAACATAGACTTGTGCATAGGGTTTGGAGATGTATATTTAGGACTTTGTGCATTTTATGAGATAAAAAATTGACGTTGGTTCATGACAAGATATAATGGAATTGTCTCCCTCGCAGTTATATAGTTCTTTGGTTCTACACCTATGGTTGAGTGCGCATTTTTCTTTGCAACAAGGATACTTGGGTTCTCCCTTTTTGCATATAGCATTGCAAAAATCTTAATCTTAATAGTCATAATATTAATCTTTCCTCACAACACTTCGTTCATTTGGTTAAATTGTAGCTTGTCATATTCTTGCAAAATTCCATTCTTTCTACATAAAGGATACTTGGAAATGGCCTACAAGATTCATTTTCACACATTTATCCTTAGGTCTTTCCTTCTCAATGGAATTTATGTTATGCGTCTTGATCCCAATTCTATAGACCCAGTACATTAGTTGCAAGCACTTACCAATGACAAGTGTTCTATTGTCCCTTTCTATTTTAACCAAAAAAATCATGCAAAAATTCCCTTTCCATATTCTAAATCATTTTAAAGAAGTCCTTGATTATGTCCCATCATAATTCAAAATTAGAGTATCTTGGTTTGTAATTATCCATTATATTCATTATATATCTTATCCATTATTTCCTATGTTTCTCATATGGTAGATTCATTAATAGGAACTTGTATAAAGAGATAATTGCAAAGAATATTCAAGGGATAAGCATAGCCAAGGGGGTTAGAAGAATCAACTATTCATAGTTTATTGATTCCATGATTCTAGTTGGGGGTGGTTCCACCATTATTGTTGAGAGATTTCAAACAATACTGGAAAAATTCTTATGTGCAACAGGAGAGAAAGTTAACAACAAGAAGAGTCAAATATATGCTTGGAAATTAAACCTTAGCTCCTTCACTCTGTAGCCATATTTCTAAAGTTTCGATGCATTAAGGATTAGCTCCTTCACTCTATAGCCATGGATAAGTTACCTTGAAGTGTAAAATGAAGAACATGGGCATTTAATATAATTTGACCTTGCATGGTCTAAGGGATATCATAGATATGATTGATGATGCATCTAAATGGTGGGTGTTGTGAAGTCATATAGAGTTTGTGTAGAGTTGAGTCATATTTAAAGGGATGTCCTAGAATTTGGAGAGGTACTTTTTGTGAACTTGGATTGAAGTTGATTATCTTGTGTTAATGTACTATCCTAGCATGTTGAGGAGGACAAACGATAGTGAGCTAAGTGACATTGATTTGGGACAGAGCTATGTTGCGACATAGATGGAACATGGGACAAGGGAACCTCCATGAAAAATATTGAAATTTTTTTTTACTGGTATTCCTCTTGGATCGTATCGAACAACGTATGACCAACTTGCTTTACCTGGTACCTCAGAGTAGTAGACTTGCTCAGATTGACTTGGAAGAACATAAGGCTCTGTACCCGGTTCAAATGTCCTTGTATTAACCATGGTAAATCCATTAGCATGCTCAATAACAGTTCTTTCAGGATCACGTTCATGCATCCGTAGCCTATACCACTTCACCTCAAACAAAACTATTTTAAAGGAATTAAAATAACACTCAAAAATGTCCTCCAAATGCCCATAGTACCTATTCTCAATTTGTTCTGGATGTCTATCACTTCTAGAGGAAACATTGGTGACCTTAAACACTGCAGTTATCCCACAATCTGAGGTTTTCCTGTTATCATCCAACTTTTTGATACAAAATTTACGATCATTACACCACATATCCTTGTGATGTTTCAACTGCAACATTGACGACAAGTTAAACATACATTGTGAATTAATAAACGTCATATAGGGCTTAGTAAATATATTTGAAATATTAAACAAACGAAATGTAATTTGAAAAATGGATTGAAGTAACTAGAAAAAATGTGGGAAAACAATTTACTTGCCTTTTTATATTTTAAACCATGGGCTAAATAAACTTCCCTTTGCGATGTAAGTTCAGGAAATTGATGTCGAATACGATGAGTTGTTTTAATCATGTTACCGACCCCTTCCCATGATAACCTACCGAAGAATTCTTCACTATATTTTATCCAATGCTCCATCCAATCAAGGTTGTTTGCAATGTATAAATGTAAGCATCCCACACTCGACCAACTATATGAAAAAATAACAATTCAATATCATTCATTAGATATCATTAAAGGCACATAGTTTAATATAGTTGAAAATGCATAATTATTAAAAAACGTTAAAAAACAGTATGATAATATACAATTGGAAAAAATACATGTGTAATATATTAATTCCACAACGTAGAATAATTACCTTTCACAGTCCTCAATGTACCTCTCCCCAATAGGAACTCCGCTTCAAATTTGTTGATGGAGTCAAGATGCAAAATGTGAGGCACATTCATATTTTCTGTTAATTTAGGTAGATATTCACTAATATACATTCACTAATATACACCATGCATTGATATACCATATATCCTTCAACCATAGAACCCTCGGGACGTGCTCTTTGTCTAACAAAATCCTTCAATGACTTCAACTGCCTCTCGACCATCCACAACGACCTTGTGTGTATTGGTCCACATAATTCAATCTCCTCAACTTGGTGTATGAGGTAGTGTTCTTGTGCATTGAAAAATGATGGAGGTAGATACTATTGCATTTCACACATTAGTTGGGGAATTTCTCTCTTCCAATGCCTTATATATTTTTTATGGATTTCTTTTGATGAAAGCCACCTACAAATGATGCAATAAAATAATATCAAGGCATATATAATATTTGTGGGAAAAACATAATATGTCAATAAGTTCCGCTACAAACCACATACCAAGTACATTTTCCATTTAAAACATTACTTACCTCATGTATTTTCCAAGAACATAAATGATATGTTTTATGTTGTTGTCAAAGTCGTCTGGGAGACTCATAAAGGTAGAACATACTGTATCAAAAAACACATAATTATTAATATTTATTTCAGAATAAGAGAATAAAATTAATAAAATAGTGCATAATGATAATGAAATATATTATAGACTCATAATTACCTTAATGAATGTATGACAACCATGTGTTTTAACCCCAGCAAAATCACCTTTTTTCATCAAGATATTCTTTATGTTTGACGCAAAACCCATCGGAAACCTGATTTTTTTTATGACCTCTTTTACAATATTTCTCTGTTGCTCCATCACGCACCAAGGAAGACTAATATTCTATTGATAGCCATCGCCATTAGAATTAACTATCACACTTAGCTATGCGTAATTAGCTTCTTGGATGTCACTACAAATCTTTCCAATTTTTTCTTTGTCAGTCCTTCCATCTAATATTCGCCATAACATTTATGTTATGTTCTTCCCGATATGCATTGTATCAAACAAATGAACTATTTGTAGGCGCTCATAGTATGGAAACCTACTGAATTGAATCGGGTAAATTTTCATTCCTCGTAGAAGCCCATTCGTGCCTTAACGACATTCATGAAACATCAACAAAATCAAATTAACATTAATTAATCAATATAGGTATAACATATCACGCTGAACATAATTCAGTAAAAAACAAATTGGCATACCTTGACGATATCTATTATATTCCAACTTCCATAGGTGAGGTGTCATTCTTCGTGGTTTTTTTCCATTCTCTTCTTTACCATTAAATTTTTCTTTGTTTGTAGTTCGACAACTATGGTTCTTAGGCAGAAAGTGCCTATACTCATCGAACACTTCCTTTTCTAAACTCCTTGAATGATGAGAATTGATCCTGGGACCGCAAACTGGACATGCAAATTTACCCTTTGTTTGAAGACCTACAAGATATATGAATTGGTGTAGAAAATTAGAATCACAATTTAAAATAATGCATGATATTTTCAATAGATATATAAAATATTAAGGAACAAAAGAAAGTAACAATATACCACAAAAATGTGTTAACCTGGGAGCATCATGAATTGTAAATGAAAGTATTCCATGGAATTGAAATCGTCTTTGCCCTATTGGTCTAGAGATGTCATACATAGTGACGCTATCCCATAAATTCAACAACTCGTCGATAAGAGGCTCAATATATACGTTCATATTTTTAACCTGGTACTTGCCTAATTGGTCCAACATACATGATTAATTATATTTAGCACCTATATGTCGTTATATATAAAAGACATAATTATCATGCACAAAACAAATCAATGAAATATTTAGTGATCAGACTTTCAAGTAAAAAATTACGTGTATTTATAATTAAATACCTAGAACAATCATTGCCAACATTGTGTGCTCTCTCTTGATCGACATCCAAGGAGGAAGGTTATTGTTTATAACAAAAACAGGCCACACTGAGTAGGTAGAACGAAGCTCTCCAAATGGATTAACACCATCAGCTGCCAACGAAAGTTTAACATTACGAGGTTCTTCTTTAAAAGTTGGCCACTTTTCATCAATGTACCTCAATGCAGAACCATCCGTAGGCATTCGAAGAACACTGTCACGACTTCTGTTCTTTGCATGGAAATCCATAAACTGTGCTATACTTTGACACCTGAACAATCGCTGGAAACGTGGAATTATCGGAATATAACTAAGAATTTTTTCAGGCACATTTTTTGTCACTTTATCGGTTCGATACCTACTTGTTTGACATTGTGGGCATTCATTTTCTAATGCATATTTTCCATAGTATATGATATGATCATTAGGACATGCATCAATAGCTTGATACTTCATTCCAAATGCTTTCATAATGACATTTATCTCTCGATATGTGCGTGGTAAAATATTTGAAGTTGGTAATAGAAATTCACCTAACAATCTACAAAATTCAAAAGAATAAGTCAATGTAAACAATATTAACCATCAATATCGCATCCAAACTTTACAAATTAGATAACAATAGCAATAATATAGGAAAAAATTCAACCCTTTCTATAGATGTGAACATGCAGACAAAAATAATTAACAAATTACATACCTTAGTATCTGTGTCAGACAGGTGTTTGATAAACCATTCAAAACCTTCAAGTTCACTAACAACAGTATAGAAGATAGAAGATTTGTTTTTGAGCCTTCATAAAGAGGTTGACGTGACTTCTCGAGTAGAGGATCAACATCATGACTATCATCCTGGTTGTCCTCAACCATTGGAGCAAATGTGTCTTGGATCAATCTATGTATCTCATCTTCCTTATTTGTATCACTAATGTTATCTACATCCATATCATCAGAAATAACTACTTGATCATCTTTAATATTCTGATGTATAAGTTCGTCAGGCTGTAAATGAGTATCTGCTAGTACTTGGCAAATAACTCTCTGGAGGGCAACATTTTTGGGGCATTGTCTATAAATTTACAAACAACGTAGAAAAATTAGTGTGTATAGAACATATATAAAAAAAAAGACATTTTACTGAAATTCATGACATGATGAATATTACAGTGAATATATTAAAAATTGAATAACGACCTCTTACCAGGGGATGATATTCCACCTTCGGCATGCCCCTTCTCCCTACAATGTCTTTCAGCTGTTGTTATTAAAAGTCTTTTTTTTTGCAATCCCCTGCAATCAGAGCAAGGACAATAACATTTTCCATCTCCTCTCGCCTCTAATGCAGCTCTAAACTGAGGAATCTTCCTTGCATTTTCATTCATAGTGACATATCCTTGTAGTGGTACAAGTAGTTGTCTTACCTAAACCATACCAAACAATAACTTGTCAATTACATTAGATATTATAAGTATATTTCTGAATACAGTATATTATAAACCAATTTCAATATTTATAAAGAAAAACATGAAGACTAAACTAATTTTCATTGATGCCAACAAGTGTTGTGCAATGGCCTTTGATTTTCTCAAAAGGAGACCTTGATAGTTCGTGCATTAACTCCATCCTTTTTATAAAAGTCTTATCCATTTTTGTTAAAAAAAGTGATGTTAGGCCACTAAAATAACAACTTGCACAATGTCCCAGTTGTCATGTATTAAGATACATCAAATAAAGACATTTAGTTTTTGGTATAGATTAATTAAACCAATTGTAGCTTGGAGGTTACTTAATAGAAATTGCGTGTTTTCTTAAATTGTAATGATGATAATATATACTTCGAATGTACCATCTTCTTGTGATGGTTTATTAATATGTAATCATTACAAAACTCGTGAGTCAATTCTAAACCCATTGCAATTTGAATTAAGTTTAACATCCAAAATTGATTACATTTACAAGGTTGTTCATACTTTATCATTGATCTAACATTATAAAATAAAAATGAAAAGCAACATCAATCTTATGAAACATGTGCCATTCATAAAATAAAATACCAAAAAGGGTTTATAAACGCATGGCATTTTTAATGTGGCAAGTTAAGCGTACAATAAGAACAATATATTGGACCCTGTATACATATATATAGCTTGCTATACTTGTTATTTTTTATGTTTTTAAATTAAACTTACCATGGAAATAAATACCTATATCAAAGAAAACAACCTTGTAACCTTACATGTGTCATCATGTGTTCAAGGGCATAGTGGATAAGGGTTACAATGTACTAAGCATTAGTTTGTTTGTGGTAAAAAATGTGTTAAAGGAATATTTTGTTGTGGCTCATAGGGACTTGGGATCATATTGGTTAGGTTCTTAGTGTTATCGAAGTCAAATCTTACTTGGTTAATGATTTTGATAGGGGTGATAACGGTTATGGGTGATATATAATACTAGATAGGGACTAAGGTGTGCCAGTGGGTTAGGTTGTTAGGAATCATAATGTGTTCACAATAAAAATGGATAGGGTTTATAGTGTATTAAGGTGTTAGTGTGTTTCAGGTTAAAGTTTGTTAAGAGACATTAATTATTTCAAGGGTCATCCTATTTCTATAGTCATAATGTTTAATGTTGAAAGTGGGTCAAGGCTAAACTAATCCAGGATTAAAAGTATTTCCATAACCTTATAATTCAAAACAAGAGAATAATCTTGTTATATGTAATATGGGTGACCTAATTCTGATTTATTATATCATATTTATCTACAATTATTATAAATACATTCATAGATACATTTAATAAATGGAAAAAAAAATAGCCTAACCCTAATAGATGTATCATTTAACAATATTAGCCTCACCCATTTAGATGTATCATGGAAAAAAGCTAGCCTAACCCATTTAAATGTATCATGGGAAAAACAATTAGCCTAAGCCTCATTACTAAACAATATAAAATTCTAACCCTTATAAAAATATAGACAAAAAAATATAAAACACTAACCTTGCAAGTTCAAAATTAGAACTATGTAGAATATCCACGCTCAAACAATCACCTCGCAAGTTCAAAATCCGCGCTCAATGTGTCTCAACTATAGCAAATGTGTAAATAATGGTTAGAGTATGTACTATATATAGCTCGACCTTTGTGGATATAGGGACGAAAATTGAAACATTGAAATTTCATGGATATAGGGACGAAAATTGAAACATTGAAATTTCGTGGATATAGGGACGAAAGTTCGTGGAAAATTAAACATCGTCGCTATTGCCACAGTTTTTTCGCCATGTAATTTAAAAAAAAAAAAACAATAAAAATTCATTTCATGGACCCACGAATGTTGAAAACGTGGAAATATTGCGTGGCACAATCCGCCCATATGTAATAGTGTGTGGTCTCCCAATTAAACCGAGTCTATGTCATTTATGACCCTACAATACTCCCTATTTTTCAACGAGAGCATCTCTTGGAGAGATCATTTAAGTTTATCTAATATAAACACATCCCGAGGCACATGAATATCGTTATTGATTCATTGGCCAATTTTATTTTAGATTGGTTTATCTCACATTCTTAAAAATTTCATCAGAAAAATGTGTAAATAAGAATAACATGTAAATTATTCATATATAAATAAGCAGTTCACATGAGATCCATATCCACCATAGGCACATTGTATATAAAATCGCTAGAATTTTTTTTTATATTAAGCGTGATAATAATTTCACAAAAAAGTACTAAGACAAAATATGAAGCTCATAGCTTTCAGTACATCATGCTGAAAAATTATTAAGCTCTTGGATTTTAGAAATTAATACATAGAGATAATAAGGCTAATTGTGGTGCTCATGATAACATATCACGGCCTGAGGTACTCGACGAAGCAAACATCCAATACTGTCAAAAATTCCCACTATGTGGCATTGATAATGTCGCGACAGATCATCTAGTGATATATCTGGGATGTAGGAAGTAAACCTTTCCAATTTCTCCTCAATCTCCGTGAGCACTCTGCTTGCCTCTCGGTCATGAGCGGAAATGGCCCTACCTTCTCCCCACCGCTGAATGGGGGAAGCTCCAAGTGGCCTCTCCACCCTCATATCTGCATTAGTGAAAGAAAATAATCTTAGTACACAAAAAACTGAAATATTCAGAAAACACATAAAATTTTGAAAAGCATGAAAATCCTTGCTTACCTATTTTGCACGAGGCAAACCCCTCTGGTAGCGCTAAGTCGGGATCTCCTCAGAAATTCGTGTCCGCGTATGCATAATCCTCTACCATGAGTAGCTACCTATGCACCCATCAAAATAAATCTTTCCCATAACTATGGATCGGGCCACCATGACGGACGAACAACTCAACCCATCTCCTCATGTTTGATTCTCGTGGATACGAGCTAGCTATCTCTAAATGCTTTGGACAGAAGTGAGAAACATGCTCCATAAAGAAAAATACCAAAATGGACCCGTATCCAAACTGTTTGGTTTTTCCCAATCGACACTTGGTCAACTGATATTTCATGATACTCAGTAGATTCTCACACCAGTTGAGCACAGTCGGTTGCATGCACTCTATAGCTATTACCGGAAAATCTACCGAAAGTGGACTTAAGGTGTGATCTCCCTAGTTCAACGTGAATTTAGAACAAGTGGGACAGAATATGAAACTGCTTTCCTAGATATAGTCAAAGATCGAGTGATTAGATGTCTTACCTTTTAGATCATAGATCCTTTCTCCTTGATGTTGCTCCAAGCTCCATGGTTGTCAGATCTCAACTGTAAGGCCTTTCAAGACATACATAACAATACAAGCAGTAAAACAATATCTAAACAGCAACAGATCTAAGTAAACGGTTAAGCAAGTAAACTACACAAACATTATTAATACAACAACATTTGGTGGAAAGAGTTTATATTACTGTATTAAAAGAGGGAAGTACAAAGAGAGAGATGATTACAACCAAAGCTTAACATTGAAATCCTCTTCCAACAAGCCAATGCTAAAGCCTCCAAAGGAAGTATAGGTCTCCCTAGAGATGAATAGATATCTCCTAAGCTAATTTCACCTGCATGCAAGTACTATAGAATTCCTCCCTTTGGAATGGGAATGAGCTTCGTATATATAGGACTAAGAGGATAGGGTAGGTTGAGATATAGTTTGAGAGGGTCAAGGGATCCTGCCAAAGGGCTAGGGAACCGAATTCCATCTCTCCTATATGTTAGGGATAGAGATGCACATCACACACCTTCGAGAAATGGCTCAAAGATGCCCTTTTATCCATTTAACTGACATCATCGCAGGCTGCATAAGGGTGACTTGCGACGTTGCATGTTGCACAAGGGTGACCTGCGATGACCTTACTAAACGCGATGGAAATAGGTCAGTATCTCTTCCAATTTGATGTCTTATTCATGGGGACTTCAGGGAGGTTTACACTGAGTCTCAAGGTGGAAATATTTAGGTGTAACAGAATGCCCCCCAAAGCATGAAGCTGTTGGAACTTAACAGGTGAAGTTCTTTGACAGAAGGATTGGCAAGGACTTGTCGGACAGAGGATGTCACTGTAGTACAACTGACTCTGAGAACACAGTCTCGTATGACTCACAACATGGTTGCCGACCACTACAATGCAGATCCATGGTAGTAAAGACCGACTAAACACAATCATGGCTACTAGACACAAGCGTAGATCCATGATGAGATGATAACACAGCCACAAACAATACAAAAGTGGATATGTGTAATATGAATCAAACAATCTCCATCGCAACCTAGGTAAAACATGACTCCCTAGGGTCTTCAAGCTGAACCCGCAATGATACAAATCTATCCATGTGATTACAAATGTCTTGACGTCGAACATGGTAGAAACCACTTGATTACCAGTCATTGATGTATACCATTAACAAGTGCGAGGGAAGTCACCATTAATGTCAATGATTCCCAAGGTATCATAGTACATATCATCAAGCATGAATAAATGAGTTGAAGTTGAACGCTTGGTGAAATCTTTCGATCAAGAGTCAATGATGCAAAGTCATGTCGAAAGCGAGGTAACCTGCCATTAAGGCATGCAGGCCCAAGGTACTTGGTTGGTTTCTAGATTCAATCCTCGGATGATGTGTTGAGGTCTACAAGGATGAATCCATCAAAGGAGGGCCATGATGAATCCCCCATCAATGACGCGAAACTCAATAATCGATGTTTGGAGTAGATCGGATGGTACAGTAACATGGAAGACTAATTTAGAGTAGACCGACATGGTGGAGGGTGTACTGACTGCAAATGATGAGCGGTGAATGTATTCTTGAACATGGGCATGGCATGACTTGGAAGTATTGACATGACAAGAATGACGCCAAATCCTAAGGAACCTGATGATGGAATTCTTCTTCGGATGACCCAAAAGAGTAACAAAACTCAGGAAGTAGGAAAAAATCGAGGACAAACGGATGACCCAAGTACTGTATGCAAATGCAAATGAGTGCCATGCTCAAGAATGACTAAGTACTGCCACTGGTAAAGGTCTAATACAAAAACTTTCCTTTTTCCCCGTTATGACTGATAAGTGCCTCATGTGTTTTTGATGAGCTTGAATAGGGTAACTAGATGCTCGGTATATCTCATCTCATAGATGAGTCCAATCTCAAATATTTTCCGAACCTGGGAAAGGAGGGGTTCGTCCCATGGCGGGCCCTTCAATGTTGAATTTTAACGAGTCCATAGAAGGTAAAATCGACGTCATTTCATGTTTAGAGAGTCTGAAAAGAACTAAATAAGAACAATACAAGCAGTAAAACAATATCTAAACAGTAATAGATCTAAGTAAACGGTTAAGCAATTAAACTACACAAACATTATTAATACAACAACATTTGGTGGAAAGAGTTTATATTACTGTATTAAAAGAGGGAAGTACAAAGAGAGAGATTATTACAACCAAAACTTAACATCGCAATCCTCTTCCAACAAGCCAATGCCAAAGCCTCCAAAGGAAGTATAGGTCTCCCAAGAGATGAATAGAGATCTCCTAAGCTAATTTCACCTGCATGCAAGTACTATAGAATTCCTCGCTTTGGAATGGGAATGAGCTTCATATATATAAGACTAAGAGGATAGGGTAGGTTGAGATATAGTTGGAGAGGGTTAAGGGATCCTCCCAAAGGGCTAGGGAACCGAATGCCATCTCCCCTATAGGTTAGGGATAGAGATCCACATCACACACCTTCAAGAAATGGCTCGAAGACGCCCTTTTATCCATTTAATTGACATCATCGCAGGCTGCATAAGGGTGACTTGCGACATCGCATGTTGCACAAGGGTGACCTACGATGACCTTTCTAAACCTGATGGAAATAGGTCAGTATCTATTCCAATTTGATGTCTTATTCATGGGGACTTCAAGGACGTTTACACTGAGTCTCAAGGTGGCAAGATTTAGATGTAACAGAATACACCCCAAAGCATGAAGATGTTGGAACTTAACAGGTGAAATGCTTTGACAGAAGGATTGGCAAGGACTTGTCAGATAGAGGATACCACTACAGTACAATTGACTCTGAGAACACAATCTCGTATGACTCACAACATGGTTGTTGACCACTACAATGCATATCCATGGTAGTAAAGACTGACTGAACACAATCATGGCTACTAGACACAAGTGTAGATCCATGATGAGATGATAACACAGCCACAACCAATAAAAAAATGGATCTATGTAATATGAATCAAACAATCTCCATCGCAACCTGGGTAAAACATGACTCCCCAGGGTCTTCAAGACAAACTCACAATGATACAAATCTATCCATGTGATTACAAATGTCTTGACGTAAAACATGGTAGAAACCACTTGATTACCGGTCATTGATGTATACCATTAACAAGCACGAGGTAAGTCACCATTAATGTCAATGATTCCCAAGGTATCATAGTAAATATCATCAAGCATGAATAAATGATTTGAAGTCGAATGCTTGGTGAAATATTTCGATCAAGAGTCAATGATGCAAAGTCATGTCGAAAGCGAGGTAACCTGCCATTAAGGCATGCAGGCCCAAGGTACTTGGTTGGTTTCTAGATTCAATCCTTGGATGATGTGTTGAGGTCAACAAGGATGAATCCATCGAAGGAGGGCCATGATGAATCCCCCATCAACAATGCGAAACTCAATAATAGACGTTTGGAGTAGATCGGATGGTACAGTAACATGCAAGACTAACTTACAGTAGACTAACATGGTGGAGGGAGTACTAACTGCAAATGATGAGTGGTGAATGTATTCTTGAACATGGGCATGGCATGACTTGGAAGTATTGACATGACAAGAATGACGCCAAATCCTAGGGAACTTGATGATGGAAGTATTCTTCGGATGACACAAAGGAGTAACAAAACTCAGGAAGTAGACAAAACTCAAGGACAAATAGATGACCCAAGTACTGTATGCAAATGAAAATCAGTGCCATGCTCAAGAACGCCTAAGTACTGCCACTGGTAAAGGTCTAATACAAAAACTTTCCTTTTTCCCCATCATGACTGATGAGTGCCTCATTTTTTTTTGATGAGCTTGATTAGGGTAACCAGATGCTCGGTATATATCATCTCATAGATGAGTACAATCCCAAATATTTTATGAATCTGGGAAAGGAGGGGTTAGTCCCATGGCAGGACCTTCAATGTTGAATTTTAACGAGACCATAGAAGGTAAACTCGACGTCATTTCATTTTTAGAGAGTCTAAAAATAACTAAATAAGACTCCAAATGTCCTTTTTCGTAAGGTTAGCCTCTTCGCCCGAAAAAGGGTAAACCAACGCGAGAGAGGACTCTTCCAGTCATGATTGGCTAGAGTATTCATTTTTCGTAAATGGTGCCCCCTGGTCCGAAAAAGGGGTAAACTATCACCAGGGAGACAATCATTCAGATACTCTTACAAGCATGAACACATCAAGTTCACTTGGCGATCTGTTCGTATTTAGGGAGCTTGAAAAGAGCTTAAAGAGAGATTCTGGGGGGTTCTCTTTTCATAGGAGTTTAACGAGCCCGAAAAAGTGATAAACTATAACTCGGTCAATTATTCTCATCGTTTTACGAGCATGAGAAAGAACAAAGAGTAAGCTCGGTGTCATTAATAATTGAATTAATGATCGAAATAATGACAAAAAGACGCTCGAAGAAGTTGTTCATACCTGATAATACTTATGAGAAGATCATCATGGCGAAAAATGGAATTAAAAAGGCATTCAAGTTCTCCTGCAACTCAAAGACTAGGTCAAAAACAGTTAACCAAGCATTTAAATGCAGTAAATAATCCAAACTATAGCAAAAAACCCACTAAAGCATCAAATTATAAAAGGAATATTCCATTTTTTGTTATAAAATGCGTGCAATAGTGAAAAGAAATTACAATTGTTTTTTACCAAGTTTGGAGAGTGTGGAGAGCCATTTGGAGCCAAATTTCAACTGTTGATTTCAGGAGCTACGATCCACCATTTTGCGAGCCGTCAGAAGTAGGTAGGCCTAAACTCATCTTTGCAACTTTCCAGTGGATTAGTTTTATGTTTTTTGCTTAATTTTCAAGGTTTTGAGTTGTTTTGTTGGGGGGAAATGTGCCCATGGGTCGGCGCAAGCCCTCCTTACGGGAACTGCAATAGCCATGTGCCGTCACAAATCACGTAAGGTTCGTTTGCGACAATGCCGCACTGTTTGTAAGGACAGCCTGCCACGACGAAAACGTCCAAGTACAATTCATTTCCCAATCTAAAAGAAAAAGTTTTAATGCATGGGGTGAGTTCTAATGTTGCTTATTTGTCCTTATTGACAGGTTCACAATGATAATCATGGTCATCGAGTGGAGAGAACGAGAACACGAGCTGGATGATGCTCAGTTTGAAAATGACCCTCAATGCATTGCTGCATTGAGGAACTGTGGACTTCTCAAATAATTCTGAGTGTCTGGCATGAGGGCCCAAGTTCCGCTATTGACACATATGATCTGATGTTGGGATCCAGCGCAACAGCACTTCGATATCGGGGTGCATACGTTGAGTATAGATGTCGAGGACATCTACTTTCTGACAAGATTATCCCAGAGGGGAGAACCTGTATCCCTTACTGGTTCATGAGGATGTGACCGGACTCTGGATGCCATGATTACTCAGTACTACACTAGAGGCACTATAGCTACTAGTGGGAAGATTCCCATTAAGGATATTCGAGACCATCCTTTACATGTCGTTCTCTTCACCCTAGTGAGGGTGGCGGGGAGTCAGTCTACTCACCTTGCAAGCAAGTCCCAGTTGATATATGCGGAGGAATGCATGGCTCTCAGGGTATTCAACTGGTGCGAGGGACTCCTTACCAACCTCCAGATTCATCTTACCAAATGTCGACGTGGGGTGTTGAAACAGTTTGGGTATGTGTCCGTGGTGATCTCTTTTCTACTGGAGCAAGTACCTCATCTGCGTCCACAGGTGGACTTAGATGACCGGAGATGCCAGGGATTCGGATATGATTCGATGGGCAGGGTTGATGTCCCACCATGGTTGCGGGGGTCATATCATAGGTTATGGCACCGGGTTCTTCACTTGGATGGAGGAACAGCTCCTCATGATTGAGGATTACTCTTACAGCGGTACAGACTTCAGATGTGATCCCAAACTGGTGCTTCCCGAGGGAGCACAATGGAGCGATATCGGTAAGAACAAAAACTTTTGTGTGTTTCATTGTATATATTTTGTGAATTTTTTGGAGTAATGCTGATGACGTGATGTTGTGTGCAGATGTGGGTCCATCACGACCAGTTGGGGTCTCTCTCATTGTGAGGAGAGGAGAGGTACCGTTTGTGGGTCCCACGGTGCGAGAGGCCACTGAGGAGGTGGATGTGGTTTATGAGAACCTCTAGAGGCTGACCCTAGATATCCTAGAGTTGGGTGTTCATGATCTACCTCGGGGATACTAGAAGTACACTGTCGGGGTGTCTACTTGTTTCGGCACGCTGCTAGCTAAAGTGGCGAGGGCTGTGGTATTCTTTCATGGGAAACAACCAAGAGCTTCAAGGCCTAGGGCCGAGCAACCTTAGACTTAGGCTCATGTTCTGCTCATGTATACTGAAAGCTTGCGAGCTTCAGATTTTGTAGAGACTCATTGAAAGCTAGTATGCTTTAGATTTTGTACCAACACTACCGTTTTGACTTATATATATATAAAGAAATTTTCGACGGCTTTATACATTATGTGTTCTATGAATGATTAATGTGATCTTGTTTATATGTTTTCTTATACAATGTATGATTTAAATGTTATGTATGCTTTTATATTTTATACATATGTTATGTGTGTGCAATGTACCAGCCTAGAATGAACTTGGCCATTGAGTCGGAAACTGTGTTCATGTCTCATGGAATGTGCAGGTATTGAATAGATTCAAAGGACCTTTCCAGGAGACGGACTCGTCTAAAGAGACGGAGTAGCATAGGGTCGCAGATAGCATAGATCCGGTTAAGATGAGAGACCACTAGTTGCGAATCCAAATAGATAACAACGTCGGTTAGGGTTCAAATGATTGCCTGATATTCTGCGGCGTTATTTGTCACGTATCCTAGACAACTTCTTCCTAAGTCGATAAGCTTGCTAGTGGGAGAATAAAGTACCCAGGCTGCTGAAGCAAGGTTATGGGTATGTTGGCTGGTGTCGTCCGCGAATCCGTAGCAAGTTGCCATCTACACATGCAGACAGAACATGGTATAAGAAACGAAACAAGACCTAGACACACTAAAACAAAAGCATCACACCACACAAAACACACATGCATGTACAGTATATACAAGATGTCTATGCGTGAAAGACTCACGCATAGTACTTCTTTAGGTAGAGCTCATTGTGGAGCTCACCCAAAGATATCCCAACGTAATCCTCTAGTTCATAGGCCCATTTTTCCAGAACATGTTTCACTATATACGGTTCGTGCCACATGGACTCAAACTTACCTGCCCCCAACTTATTGTGCCTTTGGTCATATGTGAGGACCAAATCACCTTCATTAAAGATGTGGGGTTCAACCGACCTATCGTATTGTGCCTTGATGCGTTTCTTGTGTGCCTTGTTGGCAAGAGTAGCATTGCAGTGGGTCTCATCAAGCTTTGCGAGGTAAAGGAAACGCTCTTCCTCGGTAGTGGTGTTCGGAAGAAGTTTGGCTATGAGTTTGAGTGATTGAATCTCGCACTCTATTGGTAGGACTACCTCCAATATGTAAACTAACTGGAATGGTGTAAACACAGTGGCAGTCTTAATGGAAGTCTGGTATTCCCATAGTGCGGAGAAAAGCATGTTGTACCAGTTAGGCTTGTGGGTACCCACCATGCGTTGAATCATGGTTTTCAGGACCTTGTTGATGGCCTCTAATTGTCTGTTGGATTGTGGGTAGTAAGGGGTTGAGTTTTTATGACGAAAACCCAATCTGGCATTCAACTCATCGACCATATGGTTCTGAAAGTGAGATCCATGGTCGGTGACTATGGCTTGGGGGACTCTGAACCATGAAATAACATGATTAAACATGAGGAGTGCGGCGGTTTTGCCGTCGTCATTGTACGTAGGCATAGCCTCGGCCCATTTTGTAAAGTAATCCATGGCTACTATGACGTGACCATGCCCCCCGGCCAAGGTAGGCTTACAGTGCATGAAGTCAATGCCCCATTTTGCAAAGGGGCCAACAGCAATAACCAGGTGTAGCGGAGCTGGATGGGTGCACTTTTTCGTTAGAAAATGCTGGCATGGGGGACATTTTTTAACGGCCTCTATACAATATTTGAAGATGGATGACCAGTAATATCCCATGTGCAGTATCTTCTGGGCTGTATCCATCCCAGATAGATGACCGCCACAAGCCCCAGAGTGACAGTCATTCAAGAGATGTTCAGCCTCCTCATGTGTCAGACAACGTCGCAGAATGGAATCTATGCCACGACGATACAGGGTATTGTTAACGATCAAGTAGTACCTGGCGTGGTGGCGTATACGACAACGGTCGTCATAAGATAGTTGGGGGTTGAAACGTTGGGTCTGGAGATATAAGATAATATCCCCATATGACGGGTCAAACGTGTTGATAAGGAACAATGATTCATCTGGAAGAGAATCATTGGGCTCAGATCCTACATCAACACGAGGAAGATTGTAGATGAGCTCGACAAACACCAAAGACTTCTTAGTCTTGGCTTTCTCGAAGAGGAGGTCGAACTCCTGAAGTATCATGATCCATCGTGAATACTTGGCCCCAAGTACTTAACGTGTTAAAATGTGGTACATGGGGTTCGATTCGGCAATGATGGTGGTGGTGCAGAGCAGGATGTAGTGACAGAAATTTTGGATGGCAATGACTGCCGCAAGACCGAGCTTCTCGACATGTGAATAACGATTTTCAAAGTCAATAAGACCCTTACTTAGGTAGTAGATCGCATGCTCCTGGGCGTTGTTGTCCTCCTGTACTAGGACCATGGCGATCGTGGTGGCAGAAGCAAAGAGATAAAGGATATAATCCTTGTAGTAATTGGGTGGTTGGAGCACAGGGGCATGGGTAATGGAATGTTTCAGAATATCGAAGGATTGTTGTGTTTGATTGTCCCAAATGAATGGGACGTCGTTCTTGAGTAGTCTCATATAACCCTGCGTCTTTTGCACAAAATTACAGACAAAACGCCGTAGGTAAGTTTCATTCCCTTGCAAACTTTGAAGTTTTGTAATGTCAGTGGGAGGTGGGAGAGAGACAATGGCTTCCACCTTCAAGGGATCAATGCGAATCCCATCTTTTGAGACAATGAAACCGAGGAGGCATTCAGAATCGACGAAAAAAACACATTTGTGAGGGTTCAGACGGATGTTATACCATCTGCATCTGAGGAATACCGCCATCAGATGATCAATGTGGAAGTCACGCTACCGCGAATGAGCAGGGAGATCGTCGAGATAAGGTTCCACAAAGTCCTTCACGTCATGAAAAGCATACGACATGGCCTGCTGGAATAAGGCACCAGCATTTTTGAGACCAAAAGGGAGCTTGCGATAAGAAAATGTGCCCCAAGGGCATATGAAAGTTGTCTTGTGTTGATCAGCCGGGTGGATCTCAATTTGGTTGTAACCGGAAAAGCCATCCATGAATGAGAAGATGACACTTCCAGCACAATTGTCTATGATCTGGTCGATGAAGGGAGTGGGGTAGTTGTCCTTGGGACAAGCTTTGTTCAAATCCTGATAATTGACACAGACGCAAATGGTGCCTTGCTTCTTAGCAACAGGGATGACATTTGAGACCCATTATGTTAATGGAACAGGGTAGATAAAATCGGCCTTCAAGAGCTTTTCAATCTCTGCCTTAATCACCGCATTTTTGCAAGGGTGTATTGGTCGGAGCTTTTGCCAAACTGGTTTAGCATCAGGATAGGTTTGAATCTCGTGCGAAACAATAAAAAGGTCTATCCCAGTCATTTCCTCGTAGGTCCAAGCGAATATGTCTCGAAATTGCTTGAATAAGGCCGTGACAGTAGTAATCTCTTCAGGGGAACATTTTTGGCCTAAATGAATGTGTTCCACTACACCAGGAGTAACCGATATGTCTACTGGAATGGTAGGTTCGATGTTGGCCAAATTGCCTTCTGTGTTTGTATGACATGTGAGTATCAGGGACTGAGGGAAAGGGTAGACATCCAGTGAAAATATGTTGGTGATGCTATTCTCCACAGTATCCAATGGGGGAAGGAAATACGATTGATGATGGAGGTCTTCCCACGGAGGGTCATCCCCACTCATAATATCCATAATGGACTCGTCGGAATGAAAAGTCCAGAGAAGAGGATTGGGTAAGGATGACGTCCGCTATAGAGAACAGGATGTAGAGGCCACAACCAAGTGGTCCTCTTGTGCTGACTGGATATCCTCGTAAGTGAGTTCAGTGGGTGAAAGAGGCATAGTGTCTCCAATCAGGTGCATAGTGGTTTCGTCTGGTACGAACCATGGATTGGTGTAGTTGGGAACAAAGGAGATCATGTTCACTGTGGCAACATGGTTAGGGGGATCCGAGGTTGGAAAAACACCCATAAGAGATGAATCTTGTATGAGGCCTACCCCCATGCTCTCATATGGTTGCGAATATTTCCCGAGTAATGGGACATTATCGCCGGGACGAGTAGCGGTGTCCAGTGTACAAAAGTCCAGTTGGTCGATAGTGATAATTCGTCCTTGGTGGGGGAATTGCACAATGTGGAAGACAGATGATGCGACCGAAGTCATGGCATAAAACCAGTTATGACCAAGTAAAAGATTATAATCTAAAGGGGTAGCGACCACTTCCATGTTAATGGTTGCAGTCTTACCCCCCAATTCTACTGCCAAGGATTGCAACAGTCCATGTGGTTGGAAACCATGACCGTCAAATGCTTTCAAGGTGGTGGGAGAATGGTCTAAATCGGGAGAACTAATGGCTCTCCAACATGAAATCAACATGACCAAGGTAGAGGCTCCTTTGTCCAAGACGGTACGATGGATTGTATTCCTAGCTACGTTTGTGGCAACTTGAAATTATAATTGGTGGGAAAGCCTCGATTTACAGTACTCAAGACGGAACATGATGGTATTAGAAGAATCTGGATCAACCGCGTCAATGGAAGTGAGTCTTGCGCTGGTTGGGACAGTTCTACAATACCTCTAGCGTCGATGTAGCACAAGGAGCTTGTGCCAGGTCCTCTAAAATATTGTAGTTTTGAGTTTCCTGAGCATTGGGATTGAAAACGACTTTTTGAATCGTGCTCTTGGGCGGACACAACACTGAATCTAAAGAAGGCTTCTCAATGGTTTGAGAAGCATGTGGTACGGTGATGTCGGGAATAGAAGTGGAAGTTTTTTTAGTATTACTGAGTCGTAGGAATGTGAACGTGTGTTCAAGTTAACTGTCTCACTACGCATCATGAGAACATGGGCGGTGGAGGATGCCTCTCCGTGGGAAGGAGAGGTTTGGGTGATCAGTTGTTGATTCTAAGTGGGGAAGGGATCGTTGAGAACTGCAGTAGTAGAGTTTCCTTTGAGAAACTTCTGCACTTCGTCTCGGTGAGGAAATTCCTTGGAGAAATGGTCACCACCGCACAGTAAAAAAGGATACTTCAACTTCCTCTTCTGTTTGGTATCTTTGGGGGTGGGCTTGGGATCCTGCTGATTGGAATATTTCTTAGGTTTTCCCTTGTTTTTATTCTTACCACCGGACTTATGAGATGAAGCTTATTGAACAGAATTCACCTCTTCGGTGGAGGCATGAGTGGTGGACTTGGTAGTGTTGTTGTCATCCTGTGGTGGTGATGGGGAATAACCATGGGGGTTCGTCGATCGACCAGTTTGAGTAGAAGGATGGGAGGTAAGGGAACCAATGATGCCATCGACTTGAGGTCCCTTGGGTGGTTTTGCAAGGTCATACGTAAGGAAAGGTGCGTCAAGAACAATTTCATACAATGTGCTGGATTGAGCATAGACCAAGTGTAAGTAATGGGCATGGGAAATAGCCTGTTCCTCGGTGACGGCCCCTCCCATGGCCTCGTCTCAAGCTACAATAGGTAAGAGAGACTTTGTGAACTAGTCAGCTAGGATTTGGTCCGGAATATGAGCCTTAATAAGATGTCATCTCCTCCTCCAATACTCATGGATATGATCTGAAATATGAGTGGTGGTATTTTGATGGAGCGAGGTCATTAAGTCCGTACCAGTCTCATAGCGAATGGGAAACTGAAAATGAGTAAAAAATGACATAGCAAGAGAGCGGAAATCTGGAAAAGAATTGGGTGGTAATTCAATATACCACTTGGCAGCTGGGTCGGTGAGAGTCCGTTGAAATAACCTAAGATGGATCGAGTCGTCCATTAAGGAGTTGGATGAACACCATAAGTGGTATGTCATCACATGGTTTTTTGGATCCTCACCAGGCTTGCCATCAAATTTGGGAATATCTGATGGTAGTTTCACTGGAATCGGTAGCCAATTGTATCCATGGAAGATGGGGTCATTAGTTAGACGAGATAGGTTGGGTATGTCCAACGTAGCCAGAAAGCAAAGCTCTTGATTCGGTTGTGGGTACCGATAGTACTAATATGGCATGTATGGACCGGTGGGACCTTACATCGACTGGTTGTAGGGTGTTTTCGGAGGAAACTGGCCATAAGGGGGTGGGCCGCCCGGACCATATGTAGGTCCGCCTCCATAATAAGGTGGTCCGTTACCATAAGGTGGGGGTCCGCTGCCACCACAGGGAGGGGGTGGGCCTCCTCCAAATGGTGGGGGTCCGCCCCTGCCACCAGGATAGGATGGACCTCCACCGCCTTTGTCGGGAGGGGGTGGTGCTCCACCACCGCCTCCAAATGGTGGGGGTCCTCCATCGCCACCGGGATAGGATGGACCTCCACCGCCTCCGCTGGGAGGAAGTGGTGCTCCACCGCCACCGCCGAAAGGGTGTGGGCCGCCTCCGCCATCGCCACTAGGATAGGATGGTCCTCCACCACCACCACCAATGGGATATGATGGTCCTCCACCACCACCACCAAGATGGGATGGTCCTCCACCACCCGGGCGGGTGGCCCTCCGCCTCCACCTGAAGGGGGAGGGCCTCCACCTCCACCTCCAGGAGGGGGTGGGCCATGGTTTCCAGAATGATATGGTCCTCCGCTAGAAGGGAGAGGTCCACGGGGGATTCACTCAATAAACCGCTATCATAGCACGTTCGTTCGTGGCATATGAAACAATACCCCTATTTTTAACCCCCTCAAAATATGCCTTCCCAATTTTAAAAAACCCCTATTTTCACTATATATTGTATGTATCATTTTTTTCATGAAAATTTTTTATACCCCTTTATATTTCTACCTAGTATATTGATATGATACCCCTCTTATGACCCCACATGCATTCTACAATGCACCTTACTTCTTTCGATGTATATTGTGGATGCACATTACTTCACCCACAATACAATTACTCAAACACATATCATTATGATTTGCAACATCTAATGGTCTAATGAAGAGATAGGAGATCACTTCTTGTATGTCACTAGAGCCAATGCACATAGTACAACATTTAGATTGCATGTTGCAGTTCCCCAATTGCTGACTAAGCCTATTGTGGGCTAGGTATCTAAGCCCCCGGGGCCTTTAACAAGCACTAGGAGGATGACTAAACCTCCCAAGGCCTGTAATAGGCACGAGTGGTTGGGTATTCAAGCCCCCAAGGCCTATAAAGGGCCTGTTTGTGTCAGAAATTGTTACTAAGGCTAGGGTAACAAGCCAACACAATCTCAAGAGTAAAATTCAATTCAAACTAGGGTTTAGGGTTTTGTTTTATATGTTTTTGGTCATAAACTTCAAGAGCATAAAGGGAATACATTCAGCAGATAAGCAACAACTAAATCATACACATATATCGATGAAGATGCATATATATCACAGGAATCCAACAAAAGACTGTAATGAAGTTCACACATATAGGACAAGCACCACTAGAAATTACACATCAACCAGCAATGAATTTGTCATTCATGAAACTAAATAAGTTCAAAATGAAGCCAATACAGATCAAATGAAGGGGAAAGAGTCATATATTCATAGTTTCATCAATAAATGCATATAAGAGTTTACAGTACCTATCGCTGAATAAGTCTGAAAGTACAAGCAACTAGCAGACCTCCTGATGCTCTCCAAAATCAGAACCCTTACAATGTTTTTCTTCTCCTTCTAAATAGTTTTTCTTCCAAAAAACAGTTAGGTCTTTCCTCCTAACTCCCATCGAATCACTAGGTTAGATAAAGTAAAATTTACATTTTTAAAAAATTACAAGTCTGCTAAAAATAGCAAATTCTTTAACTAAAACAAAATGTTTGTCTAAAATAAGCCCTAACTAATAACTGCCTCATATCTCCTTCGCTGCCTCCACAAGAAGAGATATACCATCTGGACTTGAGGACCTTTTCTTTATTCTTTTATGCTTCTTCTCCAGCTCAGCTATCTTTTTCTGAAGGTGTTCATTTTCCTGTTGTAGAGTTTCAACTGTCTTTTCCAGCTCTGAACAGTGCCTGTCAGAAGCCCTTTTTCTTCTAAGTACTTCCTTTGCATCAACCACTAATTCTTGAAAATTGTCATGAACATCCTGAAGATCCTCTCTTAATCTTCTATTTTCCATCATCAAACCATCATTGACTTCCTGCATGTAATTCATTTGGTGCTTATATTGTTTGACAGTCTTCTGTAAATTTTCCGTGTCAGAATTAACCACTTTCTCTATTGCAGAATCTTGCTCTTCATTAGGTTTCCAAGGGAGATCAAACTTCTTAAAAATTTCTGCTTCTTCTGTCAACATTTTCTCAGAAGTGGCTTCAATGATGAGCTTTGGATTTTCTTCATCTGCTACTTTCACTGAATTAATCTCCTCTTTTTTACATGGCTGCAATTTATCCATCTTTGATTTGTCATCCTCCATGGTTTCTTCATCTATGATGGTCACTTTATCTGAGTTCAATTTAGGGTTTAATAACTTTTTCATGTTTAACCTCAGCTTATTTTTCGACCTAGTTTTAGGTCTCCAGAATGTAGCTGCCTCTCCCATCATCTTCAGTTCTCTGCCTTGGTACTGAACAGAAGCAAATTCCACTACTTCCAGCTTATTTATTTTCTTGTTAGGCCTCATGGTTTTGCCATCTAAAACCTGAGCTTCTTCAATTTCAGTTTTGACCTTAATCTCAGAAACAGGCTGCTCTTCTTCTAACATGTATCCTTCATCATCCGAAAGGATTGTGACGGGGCTCCTTGGCTGAATGGGGATCTCTTCTTTAGCTTCAGGAACTAATTTAATGTCAACTTTCCTTTCCTCCTGAAGATCTGCTACAGGTGATGGTTTCTTTTCAAGCAGTTCCGTTTTGTCTTCAAATAGTGTGAACCTATTTTTAGTGTAATCTGGAACTACTTGGAGCTGACTGTCATCCTGTCTCTCTTCTGCTACCTGTTTTGTCACCTTCTTAGCTTTAATCTCATGTTTACTTGTAGATTTGACTGAGTGGCCTAAGTTTTTCATCATTACCTTCCCTTTGTCAGTCTGTCTTTTTGGTTGTTGGTCTTCTCTTTTAGGATGAACACCTGACCAAAACAAAAAGAAATCCCAAGTCCTTCCCTCATGTTGCAACACTGTAGTGATGATCAGTTTAATGAGACCATGGTGAAAAAGTGACTGAGAAGTGTGATCATCATGTTGCTTTATCTTGCTTGACATTTTCTGCAGGCTTTTGAAGAAAAAGAAGGGAAGATTCATCTTAGAAACTCCTGCCATATGTTGAAGGAACCTGAGATGATATTTAAATACCAATGAATATATTCCTTCACAGGTCACGTAACTTTGCAGTATTCTTATGGGCTCAATCCACTCCTTTCTGAAATTTTGAATGAAGATACCCTTATTCCAATCAGGAGTCACATTAGGCAACAAGTACCTTTGGGGTTCATACTCAAAAGGTGATTTTTTGAACCAGTGCTCACCCTCATTGCTAATCTCAGTAGCTTCTGCTATTAATTCCACAGATAACTTGAATTTCAGAGCATCCATCATAATCATATCATTTTTAAGTGCTTTAGCAAACTTGCAGGTGACTTGAGTATCGAAGCCATCAATCTTTTTGAAAAACTTTAACCAACCTGCCTGCTGAAAAAGTTCTGCACAGTCAGGAAGCTTCTGAATCCAGGTTAAGTCTGTGGGCTCAGCCCTGTTGACCTTACCACTTTTGCCACTTTTCCCCATATTCTTCTTTTCAGTAAACAGGCACAATCTGTCTTAGGTTTCAAGAAGTGTTTTGTAAGCTGATTTCTTATGCTTTGGGCTCCTTTGAAATTTTCTACAGACCCTTGAACAGACCTTCAAGTTCAATGTTCTCTTCTCTCAACCATGCAACTAAGTGGATATGTTCTCCAAGCAAGTGACTTCATGAAATTCTGACAATTTTCAACAATATCTAAACCATTTTCATAAACCAACAACACACCTACTGTGTAGGAATGAGCATAACAGATAAATCTGCGAGTCCTCTCAATGCTATTTCCAGAATTTTGAATGTATAGGAGAACAAATGATAAAAATCTTCGTTCAAACTGTCATTAGAATTTCCCAGACTGAATACTTTAAATTTGAGACTATTTCTCTGCTCTGTTCATGCACATTCCTCATACTAGCTTCAGATAGCTATTTCTGTGGTGAAATGCTCATTTTATGATCTATTTTATGATTTCCAGCCACCAATTTTTTCAGATAATTGTGCAGCGAAAAAGACCCAAATTTTCCAGCTATAAGGGTTTATATCGGAATACCTGTCAGCTACTCATCTGTCGTGGCTTACAGCTTCGTTTTGGGGTATCAATGGTCTCCTCTTATGAGAATAGGTGTCCTCATATCGTTTCTTTAACTGCTGGTGAATGAATTCGGAAGCCCTAATTCTCGCTGGCGTTAAAAGACACCTGTCTTCTCTCCACAGCAACACAATACATCCTTTTAACAATTAGCTCTCCTTCACGAACACTCCTCTTCTATGATAATGCGTGTAGCAAGCAAAATTTGATAGCTTAGACCGGGATTTGCTGGTTTTTTGTGCAACTGATCCCGCATACCATGCAATGATGAGCTTGTTTTACTTCGTGACTAGCAACCAACTAAAATCATGCTTAAACTGCTGCAAACATGTGTTAAAACACTCACACAAGGCGATTAGACACTCCCATACTGCATCATGATTGAAATCAGTTCGAAAATTGAAAAAAAACACAGGCCGCGATATTCCTGTAGCGCACCCTTTGTTAAAATTTTGTATAGCATACAAGAATAACTACTATGCCAAAATTTAGCAGTTTTTTGACTTTCTGCTAATTTGTCGGAGGTTCTAACAGTTATTTGATTTAAGAAATAAGTTTAACCGTTCTCTAAATACATTAATGATTCTACCTTTGAAAATATGACTCTCATTAACCCCCTTTACAATATAAAAGATCACCAAAATCAAATAAAATTTGAAAAGAATGGGCTCAAAACTTATTCAATCACCCATAGAGTTTCTAAGGAGACTAAAACTGAAACTTAAAATCAAAAATTTAACTGAGGTAGATTCAAAAACAAACCAAAACTGGAGAAAATAAATCAAAAATAGAGAAAAATTTACTGACTTAACATCTGGCTCCAGCTGCGGGATGAAGTCCTCCCTGTGAGGCTTCAAGAACTTGTTGACTAGTGCCTTCTGTCTTCAATCTAAACTTCCATTGGGCTATGGAGTCTTTATTCAATCTCACTCAGACCGGTATATACAATGAAAAGTGACAATGATCCTCATTAACTGTAGAAATGTTTGAGGAATCGCCCATTGACAGGGCTGAGCAACTCCTCCCCTTCTAGGGACTGCAAGATGAATGTATTATTTTCCAAAACTTTAGATATCAGAAAAGGGCCAAACCATAGATTATCAAATTTTCCATGCTTACCCTTCTGTTCCTTTCTTGCATCCCATCTTAAAACCAACTCACCTTCTGAAAAAATATGTTCTTTAATATTTCTGTCAAACCTGGTTTTCATTTTAGCTCTGTACAGCTGTGCTTCTTTGTCTACCTTCTCTCTATTTTGCTGTACCTCAATCATTTCGAAGATTCTTCTTTGTAAATCATCCGGTTCCTCTTGAGAATTCTGAAGGAACTTCATTACTGGAATTCCCAATTGCACTGGAAATACTGCTTCTGTTCCATACACCAGTTGAAAGGGAGAAGTACCAATGGCTTGCTTTACAGTAATCCTATCTGCCCACAATGCATATTTCAACATTGAGTCCCAAGATCTTTTATTATGTTTGAGCAACTTCTTGATGCATTGAATGATATTTTTGTTAGATGATTCAGCCTGACCATTTCCCTGAGGGTAATAGGGAGTTGAGTGTTTCAGAATAATACCATTTTTCTCACAAAAGGCCACCATTGCCTTGGATTTGAATGATTTGGCATTATCAGTAATCAATCTTTGTGGACAACCAAATTTGCTCAAAATATTATCTTCAATTAAATCCATAATCACCTTATCTGTATCATTCCTTGTGGGAATAGCTTCCACCCATTTTGTAAAGAAATCTGTGGCAGTCAAAATCCAATGATGCTAACCTGAAGATGCTGGATTTATTTCTCCAATAAAATCCAGACCCCACTGCTGAAAAGGGGCATTGACTGCAATAGGCTTCAAAGGTAAAGATAATAATTTCTGTTTACCTGCAAATTTATGACAGGGTATGCAAGCTCTTACCTGCTGGTAAACATCATGGAAGAGGGAGGGCCAATAGTATCCAGCTCTCAAAATTTTATAGGTTGTTGTTTTCCAGTATTTATGTCCTCCACAAGCTCCTTCATGGGATTCTGAAATTACTTCTTCTATTTCAGCCTGATCTAAACACCTTAACAAGATTCCTCCTGGGTCTTTCCAAAACAATTGATCTTCTATCAAACAGTATTTAGTAGCTTTTAATTTCAGAGACCTGGCAGCCTTCCTATCTAAGTGTTCTGGGCATTGCAAAAATAACAAGAAATGAACAATATCAGCATACCACTCTGAAGATGAATAAGAGTCCATGATTCTTTCTTTCTCCAGGAATGCTTGCTTTTCTTCAGGTGTTGATTCTTCTGTCATAACATGTAATCCAATGCTTGACAATTTGAGTCAGCCAGCAGTTTGGCCAATCCTTGTCCTTTGACCAGCTTAGTAGGTCTGATTTCCACTTCATATTCCATAATTTTGGCAATCCACTTTCCCCTCTTTCCTTCACTATCAGGCTGTGTCAAAACATCTTTCACTGCAGCGTTTGGAACAAATGAAATAACCTTGGAATGTAAGATATAAATTCTGAAAAATTTTAAAGCTTTCACCAGAACATAGGCTTGTTTCTCCAAGATACTGTATTTAAGCTCTGAATCTCTAAGTGTTTTACTGAAAAAGGCAATTGGTTGCTCTAATCCTTCATTATTCTTCTGAAGTAGTACAGCAGCAATAGTATCCTCTGAAGCAAAAGAAAAGGTAAGGAATTCCTTGGCAAAATCAGGACTTACTAAAACAGGTGCTTCTGTCAGAGCCATTTTGATTTTCTCAAAAGCTGCCTTTGCTTCAACAGTCCATTTGACTTCTTGGTCCTTTTTTAACATTGCTGTGATTTGTTTAATGGTCTCAGCAAAATTAGGAATAAACCACCGTAGAAAGTTTATTTTGCCGATGAAAGATTGAACATCCTTTTTACTCCTGGGCAAGCTAATCTTCAGTATTGCTTTTACTCTCTCAGGGTCAATTCTAATACCATCAGCTGACACCAGGTGGCCAAGTAATTTACCTTCTTGCACAGCAAAATGTGATTTTTTGGGGTTTAAGGATAAACCAAATTTTCTGCATTTTATGAAGGTTTGTTCCAAGTGCTTCAAGTGTTCATCATCTGACTTTGAGAAGACAGTAATATCATCCAGATAGATAACCAAAAACTTATCTTTTTCACCCACGAATGCAATATCCATGGCTCTCTGAAAGGTTGCTCCAACATTCATCAAACCAAAAGGCATCTTGTCATACATAAATGTCCCCCAGGGGGTTGTAAAAGCTGTATTTTCTTTGTCATCAGGGTGCATGGCAATCTGATTATACCCTGAGAAACCATCTAGCATAGAAATTCTTTGAGCTCCAACTACCTGCTGCAACACCTGTTCAATCTTGGGGAGAGGATAATTGTCTTTTAATGATAATTGGTTCATATTTCTGAAGTCAACACATAATCGAATTTCCCCATTCTTCTTTCTAACAGGAACTAAATTAGCCACCCAAGAAGAATACCTAAGAGGCACTATTATCTTTGCATCCAACAACTTCTTTAGTTCTTTTTCAATTACAGGGAACAAGGCTGGATTGATTCTTCTTAGTTTCTGCCTGAAAGGTTTGACATTAGGTTTCAAAGGAACTTTGTGCTGAATAATTGCTGTATCATAAGTTTTTAGTTCCTTATAAGACCAGGCAAATGCATCTATATATTTTTTCAACAGCTTAATGTATCTGCTTCTTTGCTCCACTGTTAAGAATTTAGAAAGCTTTACCATTCTTGGATGTTCTGCTGAACCAATATTGTAGTCTTCCACATTGTCTTCTGAAGATTAAATTACTGGCTTTGAAGGTGTATCATCTTTGCTGAATATTCTTTCTAAAGGTACTAGGCCTTTCGGAATGAAATTGCTTTTCAATTCAATGATTTTATGCCCTGCTATATCTTCTGCAACAAACTCATCTAATTGTTCATCTTTTCCATCTTCTTCTTGATCAATTTGAATATTTGAAAACTCATTTACGAGCTCAAGGAAATTTTTTATTTCAATGTTATCTTCAAAAACCCTCCAGTGTTTTATATTGTCAGGAACACAAGGTCTATACCTCACTTCTATAGGATACTTTAGCTGAGTAATTTTGGGGATTCTAAAATATGTAGCAGCCAGGGCTAAAGAATCTGCAGTCTCATTATGATTCTTGGGAATATGAGTGATATTAAATGCTATAAAGTAGTTTTCAATCATATCCCATACCTCATTTCGATATACTTTCAGCAAACCCTGCTTTACTTGATATTTGTTCTTCACCTGTTGAACAACTAGTTCAGAGTCGCCAAATGCAGAAATTTGCTGAATTCCCAAATCTTTAGCATCTTTCAATCCCAATAGCAAAGCCTCATACTCAGCAGTGTTGTTAGTGGTAACAAATTCCAATTTATACATGAGTTTCACTGTTTCCCCGCCAGGGGAAATAAGTAAAATTCCAGCTCCAGCACCCTCTCTGCATGAAGATCCATCAAAATATAACTGCCATACTGCATCTTTTTCCTCTATGCTATGTTTTATTGGCTGATCTTTTTCCACCTGTAACAGACCAGCAGAATTATCTTCTTCACTAAACTGTAATATGCATGAGCCAAGGTATTTATCCACATAATACATTGGGTGATTAGTGGGGTTCTTATCATCTGTGACAATGTAAGCAAGTTGTAGCTCTCTGTAAAGTCTTCTATTTTCTCCACCAAAAACAGGAATAGTGGCATAAGAGAGGTCCATCTGTAAGGTTCCTCCAACCTTCTTTGCCCAGGATCTTGAAAGAAGCAAGCCAAACTTTGGGGTGATATCAGCCACTACAACATCCATTATGACACTCTTCATTGGCAACTGAGCAAGGCTGACAACCATATCTTTAATCACTCCTAGACACTTGACAACTCGGGAATCAAAAGCATATAAGTCATGATAAGGTTTGGTAATACTGAGACCTAGGGCTTCCATCACAGCTTTAGGCATTAGATTATGGGATGCTCCAGAATCTAATAGACAATTATGGATCATCTGATCATGGACAGTTAAGGTAACATAGAATGGAGGATAAGCACCAGCTTCATTTTCTGTTTTCTCAGCTAAGGCAGATCAATGAATATCTTTGGACTTTCTTCTTGCAAATTAACAGTATCTGAAACAGGCTGGCTACTAGCAGAATTCATAACCTTCAAGACTGTTTGTTTATATGATGGATTTTTGATAAGCTCAGAAAATGGCACAAGAATTTTCAGTTTACCTAACTCATTTTCCAAATTGAAATTTTGAACTGACTTATTTACCTCCTCCATTTCTACATTCTTCTTGGATTTTTCTGCAGGTTGCTTATTTTCTGTTACAGGATCAGCAACTGGTTTATCAGGAATAACTGGAGCAGGAACAACAGTTTTCTTCTTAGGAGCTTGGACTACTTGTTTCGGGCCAGATCTGAGATTAAGAGTCTTTTTAATTCCATTCTGATTAGCAACAGCATTTACAGCAGTTTTTTCAAACTCCAATTCATCTTCAACTTCATACAAATCTGCATCATAGTACTCAGCATTTAGAAAATATTCTTCTGTTACAAAACCTCCAGATAAACCCTCTCCAAAAGGTTCACATCCTGATCCGTCTCAGTTTCTTCAAACAGTAACTGTTGATCAATTTCTTCTTCATCCACCAAATTATTTTGAAAAGGTGGGGGTACTTTTTGATCCTCATTCTCCCTTCTTTCTCGCTGAATATCATTATTTCTGCGCTCTCTTGGCATGAATCTAGGAGCAAATTGCCTCCTGAACTAATTTTGGTTATTTGGATTTCGATCAACTTCTGGAGCAGGTTTAGCAGAATTCTTTTCATGTTCTAATTTATTCAACTTGGCAGTAAGAATCTTTACAAGCTTAGCCATTTCATATATTTTAGCTTCAGCAGACTGAGGTGCAGCACTTGCGGAAACAGCTTCCTTCTTTCCCTTTCTGTCATACTGTTGCTGAGGTGTTTCTTTCTTGAGCCTGTTAGAAGCCAGCAAATTTGACTCTACTTCTAATGCTGCCTCTTGCATGTTCAGCAGGGTGATAGGTCTTCTTTCTCTGAGTAATAAAGAGAATTCATGATCAAAAGCATTTGCATAGGTCAACTTGGCTGATGTTTCAGTGGGTTTGATTTCTGCAGGAATCCTACTATACATCTTATTAAATCTTTTAGAAAAGTCAGAAATAGTCTCATCCTTCTTTCTTCTCAAAGCTCCAAACTCAGTTATGTAATAAGTGTGATCCTTGGTGTCTCCCCACTGTCTCAGAAAAAGATCTTTGAGTTCTTCAATTATGGTGATAGAATTAGCAGGCAGTTCTCTGAACCATTTTCTCACATCCCCATCAAGACTTTGTACAAATACCCTCATCCATACATCCTTAATTTCAATGTTCTGATTATCTGCATAACTCTCGAAAGCCTCCCAATGTTCTTCTGCAGTTGTTTCACCTTGTCCATTGAATCGGGGCATATACTTTTGGTAATCATGTGTAGGCAAGGCATGTAGAGGCTGAGGTAATACTAATGGTGCATACCTAGCTGCTACCATTCTGTCCATCATATCCATAGGTGGATTTTGGGCTGCCATTGTGGACTGAGGTTTAGACTGGGAAAATGTGGAAACTTGGCTGGAACCTTTTTGAAAAGGATTCCTTTCTACTTTTAACTGAAAGATTGGTATTTTATCAGGAGAAGAGGTTTTAGCTTTCAAAAAACTTCGAGGATTAGTAAAAACCTGGAAAGTGCTCTCAGGGATGATAGGTTTTACACAAGGTGAAGTTTCAGCTGGGTCTAATGATTCACCCAACTGGTGAGAGTCACAAGAGGCTGGTAAAGATTGAGACCTTCTGAGCTTTCTTGCTGTTTTTATGATCTTTTCAGGGTCTCTCACACCCAGCTGTAATGAAGAAGTAGGTCTGCTCCTGGTTCCAATTCTGTTAGAAGCCACTGTGACAATTTTCTGGTGAAAATAGCCTTCAAAAACTGCTGGTTCAAGTCCACCTCTTAAACCAGAAAAATGATGAGTATCCCAGGGAAGATATGCTTCAGCTTCGTCCCCGGCAATGGCGCCAAAGATGTTTGTGTCAGAAATTGTTACTAAGGCTAGGGTAACAAGCCAACACAATCTCAAGAGTAAAATTCAATTCAAACTAGGGTTTAGGGTTTTGTTTTATATGTTTTTGGTCATAAAATTCAAGAGCATAAAGGGAATACATTCAGCAGATAAGCAACAACTAAATCATACACATATATCGATGAAGATGCATATATATCACAGGAATCCAACAAAAGACTGTAATGAAGTTCACACATATAGGACAAGCACCACTAGAAATTACACATCAACCAGCAATGAATTTGTCATTCATGAAACTAAATAAGTTCAAAATGAAGCCAACACAGATCAAATGAAGGGGAAAGAGTCATATATTCATAGTTTCATCAATAAATGCATATAAGAGTTTACAATACCTATCACTGAATAAGTCTGAAAGTACAAGCAGCTAGCAGACCTCCTGATGCTCTCCAAAATCAGAACCCTTACAATATTTTTCTTCTCCTTCTAAATAGTTTTTCTTCCAAAAAACAGTTAGGTCTTTCCTCCTAACTCCCATCGAATCACTAGGTTAGATAAAGTAAAATTTACATTTTTACAAAATTACAAGTCTGCTAAAAATAGCAAATTCTTTAACTAAAACAAAATGTTTGTCTAAAATAAGCCCTAACTAATAACTGCCTCATATCTCCTTCGCTGCCTCCACAAGAAGAGATATACCATCTGGACTTGAGGACCTTTTCTTTATTCTTTTATGCTTCTTCTCCAGCTCAGCTATCTTTTTCTGAAGGTGTTCATTTTCCTGTTGTAGAGTTTCAACTGTCTTTTCCAGCTCTGAACAGTGCCTGTCAGAAGCCCTTTTTCTTCTAAGTGCTTCCTTTGCATCAACCACTAATTCTTGAAAATTGTCATGAACATCCTGAAGATCCTCTCTTAATCTTCTATTTGCCATCATCAAACCATCATTGACTTCCTGCATGTAATTCATTTGGTGCTTATATTGTTTGACAGTCTTCTGTAAATTTTCCCTGTCAGAATTAACCACTTTCTCTATTGCAGAATCTTGCTCTTCATTAGGTTTCCAAGGGATATCAAACTTCTTAAAAATTTCTGCTTCTTCTGTCAACATTTTCTCAGAAGTGGCTTCAATGATGAGCTTTGGATTTTCTTCATCTGCTACTTTCACTGAATTAATCTCCTCTTTTTTACATGGCTGCAATTTATCCATCTTTGATTTGTCATCCTCCATGGTTTCTTCATCTATGATGGTCACTTTATTTGAGTTCAATTTAGGGTTTAATAACTTTTTCATGTTTAACCTCAGCTTATTTTTCGACCTAGTTTTAGGTCTCCAGAATGTAGCTGCCTCTCCCATCATCTTCAGTTCTCTGCCTTGGTACTGAACAGAAGCTAATTCCACTACTTCCAGCTTATTTATTTTCTTGTTAGGCCTCATGGTTTTGCCATCTAAAACCTGAGCTTCTTCAATTTCAGTTTTGACCTTAATCTCAGAAACAGGATGCTCTTCTTCTAACATGTATCCTTCATCATCCGAAAGGATTGTGATGGGGCTCCTTGGCTGAACGGGGATCTCTTCTTTAGCTTCAGGAACTAATTTAATGTCAACTTTCCTTTCCTCCTGAAGATCTGCTACAGGTGATGGTTTCTTTTCAAGGAGTTCCATTTTGTCTTCAAATAGTGTGAACCTGTTTATAGTGTAATCTGGAACTACTTGGAGCTGACTGTCATCCTGTCTCTCTTCTGCTACCTGTTTTGTCACCTTCTTAGCTTTAATCTCATGTTTACTTGTAGATTTGACTGAGTGGCCTAAGTTTTTCATCATTACCTTCCCTTTGTCAGTCTGTCTTTTTGGTTGTTGGTCTTCTCTTTTAGGATGAACACCTGACCAAAAAAAAAAGAAATCCCAAGTCCTTCCCTCATGTTGCAACACTGTAGTGATGATCAGTTTAATGAGACCATGGTGAAAAAGTGACTGAGAAGTGTGATCATCATGTTGCTTTATCTTGCTTGACATTTTCTGCAGGCTTTTGAAGAAAAAGAAGGGCAGATTCATCTTAGAAACTCCTGCCATATGTTGAAGGAACCTGAGATGATATTTAAATACCAATGATATCTTCCTTCACAGGTCACGTAACTTTGCAGTATTCTTATGGGCTCAATCCACTCCTTTCTGAAATTTTGAATGAAGATACCCTTATTCCAGTCAGGAGTCACATTAGGAAACAAGTAACTTTGGGGTTCAAACTCAAAAGGTGATTTTTTGAACCAGTGCTCACCCTCATTGCTAATCTCAGTAGCTTCTGCTATTAATTCCACATATAACTTGAATTTCAGAGCATCCATCATAATCATATAATTTTTAAGTGCTTTAGGAAACTTGCAGGTGACTTGAGTATCGAAGCCATCAATCTTTTTGAAAAAATTTAACCAACCTGCCTGCTGAAAAAGTTCTGCACAGTCAGGAAGCTTCTGAATCCAGGTTAAGTCTGTGGGCTCATCCCTTTTGACCTTACCACTTTTGCCACTTTTCCCCATATTCTTCTTTTCAGTAAACAGGCACAATCTGTCTTAGGTTTCAAGAAGTGTTTTGTAAGTTGATTTCTTATGCTTTGGGCTCCTTTGAAATTTTCTACAGACCCTTGAACAGACCTTCAAGTTCAATGTTCTCTTCTCTCAACCATGCAACTAAGTGGATATGTTCTCCAAGCAAGTGACTTCATGAAATTCTGACAATTTTCAACAATATCTAAACCATTTTCATAAACCAACAACACACCTACTGTGTAAGAATGAGCATAACAGATAAATCTGCGAGTCCTCTCAATGCTATTTCCAGAATTTTGAATGTATAGGAGAGCAAATGATAAAAATATTCGTTCAAACTGTCATTAGAATTTCCTAGACTGAATACTTTAAATTTGAGACTATTTCGCTGCTTTGTTCATCCACATTCCTCATACTAGCTTCAGATAGCTATTTTTGTGGTGAAATGCTCATTTTATGATCTATTTTATCATTTCTAGCCACCAATTTTTTCAGATAATTGTGCAGCGAAAAAGACCCAAATTTTCCAGCTATAAGGGTTTATATCGGAATACCTGTCAGCTACTCATCTGTCGTGGCTTACAGCTTCGTTTTGGGGTATCAATGGTCTCCTCTTATGAGAATAGGTGTCCTCATATCGTTTCTTTAACTGCTGGTGAATGAATTCGGAAGCCCTAATTCTCACTGGCGTTAAAACACACATGTCTTCTCTCCACATCAACACAATACATCCTTTTAACAATTAGCTCTCCTTCACGAACACTCCTCTTCTATGATAATGCGTGTAGCAAGCGAAATTTGACAGCTTAGACCGGGATTTGCTGGTTTTTTGTGCAACTGATCCCGCATACCATGCAATGATGAACTTGTTTTACTTCGTGACTAGCAACCAACTAAAATCATGCTTAAACTGCTGCAAACACGTGTTAAAAAAATCACACAAGGCGATTAGACACTCCCATACTGCATCATGATTGAAATCAGTTCGAAAATTGACAAAAACCACAGGCCACGATATTCCTGTAGCGCGCCCTTTGTTAAAATTTTGTATAGCGCTACAAGAATAACTACTATGCCAAAATTTAGCAGTTTTTTGACTTTCTGCTAATTTGTCGGAGGTTCTAACAGTTATTTGATTTAAGAAATAAGTTTAGCCGTTCTCTAAATACATTAATGATTCTACCTTTGAAAATATGACTCTCATTAACCCCCTTTACAATATAAAAGATCACCAAAATCAAATAAAATTTGAAAAGAATGGGCTCAAAACTTATTCAATCACCCATAGAGTTTCTAAGGAGACTAAAACTGAAACTTAAAATCAAAAATTTAACTGAGGTAGATTCAAAAACAAACCAAAACTGGAGAAAATAAATCAAAAATAGAGAAAAATTTACTGACTTAACAGGGCCTATAACAGGCCCTAGAGGCTTAGAGCCTCCCAAGGCCTATCGAGGGCCTATAACAGGCCCTCGAGGCTTAGAGCCACACAAGGCTATTGGTAACAATTAGATGACTGTTATTGGTAACAATTGGCTGTCAATGACCACTGTATCTCGATTATGATCGATTCGAAACCCTCTTCACCACGAAACCCCTAGCCTCAAGCATGCCTCAAGACGCAATTTACCTGTGTACTGGTAACCCCGAGCCTTGCCTCAACCCGATTTCTCATCCAGCCGTGATCCCACCATCTCCATTTGGCAGATATTTGTCAGCCCACCCATATAAAAAAGGCCCCGAAGTATTTTTTTATTTTTACATTAAATAAAAAAAAACACTTTGCCCCTTAATATACAAGCAATATAATATTTAGGTTTTCATGATTATTTAATACCACAATATGAATGAACATGATATTATATTTCCTTCTAGCGAAGCCCTCGTGGAGAGGGTCGCCTCCTCCGGAATTGTGTGGGGGCCTACTGCCTCCGAAAGGAGGTGGGGGGGGATTGAACGGGGGTGTTGGTGCTTGAGGGACAGTAGGTGGGGGTCCATGTTGTAAAATATTTTGATGCCCCCATAGAGTGTATGGATTTCTGGGATAAGGTATCCCATAGAGTGCGTTTTCGAGATTGAATTGTCTCGACACAGGGTTAAGATAACCTGGATATGCTTGAATCCATGGTGGGTGGTTTGATTGGGATGGTCCCCGAACATGGGATAATCCCGTGGTGGAAGGTCCGACGGGTAGGGAAGCTCCAATGGAAGGACCGATGGGGAATCCTCCTCCAGTATTATGGTTAAGAGATGGGGGTTGATCCCCAGCAGCAACGTGCTGACCACTAATCAAAGGTTGACCGAAAATGGGTTATTGATTATATACTACGAGATTAACATTACTCGTAAGGAAGGTAGGGGGTAAAGAGTATCCTCCCCACGAGTCTTGGGGTGGGGGAGGAGTGGGTAACGTTTTCGTAGTAGTAAGAGGGGTGTTGTACTATTGTCCGTCAACAGGTTGAGTCGTTTGAGGTGTAGAACTGGTCTCCTGTCTAAGGGGTGTATTTGCAGGAAGTGAGGGTTGACCAGGTTCATAAGTGGTCATGTTTTGGATGGATGGTTTCGGTGAGTCATAAGATAAAGTGTGAATCAGAACCTGCTGATATGTGGGTATCTCCATGACTTCATCCCTTCGCAAAAAAATTTGTCTTTGAAGGTTATCGCCCTTGGAACGTAATTGATCCAAGCAAGGACGAAGGGGTCTGAAAAGCTCGTCAGGAGTGGGCCAACCGGATGTAGTGTCAAAATGAGCGACTTGTTGACCTAGATAAGTTTCCCAAAAGGGTGCAGCTGGACCAAACGCAACTGATACAAGGTCATTCTGGGTGTGGGTTAACCATTCCACCAATCCAAGCTCTCCCGGTAAAACGGGAGGTATGTCTTATGAAGTGGAAGTTTCTGCCTCTTCATCCAGTGAGGGATTAGAGGTGGGTGAATCTGGAGGGAACATGTGTGCCCCAACATTCAAAGTAGGGTTTTCTACTTCAGGTGACACGACCGTGATGTGTGGGTCCATTATTACCTTCGAAATTACCTCCTGATTAAGGGGATATTTGGGTGGTAAGTTTAGAATCCTACGGGACCTTCTCCAAGGAAATTCAACCAGAGTGACTGAGATAGAGTTTCTCCTCAGAGTATTCTAAGCAAAAGAAAAGCAGTCTAGAAAAATCTACACAAACTAAGGCCGTAAGCAAACTTATGTGATAGGTGCGGATTCAAAAGTCTGGAACCTCACGAGATTGTTAAGGCTTCACAACTCGCGATATGTTCCAAGGTCCAACAACTATACTCGGCCCAATTTTTCGGAGCACTAACCAGGGAGTATTGGGACTGTACCCCTAACCATATAACCCGACTACCTGATAGTACGTGCGTAGTAGCTCCCTGAGTGTTGTTCTTAGTGTATTGCTCTTCCAATACGGCCAAATAGATAGCTCAGTTGGTTTTAGGAATCCTAAGAGTGTCTCCCGATATACGCAAGGTACATGGGAGCTCAAATATGTGTTGGTGCCGTCTAATGCACAACCATACGGCACAAGACCTTCCTATATACTACCGAGTACATGAAACACCTTTCGATATGCCAAGTACATGAAGTACCTTTCGATATACCCTAAGGTACGTGAAAGAGCCTTCGATATACTGGTTGGTACGTGAAAGAGCTTCGATATACCCGTTGGTACGTGGAAGACTACAATAGCCCCGGGAAGTAGTGCAGGAAAATAATGACAGCTGCCATGTTTTAAGACACCAGAACACGTCTCTAACTTAACACACAAGTTACTAAAAATTTTACCCTATTTATACCGTTAATTTTATCTAGACGGTTAGGTGGATGCATGAAGTGAGTACATAAATGTAAGCAGAATGCAAGCCCTAACTACATGAAAAAACATGCACTTTTTCTTTTGATGAAATCTATGTATGGGAGGGAGAAAATATTTTCAAGTGGTTTTACCAAAACAAACAAAGATTCAACAAATCTCAATTCTACCAAATTTGACGATGAAAGTACTCTTTTTGTTTTTCCATGCAAATCAACAAGCATCAAAACCAAATCTAAGAATTTTCTTTTTTACTTTTCGAATAAAAAATGAAACTAAGTGATGAAAAGAAAGAAATTTCCTATCTAGAGCACTCTAACTTTTCAAATTTCACTATGATGGCTTAAAAACATAAAAAACCAAAAATGCATACAATTCTTTCAACCATGGAATCACTTTTGCAAAAACTTGATCTCACTCGAATTTTTCAAGAAAATGAATGGCTCATAATTCTCGAAAAGCACAAATGATTAACTTTTCTTTCAAACTTTCCAAAAGACTTATGAATGATAAATTCCAATGCATGAACCAATTTCTACAACAATTTTCAAATGCACTTGAAAACGGAAAAAATGAAGCACTTTTAATTGTTTCAATGACATGCCAAGACTACAACTTGGTAACAATGATTTTTTTAAGCGTGAATAACTGAAAAGAAAGATTATTTGTAGCACTCTAAACACTCAGAAATTCTCAAGAAAATGACAAGCACTCATATGCACTGAAAACACTCAAGACACCCAATCAAACAACCAAATGCAATCAAAGCTAAATAACATGTGCAAAAGAGGTCTAGGATCTGATCCAATGGAAGGACTAGATCAGGTGAGGAGAGGAGGGAATGCAAGGTCAAGTGGATGAAGGTGGGGGAGACCAAAGTTTCTACCACTACCAAGTCTCAAACTTGTCCAAAATGGAACCCAAAACCAATCCAAATCAAACCAAACAAAACCAAATACTAGCAATGCAACATCGAAAATGTCTCTGACTGGAAGATACAGTGCAGAGGAGGTCTGTAAGACAAACCAAACTCAACGATTTGAGAGGAGAGAACCCAAGCACAAGGCTATACTGCTTGTCTCAATCTCTGGTCAGGCTCAGAGCGCCCATAACAGGTAGGAAACAGGTGAACTGCGCCGATGGCGTAGGATGACACACTGAGAGGAGCAACAATGTTGTAGGTTGCAAGGTAGCATAGTGCGCTTGACAGGAGAACGTCACTCTGGCTATACTACCCAGGTGCGATGGGAGAGATCCCTATGTAAGGATGAAAAGATCTCCAAACATGAGCAATCAAAAGGCTTGACAATCAAACATACATACTCAAATGAAGTCAATAGAATCTTCAAGGAGAAGATATGATGGTGAAAGAGGCTAAGGAGGCAAAAGAAATGGCTCACAAAGAAATCAGAGAAAATGACTTTCAAACTGAAAACTTAAAACAATGCATTGTAATTGCCTAGTATGGTCGCCAAACTTGTTGCCGGACAATCTACCGAAAGCGGATTTAAGGAGTGATCTCCCTAGTTCAACATGAATCTAGAACAAGTGGGACAAAATATGAAATTGCTTTCCTATATATAGTTAAAGATCGAGTGATTAGATGTCTTACCTTTTAGATCATAGATCCTTTCTCCTTGATGTTGCTCCAAGCTCCACGGTCATCAGATCTCAGCTGCAAGACCTGTCAAGACATACATAACAATACAAGCAGTAAAACAATATCTAAACAGTAACAGATCTAAGTAAACAATTAAGCAAGTAAACTACACAAACATTATTAATACTATTACTGTATTAAAAGAGGGAAGTACAAAGAGAGAGATGATTACAACCAAAGCTTAACGTCGCAATCCTCTTCCAACAAGCCAATGCCAAAGCCTCCAAAGGAAGTTTAGGTCTCCCAAGAGATGAATAGAGATCTCGTAAGCTAATTTCACCAGCATGCAAGTACTATAGACTTCCTCCCTTTGGAATGGGAATGAGCTTCATATATATAGGACTAAGAGGATAGGGTAGGTTGAGATATAGTGGGAGAGGTTTAAGGGATCCTCCCAAAGGGCTAGGGACCCGAAAGCTAGCTCCCCTATAGGTTAGGGATAGAGATCCACATCACACACCTTCGAGAAATGGCTCGAAGATTCCCTTTTATCCATTTAACTGACATCGTCACAGGCTGCATAAGGGTGACCTGTGACGTTGCATGTTGCACAAGGGTGACCTATGACGACCTTACTAAACCCTGTGGAAATAAGTCAGTATCTCTTCTAATTTGATGTCTTAGTCATGGGGAATTTAGGGAGATTTACACTGAGTCTCAAGGTGGAAAGATTTGGGTGTAACAATAGCACACAACATCTGGGATCTGGTTTCTTGGTGGTGGGACTTGGTTCTTGCTACTCACACCATGGTGAAGAGAACGATACTCAATGACAAATTACAGACTCTTTTAATTGGGATCTTCCCGCTGGCCTTTCTATTCCCAGGCTCACAATATTGGTCAATGAGTGCATTAACATCTTCGTCACCCCCACTATGAATAGATATAGATACACGAGCTCCTCTTCTTGAGCGCCCAGTTAGAAAATAGATATCATCTATCTCCAAAGTGAGGATATGGGCCACCACTTGAAATGAAGTTCTATAGGGTCCCACATTCCCACCAAATATTCCAACAAAGGGACTTGGGCCCTCATGCTTAGAGCGAGAAAGTATTTTTGTGTCCGCACTCTTAGAGGGACAACATAGTTTTGTCATCATTCAACCCTTCGAGATCCTCCAACTCGTGATCTCTCTCTCTCTAGTCCAACATTTTCTTGATTGAGACCCACAAAACCATAAATTGGGGTATTAGAATCCATTAATATGAAGAACCTCCCCCCCCCCAAATTTTTGCATTCAACTTTTGGGCTGTGTTTTATGGTCGATGCGATCGAGATTCACTTCCAACACATCATTGATGTGGTTTACCCTTTTGGGAGCCGCGTCGAACCTGATTTACGTGTTTCCCGAAAGAGGCAGTCGCGTCGATCTAGGGATGCATTTCTACCTAAAAAGCGACCACAAATCCATCCAAAACAACAAAAATAGCACCAACTCGATTAGATAATTGAAATGGAAGAAAATAATAGTTACATGGAACTGACGAGATGCAAATCCACTACCCGGAACACCCTGACTCTCTAAAACAAGTTTCTACCTCAAATGGGTTTTACCCTCTTTGTTAAGAATGCAATGGTAAAATGAGTCCCTTTCACCTCTATGTATTGAGTTGAAGGACAATATTTTATTATTTTTACCTCATAGTATTTTAGTACATTTTACCATTTGTTAGTAAAAGCCCTTTTTTTATTTATTATCATGGTCTCTCACACTTGTTTTGAGATTTCAGGTCAAACATAATGATGAACTTATGGTCCAAAATTATTTCCATGCTTTAGAACACCATTGAAGTCGTCTTTAAGCTCTTTTTAGACTCCTAAAATAGGAAAAGATTGCGAAGTGAAATCGTCTTTTTTCATGCTTGTAAAAGGGTTTTTAAGGTCGTCTATCCGGGTGATAGTTTACCCCTTTTTTCAAACCGTGTAGACTATTTACGAAAAAATGAATACCTTAGTCAACCATTGACTAGGAGAGTTTTTTTTAGGAATTTTACACTTTTTCAGGCCTAGGGGACTAAATTTACGAAAAATTTCACCCTAGAGTCTTCTTTTAAACCGTTTCAGACCCTCTAAATGTGAAACGCCACCTTGTTTACCTTCTTTGGACTCATAAAATTATACATGGAAGGACCATTTTGAGACCAAACCTCTCCTTTCTTAGGTTTGTAAAACATGTGATATTGGTTTTGTCCGGAGGATAAGCTATATTGAGCATTTGTTATCCTCCTCACGCTCGTTAATAAAAAAAGAGGTACCTATCAATCATGATGAGGAATAAGGGAAGGGAAGTGCATCTGAATTTGTATTTATGACAGCTTATCATCTCCCTTGAACATGGTACCTGTTTGTGTTTCATCCAAACAGTTGGGTAATTAGCTTGTCTATGATTCATGTCAAGTCCATGAGTCTCTTTACTCCTTTGTATCATCTGAAGAATACTTCGTTCATGTTGCATTATGTCTTGATTTCCGTCTCTCCAAGTCAATGTTGCCAGGTCATTCGTCGTGCCATAAAATTTTCAAGGGGAGTCTTCCATTTGAGACAAACTTTGCAGTCGTCAAGCTATCTGTCAGTCATCCCTAAAAATGTCTCTCAAAAACACTTGTCCATACACCTTTTGTCAATCCATACCCTATCATCCAAAATTGTCTTCCTATATTAGTTTTGTGTCAATGATGGGGGATAAATCGTGGCCCTTCTTCGACAAATCTATCCCTTTAGACACCAACACATTATCTAAGGATTATATTTAGAGACTACTTAGTACCTTAAAGCCTGCATGCCTCAATGGCAGGTTTTTTTGCCTTCTGTAATAGGTTTACATCATTGACCTCTGATAGAATGATTTCATGGATGTTTGACTCCAAATCATTCATTTTCATTTGTTGGAATGTACTCAGATACCTTAGGGATCATTGTCATCACTGGTGATTCCCCTCCCACTTGTTAATGGTTCACATCATTGACCGGTAATCAAGTGGTTTCTACCATGTTCGACCTCAACACATTGTAATCACATGGTTAGATTCGTATAGTTTCAGGAACGGGTATAAGACCCTGGGTTGCTATGATGTTTTATTATCATACCTAGGTTGCGATGGATATTTTTAGTACGTTTCTACATAGATGTTATTGATGTACTATCACACAGATCCACTCTTGTATTGGTCGTGGTTGTGTCATTATCTCATCATGGATTTACACTTGTTCAATAGCCATGATTGTGTTCAGTCATTCAGGTATGGATCCACGTTGTATTTTGGTGGCCATATCCTCAGTCAGTATCAGCATGGATCTGCAATGTATTGGTCGACAACCATGTCTTGAGTCATTGCAATGTCTAGTTCAGAGATGTCAAAAATTGTATTACAATGTACTTGATTATTGTTATTAGTTCTCTGACTGGTGATTCCTCTTTTCAATAGTCACATCAAAGTACATCACCTATCCTTTTTCTCTAGCTTCATACTTTAGGGGGTGATTTGTTACATGAAATTTTCGTCACCATCATCAAACCTTGTGACCTCATGTTTCCACAATCCCTGAAGTCACTTTCATAGTGGATGGTCCTTGATTTCCTTGTCCTGCAACTTTTCCTGTTTTTCATCTTCGACGCGCCTTGTTGCATTAGCAAACCATGCCAAAATCACGACGTAGGACATCCCATTGGAAACATGCGTCAATGGCGCAACTTTCCTTTAGAGAAACCCACGTCGACCAATATTAGCACATGTTGCTCCATTAAAAATCCCATCGACCTCTCTACGGGAAAAAAATTAGGTTTTCGAGAAGTGTCTAGAGAGAAATCTCATTGGATAACCTTTCCTTCCTATTTCTATGGATCTAGCTCAAGATCCAAAATTGTTAGGATCATATTTCATCCACTTTCCATAATATTCTCACCCCTCTCTTATCCTTAGTGCATTATAAAAGAGATCGTTGGCATGGGTGTGAGGAACAGGAATTTGAAGTAAGAAATTGCTGGAGAAATTATCCCAAAAGCATTAGAATCTTGAGGTGCTTCCTTTCAAGACAAGGGTGACATGTTGAAATAGGAGGAATCTACCAGAAGGAGACTACAACACCAAGGCTTACAGTTGTATTTATTTTTGTCGTATTTAATACAATGGTGCAATTCCTTCCCATACTTGATTTTTATTCTCATGTATAGCAAATATCCTTGGTCATTTTCTTAGATCATTTATATTGTTTCTTGTTTAATCTACTTGCTACTTGTTTGTGTTGGATCTGTAACAGGTTCTTTCATATGCAAAGTTGGATTACAACGGCTTGAAGATAGCAAGGATGAACTCCGTATCAGAGGTTAGTTTTATATACTTCATATCTTGTGAGTATTCAATTAATCTAGGTGAAGGTGTGCATGTATTGTCTCATTTTGTTTTAGTTTCGACTCATTCGAACTAGGGAGGTTCACTCGTGTCCGCACATGAGAACTAATCTGTCAACACAAATTGATGCTGGCATGTAATGGTCATTATCTAGTTTTATTTGAGAAAATATTGATTACCAATTTCGATTAAATGGTTTCTTTGATAGTGTGGCATTCAACTAAATCGCATAGTCCTATGTTAGTGGCACCCTCTCACAAATTTAAATTGATACTTGGGTAATAACATAGTGAAATTTGAAAAATTCATTCTTATAAGGTAAAATTGGTATTCTTCTTATAACGTGGTTGATTTTTAAGGACTAGAATTTGACAGATGATAAACCAACTTGCTTATTTTTAAGGTGTGCATGTAGGTGCAGTGATGCATTTGATTGCTGGAATTAGAAAAATAATTGAATGTAAAGTCTTGAAAAGAATATAAATTTAAACTTTTACAATTCAAAACCTTTCATCTCAAAACTAAATATGATTATTTCAACTTTATGATTTCCAGGTCAATCATGACAATTGAAAATGAAATTCTAGCTTTCATATTATTCACCACTACAAGGAAACAACCTCAATATTAAGAGATCAATGGTTTATGAAATGGAATGTAAAGATTAAGGCTCAAAGGAAACACCTAAAGTAATTCATACAATCAGAGTTGTAGAAAAACTAGAAACAATGAAGTTTCTTGGGTCTTTAATAGCTTGAAGAATCAAAATACAATCTCACAATTAATGTAAAATGCAACTTTAAAAAGAATCACCAAAGATGAAATTCCCAAAACATATTGTTCATACAAAGCATGGAGATAGTCCAAATAGACAACAAAAACCTCCAACTAAAATCACTGGAAAAGAGCTAGAAATGCTTCTAAAAATGGACAATGCTCGTAATGGATAATAGGGGAGAGATCAACAATGTTCTTTGTGCAGACAATAAAGATCATAATGTTGTTTTTTGGGTCAATAGGAGCATTTCCCCTATAAAAAAACACGATTTGTTTTTGCAAAATTTGAAAAGGTTGTAGACCCAACAATGATATAAGGAAAGTAAGGTGTTGTGATTACCTACAAAGCTAAAAAGTAGATAAATAGTGTCCTAAACCAACCATAAAGGTTTGTGTACTAAAACTCCAACCCAATGGAGTCACCATTTGTTGATGGGGATAATTAGGTTGTGTGGGCCAAGGCAATGAAATACCCTAAAGTAAGGTGGTTGGGAATCCCTATTATAACAACAATTATTGGTGGCTTTAATTTTTCCTATATAGCAAGAAAGAAAATATGGAAAGAATAAAATTTTTTTATATTAGTGAGTTACAGAAAGAAAGGGGGCCCTACAAATGGGCTCTCAAAGTCTTCTCTTGAAGGTGTTGAGTTGCAACAATAGGAGTAGTGGGAATTGAGAGCATCCAACCACTCCAAAGTGGATTGCACATAAAAAAAAAAACAACAAAAAACAAATATAATTCCAAATAAAAAGGAAGAACTCTTAATCCCTAATTTATATGCATGATCCAACCCTAAATATAATATAAATCGGGGATAATTTTAAGGACCCATACTTATTTAAAAGTGTATAAACATTGGCGAATCTTACCAATTCTTAAAATGTCAACTATAAAATATTTGGCGATACTTTTATAAAATTATTTCAATTTCTAAGGATTTTATATAGTTTATATAATAATTTGGCAATTTTTAGAGTGAAAAAAGTTTACCCCATCAAAATTGGGTGAAACGGGGCTTCAAAAAATGCAAATTGGAAAATCTTTTTTTGGAAAAAAACATGGAAAAATAGCTCATGGTCTAAATTTCGCCCCTAAAATTATCCTTGATATAAAATTATGTTAGTATGAACAACATAAAGAAATTAATTTTTTATAGGGGGACAAGGAAAAAATAGATATTGTATTAATTTAGAAGAATAGATTGCAAGAAAGCTTGTATACCTATTAATAGATGGTTGTCCAGTTCTCTTCCTATGGGGTTGTTTCCTCTCAAGTGCATCTCCAATTCCTTGAATAATATTCTTCCAAGCAATAGACCTAAGGAAGCACACACTATCTAGTTCTCTCAACCAATCTAACAACATAATATTGTTTTATTGAATGATATCAAATGGAATCCTCCATCTTGCCTTCTATAGACTTTGGGAGGCCTCATGGAGTGAGATAGGTGCAGGGGGTTCACTAAGTAGGAAGTATTATAGCATGTGAGTTCTTATTGGGGGATTTTATACTCTAAAAAATGGAAACAATATATTATGGTGACGAAGTATTTTTAATATAGTAAAGACATATAAATATTAGGGGTATTTATAATTATGTATATAGGGAGATCGAATAGGGAATTAGGGGGTTTCAATATGTACTTTATGTTTGAAGTTGGTGTGAATTTAATTATGTGTGAAGTTAAATTAGTGTTTGAATAAGTATGGTTTGTGTGTGGGTGGCATGAACCCAATTGCAGTGTGTTTGGAGTTAGAGTAGTGTTTGAATATATACGATTTGTGAGTGAATTTGGTGTGAAGTCGATTCAAACGGCCATGTATGAAGTCAACTTATGTTTAACGGGGTGTTCTCCATCTTGGAATTTTTTCTCCAACTAAGATTTCATCTTTCACCCTGCAATTTCCTCACCCCTTTTAGGGGTCTTCGGTTCTTTCTTTTTAAATAACCTCACCCAACTATTTTATTAAGAAAGGGGTGGTATTTAAAGCAATTATGTTTCTATTTTTATTGTTTATATGCTCAAGGTTGTTTGGTTGAGGGTTTAAACCGTTTCCTCTCCCATACGATCAAGCCAACTTAGCGTTTCTGCATGGATTTCTAGCAATGGCAATGGAATCAATTAGGGTTGGTCATACCCAACTCTATACTAGGGGTTAAGTCCTACCTCCTTTATGATAGTTGGGCTATTCCTAACTATGGGGTGATATGCCCTATCTCTCGCTACCTACTGCTTTACGCTATCCAGGTTAACACCACTATAAAGAATGTGCTATGACTGATAGGCCACCTTCACACTCTAACAATTACCACATAAAATATTGCTTAACCCCAAAGTCAAGAATGAACTGTGTGCAGTGAACTGCTATGGGTTTACATAAATGAATATGAAATATTATTAAGGGAATGGCTTGATTAGCGCCGACACTTCTTTTCGTCATTTCCTTTCTCAATGCTATTATTTATTGGCAGAAAATCTGTAAACCCACCATAGTTGGCTGGCCCCACCCTATCTTATATATGCTTACTTATTTCTCTATCTAGATAATATAGAAGAGTGGTTTCTAGGGGTTTTAAGAGTTGTTCCATATCATCATACTAAGGGTGAAAATAAAAAGGGGTATTAAAATTTTCATGGAAAAATGGATATCTAGGATATCTAGTGAAACTAGTGGTTTTAAAATTGGAAATATGTATTGGAAGGGGGTCAACAAAAGGATTTTTGGAGGAATTTATTAATACCTAGTGAAATAAGGGGTATTCGTTAATATCCCATGAATGCACATGCTATGCTAGATGTTCATAGAGTGAACCCCTTAAGGAGATAGGTGGGATTCACATTAAGTTTCCTTCCTCCACACGCTAGTATGTGGTGCCCCTACTATGGAACTAGGAGATACATGTAACCAAACAACTAAGAAAAGTGTCAAATGTTAAATGCATGTTGCATGGGGTATTGTTTGTTGTGGAGCTAGATCTTCCAGTCTCATAGATGATATTGTCTTAGCCGCGCACCCCCGGACGACTGTACACCCATTTTGCATTTTTAGGGGTTCGAGGGAAACACCCCCGAGAAAACATTTTGGGGCTGTTTTCGCCAACTGTTTTGCGGGCCCATGGTTTTTGGATATCCCATGGTATTTTTCCCATTGTATTTTTCCCTATAAAAGAAAGACATTGTAATACGGCTACGGTTGATGTATTAGGTTTTATGCATTGTAAAGATCTCTAAGATCAAGAGAGAGACTGTGAGACAGTGAAGAGGAAGTGCAGCGACTGTGCTGCAGGTTGTATCCCTTCACCTTGCTTGACGGTAATAATAATAAGGACTGACAAATTCAGTGTGGACGTAGCCCAAGTTGGGGTGAACCACGATATATCTGTGTCTCTCTTGTAATGTGTGTGTGATTATATTTGCATTAATGTTTATTGTTATTGCTTTGCGATCCTGTTTTTTCTAACAATTGGTATCAGAGCCAAAGGTCTATTTGGTAGATAAACCCGCAGGAAGCTAGGGTTTTTGGTTCGAGTGGGAGCAATGGCGGAAGAAGGAAAGTTTAAGGTCGAGAAGTTTAATGGACAAAACTTCTAGTTATGGAAGATGCAAATGGAGGACTATCTGTACCAGAAGGATCTATTCCTACCGTTGGGAGGAAGAGAAAAGCAGTCGGCGGCCATGAAGGACAAAGAATGGGAGGTTCTTGACAGAAAGGCTCTAGGAACAATACGGCTGAGCTTGGCTTCGTCGGTGGCTTTCAATATCTCAAAAGAAATGACAACGGAGGGTTTGATGAGCACACTGGGTAAGCTGTATGAAAAACCCTCGGCCTCCAACAAGGTATTTCTAATGAAACGTTTATTTAATATGAAGATGTCTGAAGGTGGATTTGTTACTGATCATTTAAATGAGTTTAATACGGTTACAAATCAGCTAAGTTCTGTTAGTGTGAACTTTGATGATGAGGTTAGGGCTCTTCTAATCTTGTCTTCATTACCAGAAAGCTGGAATAGCTTGGTCATGGCTGTAAGTAACTCTATCTCTGATTCAAACACATTGAAATTTGATGATGTTATTGGTGTTATTCTTAGCGATGAAATGCGAAGAAAAAGCACATATAAGACATCAGGGAATGCGTTGACCATGGAGAGTAGGGGAAGGAAAAAGGAGAGAGGAAAGAGCCAAGGTAATCATGGCAAGTCTAAAACGGGTATATCCAAGTCCAGACTGGGAAAAGTAGAGTGCTGGAACTATGGAAAGAAAGGACATCTGAAGAAAGACTGCAGATCTCTAAAGAAGAAAGGAGATGCACAGAAGGAAACTACCCAAGAAGCAAATGTAGCAGGTGATGTGTTACGAGATGCTTTGATTCTTGCATTAGATAATACTAGTGATTATTGGGTAGTAGATTTAGGAGCTTCATGTCATGCTACACCCCATAGGAAATACTTTCATGATTATGTTCCAGGCGATTTTGGACATGTTTTATTGGGTGATGATGAGCCATGTAAAATTGTTGGAATGGGTAAGGTATGGATAAAAGTTAAGAATGGAACTAACTGGCTGTTGAAAGATGTTAGGCATATTCTTGCTATGAAAAGAAATTTGATCTCAATACAGCAGTTGGGAGATGGCGGCTGTCTATCTACATTTGGAGAAAAGTGGTGGAAGATCACTAAAAGATCAATGGTGATAGCAAAAATAGACAGGATAGGTACGTTGTATTTATGTCCTCATAATACTGACCATTCTATCTCTTTAGCTTCCATAGGAACAGATACAACATTGTGGCATCATAGGCTTGGCAACATGAGTGAGAAGGGGATGCAGATTCTCCACTCAAGCAAGTTGCTGCCAGATTTGAAGTAGGTAAGTTTGGAATTCAGTGAGAACTGTGTTTATAGAAAACAGAAGAGAGTCAGATTTCTCAGGGTTGGTAAATAGAAGAAGAATGAAAAGTTAGAGCTTGTGCATACTAATGTATGGGGACCGACTCGGGTACAATCTCTTGGTGGCTCTCATTATTATGTTACATTTATTGATGATGCAACTAGAAAAACTTGGGTTTATTGCATTAGGCAGAAATCTGATGTGTTTGCTACTTTTAAGAAGTGGAAAGCTTTGGTTGAGAATGAGACAGGAAAAACGTTGAAGTGTCTCAGATCTGATAATGTAGGTGAGTACTGCGGTAAGGAGTTTGATAGTTATTGTTTATACCATGGGATTCGTAGAGAGAAGATAGTCCTAGGAACACCACAAGAAAATGGTGTGTCTGAAAGAATGAACAGAACGATCATGGAGCATGCAAGGTGTATGGGACTGCATGCAGGGTTTCCCTTACAGTTTTGGGCAGATGCTGTAAATACTGTTGTTTATTTAATAAACAGAGGACCTTCAAGTGCTTTGGATGGAGGTATTCCAAAGGAGGCATGGACAGATAAAAAGGTAAACTACTCATTTCTGAGAACGTTTGGTTGTGAAGAATTTGTCCATATTGATAAAGAAAATAGAACAAAGCTTGAAGCTAAATCCAAGAAATGTACCTTTATTGGATTTGGGGTTGACGAATTTGGTTATCGTTTATGGGATTATGAAAATAACAAAATTATCAGGAGTAGAGATGTAATATTCAATGAAAAGGTCATGTATAAAGATCAGTTGCAATTAAAGAAACAAGAAAAGGAAAACACATAGTACACAATACTTGATGAAATTGAAGAAAATGAAGTTCCAAAGGTGCCAGAAAATCAAGAACAACAACAAGTACCTGAAACTCCTGCAACTGTAAGAAGATCTACCAGGTTAAGTAGACTCTTTGAATGATACTCTCCTTCAATGTATTATTTATTGATGACTGATTCTGGTGAACCATTGTTATGAAGAAGCAATGCAGGTGGAAACTAGAAAGAAGTGGGAGCAAGGCATGAATGAGGAGATGGACTCATTGGTAGGAAACCAAACTTTTGATTTGGTTCAGTTTCCTGCTGGTAAAAGAGCAGTGTAGAACAAATGGATTTATAGGTTGAAGGAAGAAGAAGGAGGCAAGAAGCGGTACAAGGCTAGACTTGTTGTAAAGGGGTTTGCACAGAAGAAAGCCATATACTTTGATGAAATATTTTCTCCTGTTGTTAAGATGACTTCAATTAGGACTATCTTAAGTCTAGTGGTGGTAGAAGATTTGCATCTTGAACAGTTAGATGTAAAAACAACCTTTCTCCATGGGGATTTGGAGGAAGAGATATATATGTAGCAGCCACAAGGGTATGAGGTCAAAGGTAAGGAGAATTTGGTGTGCAGGTTGAAAAAGAGCTTGTATGGCTTGAAGCAAGCTCCAAGGTTGTGGTATTTAAAATTTGACAAGTTAATGACAAAACAAGGTTATAGTAGATGTCATTCTGACCACTGTGGTTATTTCAAGAAGCTAGACAATGAAAGAAATATTATCTTGTTATTGTATGTGGACGACATGCTTGTTGCAGGGTCTAACATGCAGGATATAAATGTACTCAAAAGGAAGCTAGCTAATTCATTTGCGATGAAAGATTTGGGTGCTGCAAAGCAAATCCTTGGTATGAGAATAACAAGAGACAGGAAAAATCGTAAATTGACATTGTCTCAGGGTGAGTACATACAAAAGGTGTTGGAGAGGTTCAGAATGCAGAATGCAAAACCAGTTAGTACACCTTTGGCCAACCATTTCAGTCTAAGTAAGGAAATGTGTCCCAAGACATAGGAAGAGATAGATCACATGTCCAAGATTCCCTATCAATCAGCAGTTGGCAGCTTGATGTATGCCATGGTGTGCATAGGACCAGATATTGCACATGCAGTGGGAGTTGTGAGAAGATATATGAACAATCCAGGTAAATAACATTCGAGGGAAATACAGTGGATTCTTAGGTATTTGAGAGGTACCACCACTCAGGCATTATGTTTTGGAGGTTCAGACACTGTTCTACAGGGATATGTTGATGCAGATATGGCAGGTGATAAGGATAGCATGTGAAGCACCTGCAATAATTAATTAATAAGAATATGTGAAATAGCAGAAATGACAAAACTTAGAATCAGTTTTATATTGATCACAGGCCACTTCGAGGGGGAAACCTCCTATGAGCAAGCTCAATACAAATAACTTCACGGTGCCTTCATAGGTCTCAACACACACTTATATACTAAGTCTAGGCACCAATACTATGGGTCAAAACCATGGGCCACTACAAACTATGGATCAACAATACTACGGGAAACTTACAAAGCATATGCGCCAACAACAATAACACAAACTATTGATCAACAAATACTACGGGATGACTTACAAAGCATATGCATCCAACAACAATATACTAACAAAGTAAAGACATGGGTTCCTAACATCCCCTCCCCCTTAAAAAAAGCTTTGTCCTCAAAGATTTAGATGTGGAAATTGTTGTTGAATCTGAAGGAGTGGTTCCCATGTTGTTGCATGCCTTGTTGGTTGTGGAGCTAGATCTTCTAGTCTCATAGATGATATTGTATCAGCCGTGTTTGTACCCCAGTTTTATATGATATGTAGGTGGACTGTACACTCACCCCAGCGGGGGGGTGTGGGGGGGAATCGCCCCCCCACAAGGTTCCAGGGGGGACCATCCCCCTTGGCTGGGGGGTCCAAGGGCAGTGCCCTCGAGAAATGGGGGTTCGGGCGCAACACCCCCGAAGAAAAATTTTGGGGCTGTTTTCGCCAGCTATTTTGCGGGCCCATGGTTTTGGGTATCCCGTGGTATTTTCCCATTTTATTTCCCCTATAAAATAAAGACATTGTAATACGGATAAGGAAGATGATGTATTAGGTTTTATGCATTGTAAAGATCTTTTAGATCAGGAGAGAGACTGTGAAACAGAGAAGAGGAAGTGCAACGGTTGTGCTACAGGTTGTATCCCTTCACCTTGCTGGACGGTAATAATAATAAGGACTAGCAAATTCAGTGTGGATGTAGCCCAAGTTGGGTGAACCACGATATATCTATGTCTCTCTTGTAATGTGTATGTTGGATTATATTTGCATTTCTGTTTATTGTTATTGCTCTGCGATCCTGTTTTTTTTCTAACAATTGGTATCAGATCCAAAGGTCTATTTGGCAGCTAAACCCGCAGGAAGCTAGGGTTTTTGGTTTGAGTGGGAGCAATGGCAGAAGAAGGAAAGTTTAAGGTCGAGAATTTTAACGGCCAAAACTTCGGGTTATGGAAGATGCAAATGGAGGACTATCTGTACCAGATGGATCTATTCCTACCATTGGGAGGAAAAGCAAAGTAGCCGACGGCTATGAAGGACGAAGATTGGGAGGTTCTTGACAGAAAGGCTCTGGGAACAATACGGTTGAGCCTGGCTTCGTCGGTGGCTTTCAATTGTTAGATTGCCAACATAAGATCCAAAGAGATAATGTAACCTCACAGTGAAAGAATTAAGGAATTAAGGAAGAAGAGAGAAGCAATAGAACATAGATCCAATAGAGGCAGAATAATTACACACACTACATTAATCAGAATAGTAACCAGGTAAATATACAATGCTGAGTATGAGGATTCGAATTCACTAGGTGTAATTCGAATTATCCTTCATGCATAGATCCATAATCAGTGGAGAGTCATCAGTGCCAAACTAGGAGTCTATCTCATCATCAGTAAAGTCATCAATGCACAAGTAGTGATCAACCGGGAGTCAAACTGAGTCTAACTGAGTCTGGTTGGTGTAACTGGCACATGAAAGCACTGATATAGTGAAGGATACTTAGTAGAGGGCGCTCATGTAGATAAATGGAGTCAAAACAGTCTATCTAGTCACACTGGAGGTCCAAAAGAGCGATAACGTCAGTTAGGAGTCAGTTAATCCTTAAATCAAGGAAGAACTGAAGATAACTGAACTAAACTGGACTGGAAGATGAAGAAAGGCGCCCTTCTCATACAATAACTGAAAAGAGGGTGCACTAAGCTCTAGGATAGCTAAGACTGATCCAAGAGAAGCTCCTGGGGCTAGTTTGCTGAGGGCTAGGTGCTGGTGCTGATGACTAGGATGCATGTAAAATGCATGCAAACCCTAATTTTGCATGTAGGACTGAAAATGTAAATGACAGGAATGTTAGAAGGACTAGGATGGAGTATAGGAATATCCTAACACCCCCCCTTAATCCATCCTGGGCCTTGGTAACTAGGACCAAAGGTCACCCATACAATCAATGAAATGATAAAAAAATACTGCCTCAATTTTTTTTTTTTTTTTTTTTTTATATTTTTGAATAACTCAAGGAGCCATCACTCTAAGCAGAAAAGAAGCAAGCTTTCATCAGTGAAAAATTTGAAAAGAGACTTGGTAAGTTGATCCTCTGTAAAGTGCGAATGCAAGTGCTAGAGAATGTGCTGAATGTAGCAAGTCTTTCAGGAGCCTTTTCTGTCACTGGAGCGAATGTATCATGATGAGTTTTCCCAAAGAATGGAAGAGTAAACCCCATCATCATGCTGCATCTCTCATGGAGAGGTGGATGCAATAATGCAAGGTTGGCATGGTGTGGAAGTCTGGTAGTGTGATGATCCTCAACAGTGTTCTCAATAGTAGCAAGAGCTGTGTGAGCCCATGTTGACCTTGTATCTGGACTAAGAATAGGTGTTGATTCTGGATTGCAATCTTTTTGAACTATGACTTCTACATCAGAATCTTGCTCTTCTTCTTCATCGGAAGAGAAGTCACTCTGATCTTGATTGGAATCTGAAGAAACACTTGGAGAGAAAGGCATAAAGTGAGAAAATTCATATGCCTTTGAGGCATGATTAGAAATCCCATTCGCTATAACCTTTCCAGTGGATATTTCTGTGATCTCGACAGTGTTTGGACCAAAAGTAACTTGCTTTGGAGATCCTGTATGGGTCATCTGATATACTGATAATAAATTTGCAGTTAGAGAAGGAACAAACAAGACATTTTTGAACTTACCATGTTCCATATGCACTGTACCCACTCCTTTTGCAGAAACCTGAGTGTTGTCTCCCATGTGAATGGTAGGCCCATCATGGAGATCTAGAGAAGAGAAAGATTCTTTTTGTGCCATCATGTGGTTGGAAGCTCCAGAATCTATGAGGAGAGCTTTTGTGTTTGAAAAACCAGCCATCAATGCATGACAATCATCAGATCCACTTCCAGAATCAGACATATTTTCTTCTTTTGGAACAAGAATTTGGTTTTGTTCAAGAAGCTTGGTTAGAAGATCAATCTTCTTATGCAGGCAGGAATGCTCAGGATGGTTTCCTCTCTTGCAGTAGGTACAATTAGGTCTCTTTTGTTTGTCATTCTTGGATCTTGAAGGCTTCTTTCCTTTGCCTTTTTGTCCCCCCCTTGCATTCGCTCCACTTGATTCACCAGCTAAAAGAGCTAGATCTCTGGAGATTGTGATGGAACCCATTTGAATCAATTTGTCTTCTTCTTGAATGAGAGCGGTAGTAAATTTTTCCAAGGTAGGAAACTTCCATCCAGGGATTGACATTCGCCTAGAATGGAAAGTAGAGACAAAAACAGAAAATTGAGATCCAAGTTTGCTCAAAATGGAGAGTACTAATTGCTCATCACTTTTGGTGATGCCACAATGCTTGCATTGAGTAACCAAATTCTGAAATTTTGAGATGAATGTTTGAATGCTCTCAAAATTGCTAGGTTGTAGAGAGGCCAATTCGTTTTCAAGAGTGTAGCCTCTCATCCCATCTTGTTTGCCAAAAAGGCTCTCCAATTTGGTCCATAACTCTTTTGGAGACTTCAAACCTTCAGCATGGAACAATAGATCTCTGGACATGTAAAGGCATATGTATCCAAAAGCTTCATCCAATTTGGTTAGATGCTTGATTTTATCTCTAGCTATATGTGGTGTGGCATCTCTTTCATAAACCAATCTTTCAAACCCTTTTTTCATCAAGAAAATCTTCATCTCATCCCTCCATTCGAAGTAATTGAAAGGAGTGAGAAGTATAGAAGAAGAAGGAGCATTCGAATTGCTCATCTTGACTGCTTGAATAAGTGCAAATAGAGAGCTGCTGAATCTGCTGCTGCAACTGATAGAACTTTGAAATACCTGCAAAAAAACTCTCAAGAATGGAGGTAGAATATACTCTCAAATGGCTCTGATACCATGTTAGATTGCCAACATAAGATCCAAAGAGATAATGTAACTTCACAGTGAAAGAATTAAGGAATTAAGGAAGAAGAGAGAAGCAATAGAACATAGATCCAATAGAGGCAGAATAATTACACACACTACATTAATCATAATAGTAACCGGGTAAATATACAATGCTGAGTATGAGGATTCGAATTCACTAGGTGTAATTCGAATTATCCTTCATACACAGATCCATAATCAGTGGAGAGTCATCAGTGCCAAACTAGGAGTCTATCTCATCATCAGTGAAGTCATCAATGCACAAGTAGTGATCAACCGGGAGTCAAACTGAGTCTAACTGAGTGTGGTTGGTGTAACTGGCACATGGAAGCACTGATATAGTGAAGGAGACTCAGTGGAGGGCGCTCATGGAGATAACTGGAGTCAAAACAGTCTATCTAGTCACACTGGAGGTCCAAAAGAGTGATAAGGTCAGTTAGGAGTCAGTTAATCCTTAAATCAAGGAAGAACTGAAGATAACTGAACTAAAATGGACTGGCAGATGAAGAAAGGCACCCTTCTCATGCAATAACTGAAAAGAGGGTGCACTAATCTCTAGGAGAGCTAAGACTGATCCGAGAGAAGCTCCTGGGGCTAGTTTGCTGAGGGCTAGGTGCTGGTGCTGATGACTAGGATGCATGTAAAATGCATGCAAACCCTAATTGCATGCAAACCCTAATTTTGCATGCAGGACTGAAAATGTAAATGACAGGAATGTTAGAAGGACTAGGATGGAGTATAGGAATATCCTAATATCAATATCTCAAAAGAAATGACAACATAGGGTTTGATGAGCGCATTGGGTAAGCTGTATGAAAAACCCTCGGCCTCCAACAAGGTATTTCTAATGAAGCGTTTATTTAATATGAAGATGTCTGAAGGTGGATCTGTTACTGATCATTTAAATGAGTTTAATACGGTTACAAATTAGCTAAGTTCTATAAGTGTGAACTTTGATGATGAGGTTAGGGCTCTTCTAATCTTGTGTTCATTGCTAGAAAGCTGGAATAGCTTGGTCATGGCTGTAAGTAACTCTGTCTCTGGTTCAAACACATTGAAATTTGATGATGTTATTGATGTTATTCTTAGCGAGAAAATGCGAAGAAAAAGCACAGGTGAGACATCAGGTAATGCGTTGACCATGGAGAGCAGGGGAAGACAAAAGGAGAGAGGAAAGAGCCAAGGTAATCATGGAAAGTCTAAAATGGGCAGATCCAAGTCCAGAATGGGAAAGATAGAGTGCTGGAACTATGGAAAGAAAGGACATCTGAAGAAAGACTGCAAATCTCTAAAGAAGAAAGGAGATGCATAGAAGGAAACTACCCAGGAAGCAAATGTAGCAGGTGATGTGTTACAAGATGCTTTGATTCTTGCATTAGATAATACTAGTGATTATTGGGTAGTAGATTCAAGAGCTTCATGTCATGCTACACCCCATAGGAAATACTTTCATGAGTATGTTCCTGGCGACTTTGGACATGTTTTATTGGGTGATGATGAGCCATGTAAAATTGTTGGAATGGGTAAGGTATGGATAAAAGTTAAGAATGGAACTGATTGGTTGTTGAAAGAAGTTAGGCATATTCCTGCTATGAAAAGAAATATGATCTCAACAGGGCAGTTGGGAGATGGCGGCTGTCTATCTGTGTTCGGAGAAAAGTGGTGGAAGATCACTAAAGGATCAATGGTGATAGCAAAAGGAGACAGAGTAGGTACGTTGTATTTATGTCCTCATAATACTGACCATTCTATCTCTTTAGCTTCCACAGGAACAGATACAACATTGTGGCATCATAGGCTTGGCCACATGAGTGAGAAGGGGATGCAGATTCTCCACTCAAGGAAGTTGCTGCCGGATTTGAAGCAAGTAAGTTTGGAATTCTGTGAAAACTGTGTTTATGGAAAACAGAAGAGAGTCAGATTTCTCAGGGTTGGGAAACAGAAGAAGAATGAAAAATTAGAGCTTGTCCATACAGATGTATGGGGACCGGCTCAGGTACAATCTCTTGGTGGCTCTCATTATTATGTTACATTTATTGATGATGCAACTAGAAAAACTTGGATTTATTGCATTAGACAGAAATCTGATGTGTTTGCTACTTTTAAGAAGTGGAAAGATTTGGTTGAGAATGAGAGAGGAAAAAGATTGAAGTGTCTCAGATCTGATAATGGAGGTGAGTACTACGGCAAGGACTTTGATAGTTACTGTTCATACCATGGGATTCGTAGAGAGAAGACACTCCCAGGAACACCACAGGAAAATGGTGTGTCAGAAAGGATGAACAGAATGATCATGGAGCGTGCAAGGTGTATGAGACTACATGCAGGGTTGCCCTTACAGTTTTGGGCAGATGCTGTAAATATTGTTGTTTATTTAATAAACAGAGGACCTTCAAGTTCTTTGGATGGTGGCATTCTAGAGGAAGCATGGACAGATAAAAAGGTAAACTACTCATTTATGAGAATGCTTGGTTGTGAAGAATTTGTCCATATTGATAAAAAAAATAGAACAAAGCTTGAAGCTAAATCCAAGAAATGTACCTTTATTGGATATGGGGTTGATGAATTTGGTTATCGTTTATGGGATTATGAAAATAAAAAAATCATCAGGAGTAGAGATGTGATATTCAATGAAAAGGTCATGTATAAAGATCAGTTGCAGGGAAAGAAATAGGAAAAGGAAAACACATAGTACATAGTGCTTGATGAAATTAAAGAAAATGAAGTTCCGAAGGTGCCAGAAAATCAAGAGCAGTAGCAAGTACCTGAAACTCCTGCAACTGTAAGAAGATCTACTAGGTTAAGTAGACTCCCTGAACGATACTCTCCTTCAATGTATTATTTATTGATGACTGATTCTGGTGAACCAGAATGTTATGAAGAAGTAATGCAGGTGGAAACTAGAAAGAAGTGGGAGCAAGGCATGAATGAGGAGATGGACTCATTGGTAGGAAACCAGACTTGGGATTTGGTTCAGTTGCCTGTTGGTAAAAGAGCATTGCAAAACAAATGGATTTACAGGTTGAAGGAAGAAGGAGGTAAGAAGCGGTACAAGGACATACTTGTTGTAAAGGGGTTTGCACAGAAGAAAGGTATAGATTTTGATGAAATATTTTCTCCTGTTGTTAAGATGACTTCAATTAGGACTATCTTAAGTCTAGTGGCTATAGAAGATTTGCATCTTGAACAGTTAGATGTAAAAACAGCCTTCCTCCATGGGGATTTGGAGGAAGAAATATATATGCAACAGCCACAAGGGTATGAGGTCAAAGGTAAGGAGGATCTGGTATGCAGATTGAAAAAGAGCTTGTATGGCTTGAAGCAAGCTCCAAGGCAGTGGTATCTAAAGTTTGACAGGTTTATGACAGAACAAGGTTATAGTAGATGTCATTCTGACCACTGTGTTTATTTCAAGAAGCTAGACAATGGAAGATATATTATCTTGTTATTGTATGTGGATGACATGCTTGTTGCAGGGTTTGACATGCAGGATATAAATGTAGTCAAAAGAGAGCTAGCTAATTCATTTGCGATGAAGGATTTGGGTGCTGCAAAGCAAATCCTTGGTATGAGAATAACGAGAGACAGGAAAAATCGCAAATTGACATTGTCTCAAGGTGAGTACATACAAAATGTGTTGGAGAGGTTCAGAATGCAGAATGCAAAACCTGTAAGTACACCTTTGGCTAGCCATTTCAGTCTAAGTAAGGAAATGTGTCCCAAGACACAAGAAGAGACAGATTACATGTCCAAGATTCCCTATCAATCAACAGTTGGCAGCTTGATGTATGCCATGGTGTGCACAAGACCAGATATTGCACATGCAGTGGGAGTTGTGAGCAGATATATGAACAATCCAGGTAAAGAACATTGGAAGGTAGTACAGTGGATTCTCAGGTATTTGAGAGGTACTACCACTGAGGCATTATGTTTTGGAGGTTCAGACACTGTTCTATAGGGATATGTTGATGCAGATATGGCAGGTGACAAGGATAGCAGGAGGTGCACCACAGGGTATGTGTTTACCGTAGGTGGAACAACAGTAAGCTAGATTTCGAAACTACAGAAGGTTGTTTCACTTTCAACAACAGAAGCAGAGTATGTTGCCATTATAGAGGCTAGTAAAGAGATGATTTGGTTGCAGAGGTTTATGGAGAAAGTGGGTAAGAAGCAAAAGGATAGCAGATTGTATAGTGACAGCCAGAGTGCCATTCACCTTGCAAAGAACTCAGCATTCCATTCCAGGACTAAACATATACAGCTCAAGTACCATTTCATATGCTCTGTTCTAGAAGATGAACTGTTGAAGCTGGAAAAGATACATACTAGCCAGAATCCTGCAGACATGTTCACAAAGGTAGTGACCAGAGAGAAACTGAGTTCGTGCTCGGTTTTAGTTGGCCTTCTAGCATGAACTTGAAGAGGAGAAATTTTCCAAGTCCAAGTCCAGCAAGTGCAGCAGCGGTGGAGTTGCTGTGATCAATCTCCAAGTGGGAGATTGTTGGTTTTGGAGCCAGATCTTCTAGTCTCATAGATGATATTGTATTAGCCATGTTTGTACCCTAGTTTTATATGATATGTAGGTGGACTGTACACTCACCCCAGCGGGGGGGTGTGGGGGGGCATCGCCCCCCCACGGGGTTCCAGGGAGGACCATCCCCCTTAGATGGAGGGTCTGGGGGCCAGCGGGGGTTTGGGGGTAGCGCCCCCGAGAAATGGGGGTTCAGGGGCAACGCCTCCGAAGAAAATTTTTGGGGCTGTTTTCGCCAGCTGTTTTGCAGGCCCATGGTTTTGGGTATCCCGTGGTATTTTCCCATTGTATTTCCCCTATAAAATAAAGACATTGTAATACGGCTAAGGAAGATGATGTATTAGGTTTTATGCATTGTAAATATCTTTGAGATCATGAGAGAGACTGTGAAACAGAGAAGACGAAGTGCAGCGGTTGTGCTGCAGGTTGTATCCCTTCACCTTGCTGGACGGTAATAATAATAAGGACTGGCAAATTCAGTGTGGACGTAGCCCAAGTTGGGTGAACCATGATATATCTGTGTCTCTCTTGTAATGTGTATGTGTGATTATATTTGCATTTCTGTTTATTGTTATTGCTCTGCGATCCTATTTTTTTTCTAACATGCCGTGCCACTGAATTAAGACCTCTGTGATAGAGCGAGAGCGAAGCTGATGAGTGCGCTGATTGAGGATGGCCTCTGGCTCCAAAAGGATGGATCCTTCATTATCCAGTTCGGGTAAAATGGTTTGTCCACTGATGTTGGTGCCAAGAACTTTCTTCAGACAAGAGACATGAAAGACTGGATGAATGCGGGAAGAAGGAGGAAGTTCCAATTTATAAGCAACGGACCCAATCTTCTGAAGAATCCGATATGGCCCATAGAACTTTGGAGCGAGCTTATGACACCCTTTGAGTTTTAGGGAGGATTGCTTGTACGGATGGAGACGAAGAAAAACCATATCGCTTACTTGAAAAGTGCGCTCAGAACAGTGCTGATAAGCTTGTTGCTTCATGCGATTTCTTGCCATGTGAAGATTGTCCTGCAAAATGCGAAGAATCTGATCGCGGTTTTGAAGGACCGTGTCAACTTCCTGAACTAGTGAACTGTTGGGGGTGTATGGAAGAAGAACTGGAGGTGAAAAGGAACTAGTGCTTGGGCGAATAATACCTTGCTTCAATAAGTCCCGAACGAGCATTTCAATCTCTGTTTTTTGGTGAAATGGGTAGCGATAGGGCCTGATGTTGGGAGGAACGTTGCCAGGAAGGAGCTAAATACGATGGTCTTCTGGCTTGGAAGGTGGAAATCCCACTGGTTCAGCAAAGACACCTGTATATCGATCCAGAATTTGTTGTAGATCCAAAGGAGTAGTGGAGACCGCCGATGGTTGCGTCTGAATGGAATGGATCTGAGCGATGACACCATGTGAATTCTTCTTGAGGAGTTTTTCCATGCGATGTGAACTGATGATGTTGAGAGAACTTGGTTGTAATCCTGTCAATGTGTGTTTTTGTCCATTGAGGGAAAACTGCATCCAAAGTTCAGCAAAATCCCATAAGATAGGGCCAAGTGTGCGTAGCCATTGAGCGCCCAAAACCACAACACATCTGCCTAAGGTCAAGGCAAGCATGTCAGAGCGCAAGGTATAATCTCCCATAGAGATACGCACATTTCGAGACTTCCCTTTGCAAGGTAAGGTTCCCTCATTGGCAACCATGAATTCAAAGTTGGAGCAAGGATGGATAAAACAATCAGCTTGTTTGGCGATCCGAGGGTCAATGAAATTATGAGTGCTACCAGAATCAATGAGTATTGTAAGAGGAAGCTTCTTGAAGTAACCCCTGACCCACATTGTTTGGGGGGTGGTGATTTCAGCTAAAGTATGGAGAGATATCTTTGGCTGGTCATCCTCAAATGGAGGGTTAATAGGCGGTTCTGGAATGTCGACCGGAGCATCCATTGTTTCTGGATCTTCATCACCAATTTCAGAGGCAGGCGGAGATTCCACATCCAAGAGATAGAGCTTTTGCTGAACACATCTATGTCCCTGAGTGAATTTCTCATCACAATTATAGCAAAGCCCCTTTTCTCTGCATGCTTGCATCTCTGTTTCAGACAAACGCTTGATAGGAGTTGGTCGAGGAGCCTGCGGTATAGGTGGTCGTTGAGAACCCATATTTCGGAAGGGAACAAAAGTGGACTTGGAGCGTTGTTGGGCTGCAATCTTGTCTTCTTCCAACTTAACTAACCCTAGGGCTTCCATCATTATGTTGGGATAGAACATTTTGACCTCAGAGCAGATGGCATCCTTTAGACCACTGATAAAACAACTCCAGTAAAAGTCATCAGACAATCCTTTAGTGTGGTTGGCTAGTTTCTCAAATTCAGTTTGATACTCTCTCACAGTGCCAATTTGGCGAAGTTTAGTGAGGGCTCCTATGAAGTCATCAAAAGCACTAGGACCAAATCATTGCAAAAGGAGCTGGAAAAAGTCGGGCCATTTTGGCTCTTCATGAGCCTTGATGTACCAACGGTACCATTAAAGAGCTTCATGTTCCAAATGAAAGGATGCAAGCGGAAATTTGTTGACATCAAAAGTATTATGCAGACTAAAATATTGTTCTGCATGATAGATCCATCCAGTTGGATCAGTACCATTGAAGCGAGGAAAATCAAGCTTCGGACCACGGAAATTGCTGGAAGAAGAGAACCCATTGTCTGATGAAGACTCGGACTGCCGTTTGTTGTTCATAGCTGAATGTTCAAGATGGAGGCCGAGAAATTTTTCATCCAGATCCTGGAGTTTGGCTTGGATGGCTGCAAGTGCGTCTTCCATGGTTTTTGCTCCTGCATGGGTGACAACCATAACCAGGAGTTTTTTTTTTTGGTTGACTGGGTAGGAAAACAAAAACAGAAGCTGCTTAAGTAAAGGAAAATTTGGACTTGGGAAAAAATCTGAAGGGTAATTGGGGTTTGACTAGGTTTTGGACACTATCGAATAGACAGGGAAGCAAAAATGAGGATTTCAGAAGCGGGGTGAAAGAATGGGAAAATTTGGCAGAGGGGGACAAAGAAGCAGAATTCAAAAAGGAACTCTGTGGTAAAATTTGAAGGTGATTGGGTGAAATCTGAGAAAGTTATGGCAAACCCTAAAAATAGACAAATGTGGGATTTCGGGCTTTGGGAAGGGGAATTGGGGATAGGGTCCTCAGGAAAGAAATATACAGAATGGGATGACAGGGGTTCCCCAAAAATTTCAAGGGAAACAAAGTGAAAACAAGGGAGATATGGAGAAAAAACTGATTTTTTTTTTTTCCAGACTAGAGCAGCTACGGCTCGAAAGGGATCTGGAACAGATAAATTTGCAACAGCCCAGAAGTGAGCGAAAATAGAGAGATCTGAAACGACGTCGAATGGATTGAAAACGGCTGGATCTGGAACGACTTTCAGAATGGATTTGAACAACTGGATCTGAACAGTTGGATCTGAAACAACACAACAGTGATCGACAATAGTTCAGCTGAAAATAGATATGGACCCCAGGTATGTGCGGCTTCCTAACAGTTCAGGGGTTTCACTCGGCCACCAATGTTGTTTGACGGCTTGCGTATTGGGGCAGTACCCCTAACTCCACGGCTTAGGTAAAATTGATAACCGCTTTGCCACAAACGATAGCTCTTGGTTTACCTCACGGGTGGGAACTAGTCAATCAGGTAGGGGTCGTTGCCCTTTTCGCTGGTAGGCCCTTTCAATGGGCCAGCTACTTCGGGGTTCCTGTGGTACTCCTCATAATGAGTTTTAGGGCTTATGCCCAAGTACTTCACACAGTTAAGCGGATAAGGATTATTTCCAAATCCGAACCTGCAACAGATGCGAAAAAAAATTTGGCAGAAATTTCACCTAGCGAGCCCAAGAAAGTGCTCTAATACCAGATGTGAAGCACCTGCAACAATTAATTAATAAGAATATGCGAAATAGCAGAAATGACAGAACTCAGAATCACTTTTATATTGATCACATGCCACTTCGAGGGGGCAACCTCCTATGAGCAAGCTCAATACAAATAACTTCACGGTGCCTTCATAGGTCTCAACACACACTTATATATTAAGTCTAGGCGCCAATACTATGGGTCAAAACCATGGGCCACTACAAACTATGGATCAACAATACTACGAGCGACTTACAAAGAATATGCGCCAACAACAATAACACAAACTATTGATCAACAAATACTATGGGACGACTTACAAAGCATATGCGTCCAACAACAATATACTAACAAAGTAAAGACATGGGTTCCTAATATAGCAAGAGGAGCACCACAGGGTATGTGTTTACTGTAGGTGGAACAACAGTAAGCTGGATTTCGAAACTACAGAAGGTTGTTGCACTTTCAACAACGAAAGCAGAGTATGTTGCTATTACAGAGGTTAGTAAAGAGATGATTTGGTTGCAGAGGTTTATGGTGGAAGTGGGTAAGAAGCAGAAGGATAGCAGGTTGTATAGTGACAGCCAGAGTGCCATTCATCTTGCAAAGAACTTAGCATTTCATTCTAGGACTAAACATATACAGCTCAAGTACCATTTCATACGCTCTATTCTGGAAGATGAACTGTTGAAGCTGAAAAATATACATACTAGCCAGAATCCTGCAGACATGTTCACAAAGGTAGTGACCAGAGAGAAACTGAGTTCTTGCTCGGTTTCAGTTGGCCTTCTAGCATGAAGGTGAAGAGGAGAAATTTGCCAAGTCCAAGTCCAGCAAGTGCAATAGCAGTGGAGTTGCTGTGATCAGTCTCCAAGTGGGAGATTGTTGGTTGTGGAGCCAAATCTTCCAGTCTCATAGATGATATTTTAATATCCGTGCACCCCGGAGGACTGTACACCCATTCTGCATTTTTAGGGGTTCGGGGTTAGGGGGTTTTTTGGGGTGTTTTCGCCAGCTGTTTTGCGGGCCCATGGTTTTTGGATATCCCATGGTATTTTTCCCATTGTATTTTTCCCTATAAAAGAAAGACATTGTAATACGGCCAGGGTTGATGTATTAGGTTTTATGCATTGTAAAGATCTATAAGATCAAGAGAGAGACTGTGAGACAGTGAAGAGGAAGTGTAGCGGCTGTGCTGCAGGTTGTATCCCTTCACCTTGCTGGACGGTAATAATAATAAGAACTGGAAAATTCAGTGTGGACGTAGCCCAAGTTGGGGTGAACCATGATATATTTGTGTCTCTCTTGCAATGTGTGTGTGATTATATTTGCATTTCTGTTTATTGTTATTGCTCTGCGATCCTGTTTTTTCTAACAGGTATCACTCATAATTTTCTAACATCAATACATTTGGCATGGAATAAAACTTATAATATCTGGATAACATAGTTAATAACACTCAAAGGTTTATGAAATGAGCACTATGTATGTGGAGGGGTTAAAACATGACTTTGGTGATAAATCCTCAAGTCATAGCTTCTAGTATAGGCATTGCAACTTCAACTATGAGTGATAAGGGTCGATGGAGACCCAAACAATGTGTGTAAGGACAAAGACATGAGATGGTACATGTGGGACCAATCTATGTGCTAATACCTCTATCATAATCTTGCCACAATTCTCTTTGACACCATGTGGTACTGAAGCAAACACTACAAGGAATTTACATTTTTGGGCTCATGTAGGAATCTTTTGAACATTAGATCCAAATTATTCTATAGAAACACATTCTTGGGGCACAAAGATCATAATGTTGTTACTACAATGGAAAAAACGGCAAGGCCTTCTCCACTAATCATGCAAGTTTAATGTAATGTGAGTCCAACAACACAACAAGTACCAAGTTTTATCTTATTCAAAAGAACCAAGCTAATGTCCTCAACATCCCTACTTATTTTATAATGGCTTTGTTGTTGACCAAATGAACATGCTTACACATGAAATACAAATTCAAAGAAAAAATAAGATCTGACTTCATCATGCTATACTATTGTAATACAAATTCAAAGAAAAAATGAGATTTGACTTCATCATGCTATACTATTGTAATACAAATTCAAAGAAAAAATGAGATCTGACTTCATCATGCTATACTATTGTAATACAAATTCAAAGAAAAAACGAGATCTTACCTCATCATGCTAAACTATTGTAATATAAATTCAAAAAAAAAAAAAGATCTGACTTAATCATGTTATACTATTTAGCATATTAACAATAATTTGCACACACAAATTGTTCCAATGAAAAGTATTTCTCATAATTAAAAAAACCACCTTATTAACATAATTATTCTTTTTAATATTTTTCCATTAACATGGAAGGAAATGATATTTTTTTTAAGTACAAAAATAAAATCATCTATTTTATGTGGCCAAGAAGAGAAAAATAGAAAGCAATCACAAGAAGGTCCCTCATGTTAGAATATTCTTGAGAGGTCTTTAAAGTCCTAATTCCTTTGCTTAGGTACATGGGTACTTTGGTCATGAGATATAAGGATCTCTAATTGCTTTTCCCGGATGGAATGATTGATCTGAAGTATACACTCACCTAATTCAACCTTTTCCATTCTATAGGACAATAAATCTTCTTTATCATCCACGCGTGCAAATTTTCTTGCCACTAGGTTAAAGGATACTTTATTTTGATTGCTTGTATTGCAAGTCCAAAAGTAAGAAATACTTGCAAATGGAATAGGAAGTAATCACTATATGCCATCATGTCATGTTCGGTGGTTGTACAATTGAATTGCTCTAATAATTTGTTGCTTAAATGTTAATATATTTTTCTATTATTTTTTATTATTGTAATTTTAACAGGGTAATGTGGTGTGTGATAACTGGTATTAGATTAGTTAAAGAATTTTTTTGACAAGGCATAGTTTTATTTTTTTTATTATTTTCTTAGAATTTCATAGTTTTAAAATGAGCCAAAACCCCTAGAAGCATAGTTTCATGGCATAATTCTACAATAAATAGAATAAAACTAAGATTAGATCAATTTTTATAACCAAATTTAAGAAACAAATCACCAGAAAAACTTTGCGATTTGAGTGCCAGTTATCCCATGCCCACACCCTGTGATCTCATTTCACGAAGATGTAAGACGTTCGAAGTCTGTGAACGACTCAGATCATAAAAGTACAATTTGACCAATAAATCTTCCTGTAATTGTAGATCTTTGAATCGCTGAATTCCAATGAATGTGAAACGATCTAATTACTCTTGTAATCCTGTAATCGTAGATCTTTGAATCGCAGAATTCCAACGAACGTGAAACGATTTAATTAATCCTGTAATCGTAGATCTTTGAATCGCCGAATTCCCACGATTGTGAAAAGATTTAATTAATCCTGTAATTGTAGATCTTTGAATCGCCGAATTCAAAACAAGGGTGAAACGATTTAATTAAGGTTTAAAAAGGCACCTTCTAATAAAGTTCAAACCATTATCGGTGGTTCCAGTGTGAAATACTACAAACCTAGAAGGAAAAGTAGAAGACAGAGTTGATATTTGACTGTTTTATGGTTCCACCACTTGCTTCTCTGCCGCCATGATTCACAGCCATTCACACTGTGAATGTTGTACAATCCTGGCACACGCGCTTTCATACTAGTGGCACCCACAACAACTCGTCAGAATGTGATTGCCCAGATGCAGTAAGTAGAGAGAGCATTCATTACAAGTTAGACAAACGAAAAAGAAACATCCGAGATGAACGGCTGGACCTTTATCCATGATTTCTGTGTGCGGCTGCGGCTGCTAGCAGTGGAGGGTTGTTCCCCATGTCTAATCGATTCGACATATATAGATCTCTCTATAGATCTAGATTGCATGTGTTGGTGACTACAATCCAAAAACTTGCAACTCTGGTAATCCTCAAGGCTGAAGCGACATGACGGGAACGAGGGTTTGAGAAAATCTGATATGGATTTATTGAATTTCTCCACTGGTTGCTTCCAGCAGCCTTGCAGGTTTTGAATGGTGGTAAGCATACAATCTGCATCTTTTTGTTTATTATTATTATTATGTATATTGAGAGTTATAGGTCATGCAAGATACCTAGGAGATACTAGATATGCTATATATAATCTAAATACTAGTTGATCACAATTGACCTAATTCCAATTACAAATATTTGTAGATTCAGCTGGGCTTGTTCATGGAGAACTGGGATTCCTATCGAATGGATTATAACTCTCGGCAGCATCGCCATCGCCATCATCATCATCATTCCGGAAATGAATCTTTTTCGTCTGCTCTGCTTGATGCAATTTGTAAGTCCACTGAAGACGAAGGAGGAATGATGGCGTACAAGAAGAGTAGCAATCAACAAGAAACGAGAAATGTTGAGGCTGAGCATAATACACTCACGAGGAATTCCAGTTATAAACGCGTTGTAGGAATTGGAAGCGAATGGGACGAGTATCCAAGCTTCAATAATGAGAAATTTATGCGTGGGAGATCTGCCAAGATGGGTCATGTTTTCAATGCTGAAAGAAACGAAGCCGAGGCTACATATTACAAGCACAGAGAACTTCATCCATCCTTTCAGTCTAACATGCCATCTGCAGCATTGTGTTCTTCCGATTATACGAGTGATTCCACCTCCAGCTGCCCATATTTATCTTCAGATGTAGAATCCCTGTACAGAAATACTTCTTCTATTCGTACTGCTAAAACAGAAAGTAGTTCTCGTCATGTAGTCTGTGAAGATAGAGCAGGGAAATCGACTGTTGGTCGAGAATGGTCTCGAGATTTACATGGAAAATCATCTGTTAGAGATGGGGATTTTCGATCTAGTACGGATAAGCCTTTCATCCTTGCAGATCATCATGCAAATTTTAAGTCAAAGTCACAAACTCGGAAGGATTCTCAGAAGTCCAGGAAACCAACCTCTCCAGGCAGGAAGCTCGCAAAATTTCTCAATTCGCTGTTTATGGCTGGCAGTACCAAGAAGCCAAAGCTTTCATCATCTTCTTCTGTAAGTGAATCCAATTCATATGATTCTTCTGAGAAAAAGCCCACCTCCGCTTACTCATCTTCTTCTTCAGTCCAATCGAGACCATGTTCGAGTAAAACATCCAGAGGATCGAGAAACAGTAGTGGGATGAGTCAAAGATCTGTAACTTTCTACCCAACAAGTCTGATTGTGGATGAGGACTCTACCCCTTGTGGGGAGAAGTGTCTCCACAGAATGGAAAAATATCCACCCTCTGATCCGAATCCTGCTGGTGATCCACATACATATTCATCTACCGATGCCTACAAGCTTCCGCTGCTCAGCAAAGAATTGCAATTTCATATTCTCGGGGAGGATTGGCATGCAGCAGCAGCGAAGGATATAATTGGCAAGTATCAAAAAGCAAACAGCATTATGGAAGCTGTGGTAGTTAGGGGTTTTGACAAACAAGACGAAGACGAGGAGGAAGACGATGACGATGCCAGTTGTTCAAGTTCTGACCTATTTGAACTGGAGAATCTGGCACCAATCGACATGAACATGAGCGTGTACCAAAAAGAGCTTCCTGTATATGAGACTACTCATTTGGAGACCAATAAAGCCATTGCAAAAGGGTTCATTGTGTGATGAGCAACAGTACTCTGTAAACTCCTAATACAATAATCTTGAATTTTGTAACGAAGTGTCTCGTAAATTTGCAAGTTATATGAAAAGTTCAAATTTGTAGAAACTCATATGCAGAAATTGGTTATGCTTGGTGAATAGATCTTCTTAGGGACAACCATCGATTATACTTTGCACCCATTGTGTAAGATAAGAATAAACAACATCTGCTGCTTCTTGTCAGTGGCTGATTTTTAGCCATCTTAGCTGATGGAACTTGTCAGGTAATTTTATGGCTGGTCTGAGGGCAGGTTGCTTATTTCTAAGCTGACACTGAAAGTGTCTGGCAGGTGACCGAAAGTATAGCACAATAGACCCTGTCACCCTTAATTGGAGGGTGCCAGTGCTTGGGGCAGCCTAGAAGCCGAAACCTTTGTGGTGGGAATACTGCCCTACAAGCAATATACACAGAGTTATACAGCATTTATGGTGGTGTATGTGCATATATACAATGTACAGAATTATACAGCATTTATAATAGTGTATGTGCAAATCTACAATGTTGGTTATATACGCTTAGATATTCCACTATAATCTCATAGACGTTGCAGAGGTGGGTGCTGATAAGGCTTGAGCACGACCATCCTCGGTCAAGACTCAAAACATACGATTGGGAAGCTAGAAAATTTCCGGAGCAATGATATCCATAGACATCCATACTTTTCAAACTAATATTTATATTTATTATTTTATTTAATTTCCTTATTTCTATTCACACTGTTCAAAAAAAATGTTCTTCAACGGTGATCATGAAACAAAATGTGATTACAGCAAGCTAATACATTCTTAAAAATGTTTGGCCTTCTTATTAGTCCTTGCTAAGGTACTATAGAAATGGATTTGATAAAATTCTATTAGTCTCGAAGAATAATCAAAGCTTTTTACCCTAAGTTTTTTTTCCAAAAATAGTGTTAGGACCAATCACATTATCTGGAGCCTTATTTGGCCTCAGCTTCGTGGATTAACTCTAACTCTGGCTTATATTTATTGTTGAGAATGTAAACTATTTGGTGAGTACTTACGCGGCAGCATATATGATAAGTGGCTTGTTGATGGATAGATGTACTATCGTTCTATAAATTAAGCTATCTTTAACCATTTTGTTGCTATTATATATATATATATTGTATATGGTACTAGAATATATGTTATGCAGGGGTAAGTTTTTCACATACTTAAAATGGAGAAGTTTACATATTCATTTACATTTTTTATATATATTGAAATTGTGATTAAAAAATGCAATCAGTATATAATATCATAATATGCTATTATAACTTTCACGTAAACATAGATTATAACTTTTACACATAAATTTATGTATTTGGTTGCTTTGCAAAGACGACTGTACATTGACATCCATTGTCACATCTTATTTAAGGCAGGGACTTGAAGCTTAGCTTATACCCATCTTGTTATTGTTGTAACCAGCTAATAGCTAAAAGATGACTATTACTTGCCTTTTTTTTTCAAATAGAAAAAAAGCTCAACTTGTTATTCAAGTTGTTAAATCTATTACTTGTCTTCTTATTCTTTATTTCCCTTTCCATCATCTTTATCATTATATGATCTTAGTATTGTGACAAAAAAATGGACCTAAAAACTAAGTTTGATTACGAAAATAGTTAATTCATCAATAATGTTTGTCTTCCAAAAAGGTTGTGGTGGTATAGTTAATTCATCAATAATGTTTTTCTTCCAAAAAAGTTGTGGTGGTCTTAACCCTGCAAATTAGAGCAACAAGATATATAGAGATAAACAATGCATGAAACACAAGATTATATTGCAGAATCACTCATCAAAGAAATGGACAAGATAAATGTTGCCAAAATAGCTCTTGTATGATGATAATCACTTGAGGATGCTCTCTTGTATTATGATAGTCACTTGAGGATGCAATTTTTAGAGGTCTCTTAAGGTTGGGTGACCTTTCATTACAACACAGCTCAGATACAATAATTAGAGATTCTATAGCCTCTTAGCTCTTTAAATAGGTTTACAGTACTGGCCCAAAACCCTAACTACTCAAGACTTAGTAAATAATTAAAGAGTACCAACTAACTAGTGGGTTTTAATTGGTAGAGATACCATTTTTACATTAATATTCTACTACCAACTACTTGGCCTTATCCAAAGGTTATAGCCTCATACATAACATGACTTACTACTAAAGTGGGGTGTTAGGATGGGACCCTAACATGCCCTCCCCTTTCAAAAGAAGCGTTTTTTGCAATGTCAAAGATGAGGAAATTGCTATAGAATCCATTTAGGTTTATAGGTGGCATATTTAGGTGGCATATTTAGGTTGCATATCCTTCCACTCGATCAATAGTTTAATCGTATGCCTACACAATTGACGCTCCATGGTGTCCAATACCGCTTTCAGTGAGATTCAAATGGAACCTTCCTCATCAAGTTCTGGTAACTTGGTTTGCACTTTACAATCGGATCCCACCACCTTATTTAGGCATGATATATGAAATATCGGGCGAATATTGGAGTGATCTAGTAGAACAAGCTTGTAGATCACTTGTCCAGTGTGTTGGATGATTTGGTAAGGCCCATATAACTTCGAAGATAGTTTTTGGCGGGGATAATTTTTAAGAAATATATGTTTATAAGGTAGAAGTGGAAGAAACACTTAATCCCCTACTACTAATGAATGCTCGAAGCGATGTTGATCCACATGTTTTTTCATTCTTTTTTGAGCCATAGCCAGATTGTCCTTAACTGTGTGGAGAATAGCTTTTCTAATGCGAAGTGTGCTATCCACTGCTTGGACCCCGAAAGTGCATTGTAAATATGAAACCACAGAAAAAAGGTTTTTTGGCCATATATTGCTTCATAGGGTGTCATTTTGGTAGTGCTACGATAAGTGATATTATACCACCATTCTACAAGAGGAAGCCATTGTGTCTAGTGATGTCACTTTTCTTAAGAAAAGCATCACAAGTAAGTTTCCAAACACTTATTTACCACTTTGGTTTGTCCATTTGTTTGTGGGTGATAGGTTGTGCTAAGTTTCAACTAAGTACCCTAAAGTTTAGATAACCCCTACCAAGAGTTGCTTGTGAAGGTAGAGTCCTGATCAAAGACAATGGAAGTGGGCATGCCATGTAATTTGAAAATATGATCCATGAATACTTAAGCAACTAATAATGGTGTAAATGGGTGTGACAAGGCACACAAGTGGGAATATTTGGAAATTCAATCGACAACCACCATGATGAATGATTTATTGCTAGCTCTCAGAAGCCCCATGATAAATCCATGGAAATATCAACCCATAGGTGTGTTGGAATTGGAAGCAACTACAAGGCCCCTAGTGAATTCGTTGTTTATCCCTTGTGTCATTGACAAGTATCACAAGCTGCAACAAAGTTATGCATGTTGAGTTTTATGCCTTCCCAATAGAATGATCACTTAACCCTTTCATAGGTTTTATGAAAGACCAAGTGATCTATTGCTGTTGATGAGTGTAATTCCTCTAATATTATTTGTTTTAAGGATTAATTTGGTACCCGAAAAATGTGATCATCCAAAATATCATCAATGATTGGAATGAGGAATTTATACTTGATCTTTAACTTATCAAGAGGCTAAAAATATGGACACATGCACCAAGTTCCTTCATGTTTTAAAACCATAACCATTGGTGCGGAATAAGGTTGGTAATGGGATGAATGATGATAGTCTCCAAAAAATCCTAAATGATCTTTTTGATTCATTCTTTTGTGCAAATGATCCGAATTTTAGGGGGCATATGGTTTAAATTTGTATGTATAAACCATAAAAGCATTAAATGGAGAGGCCACCCTCTCCCATTTATCATAACAGCATTAAATGAAGAGGCCACCCTCTCATATCCATGGTATTTGGTAGCACATGGTTTTGGCCCATGGTATGGCCTCAAGACATATTGTAATAATGCTATATAAAGGCCTAGCAAGCCTTCTCATGATAACAAGTTATTCATTTGGTTTCTCTCATATTTTCTATTGTTCATTGTGAGATTAATTACATCTGAGTGACTTATTAGTAATTATTTTCAGAGGTGGGGCTCCTCCTTGAGCCTCACCTCCAATCACTTCATATGTTTTTGTTCATTCTTATTGTCATGCAAGATTAGTGTTTTTCATGTGAATTTTAAGATAGATTTGCATGCTTAACCTCCTCCTCTCTCGTCATTCAAGCCTTCCGGTTCTCAGCTCCCAAGATCCAGATCAGTGGTATCAGAGCGGGTACGCTCTCCATCGGAACAATATTTTGAAGCATGATACAGGTTCAACGGAGGTTCCACAACCTCTACAACAACCCATGCTTCCTTACAAACTCTTGGCATCTCTACACTCAACACTCTCACATTCAACAAACTTTGAACAAGTTCCATGGAATGCACAGGATGTTTCAAAGGCTCTACCATATCTCACTAGAAAGGTATTTTTGTCAGCTCAAATGGGTATTTCATGAAATTTCATTTCGTTTCTTGGTTTGTGAGATATGCTTGTTTGAAGTAGCATATGTTTGTGCATAATGCGGTTGGATGTACAACAACATTAAACAAGTGATACAGACTCCGAAGAATGTCTCAGAGGCTCTACCATAGCTCATTGGAAAGCTCTTTCCGTCAGCTAAAATGGTTATTTCATGAAATTTCATTTCGTTTTCTGGTTTGTGAGATATGCTTGCTTGAAGTAGTACATGTTTGTACACAATGCGGCCGGATGTACAACAACTTTAAACAAGTTCTGTAGACTCCACAAAATGTCTCAAAGGCTATACCATAGCTCATTGGAAATCTCTTTTTGTCAACTAAAATGGGTATTTTTTGGTTTTCCATTTGGCTTTCTGGTTTGAGAGATATCATCGATTGAAGAAACATATGTCTGCAAAATAGTGTGCAAGTGTCTCTTAAACTTCAACAAACATTTTTTCAATCTCTGGGCCACCCTAGAGCAAGTATGTTATATGGATGGAAAGGTCTCTTTGATATCTCAAATGGGTCTTCAATAGAATTCAATTTCAATACATGCATCAAAAGCTATGAATGGATTTGCGGCAAGACATCAACTGCACCAAAGATCATGAATTTTCAATTTTTTTAAATTTTAATGTAATCATGGTTATGGTTAACCACACAAAACCCATGGTTATGGGTCAACCACACAAAAACCACAGTTATGTATTGTAATCATGGTTGTGGGTCAACCACACAAAACCCACGGTTATGGGTTAACCACACAAAACGCTTCTCTTCAGTGGAAACAAGCTTGTCATTGCCACCATGGTTATGGGTCAACGACATAAAACCCACGGTTATGAGTCAACCACACAAAACTCTGCTCTTCATTGGAATCAATCTTGCCATTGCCATCATGGTTATGGGTCACCCTTGCAAAACCCATGGTTATGGGTCAACTTTGCAAAACCCACGGTTATGGGTCAACCACACAAAACCCTTCTCTTCATTGGTAAATAGCACATTGTAATCATGGGTCTCTTTTTAGCATGAAATGATGGGGACCATCATTTTCTAAGGGGGGAGGAATGATCTGAATTTTAGGGGGCATATGGTCTAAATTCAGATGTATAAACCATAAAAGCATTAAATGGAGAGGCCACCCTCTCCCATTTATCATAACAACATTAAATGAAGAGGCCACCCTCTCATATCCATGGTATTTGGTAACACATAGTTTTGACCCATGGTATGGCCTCAAGACATATTGTAATAATGTTATATAAAGGTCTAGCAAGCCTTCTCATGATAACAAGTTATTCATTTGGTTTCTCTCATATTTTCTATTGTTCATTGTGAGATTAATTAGATCTGAGTGACTTATTGGTAATTATTTTCAGAGGTGGGGCTCCTCCTTGAGCCTCACCTCCAATCACTTCATATGTTTTTGTTCATTCTTATTCTCATGCAAGATTAGTGTTTTCCATGTGAATTTTAAGACAGATTTGCATGCTTAACCTCCTCCTCTCTCGGCATTCAAGCCTTCCGGTTCTTAGCTCCCAAGATCTGGATCAGCAAAAGGGTGCCGAGAAGGGTGTATATTGGGAGATTGGCTACCTAGAATTAGTGGAATACTATGGCGATGGGTTGGAATTGCCAGAAGGAGGATATTGGGGGAACATAGTATGAGGTTGAAATGGAGGTCTTTTGGTTTACACATTGATCACCATTTAAGCTTCTCCATCTATACCACAAAATTCTAACCATGTCGTGGGTCATTACGTAATGACATGTGCTTGCATCGCCTCCTCGAGGTCACTGATGAAGCATTTTTGGAAAAAGGGATTAGATATGCCTTCTATGCAGATGGCAAATTGCTCAAATATTGTAATATAGTCCAAAACTATGCCATTCTAGTGTAATTTGGTTAACCTACCAAGGTAGTGAGCATCCATTTCAAAACTCTTATTAAGGATCTTCACAAATTGGGTCTCAGGAACATGACAATGATAATATTTTATGGTACTATTTCCATCATTGACAATGTTTAGAGTCAATATATAACACTCCCACTTTGAGCTTTTGAATATCATCCTTAATAACATGGAGAGCAAAGTAGTGTTCCATTTGGTTAAACCAACCCAAGGGATATGATGTTAATCCCCATATCCCCATATCAACTGATATTGTGAATAAATTCCTAGAAGAGTATCTTTGTTGCTTTGCATCTAATAAAACAAATGCAATGGGTCAAGTGGTTTCCCTTATCAAAATGGTGGCACAACACATATTTGCATACTTCATAAAAAATGTAACCATCTATCTCACTTTACGGATATCATCCTCCTTTCATCATATCATCCTTAAAAGAGAAAGCTAAGGTTCAAGTAGTGGAGGATCACATAGAGCACCAACAAGAGGTTCTCCAACTATCGAAATATAACTTGGATATATCACAAAATAGGATGAAACAACAAGCATATCAACATCATAGTGAAACGAAATTTGAAGTGGGGGATTGGGTATTTTTTAGGCTACTTCCATATAAACAAATGTCACTCAAGCAACAAAACAAGGAAAATAAATTAGCACCCAAGTATCATGGTCCGTATAATGTGTTCTAGAGGATTGGAAGTATGACTTACAAATTAGAGTTGCCTCCATATTCACATGTGGGTCCATTCTTCCATGTTTCTTTCCTAAAAAGGTAATTGGTGACAAGATCCTAATCTAGACTATTTTACTCTAGATTGATAAAGAAGGAAAATTGATACCAGAACCTAAAACAATTATTGACACAAGGATCAAGCAATTGTGAAATCGAGGAATTACTTAGTACTTCATAAAGTGGAATAACTTTCCAATAGAAGAGGAAACATGGGAAGTTGAGTTCTTCATGTAGAAACATCCAAAGTAATCAAGTATTGAGGACAACACTTGTTTGAAGGGGAGGGAAATGTTAAGCTCTATATATTGTTGCATTAAATTTATACTATTATATTAGCATTGTCTTTATTGGTCGGCTAGGACTTTAATTGTAATTATATGGTAAAATAGAATTGTAATTGTACCCCTTGTCACCTATGTATTTACCAAGGAGACCTATTTTTATAAGCACCTAATATTGTCTTGTTCATTTGATACATTGTATAATGAGGTTTCCCTCTCGAAGAGGTTTCTTATTCACCTCTTTAATTTGTTCTCAAGGCATTGAGTTACCTTTTTTTTTCTATTTTTATGTTATTTTGTGAATTTGGTGCATAACATCCAAACCATCAAATTTATGCATGTCCACCTTTGGGAAGTGGTGCGATGAATTGTTATCCTGAAATGGAGGAGACTATGTTTCTAGGAAGAGAGTGTATAAGATATGTGTTCTTAATTGAAAACAATATCTTTGGATTGGTCTTCAAGTGTGGTATTTAGACCCATGTGTTTAGTGAGGATGTTCAACATTTGTATCTCATTAGATTGGTCGAAATGGATTCAATGGTCAACTATATGTTGTAGGGCCATGATCTATAACATCCCCATCCATCATTCCACCTATAAGAGGGGGTAGTTATGAATTTCATGCTTCTAAATCCCCCCCCCATTGGCCATTTAAAATTTAGAACTAATTTAATCCACCCATGGGAAACATGAACTAAGAAACAGAAGTGCAAGTGCATGAATATAAAACATAATGGAATTTAGATCTAGAATACACACACACACATCATGCATAAACCATCATAGTCATAACATAAAGTAAATATAATCATTTCACATTCATAAACAACTAATAATAATTATCTGTTAAATGAATAAGATCCAAACAACTGGATGTATAAGAGAAATTTTCCACCCAACTGTAAGTATCAATTGCAGATACCACCGTCAAGTTGGCCTATGAGGCTACTAGGGCAAAGGAAACATCTGCAAGATTCTTTCTCTCAACCTGAAACCCATTTTCTCTTATGCTTAGCCAATATGCTCACAACTAAGCACTACAAGAATCTCATTTAGCCATATTATCCATGGAACTCTCTTCTACTACCCCATAGAACACAAGGTAGGTCTAATCTTTCTCTACTCAACGGTCCCTTAGAGTACCCAACCCTTACAGTGCTCATCAATGTGTGCAAAAAGAGTCCAACCTGTTGTATATAGCTTTTAGAGAACCTCATGTAAGATCAATTTATGGCTTCTCAAGCATCCCTTAGTAGAAAATAAACATTGGATAAAGGTTCATATCTTCCCTAGCCTCTATGCTCACCTACAACCATCCTCCTCATTCTAATGTTTACAATTCCCTATTAACAATGTTAAATTCTACTTAACTTCATAGTCTGGTAAATGGGTATGGATAAAAGAAATCAAGACTACATAGTATATTAATTCTACATGTAAATTGATAGATAGAATCCAATGGAGATGAGAGGATTGGTTAAAATATAAGGATGGACTCTTACAATTTTCATAAAAGTATATTCATCCCATGTTTCCATAACTAAATGCGAAGAATTTCTCACGAACCTCACACATGCATTCAATGTTTGGATTTAATAAGTAAAAAGGAGGTAAATGGTTCATTCAAGGCACAAGGAAGAAATTGATGAGTTATAAGGCCGATGCATGGAAAAAGAGAATTTAATATCCCATAGCCCCCCTTTCCTCTTCCCCTCTAGTGGAATCATGGCCCCTCTAATTATCTTTACAGAACCATCTTGGACCATTTTATTATTTTCCAATATAATATTTACATAATATTTTGAGTCATCGTGACAAACCAACCACATGGTCCATATATAAATATTTACATTATACATGCCTAGTCATTTACTAGTCGGGCCTTGGCCTTGAACTCCACACTAGGTATCAATACTAGCATATTTACATCATTTTATATAATATGATTTAATACATTCCAAGGATCCAAACTCGGGGTGTTACCAAACTAGGGGTGTTACAGTCCCCTCCCCCTTGGAATAACATTTCCCTCGGTGTTCTCTTCTTTTTAGCAAGTCTCATTTTCCTTATTTTTCATCTACATATGCAATGCCTTCCTCTTTAATGTCACTTGTCTTGTTGATGGCTATTCTAGACAACAACTTTGATTTATTCCTCTATACTACTTTGGAATACCTCCAAGGCCTTTAGCATTTCAATACATGTCTATTACAATCATCAAAGGTTAGACAGGTTCATCATATCCATTTTAAGTAGCTAATATTCTGTTAATAAAGATTCAAGTTTCATAATCGAAGCATTTATGTTCATAATACAAAATAAAGTATGCAAATAAACCCAAAACTTATTTGTATGAACATATGTATGCCCCACATGGCTTTCGTGGATGAGATTCAACTCATCCCTTTTTCCCACTTGTGTGGGATAGGACATGGTGAGAATAGAACCTGAACCTAGTGGAGAGCTTGAAATTTTGAAACAAGGCCCTGGGTGGGACATATATTTTGTTGTTTTTATTAACTTGAAAGATTCCTGAACTACACTATTTCCTTGAACATTTATTGGATCATCGGGTTTCCTTGCAAACTGCGACCTATGTTCTCCCATAATGATCTATGAGTGAATCAAGATTGTTTTCTTAAATAGTTAAGTTTTCGTATTCTCTTTAACATATCCACTAGCCAAATATCGTGGGAATCAAGATGCGATGCACATTCCACTAGCCAAATATCGTGGGAATGTTGAAATTTCAGAATAAGCAGTAGGCACAATTCTTTCCCACATCATTATGGCATTTAAAATAGATCTAAATGCCATAGAGAGTCCTAATCCATTCCAAAACTAGGCATTGGAATAGATCTGACCCTTATTTTATTTCCATGACCTTGTGCTTCCTAAACCTATATGAAAACCGCTCAAACTATAACCAATTTTTCGATCCATTGGCTTCTAAGGGCCCTCGGAACATTATGTATTTAAGTTAAGTTTCAGTCAATAACAACATTTAGCTTATATTTAGTCTAATTTTAGTGAAAGAAATATGCTTTTTAAACTTGTATTGCAAGGACACTCTTATTTCAACAAAAAAATATATGTTTTTGAAACCCTTTTTGTAGAGACACTATAATTTTAGTAAATGAAGGCCACATACAAAGAAAAAGAGAGCTTACCGATGTCACTGATCAACAACCATTTTAAGAGATAATCGTAATCTACTCGACCTCTCATCGGTCTCGAAACCATCCCTAAGTCCCTGAGCTACGTTTTATCAAGCATTCACCCGACCTTTTAAATCCTTTTGTCTCAGCTGGTTAAATACATAGCTATATCGAACCTTAATAATACCCTAACTCAAGTGTACAAACTAGATCTGGATAGAATACAAAAACAGATGAAATTTTCGATTCAAATGTCATGTTCCTCCTCTCCTTGTGTGAGCCAACCCTCAGATCGAATTCCACGGGACGACGAAGGCTTTGAGGCAGACACGAGGGAAACTATGGATTGTTTCATTTAAAATCTTAGATGAGGGTTTGATCCTAGGACCTATTTGAGTATTTCATGATGAAAAATGTTGCCCTCTCCCTCCTACGATGCCCAAAACAAAAACACAATGAACGCAATGAAATGGACAAAGAGACCGAGACCTTTTCCTTCACCCATGTCTAACCCAACCGGGCTTAGCTTTTAAACCGTATTTGGAATCCAAGCCAACCCCACTCACCATCTAACGGTCCAAGGATGCAAAGTATATGTGATGATTTAAGACTATTGGATTATGTCCATAGTTTAAAAAAATGTATAATATAATTATTAATCTGGAATGAAATCTTCTTATGTTGGGAATTTTTAATAAATGTGTAATGTAGTGAATATATATAACATATAATATATTATATTGATTATATTAATATATACTATATATTATATTAGTATATATTGATTATATTAATATACCTTACTATAATATATTGATATTATAAAAGAACTATAATATATATAATAGCTATATATTATTAAATTAAACAAGGCTTCAAGTTTTGACTAGTCTAGCTATTGCATCGAGAGTAGCGAGGTGATCAATAGCCAAGTAAATGGAGCATGCTAAATATCATGGAGCATTCTTCCCTTTCCGTTAAGTTATTTGATGAAATCTGACAATGGATAATTGCAATTTTGACAATTAAATTTTACAATTTCATAAATTTTAACATTGTAGATGGATTAAAAGACCCCCCTCAGAGGGCATGAAAGGATTATGTGGAGTCCTCTTTGAGTATATTATGATCATGTATTAAATGATGATGATGATAATTTTAATTATCATCATTTTCATCATTGTCATGATCATCACTATAATTAGTATCATTGTCATCATAATTGTCAAGATGATGATCACTAATATAGGCATCGATGTCGTTGTCGTGATATAATTATAATAAATATGAAAGAGGGAATGTGATGTATATATATAGTGTGCAGGAATGCAAGATAATATTGTTGACGCCCCCCTCACCACCCCCCAAGGCTATATTAAAAGTACCTGAGGAATACGTCATTAGTTTAATTCAATATTAAAAATCATAATCGTTATCATCAACATATTTAAGAACACTAAAATGACTCTACCACTAAAACTATTGACAAAACTATGTCGATTGGGGTTCACTTTGCATTGTTGTCAATAAATCTGAACATCACTCCCATAGACATCGACCTAGAAAGGTTTTACACTTTCCAACAACACCCGTAGAGTGAGTGAAGTCTCACCCGAGATATCTAAGGGGAGTTGCAGGAACCACGTTTCCGCAGATCACAGAGGACATGCATCATTTCACATTTATTCGCAACATAAACCATAAATTTGTATCAAAACATCATTATCATCGACCTACCCGTTAACATATTGCATGATATTCAAAGAACAAGTATTAAATCATACTGCAATATTCTCATAGTTAAACAAGATAAGATATTAAACATTGTGATACAGATTTAACCATACTGCGACATGAAGACAAAGTTATAGATCCACCAATCCTTTACTATCCATCAACTCAAATTCTCAAGAATACACAAAAACTAGTCCCAACTCGGAACAAAAGACATGATCAATGCAAAGAAAGACAGACAAAAGATCAATCATACAAAAGTTGGAAAACTTGTTCACCACCAGATATCCATACAAAAAAGATGCCCTTAGGCCTCATTTGGCCATTGCAAAATGGTCCAATGACCGATTAACTAACTTAACACTCAACTAACTTCTGCATTATCGACACTTCCATGCATCACGACCGGTCCTTTGCTCTTATCGATGACCCTTTTTTTGCTGATTGTACTACACTTTGTGCACTTTGGATCCGTGCCAATAGGCCCCCAACGCAAACTTGTGTCTCACCCTTGAGCCACCTCAATTGAATACCGCTGGTGCATTTACCTACAACTTGAAATCGTCATATGCTGCTTTAACCTGGTCGACAACTTCATTTGCCAACGCCTTGAGTACTGCACATTCTTCCACTTCATGTTCTATTGGGTGTTCAATACCCATCTGATGTGCTTTCTCCAACTATTGCTTGATCTTTGTCATTCCCTCCATTGCTTTGACTTCCAACTGCTCCGATTTTGTCTACAAATCATCCAAGTGCGTTTTTCTTCTTTGCTTCCTTGTGTGTGCCTTGTTGACCCGATTCTGCAGTTCTTTAAGATCTGTTTTCTTTGTCATTTGTGCTAACAGAGGAATAGCCTTAAGCGATCCCCTCAATTCCTCGAGATGGGATTCCACTTTGTTGAGTTGCATATTTAGTTGGTGCAACTGTTCATTCTACACTAAGCCTCCCCAAAATTGTCTTACATGCTCTGCGATTATCTGCGTTGTTTTCTCTAGTTCTGTGATCTCTGTCGCATTTTCTTCAATCACACTCTTCCTCTCTTCAATATGCTTCGGCGGTGTGCTTGGTACCGCCCTTGTTTGTAGGTCCTCGTTCTCTTTTCACAGGTTTTCAATGACCGCGCCTAACTTAATTGCTTTTGCCTCCATCGACATATCTTTATCTACCTCGGGCACTCCTTCGCATGCCATGGAGATGGCATGTTCCAACCTTTTGCTATCTTCAATTTCCTTTTCCCTTTCATTCATAATTATGCCTCTCTCTTCTTGGAGTCATTGTACCTCGGCCCCAGTGCTTTTCACTTGTCATTTGTAGTCTACCAATTAGTCGTGCACTGCGGCTTTCTGATCGTTGATTTCTTCACTTGTTGCGGTATGAGTTTGATGCAGCATAAACATCGGTAGCATGTTGAAATCTATGCTGATCACGGCATGCCCTCTCAATGCCGCATCCATGTCTTCGTCACCTGAGGTGATCGCACTAGGAAATATTTGTACCATCCTCCTCTTTGTGCCAATATCCACCTTAATCCTACTTTTCGACGCACTTGGCTCCACTTCTCCTTGCAATAGCCTTGTTTGTGTGATAGCATTAGTCAACACCCACAGTAGCTGTGTCACCTAATGAAAATAATCAGTCGCATGTTGTGTGACCTTCTCACGGTTCTCTTTCACCACCACTGTTATATTTTCCATAAAATTGTCCATTTGTTCTTCGGGGAAACCAACAATTATACTCCCCTCTCCTCTCTCAAACCTCTTCTTTGTTCTTGCTTCCTCTCACTGAGCGTCAAGCTCTGAATTTGTTGGAGTTGTTGATGACACCCTGTCATGACTGGTGGTGCGTGATTTCTCTTCCGTAGCTCCACCATATTCCACACCTTCCCCTTCATCCTCCGAGTCTTTGGTTTCTTTTGGTGCCTTTGGTCCATTTGTCGGTTTCCCATCCTCCGGGTCTGACAACTGGTCTTCTGCTACCGAAACTTGTTGGGATATTCCTATACTCCATCCTAGTCCTAACATCATTTTCCATTTTTCCATTTTCAATCATGCATGCATTTTTCATGCAGTCATGAAATTGCATGCATGCATCCCAGTCATCATTCCCAGCACCTAGCCCTCAGTTAGCTAGCCCCAAGAACTTCTTTCTGATCCGTTTTAGCCCTCCTAGTGCTTAGTGTGCCCTCCTTTCACCTACCACTTGTGAAAGGCACCCTCTCTCACCTACCACTCAATTGCACTTTAGTTAGTTAAGTTATCTTTAGATCTTTCCTTGATTTAAGGCTAGAATGACTCCTCAACTAATTGTATCACTCCGATGGACCTCTAGTGAGACTAGACTACCTATTTTGACTCCAGTTAGCTCCTCATGCGCCCTCCACTAAGCCTCCTTCATTCAGTTAGTGCCTCCATGTGCCAGTTACAACTACCACACTCAGTTAGACTCAGTTTGACACCTGGTTTATAGTTACTTGTGCATTGATGACTCCATTGATGGTGATCAGGACTCCTAGTTGTGGTTTGATGACACTCCATTGATCTGATGATCGCTCCGTGAAGGATAATTCGAATTGCCACCTTGGCATTCGAATCCTCACCATTATATTATTTATTTGTCCATATTGTGATTAATGAATTAGTGTGTAATGTTATTCTGCTTCTATCCGAGTTCTACTGTATCATAATTTGGTTGCTCCTTTACACTGCATTGACCACTCTTCTTCTATTTTCCTGCTTAATCTTAATCTTTCTTGTGAGGTATACATTAGATCTTAGAACTGCTGTGAGGATTTTCAAATACTTTCCACTCTTCTAGCCATTCCTCCATGGTGGCGTCTAATTCTTTGTCTCTAAGCTTATACTTTGTCGGAAGCCACTGCTTCTTTGGGTTTGCGCACACCTGAATGAAGATCACCTGGGGTCCTACCGATAACTTTACAATTCTTCGAGCTTCCTAGCTGATTCTTCAGCTAATCGCGGAATTGCTTCCGCATCTATTTTTAGCATTTCTAAGTAAACAAAGAACTAGATATTATTACCTATCTGTCGCTATTTATCGTTTAATACCAACAGGTTTTTGTACCATGATCCTTGGCACACTTTTGCTAACTCCATGTCGATTCCTCGATACTCCAATGGTTCCCTCCATCCGACCAACGCGATTAATATTAACAGCCATGAATATGTTAATGGATTTCCTTTCTCCTTGGTGCTACCGCGTCTTCCATCATCTCATTCAAAAGAAATAGTGACCAGTTCATTTTAACTACTGTGGCACAATACTCCGTGGATGTAATCATTCCTGATGTGCATTGGTTTGGTCTATTCTTCCTCACGATTTTGATTGCCAACAACTTTTCTCCAATGCTAAGCGCTTGATCATTGATTGTGTCGATCATGTATCCTCTGGTGTTCTTCTCTACCCCGTATTTTTTCTTCAGCTTCGCAGCAAGCTTCTTGTTGTTATCCTTCTCCTAGAAATACTACGAAGAATATACCCCTACCTTGGGTAATCGTATGATCCGTGAAATTAAGTCGACTGTGATTGGAATCTTTGTTGCCAACCACAAATATCCAGCATGAAAGCACGCTAGTTTCTGCTTTACGCATGCATTTGCTTCCGCCAATCTCCCGAAATGTGGCATGTGAATGATGGATACGAATCCTGATTTCTTTAGCCCCAATGCCCAATTTACTGGTTCTCTTCTGATCGGACCTCCTTCTCCATCCGATACCTCAATATGTGTTTCCTTCATGCACACTAGATATACCAATATGTCATGGTCACTATACTGCAAACTTTGCAGTCATTGTACTATGTTTCCCATGACATGGATGCCTTTCGGTGTCGCTGGCTCCTTGATGGTGTATTCGGCATTCTTTCCCAACCTTATTTCTTGTGCTCCTTCCTTCTGCGGTGGTACATAGTCCGGGATGTCTTCTATTGTTGGCCTTGATTTTACTCCTCTTGTTTTCATTTCTTCCTCCGTGGAAACCGATGTGCGCGCTTCTCCTTCTGATGCTGCGGCCTGTGTAGAGCTACGGGTCGTCTTGGCTCTTCTCTCTGATCTTTCCAGTCAGCTAGCACTCCTCTTCTGCCTTACTACCCGCACTGGTACAGATGCGATTTTAGGTTGTTCTTGGACAATGGTAGCTGTCTCTGTTGGTGCATCTTGCATGCTCGTACTAGAGATAACTTGCACCATTGCAACTTATTACTACTTCACTCTAACTCTTTTACTCAATATTCTCTCTAACTCTTATGCTATAGTTCTCCAAATGCACAATTGGTCGAACTGTTAGCTTCGACATGATTTTATAATTTTCAATATCCTGCTCTGTGTCCATCGAACTGATTTCAGACAATGATTACCAAATCCTCCGTCTATTTAGCGAATCTTGTGCCGATTTACCAAATCCTGCACACTCATTGGCCATTAATTGCTTCATTAATTGCTTCATTAATTGTGTTTTTATCCACTTACGCCATCGCCCGCCGTGCCTTAACTTCTTCATTTATTGCCCGATTTGACCACTTCACTCTCCACCGAATGTCGACAAGTTCCAAACCTTGTTGCTTGTTAAAAAAAATTTGCTATCCATCGACACACTCGTGATTTCTATCCTTGTCGCAGTCCCTTTGACTAATGCCAGAACTTCATTCTATTGACGTTTAGTTCTCATCGCAATGCCATCGACAGACTCCCAATTTTTGCAAAGCATCAATTTTTATTTGTTTTTTGTCGCCCTCATTGGCTTCGCACCAAGCTATCCCAATAGGCTTTTATCCAGCTTCCATTCATGAGATTTGGCAAAAGCATTCCATCTAGATTTTTCAACTGAATCGCACCTCCGTCAGTGATGAAATTTATGATATATGGTCCCAACCAATGCATCTGAAGCTTTCCTGGATGCTTCACAAACTTACTATCGTACAGGAGAACCATATCTCCTCGCTGAAAGTGTATAGCATTTACATGATGATTATGTAATGCCTTCTATCGATCCTTCTCTACCTGCTGATGTAATCCTGCAATGAAGTGGTCCTCTTCAAGTTGTAGAAGTTGTGCCAATATTTCCTTAATGGATCCATCGTCGCTCATCCCTGTCGCTTCTACTATGAGCAGGATGGGGACAATATAATCCATTGGAATCACCGCTTCTTTCCCATGTACTAATTTGAAAGGAGTCTGGCCTGCCAATATTTTACATGTCGTTCTGTAGGCCCATAGTAACGCAGGGATTTTCAAATCCCAATCGTCGTGGTTTGTATTTCCTACCTTGGTGAGCGCATTCTCCAATACCTTGTTCAGCGCTTCGACTACTCCATTTTCCTGTGGGTGATATGGTATAATCTTCCTAAGCTAAATCTGTAATTCTTTCGCCATCTCTCTGATTTTTATGATTGAAAAAATGTGTTCCTTGGTCGCCCATCAATATTTTGGGGCACCCAAACCTAGTGACAACATTGTCGAAGAGAAACCTTGTTGTTGTCCCAGTTGTGCAATCCTTTACCGGTGTTGCTTCGGCCCATCTGGTCAAGTAGTCGATCATAGTAATAATGTATCTTGCGGTTGTTCCTTTTCCTGGTGGTTTAATGGGTCCCACAAAATCTACTACCCATTTTTCGAATGGATGTAATGTTAACTGAGGTACTAGCGGAATCGCATTTCTTCGCAACGGTTTCCCCATCCTTTGACACACATCACAGCTCTTATCATAGTCTGCTGCGTCGGCATGTACTATCGGCCACCATAAACCATCTCTTAATATCTTTTTGGATGTTGCACACCCTCCATAGTGACCTCCTGCAATCCCATCATGAGCTTCCACCAATACCCTTTCTTGTTCATGCTGAAGGACACATCAATAAAGAACTTTGTCTGGTCCCATTTGATATAGTTGTCCTGCGATTAGCTGGAAATCAGCAACCCTCACAACTAACTATTTCTTCTAATTGGTGGAGAACTCTTCAGGGGATTTTCTTCTCTACAAGAACTGAATGATCTTCTTGTAATGGTCGTCGACCATTCCAATCCTAAATAGTTGCGCATCGGGAAAGCCTTGGTCAATTCTCCTTGGCTCTTCACTTTATTCAATCCTTTACATATGATCTGGTCCTACATTCAGTCGCCCCATCTTCACAATTATCTCGAAATCAAATTCTTGAAAGAGTAGTAGCCATCGAGAGATATTCCCCCCCAACACAGGATTATTGACCAAGTATTTTACTGCGGAATGATCAATAAACATTTTGAAATGTCCTCCTAACAAATAATGTCGAAACTTCTGCAAGGCGTATACCATCGCTAAGCCTTCTCTTTCTATCCTCGTATAATTCTTCTCCGTAGTCGACAACTTTCTACTTGTAATGCAATTGGATGGTCGATTGATCCTTCTCCCGGTTGGGCTAGTATCACCCCCAATGCAACTGATGAGGCATCTACATGGACATGAAATTCCTTCTTCTAGTCAGGGAATACTAATATTGGTGCCACGACCATCTTTTGCTTTAGTATATCAATACTTTTTTGGCACTCATCATTCCATTCAAACTTTGCATCCTTCTTTAGCAGCTTTTCCATTGGTGCAATGATCACTGCATATCCCCTTATAAAATTCCTGTAGTATCATGTGTCACCCAATGTCACCCTCAATTGTTTCATTGTCATTGGTGCTGGAAGGTCGACAATGATTGCTATCTTTGCTGGATCTACTAACATCCCTTCTTTGCATACAATGTGGCCGAATTAAATTCCAAATGGTGCACAGAAGATGCACTTCTTCAAGTTCAGTGAAATATGATGATGTCAACATCTTTCCAGCATCATCCTAAGACTTGCAACATAATCTCTCACTAACCCATATACAGTCTAATCATCCATATAGACCGCCAAAATATTATGGATGAAGTCCTTAAACAAAACAAAAACTAGTCTTGAAAATATTATTGGGGCATTCTTTAGACCATAAGGCATCATTGTATACTGAAAACATCCCCATTTTGTTATGAAGGTGGCCTTGTGTCGATATTCCTTCGCAATCTTGATATGATGGTAGCTTGAAAATCCATCTGTAAATGAAGAGACCTCCTGTCCTCTGACACCTTCAAGAACTTTTTCTGTAAAGGGAGTGGGGAATGGATCGTGAAGGCATGCATCGTTCAATTTTCTTCGGACTGACACAAATCCGAATTTGACTAGTCTTCTTATCTTGGATGACCATTGGGATGATCCATTCGGACTCTTCAACAAGTTCGATAATTCCTGTGTCCAACATTTTCTCTATCTCAGCATTCACCCGTTCTTTGTATCTTGGGTTCAATATGTATGGTCGTTGTTTTACTAGATTAGCATCAGGTTTCATCAGGATCTTCATCTCACCCGAGTCTCCAAAAATTCCTTTCATCTCTGAGAACTTTGTCGGAAACAGGTCTTGGAATTCATGTAGTAAATCGGTGACATTTCCAATTGTTGAATCATCCCAATAATCTCCAATGCTTGAAAACTTTGGATTCTCTTCTGAGCCAATATTTACCTTCTTTATTTTCAACGGATGCTTGAATTTGTCGAATGGCATCTCTGGTTCTTCGACATCATGGCTTCCCTTCGATTCTGGGACATAAACTTCCCTAGGATCCTCCTCATCGTCAGGTCCTCCCGACACATTTTAGCACTCCATCATCATTTGTGGTGTCGCTGTCCATTGTATCCCTATTGGTAGTTCAGTCGAAACTATCTCAAGTACCTTTTCGCGGATGTCCTGCAGCGCACTGTGGATAAAAGGGTTGTCATCCGCGAAGCTGAAAGTGTCGATAAAACTAGTAGTTAACTCTTCCCATGTTGTTGTTCCTTGTCGCAATTCAACTGCGATGTACCAGTTCCGCGGTACTTCATCCAGTGTATGAATGAACGCATGGAACCACTCCTACTTCGGTCTCATAGTCCATGCGACTTGGCATTCTCCCTGATGATCCCTAGGATCAACCCTTCCATCATATTTCCTTCCTTTGTAGCATTCATCTTCTCCAAATCAGACTTCCATCAACCGTCGACATAGTTTCTAATTCGATATTGATGGCTTGTGCATGACCCACCATCTTTTTGGGGTAGCCTTCATTGCTTCGTCCAACGCCAGTAGGCGCTGGGGTTCTGATACCTTGTACTCAAATTCCTGGATAAACGTTTCCTAGTTAGGAAACCCTTTGTACGTTGGTAGGTCACATATTTCTGTCAATACACACCTAAGAGACTTAGTGACTCATGCACACTTCTTGAATGATACCTCATGCAATCGGTTCTACTAGTTTTCTAGAGCTTCATCAAAGTCTGAGGACGCCGAATTAATACTTCGCCATCCTATCTCCCCATCACCAGTGGGATTGGTGTAGTCTTCTGAAACATTGTATACATTGTCCCATCCTGCTATGAAATCATCTCTCATAGGTTCGACATATCTCTGCCCTTCATGTGGATCCAACGGGGTGACAACCCTCATGTGGCGATTTTCAACAGACATTGTCCTTTTCTTGAAATTAATTACTACCAGGTTCCCCATCGCCCAGTCTATTCCCAAAAGCATAGGATATGGGCTTGTATTGTCGACTATCTCCATAACATCAAAATCTATGTATGTTTTTAGCCCTTCTACTTCGACTGGTAGATGAGACAATTGCTCGATTGGTGTAACCTTGGTTTGATTTTCCAATCGAAGCCGCATAGGGGACCATACCATTTGTGGTTTCCCCATCATCTCCCAAGTCTTCTTGGCTAGGATTTTCAGGTTTGATACTAAGTCCAAGATGATAGAATCCACATCATATGTGCCAATTTGGGCATTCATCCTCATTTCTCTTCCATATTTCTTTTTCTGCAAGTGATTAACTATTCGCTCATGTCACCCTTGTTTTTGTCGATGCAGTAAGCTAGTGATATCTTCTAGTGCATCTTGATATTTCGCTAATGTTAGACAAATTTCTAAAAATTTCCTTAGGGTGCTTATCTTTTCTGGCGACCTCTGTGAATTTGTCTTATCAAAGATTGGTGGCATTTCAAATATAGGCTCTTGATGGACGGTATGCAGTATTCTAACACTTCTCTTTATCAGTTCATCCCGTGATTCCACAAATACTTATTTTTCTACTTTGACGTCGAATCACACTTGCTTTCGATTCGTAGGCGGGATGTTTGGAAGTGGCCTATCTTCTCCTGTCATAGCACCTCCTTTGGTCAACACTGTGACATTCATTGGTTGAATTCTTATTTCAACCGTTATCCTCTGCACATTTGGATTAGGATTCTGATTTTGGTTTGGATGTGGTTGCAGTTGTGGTTCTGGTTGTGGCGTGTTCTTAGTCTGCCACTTCGCAATGAGCTGCATAAAGTATTCAACAATGTAATTGTCTGCATTACAATAAGTACACATAGGCGTTGGATGTGGAAAATCCCTCCAGTAGTGTCCGAATACTCGACAATTATAACAGGTAATTGATCCTCGACCTCAACCAAAAGTTCCTCCGTGACCAAAGCCTCTGTTGTGACCACCACGAAATCCTCCTCTGAATCCTCCCTGGTGCTGATATGTTGGAGGATTATACTATGGCTACGGTTGATTGTACTAGGGTTGGTTATACTATAGTTGCAGCTGATTGTACTATGGTTGGTTATACTATAGTTGCAGCTGATTGTACTATGGTTGGTTATACAATGACTTTTGCTGATTGTATTGCAGTTAGCTATACTGGGATTGCAGCTGAGGTCTCTTTGGCTGTCGCTTCTCTTCTCCATTCATAAAGTATGTATATGTTGTTCTTTATTGGAGCAAATCATATGCTCTGTATTCTTTCTCTTCGTGAGCTATAGATAGACAGAATTTGCAAAAAATATTAGCCGGATTCGACACAACCTTCTCCAAGTACACACATTCTTCTGGTCGATGCTCTCTTGTTTGAAACATTCGGCACCAGGGAATTCCCGCTTGGATGAGCGGATTTGGTGCACTGAACTGTAAATATTCATGAAATTTAGGGCACTGATCTTTTTGGCGACCTTCAAAAACGCATCTAGTGCACCATACTTCTTCGCTGACTTATTTCCCCTTCTTGATGTCTTACAGTTGGATAGTCAAATTCACCAACTGCGACTGGAACTGGCTCATGCCAATCCTTGTTTCTCCAATCGACGATGCTTTTAATTTCATTGCGATCTCCAGAGCCTCCTCTTGGGATATGAGCTTCTATTTCATTAATGGTACTCTAATGTGGGGTACCAATCCTGTGATGAACCACTCTTTATGTTGTACGTCCCTCATTCCAAAATTGACCTTAGCCATGAGATTTTTGAATCTCTGATCGAAATACCATACTGATTCATTCGCGAATTGCTTTATTTCCTTTAACTCTGTAATATACCATGACTTTGAATTTGGTTTCTTAAATTCGTCAATTAATCCATCCCTAATTTCTGCTAGTGTATTCTGTGGATTCCCTGTAGGTACTTGTACAAACTTCATATACCAATCCAGCACATGGCCCCTAAAGGTTGTTGCCAATTTCCCTTTCCTAATATCATCATTTTGTACTTGTTTAACTATCCATACTTCTTCGTACAAAAACCAATATTGTTCAGGATCCTCAGTCCCATTACCCTAAAAAAGAGGAATATTTACGCCGTCGCTTTCCATCCTTGGTCTGTTATTGGTCTTTGTTGATATGCTCTTCTTACTGCTATTCTGACACACATGACAACCCTGCGAAAAACTTGTGTTTCTTCCTACAAAGTTTGGCGCAGCGCACAGAGTTGTGGGTACGTTGTAGCTTTGGGTTCATCCTTCCTCAGTTTCATGGGTAGCATAGTTTTTCCCTTCGTCAATGTAGGGTATCTTAGTCCCGTTTCGCAGTTCTCTGTTCCGGTTGCACTAGGAGACTCTCTCTCTATTTCAGTCCTCCTCTTCTTCTCCGGACGGAACCAAACTCCACTTTGTAGGAGACCACAATTTTCCTCGGTTTCCCTCACAAATTCATTGAAACTCATATCCATGTACTCTGCATCATTACATCAAAACCTCATCCGGGCGGTACCCAAATCCTTCACACACTAGAGATTTACTCATCAGAGTTCATCTTCAATATCCCCTTTTCACAAATAAGCATCTTGATCCACAACTGCAGCGACAAAATATTCCTTCCTCGGAGTCCTTTAAAGAATTTACTTTCTGCGTCGTTATAGGATTTAACTATGTCGACAATGAACTCAGTGATATATCCCTCCAAATTGTTGTCTACCCATACATCGACAGCCCTTGAAGCTTTATTGTTGACCCTCTTCAACTGGTGGATCAATTTCGGGGTCCAATGTTCAGGTTCACCCCCTTGGAAATTCTTCTTCTAAAAAGTCAGTTGTGCCAACCATTCATATAGCAATATTGGAAATTCACAGAAAAATACTTCGTGGGTATCAGAGTAGATGTACTTCTGCAACCATTTGCTTGTCGACTATCTAGGGTTCTGGTTTTCTTCTTCAGTGAACTCTTCTGTCTTCTTATCAAACCAATCCTAAATCTCCGGTTTCATCGGATGCCACAACATGTCCTCTCTCTTTTTGCACTAGGGTCCTGGCAACAGAACCATTTGTTGACACAACTTTGTCTACTAGGGTTCACTTCACACTATTGTCAACAAATCTCAACATCACTCCCATAGACATCGGCCGAGAAAGGTTTTACCCTTTCCAACAACACCCATGGAGTGAGTGAAGCCTCACCCGAGATCTAACGGGAGCTGCAACAAGCAAGTTTCCATAGATCACTGAGGACATGCATCATTTCACGTTTATTTGCAACATAAGCCATAAATTTGCATCAAAACATCATTATCATCGACCTACCCGTTAGCGTACTGCATGATATTCAAAGAACAAGTATTAAATCATACTGTGATATTCTCATAGTTAAACAAGATACGATATTAAACATTGTGATACAGATTTAACCATACTGTGACACGAAGACAAAGTTATAGATTCACCAATCCTTTATTATTCATCAACTCAAATTTTCCAGAATACACAAAAACCAGTCCCAAATCGGAACAACAAACACAATCAATGCATAGAAACACAGACGAAAGATCATTCATATAAACGTTGCGAAACTTGTTCACCACCAGTTATCCATACCAAAAATATGCCCTTAGGCTTACAATCCTACTCCTATTTATAGGCTCATTTGGCTTTTACAAAATGATCCAATGACCCATTAACTAACTTAACACTCAACTAAATTCCACATTATTGACACTTCCATGCATCATGACTTGTACTTTGCTCTTGTTGATGGCCCTTTTTTCATTGATTGTACCGCACTTTGGACTCATGACAATAAAAATTCAATTACTTGTAGGTAAGAAATACTAAAAGCTAAATCATACTCATGTAGTTGTTATCTAGTCATATTTTTTTATCCCGTGACTAAATTTGTCGTTTATTTTTGTCATTTTTAGTTCTGATAACTTAAAATTGCTAAAATTTAGTATTATTTCATTTAAAAACATTGCGGTGACTAACATTTTTGGTGGTTTAGTCATTAATTAACCATGGTGACAAAATGTTTTGGTCACGGTCACTAATTAGCCATTTTTCTACTAGTGATGTGTTTTCAAGAAGGTTATAGTATAGGAAAACAAAACAAGTAGGAGACCATTGGAAACTTGTATAGCACTGTAGATTTTCCATATCCAGCAACACTGTAATGTTCCTTATTAGGAATTTTATTAAAATTGCAATTTTCCACTTTTTTCCCCTAGTTCGACCTTTGACTAGTTTTGATCTCTAGGTCCCAAATTTGACCCAAATGATCCCAAATATTCTGAGAAGGTATATGAATGATATTAGAACATAAATATGTGTTTTAGGGATTCCTTTGGACCTTTAAAATACTTCTGCAAATCCTCTTTCAATTCTGATCAATGTAGGTAACTTTACTAGTGATTTTCTTTGACTAGTATTGGTCTCTAGGTCTCAAATTGACTCCAAATGCCTTCAAATATTCAAGGAAGGTGTATGAATGATATTAGAACTTGAATATGATGTTTAGGTATGGAATATGTACACCAAGATACCTATTCAAACTCTCTTAAGATTCTGGACCAATTATGCAATTTTACTAATAATTTGGGGTTCAAATCCCCCTGGGGTAAGTATTGAAAATGGCTTCCCAAATGCCTCCAAACCCACTCAAATTTATGAAAAGAGGTATGTGATGTGTTGAGTATTTTATTAAATTCTCATATGCACCATTAATGGATTACTACAACTGTTCTCACCCTCTCCCATTCAACTGCAAAAATCCCCAATTCGACCCTTGGGGAAATGGCACTATTTCACCTCCCAATACAACTAAACTGAGTAAAAATGATTCAAATGCTCAATTAAAGTACAAGAAACTTGTATAAGACATCCATGTCAGTATATTGATCACAAATATATCATAGAATCATCCATTCATTCGAAATCATCATCAATACATTGGCTCACAACAAGGTAGTGGGGAAATGGCCTTGTTCTTCCATTAAAAATGATATTTATACATTTCTACTTGGAATTTCGACCTGAAACTTTTTGGATATGAAGAAAAGAGTATTTAATTCATATTACAAAAGAAATGGGGCATTAAAAGCTTCCCCAAATAGTACAATAGCTCACCAAAAATGCCCTCCCTCAAGGATCAAGAATATGCCATCAAAACTGGAAATGGTTGGAGTGAGCTGAAATAGAAGAAACCAGGAGCTTCCCTGTAGCTTACACCTGCAAATAAAGACTCCATTAAAGCTCCAAATGAAAGGTCTGAATGGCCTTTCCAAATACCAACTTGGATGGGAATCTTTCACCCTCGAAATTGGCTAAGGCAAGAAACTAGTCATCCACTAGCTCTCCCTCTTCACAAATGCAACTGCAAATTCTACAAATGATCAAAAGATATTCTCATACATCATTTCTACATTTTATAACCAACATTATCCTTCTAAGGGTCGAAATCCTCTCAATAGATTCAATAGATTTCCATTTAGGAAATATTCCACATTTGCCACTTGTCTCCTAGTTCCAACCTTCCATCTTCTCCCAAATTCGATTTTGAGTCTCTTTGGCTTCTCCAACTCCCAAATTCACCTTCCTTGAGCCTATTTTTGGGGCTGAAATTTCATAGTGGTCATATGTCAGAGGTCAGGTCTGCAATTTGTCATAGTTGTCATAGATGCTCCATCATTGGTGTCATAGGGGCTAGGGAATCTAGCCCAAGTGTCCACAAACTTCCACTTTGATTCTTTATCTTCCATGGAGGTTACCAATCCTTCCCAATTAGACCTAATATGCTAAATGACATGTGTTATGACTTACCAACTCACCCAAGAGTGTTCACATTCCCATTAATTCGAATTTGCGAAAGAGATACCATGTATTATGAAAAATCAAGCTAGTGTGGGTCCCACATCCTCCATATGTCTCCAAAACCATTTTTCATCTAGGATTTCTATTGAATTTATTTATTCACTCTATTTATTAAATACTTGAACCCTACTAATGTCTAAACATCATTTATTATCCCCCTTATTCCAAATCCCAAAGCTTCCACCCCAAACCTAGGAAACTAGTAATTTTCCTCCTTGGCAATTATTTGACCCTTAACATCAATTTTACAAACTCTAATGAATATGGCTAATGTGATTAGGCCATTGTGACCCAATTCCAAATTTGGGACATGACAAATCCTCCCTTCCCAATATTGCTTGTCCTCAAGCAATTTCAAACATGGGTGTTGAAGAACCTACTTTCTGTATAATTCTTTGAAGTTGCCATTGAATTGCCAAACCTTGAGTCTTTGAGTTTCCATGAAGATTTTAGAGAGGAACCACCATGCTTGCTACTGAACTTCTATGATAAAAATCACTTTATTAAGTGGGAAATCCATCTCCCATACTTCTTGTTTCCCCCCCAAAATTGAAACCAATGAGATAAAAATTATTCCAGGGTCCCATTGCTTGTATTGCACCCCAAAAATGAAGAGTGCTCTCCAACCCATACCATCAAATAAGATGATTCATGGATCCCATTTTCTTGTATGCATTATTCCAAACATCATGAGTACAAAATATATATCATCAAAGTACATAACTACATAATGAAAATGTACATCAAGGAGGTGCTTCATCAAAGAATCATGAAAGTGCTTGTACCTCCAAGTAAGTAGACCACGATTTTCCAAGTGCATACAAGATTCAAGTGACCAATCAAATATGCTCCAATGACATAGGTGAGGATCCCATGTCCTATAATGCTGCTCCAAAAGGATGTGATATGCATCAAAATATTCAACCATGTATTCTTTCATCCAAGAAGTGAATGAAGAATCTCCACTAAAATCTGAACCAAATAATGAGCAGAAAAAACAAGGAGACTTCAAATGACTCAAAGAAGTCTCACCCATACATCCATGAATGTGAGAATCATAAAGATGTAACAAAGTATGTGGATTCCAACAAAAATTTTCTCCCATCATAAATCTATTCACCCAAGTGTTGGATGAAGTTACTCTAACATCAAATGAACCCAGTGTTGAGCAAGAAAAACCATGAGTCTTCAAGTGACTCAAATCCATATCATAGGTGCATCCATGTAGATGTGAATCATCATAAAGTGACAAATTATGCTGCTGCAAATGTGAATAAGAATGTGCTCCAACCATGTCATCATAAAAGTTAAATCTAGGAGTTCCATACTCCTCATGTGGCACCATCAAAAAGAACCCTTTCACCCATACTTCATTGAGACTAATACTGCAAAACATGGAATTGTAGGATGTAGGAGAATGAACTAACTCACCCAAATGATCAAAAAGTGCAGAAGTTTCATCATGGGAAGGATCCATGTGGGTAGTATCATGCATCTCCTTCAAAAGTGGAAAACCTTTGTCATAGATTGGTTCCAATGTAGAGGAATCATGCTCTTCTTTAAAAATTGCATAACCTTCATCAAGAGACAATTCAAGTTTCTCTTCCACCACATCAAGTGTTTGGATCTCTTCAAGTTCATCTTCAAACACATTAAGTACATTCAAATTCCCACATTTCTCATGATCCACCATGTCATGAGAATCCTCCAAACAATCTACCATTTGACAATCTGAAACATAGGAGGAAAAACAAGTATCTTGCAACTTTTCAAGAAGTTGCTCATTTTGAATTGTGAGCTTATGAATATCCTCATTATTCTTCAAGTATGCATCATGTAAAAATTCATTAATCTCAAACAAATGGTTTCTATCAAAAAGAAAAGACATGAAATTACCTTTGATGTGGCACATTGCTCTTTGAATCTTCTCCATGTATTCAAGGAAGGATGTTTCCTCCAATGAAATAGCTCTCCAACAAGAATTTGACACCAATGCTTGAGTGTCATGGAGAATTCTGAGGGACTCTTGGATCTTCTTTTAATTCATCTTTAAGGACCCTTCAAGAAAATGAGGCTCTTGCAAATGAACCTCCTCATCTTTTTCATTTTTTCTTGGACCAACTTCATGAAGCTCAAATGGTGATGGGGAAGTTGATCTTGGTTCTTCTTCAACTGCTACAAGGTTTTCATTATCATGCTTAATGAAACTTGTACTTGTAGAAACACTTTCAAAAGTGATCTCTATGTCACCAAGATAGAGGTGTGAGCACCCATCAGTAGGTACTCCATAGTTTAAGAATCCATCAGTAGATGCTCTTTGGTTCATGTCTAAGCTAGAAGGTGTCTTGAAATGATCTTCCGTATTTTCAATAGAATCTTCTTCATGCTCTTGTGATGTCTCTTCCTTTTGCTCCTTAGAGCAAGCTGATGCATTTTGCCCCTTTTTTTCCTTAGGATTAGTATATTTGGAATATCTTCTTGAATAAATCTCAAAAGCTCTCCTCAAGGAGGACATCATTTCATGCACACATATATGATACTCGCTCCAAAGGTTTTTACAAGAAGGCATAAACCTTTCTTCAATAAATCCACATCTTCATTTTTGGGCCTATTTTCAAAAACATGTTCAGCATAGTACTCAAAAGACATGGCATTTTGTGTATTTTTGCTCGAAGCAAGATATTTTTGATATTTTTGATATTGTTGGGGTAAGGTTTTATATTTTTCTCTCCATCTTTGGGACTCGCTCATAGAATTATCCTTGGTTGGTGTGACACACTCATATTCATCAGATCTAAAGTCATAAGAATAATCTTCATTTCTCCTAAAATTGTAAGAAGTGTTGAATGATGGCACCTCTTCCTCGTACCATTCACATTCTGCTTCATATTGCTCATAAGCATCTGCATATTCCTCATAAGAATTGTACTCATAGGATTCATCATAATAGTAAGACATCGATGACAATTATTCTTGAATCTATATACCTAATCCATAGGTGCAAGGACCATGATCTGATACCACTGTAATGTCCCTTATTAGGAATTTTATTAAAATTGCAATTTTCCACTTTTTTCCCCTAGTTCGACCTTTGACTAGTTTTGATCTCTATGTCCCAAATTTGCCCCAAATGATCCCAAATCTTCTGAGAAGGTATTGAATGATATTAGAACATAAATATGTGTTTCAGGGATGCCTTTGGACCTTTAAAATACTTCTGCAAATCCTCTTTCAATTCCGATCAATGTAGGTAACTTTACCAGTGATTTTCCTTTGACTAGTATTGGTCTCTAGGTCTCAAATTGACTCCAAGTGCCTTCAAATGTTCAAGGAAGGTGTATGAATGATATTATAACTTGAATATGATTTTTATGGATGAAATATGTCCACCAAAATACCTCTGCAAACTCTCTTGAGATTCTGGACCAATTATGCAATTTTACTAGTAATTTGGGGTTCAAATACCCCTGGGGTAAGTACTGAAAATGGCTTCCCAAATGTCTCCAAACCCACTCAAATTTATGAAAAGAGGTATGTAATGTGTTGCGTATTTCATTAAAGTCTCATATGCACCATTAATGGATTATTAAAACTGTTCTCACCCTCTCCCATTCAACTGCAAAAATCCCTAATTCGAACCTTGGGGAAATGGCACTATTTCACCTCCCAATACAACTAAACTGAGTAAAAATGATTCAAATGCTCAAGTACAGTACAAGAAACTTGTATAAGACATCCATGTCAGTATATGTATCACAAATATATCATAGAATCATCCATTCATTCGAAATCATCATCAACATTGGCTCACAACAAGGTAGTGGGGAATTGGCATTGTTCTTCCATTAAAAATGAGATTTATACATTTCTACATGGAATTTAGACCTGAAATTTTTTGGAGATGAAGAACAGAGTATTTAATTCATATTACAAAATACATGGGGTATTAAAATCTTCCCCAAATAGTACAATAGCTCACCAAAAATGCCCTCCCTCAAGGATCAAGAATATGCCATCAAAACTGGAAATGGTTAAAGGAGTGAGCTGCAATAGAAGAAACCATGAGCTTCCCTGTATCTTACACCTACAAATAAATACTCCATTAAAGCTCCAAATGAAATTTCTGAATGGCCTTTCCAATTACCAACTTGGATGAGAACCTTTCACCCTCGAAATTGGCTAAGGCAAGAAACTAGTCATCCACTAGCTCTCTCTCTCTTCACAAATGCAATTGCAAATTCTACAAATGATCAAAAGATATTATCATACTTCATTTCTACATTTTATAACCAAAATTAGCCTTCTAAGGGTTGAAATCCTCTCAATAGATTCAATAGATTTCCATTTAGGAAATATTCCACATTTGCCACTTGTCTCCTAGTTCCAACCTTCCATCTTCTCCCAAATTCGATTTTGAGTCTCTTTGGCTTCTCCAACTCCCACATTCGCCTTCCTTGAGCCTATTTTTGGGGCTGACATGTCATAGTGGTTAGATGTCAGAGGTCAGGTCTGTAATTTGTCATAGTTGTCATAGATGCTCCATCATTGGTGTCATAGGGGCTAGGGAATCTAGCCCAAGTGTCCACAAACTTCCACTTTGACTCTTTATCTTCCATGGAGGTTACCAATCCTTCCCAATTAGACCTAAGATTCTCAATGACATGTGTTATGAATTACCAACTCACCCAATATTTTTCACTTTCCCATTAATTCGAATTTGCAAAAGAGATACCATGTATTATGAAAAATCAAGCTAGTGTGGGTCCCACATCCTCCATATGTCTCCAAAACCATTTGTCACCTAGGATTTCTCTTGAATTTCTTTATTCACTCTATTTATTAAATACTTGAACCCTACTAATGTCTAAACATCATTTATTATCCCCCTTATTCCAAATCCCAAAGCTTCCACCCCAAACCTAGGAAACTAGTAATTTTCCTCCTTGGCAATTATTTGACCCTTAACATCAATTTTACAAACTCTAATGAATATGGCTAATGTGATTAGTCCATTGTGACCCAATTCCAAATTTGGGACATGAAAAACACTATGGATTTACCCATGATTGTCTCACACAACATTTAATACCACAACAAGATTATAAGCCTTGACTTTCCTTGGTTATATACTCATAACCAACACACATGGCATGCTATTTTACTTCATATGAATGCATTTTAGATTTCTTAAAAATATTATAGGTATAAGATTCCTGCCTTTACCACACCATACCACATCATACCATGTGGGGTATCACTCACATAGATGCATTCAAAAATCACAAGATTACCAATTTATGATATTCACATATGGTTGAATAGATCCTTACCCAATCCATTTTTATAGTAGTTATGCAATCAACATAGATAAATTCATATCTACATGGATGCCTATATCATATTATATATTACCTTATCAATCGGTGTTTTATAGAAACTAACATATCCCTTTTACCATCCTTTTGATTAATACTTTACAAGGATGTATTTCATATGTAGTAGTATCACCAACATCTTTAGCCATGCCAAAATCATCTCTGGTCATACAACCACCATCGAATACAAAATTCATCATTATTCTCATATCATATATATAATATCACTTTTACCATATATAATGTCATCTCTGGTCATACAACCACCATCAAATACAATAATTATCATTATTATCATTGCATATGAAATATCACTTTTACCAACATGCAACATCATATGTATGCACAAGCATACATATACACTATGGATAATCTTTTAGTATGCCCACTAATGCATATGCATTCTAGCTATTGCATTTCCAACATTATTATGCATTGGTTATATAACATATAAAATTCAAAAAATGTAAATTTAACAACAAGATATGAGTTAAGGAAATCACCCTTTCAACTCATCTTCATATCATGGGATTCTTTTTCCACTTCATGGATGATTCAATCCATGGCCTTTCTACCAAGCACATGATGGATCATTAATTGTGATTTTCTCACCGAGCAACAAGTCCACAGTGTCTAAACATTTATACTTGCTACTTTCCGAGCATGCAATTCTTATGGCATAAACAAAATAGGTTTAAGGTGACAAATCCTCCTCTTACGAATTCTTCCTTATTGGGATTGTTCCCCAATTTTTGCTACAACAATTTTCTTATCCTTATGTAGTTTTATTTAGCATTGTAAAATATTCATTTTTCATATTCAAATATACTCAAGTTCCACTTAAATATGGAAGCAATATTTGATTAATTTGAGTTGTCTTTGCATTCTATGCATCTTTTTATTATTTCTCCATTTACCTTGAGCAATTCTAGCTAAGTCCCAACTTGGCCATTCTTGATTTCCAGCCCATAGTAGCATTACCAACTTACTTTTCTAGGCCAATCTTGCCCCAATATTGACTTTATATAGAATCTTGATCACTTCATAGTGCCGGAATGAATTACATTCTAGCTACATTTGGAGTCTTTTCAAATTCCATTCTCTTTCCTTATCTCTAGTTGTCAAGTTTCAAGCAATTATGGAGCTTATAACAATTATGAATCACATGATGTAATGTATTGTTCCACCATTAGAAGTTTCTATGTGAATGGAATTTCATCACTTATTCCCATTCTTTACACATAAGTTGTTGGTTCATAACTCGTAGCTCTTCCAAACATGCATGCACTCACCCACAGGGATGATTCTCCCATGACCTATAGGATTTGCATTTTATTTATTCTCAATAGTTGTCATTGTTTCCTTAGAAACTGTGTGTGATAACTAGTTACTCTAAATAAGGACTCCCACATCACTTCTTTGCAAACCATATTTAGTATTCTAAATATAGTAAATGCATTGCATGCATTATGGCTAAAGTACCATCAATCACTCTTAGTTCTTTATTTGTTCATGGGTGTTTATAAAATATAGCCACAAGATCATAAGCATGTACATTTAGGACTTTTGTCCACCTATTAACAAACTTACCTTGATATTTCCACTCAAATATTTATTCTCATCAACATTACCGTCATATTACTAACATCTCACATTGCTAATACGTAAGAAACCTATCATGATTTGATTTCCCAAACTGTGCTTAGTCCCATTGTGCAAGAACCATTATAACATGTATATGATCATATATACTCAGTTTCATCTTTGGAATACTCCAATATCATCCTACAAAATTTTCCCAAATTTTAGGATACTTTAGAAGTTACCCACATCGAAACCGTCTTGCCCAATCAATCCCAAAGGATTTGTTCTTCTTGCTTTTTGGAAAAGCTAGAAACATGTTTCAAAATTAGAACCTTTTGTTACATTCTCCTCTACATTACCTTTGCAACCACTATACCTCAACTTAATTATGGGTTATGAGCTAAAAGTTATTGTTCCCCAAACTTAGTACTTTTCCCCATTTTTTCATTGTTCTTGTAGCTACTCTAAATCTTAGAGAATAACTTTGGAGACTTGTAGATGAAAATATAAGAAGATTCAATAAATATTTCGTGTCAGACACTGATATCCCATATGATTGTGAGTACTCGTCCACTTCCAGATCCCTGATATGATGCTTTAGTTATTTTCTACACAATAATTTTTATAAATGCCATTTTTTACTTTATTTTTACTCTTCATCCAATAAATTGTTATCTCACAAATGGAGTAAAATTGGAAAAACATCCTCTAAGAGAATTTGTTTGGCTCATTGAGAAGGTAAAATGTCAAGTAAATAATTTTTTATATTTTGACATCATGGGTTACTTTTACCTCCTCCATGTTTTTCAAAATACCCTAAAATTTACCTAGAATATTGGATACTAGCTTTTTTGTGCACCTCTATTCCACACTTGTTAGAATTTGACCAAGATTTTTCTATTTTTTCTCCGTACTTGGTCAAGCACTATACCATACAAAATCCTTCCCCACTAGGGCCCCTATAAATCAATTGGGCATTGGTATTCAAAAGTCACTATTTCACCTTTTCTAGAAAATTGGAGCTAAATAGGCCCATGGCTCCCTATGACATTTTCATAATCCTCATCACTATGGATAGACACCAAAAATTTCATCGAATTACGACTTCATATGATCCTATTATGGGCAAAGAAATTTTTGGCTCCAAACTTAATTGTTTCTTATTGCTGACATGGCACCTAAATGATGTGGCATGTTATGCGGTAAGTGGTGATGTGGCCTCATGTCCACTTAGACCATATGTGGTATCCCCTAGTCTTTCCATGTCATATTTTGTTAACCCCTCTATCCTTGTCACCATGATTCTTTAAGATTATCCCATCACAATTTTCAACTTCTACAGAAGGAATCTGACAAATGGTTAGGATTCTCCTATCTAACATGTAAGATGTGATTTGAGCCATTCACAACAAGGAAATTTGTTTGCTTCCTTTACCTTTATCCATCCACATGAACTAACTCTATCATCGATCTCATCCACATGACAATATCATGACCACACATAAACACCTCCTCTATCATTATCCGAGCATGTCCATCTATGTGAATAGATAAGATACACTAGTCAAACTTGCATGGTTTAATATTAGTCATTCATGGCGGTGCCCACATATTAACTCTTAATTACATAGTATTTGCAAGAGTATTTAGGATCGCCTGATCCAACTTGCACATCTTAATCCCACCGATTCATAGCAATACCCCCTTTTTATGTTTAGTTATGTTCCTATGCACGAATGATTTAGATATGGCGATGAGAGATGCTCGGTTCAATATAGGCCATTCATGGTTATACTCCCTAAGTTAAACTCTGTGCAGTTTTCTTTATGCGAACAAGTGAGATGAGTTGATTTAAAGGACACTATCTAATACTAGCCATGTGTGGTTGTGGTAAAAACTATTCCATACTGGTAGGTCATACTTTTCATGGACATAGTAAGGCTCCCTAGAAACCTAATCCAAGACAAAATCAAAACAAATGGTACCTAAAATCTCCTATATTTAGTTCACACATAATCAAATACAAGCATAAGAAATGTGGATGAGAGTAGATGACCTACCTCAACCCTAAAGGTTGTCCTAGCCGATCCTCCTTGATCCAGCTCCTAGCTTGCAGTAGTAAACCTACACACAAAGAGAAGAGAAAACACCTTCCAACGCACCAAGTGTATTAACTAATATCTAATTACCAATTGGAAAAATATTCATACATCCATCAAAGAGACATGAAATGGAAGACTAGGCCAATTTTTACATTAGAAAGAAAGGCATGAACAACATGTACACAAATATACCTCACTATGCAGCAACATGTCCTTCAGACTCTCCTTCCAAATCCCTTTGAGAAACCTAAGATCATAAGGACCATCCCTCTAAGCTTTTTCCATTGTGTGTGGGCCAAGGCATGAGGTCCTCTTTATAGGATGGAGAGGCTAAACCACTTGAAAGAAAGGTTTGGATCAATGGAGGATAAAGTGGATCAAGGGAGATTGAGGTTACTTTGAATGGAGATGGAGAGATATTCGAAAGATAGGGTGATCGACTTAAGATAAAGCTCAAATTTTGACTCAAAAATCAAGGCAAGATGGCCATAATAAAACTATCGCTCCCCTATAACTGAGCACAAAGCAAAATATTGGGATTTTAGATCCCTGGAGGCATGCAAGGAGTGACACAGTTGTGATTTTTGCTCCTTGGGAGACTTGGAGGGAGAGAAACTCTCAATTAATGCTCAAAATAGGGTTTGGTAAGGTGGTTATTAGACCTCCAAATGTCAAGGGACCCTACCAAACATGATTAAGGACTAGATCGACCACAAGATAGTGGTCCCTAACACACCTAGGGAACATTGCAACTCATGCTTCTCATGGTGATGAAGCATGTCGCATCATAAGTGGAAATTTTAAGTACAACAACCCCCCCATAAAGTGTGATGCCATAAAGGATTTGATGGATGAGATACTTTACCAAGATATAGGTGCAAAGGGTATTTGGAAGCAATCCAAAAGCAGCTGCAAGCAGAGATCAAGCAATACAAATATATCATCCTAGAGGCAGTGATACCCAGGCTCAGAATAAACTGACTCAAAGCATGGCTTCCAATCAATACATTGTAGATCCATGATAGTATTGACTTACACTGTGACCACTGACATACAATGTGGATTCGTACCGAAAAATGACTAAAGATAGATCATGTATTAAAAAATACAAGGTAGATCCATGATACATTAAAGACATTGCCACATACCAATACAAATTGGATATGTGTGATAGTATACATATCGGTTCCAACATGATGTCCATGTAGGAACCTACTCAAAAAATATCCGTAGCAACCCGAGTAAAGAACATAACAAGAGTCTCCAGGTTCTTCAACCCGAAACCAAAGTGATACAATTCTATCCATGTGAATAAAGGTGTTGAAACTAAACATGGTACAAGCCACTTGATTATTGTTCAATGATGTAAGTCCTTAACAAGTGCGAGGGAAATCACTAATGATGACAATGAATCCCATGGTATCCTAGTACATTCCAACGAATGTGAATAGAGGAGATGGAGTCAAACACTTGTGGAATCATCCGATCAAAGTTCAATGATGTAAACGTACTGTTGAAAGTGAGGAAACATACCATAGAGGCATGTAGGACCCAAGGTAATGAATGGTTTCTAAGTCTAATTCCTGGATGGGGTGCCGGATTCGACAAGAATAGACTTGTCGAAGGAGGGCCATCATGTATCCCACATCATCGACACAAAACTGACATAGGAAATTAATATAAATTGGTATATCAAATGAGTATAGAATGACAAAAAGATAAAGGTAGATAGTACTATAGAAAGGCAGACTCAGGTTAACTTCCCTTGAGCATTGGATGGCACGAAAAGTGACTTGGCAACATTGACTCAATGAAGCAGAGACCAAAACATAATGCGACAATGACTAAGTCATTCTTCGGACGAACCAAAGGAGTAAGATGAATCATGGAATTTGGCATGACTCAAAGACAAGTAGATCACCCAACTATAAGACAAGACGCAAAAATAGTTACCCTTGTTCATTTGCCAAATTGGGAGAAGAAGTGTCATTTTGGAGAAAAACTTCACTTGCCGATTTCCAGAGCTACGAGAAACCATTTCATGAGCCGTTCAGAGTAGGTAACTCTAAATCTCATCCAGCATATTTCCAGTGGTTTAGAATTTCATGTTTAGTTAAATTTAAAGGGTTTTGGAGTTGGTTTGTGAGGAGCTTGTGCACCCTTGTTCGTCGCAGGTCTCCCTTACGGGAACTGCGACAAACTTGGGTGGTCGCAAGACCCGCAAAGAGGGGTTGCGATGATGTCGCCCTGTCCACAAGGACAAGGTGCGACGACGAAAAAGCCCATGTTCAAACCGAAACCCAAGCCAAAAGAAAAAGTTTTAAATGCTTGAGTGAGTTCTAATGATGTTAAAATGCTCCTATTGGCAGGTTAGTAGCAGCCAACATGGTCTTAGAGTGGCATGGATGAGAACATGAGGTGGATGATGTGCAAGCAACAAATGACCCATTATGTGTAGAGGCATTATGAAACTGCGAGCTACTGAAGTTCTTCTATGTTCAGGGCATGAGGGCCCAGGTACTACTCCTAGAACATATGGTCCATTGTTCGGACATTGTGCAGCAGTATTTCGTGATCGGAGAGGACACTTTGACTATAGATGTCGAGGACATCTACTTCTTGACTAGATTGTACAGGAGGGGGGACAATGTGGCTCTTATCGGGTCACGAGGAAGTGACCGGATTGTGTATGACCCGATCCTTCAGCATTGTACTCCTCATGCCCGTGCCTCTAGTGGGAAGATTCCTATTAAAGAGGTACGAGAACGTCCACTGTGAGCTATTCTTTTCACCATAACGAGGACAGCAGGGAGCCAAGCACCCCATCTAGCTACTAGGTCCCATATGTTGTATGCGGAGGACTGTATGTCTCCGAAGGTATTCAAATGGTACAAGGGAATCCTCGCTAACATTCGAGCTCAGCTGACCAAGTGTCGGTGTAGAGAGCTCAAGAATTTTGAATACAGATCTATAGTGATCTCATTTCTATTGGAGCGGGTTCCCATCTTGTGCCCGCAGGTAGCTCTGGATGATAGGGATCCTAGGGATCCTCACATGGCCAAATGGATAGAGGTGATGGCCCACCATGGTGGGGGTCCTATCATCGGATATGTTCCTGAGTTTTTCACCTGGCTGGAAGGCCAGCTGCTCATGGTAGAGGACTACCCGTAGAGTGGTATGGATTATAGGGAGGACTAGACTTGGCACTTCCCGAGGGAGCAGAGTGGGGAGACATCAGTAAGAACAATGACCCTTGTACTTTTAGTTTTGTGTATTTATGATTTTTTTGTTATAGTGCTGATAAATTAATAACATGTGTGTGCAGATGTGGGACCTGTGAGACCAGTAGGAGTTTCTCTTCTTGCGAGGAGAGGAGGGGGAGCAGCCATGGCCCCAGCCATACATGATTCCATCATGGAGATGGAGGACGTCTACGAGAACTTGACTGGGTTGATGTTAGACGTTCCAAGGTTGATAGTGGACGAGTTACCGTAGCCTATGCAGAGGTATGCGGTGGGAGCGTCTATGCACTTCAATGTGTTGCTCCGCAAGGTCGCGAGAGAAGTTGACTACTTCCATACTCAACAGGCTAGAGCCGCGAGAGCTAGGGGTGTACAGGCCAGGCGTTAGGCCTTATGTTGTTATTATGTATGTATTGAGAGCTCAGAAGCCTCAGATTTTGTACCACTGAAAGCTATGAGGCTTCAAATTTTGTATAGACACACTGAAAACTGTCGTGCTTCAGATTTTGTGCCAACACTACCTTTTATGATAATATATATATACAGAAATTTTGGCGGTTGTATACATTATGTGTTTTAAATGGATGAATGATGTGATCTTGTTTATAAAATGAGTTATTTACATGTTATGTCTACTTTTAACAGTTCATGAATATGCTAATGTGTGTGCAATGCACCAATCTAAGATGAAGTTGGCCATGAAGTCAACAACTGTGTTCACATCTTGTGGAATGTGCAGGTACTGAATGGACTCGAAGGACCTTTACAGAAGACGGACTTGTCTATAGAGATGAAGTAAGGTAGGATCGCGGATGGTGTAGACTCGGTTAAGATGAGAAACCACTAGTTGAGAATCCAAGTGGATGACAATGTGGTCCATACCCAAATAAATAATGTCGGTTAGGGTTCCAATGACTACTTGATATTCCACAGCATTGTTGGCTGCAAAAACTAGACACATTCCTCCTGAGCTAATAAGCTCGCAGTAGGTGAATAGATTACCCAGGATGCCAAAGCAAGGTTGCGGGTATGCCAGCTAGCGCTGTCCGTGAATCCATAGTAAGTTTCCATTTGCACACGTAGACAGAACATGATATAAGAAACGAAACAAGACCTAAGCACATAAAAATCAAAGCGTCACACCGCACAAAAACACAAACATGCCATGTACAATATATACAAAAGTACTTATGCATGAAAGACTCATGCATAGTACTTCTTCAGGTAGGGCCCATTGCGGGGCTGACCCAAAGATATCCCATCATAGTCTTCAAGCTCATAAGCTCCCTTCTCTAAGACACATTTCATTATGTAAGGTCCATGCCACATGGACTCAAACTTTACTGCCCCCAGCTTATCATGCTTTTGGTCGTATGTGAGGGACAAATATCCTTCGCTGTAGGTGTGAGGTTCTACCGACTTGTCATACTGCACTTTGATGCATCTCTTATGAGCCTCGTTGGAAAGAGCAGCATCTAGGCGCGTCTCATCAAGCTTATATAGGTAGAGGAAGCATTCTTCCTCAACATTAGTGTTGGGGAGAAGTTCAATGGCAAGCTTGAGGGACGGAATCTCGCACTCAATAGGAAGGACAACCTCCAATCCATACACTAGTTGGAAGGGAGTAAATCCAGTGGCAATTTTAATAGAATTTCAATAAGCCCATAGTATGGAGAAGAGCATGTTATTCCAGTTGGACTTGTGCGTACCCACCATGTGTTGGACCATGGTTTTCAAGATCTTGCTGATGGCCTCTACTTGTCCGTTTGACTGTGGGTAGTACGGTGTTGAGTTTTCATGGCGAAAACCTAATATATCGCTCAAATCGTCAACCATGTGGTTCATAAAGTGAGAAACATGGTCAGTAACTATCGCTTGAGGAACTCCAAAATGCGCTATTACATGATTAAACATGAAGAGTGCGACAGTCTTGCAGTCGTTCGTTTATGTAGGCATTGCCTTGGCCCACTTTGTAAAGTAGTCCACAGCTACGATGATGTAACTATGCCCCTCGGCTGAGGTAGGCTTACAATGCATGAAGTCAATGCCCCATTTAGCGAAGGGGCCAACGAAAATAACTGGGTGTGACGGTGCGAGATGGGTGCGCTTTTTCGAATGAAAATGTTGACATGGAGGATTTTTTTTATGGCCTCGATACAATCATTAAAGATAGATGACCAATAATATCCTGGGAAAAGAATCTTCTAGGCTATAGCCATCCTAAAGATATGACAATGACAAGCCCCAATGTGATAGTCATTTAGGACGTGTACAACCTTGTCATGAGTGAGACAACGTCGAAGAATAGAATCGATACCACGGTGGTAGAAAATATCACTGATAATCAGGTAATACTTCGCATGGTGGTGTATTCGATGACGGTCGTCACGAGACAATTAAGGGCTGAAACGTTGGGTCTGAAGATATAAAGTGATATCTCCATACCATGGATTAGACGTACTGATAAGAAACAATGACTCATCCGAAAAAGAGCCATTGGGATCAGATTCTACATTATCACGGGGAAGGTCGGAGATGAGCTCAGCAAACAGATTGTAATGTCGAAACTTCTGCATGGTGATAACTTCCACGAGAGCGAGCTTCTCAACATGTGAATATTGAGTTTTAGTGTCAATAAGGCCTTTACTGGTGTAGTATATCACATGTTCTTGGGCTTCTGGGTCTTCCTGCACCCAAACCATGGCGATAGTGGTGTCGGACGCAGCGAGGTATACAATGTAATCTCGATAGTAATTTAGTGGTTGGAGCACAGGGGCATGCATGATGGCATGTTTCAAACTATCAAAATATTGTTGAGCTTGGTCATTGCAAATGAACGGGACGTATTTTTTCATCAATCTCATGTAACCCTGCATCTTTTGGGCAAAATTACAGTCAAAATATCATAAATAAGTCTCTCTTCCTTCTAAACTCTGAAGTTCCGTAATATTAGTTGGAGGTGGGAGAGCGACAATGGATTCCACCTTCAAGGCATCAATTTAGATCCCATATTTCGAGACGATAAACCCTAAGAGGCGTCTAGACTCAACACAGAAAATACACTTATGAGGGTTTAGATGGATATCGTACTGTTTGCATCTGAGGAAAATGACCTTCAGATGATCTATGTGGAACTCGCGCTATTTTGAGTGGGCAGGGAGGTATTCCAAGTAGGGTTCCAGAAATTCCTTCACATCATGGAAGGCATACGACATGGCCTGCTGGAATGTGGCACCAGCATTTTCAAGGCCAATAAGAAGTTTACGGTATGCAAACGTTCCCCAAGGGCAGATGAATGCAGTCTTGTGTTGGTTGGTGGGGTGGATCTCAATATGGTTGTATCCGGAAAAGCCATCCATGAATGAAAAAATGTCACTTCCGGCACAATTGTCGATAATCTGGTCGATAAAGGCAGTCGGGTAGTTTTCCTTGGGACAAGCCTTGTTGAGATCCCGATAATCGACACAGACACGAATGGTGCCCTACTTTTTAGTGACAGGGTAGATTAAGCCAGCCTTCAAGAATTTCTCAATCTCTGCCTTGATTGATGCAGTCTTTCGAGGGTTTATCGGTCGCAACTTTTGGCAGACAGGTTTAATGTTGGGATAGACTTTGATCTTGTGTAAAACAATGGTGGGGTCTATACCAGGCATATCTTCGTAGGTCCAAGCGAACATGTCTTGGAATCGCTTGAATAAGGGCGTATAAACAATTTTTTCTTCAGGGGAACACTTCTGGCCTAACTGAATGTGTTCCACTACACTAGGAGTAACTAAAATTTCTATTGAAGTGGTAGGCTCAATGTTGGCTAAGCTTCCTTCAAAGTCCGTTTGACACATGAGCATTGAGGACTGAGAGCTAGAGTAGACATCCAGTGTAAAGATGGTTCTAATGCTATTCTCTACAGTATCCAAAAAGAAAAGGAAAGACGAATTATGATGGAGGTATTCCCATGGAGGATCATCCGCACTCATGATTTCCATAATAGACTCATCAAAATGAAAAGTCCATAGCAGGGGGTCGGATGATGTCCGTTGTGAAGAATAGGAGGTGGAGGCCACAACTAAGTGGTCTTCCGGTGCTGACGGGATAGCCTCGTATGTGAGTTCGGTGGGCGACAGAGGCATCGTGTTTCGAATCAGGTGTGTGGTGGCTTCGTCAGGTACAAGCCATGAATTAGTGGAGTTGGGGATAGATGAAATCTGCGAGGAGATCATGTTCACCATGGCAACATGATTTGGGGGATCCGAAGTAGGAAAAAATCCCATAAGAGATGAGTCCTTAATGAGGCCGACCCCCATGTTCTCATACTAATGCGAAGCTTGTCCAATTGATGAAAATTATTTCCTGGGTGAGTAGTGATGTCACGTGTGCAAGAATGACTCAGAGTAGATTGACATGGTAGTAGGCGTACCGACTGCAGATAATGAATGGTGAGAATATGCTTGAACATGGGCATGGAATGACTTGGCAGTTTTGACATGACGAGTATGACACCTACCTAATGCAACTAATGAGGGAAGCATTATTTGAATGACTTAAAGGACTGACAAGAATTAGGAAGTGAGTGAAACTCGAGGACAAACGGATGATCCAAGCACAGTATGCCAATGCAAATGAGTGCCATGTTCAAGAATGACTAGGTACTGCCACAGATAAATGGTGTAACATAAAATATTTCATTTTTCCCCATCATAAACGATGAGTGCCTCATGTGTTTTTTACGAGCTTGATGAGGGTAACCAGATGCTCGGTACAGCTCATCTCATAAATGAGTCCAATCCCAAATATTTTCTGAACCTTGGATAGGAGGGGTCGTCCCATGACGGGCCCTTCAATGTGAAAGTTTAACGAGTCCATAGAAGGTAAACTCGACCGTCATTTCATGTTTAGAGAGTCTAAAAAGAACTAAAGAAGACTCCAATGGTCCTTTTTCGTAAAGTTAGCCTCATCGCCCGAAAAAGGGTAAAACAACGCGGGAGAGGACTCTTCCTGTAATGTCCCCAGTTTGACCCTATGGAATTAACATTATAAATGATGTAATATTGTTATGAAATCATGGTGAGGAGCTCAAGGCCAAGGCCCCGCCATCGATTTATTGATGCATATGGTTTGCGTGCTAGCAATGCACATTGGAAATTCAAATATCATGTAATATACATTTTAATAAAAATACTCACAACTAGCTATGCAATGCAACAAAGAGATGGGGGCATGATTTCACAAGGAATTGGGAGGGATAACATTCAAACCCTTGAGCCACTAGAGTCAAGCCATGTGTCAATGAGGGAACCCATCAAACCCTCAACTACCCATGTTGACTTTTGTACCCAACCATTGATTTCTCCCAAGAGTTGGTTAGGGTAGTTAATGCCTTGGGAATGGAGAGGTATGGCTGTCCAAATTTGGGTATGGGCAAGCCACCCTTCATGGAAAATCGTGTTTGTCTCCTTGGGCAAGAATAGAGCCACAAAATTTCTCTCTAAGCCTTTATGCAACCATCAATCTTGCTACCTCATGCAGCTCTAGCTTCCTGGGCGTTTTCCTCCATGGTTTTCTGGGTTTCCCTTCATCTTTTTACCTAGGAAGGGGCGTTTTTGTATTGATTACCAGTGGGGAAGAAAATAGAACGTTTTTGGGTCTTCCTGGAGGTCATTTAGGTCATTGGAAATGATCCTAACCAGTGGGGAGAAGTCGGTTTTTCTCCCTGGGGTTGAAATCAAAATTCCACAGTTCGCTTGGGTGAACCACGAGTTGGGAGAGCCAATGTGGACCCTGTTTTGTGAACACCTCTGTTGTAAGTGTGTAAACCTGTCAATGATCATTTTTGTTGTGAGAAGAAGGAGTATGTTGGGGTATGGGTAATGGGTAATCCAATGTTCTGGCTTGAGCTTGAGAATAAGCATCCATTGTTCAAGTGTAGCCTGATAAACCCAGTTGGACTGGCTTGGCTGAGATGAAATGGTTAATGGGCTGCGTGTGAGATGGAATGTTCCCTTTCCTTGTGAGAATCATGCCCAGCTCGGGGGTGGCCTTCGGATGGACTCAGTATAAGCTGTCGAAGAGCCTATGGTTGGGTGGAACGTTGCAGTGACATAGCTAGTTGCTTGGGGCAGTTGCATAATGAAGATAAGTGTCTATATGCCTCTATATTTACTTCTGCACTATATTAATTCAATAACTGTTGATATGCTGTATGTATGAGTAATGTGTGTGGATGTTTTAATTCCGCTGCGCATCATAATTGATTTGTTTTACATCTGCACATTCAGAATTTATTTATATGAATCTAACTAATGGGATGAGATCATGGGAAAGCCCTGAATTTAGCATCATATACTCTGCCTTGCATTGGTTAAATGAGTGGGTACGTGACACTTCCAGTCATGATTGGATGGAGTATACATTTTTCATAAATAGTGCCCCCTGGTCCGGAAAAGGGGTAAACTATCACCAAGGAAACGACCATTCAAATTCTTTAAAAAGCGTGAACGCGACAAGTTCGCTTGGAAATATTTTCATATTTCGAGAGCCTGAAAAGAGCTTAAAGATAGACTCCGGGGGGGTTCCTTTTCTGTAGGAGTTTAATGAGCCCAGAAAAGTGATAAACCGTAACTCTGTAACTTATTCTTATAGTTTTAAGAGCATGAGAAAGAACAAAGAGTAAGCTCGTCATCATTAAATAATTACAACCTAATGGATAAAGATAACGACAAAACATTCAAAGGGTTGTTCATACCTGAAATGATCGCTCCAATGTGAAAATGATGCAAAAAGAACACTTAACGACTCTTGCACACTTCAAAACTAGGTCAAAAAATCAACCGGGTATTCAAATACCATAAAATTGATCCAAACTATAGAAAATGACCTAAAAAGAATCAAATATTTGAAAAAGAATATGCCTTTCATCTATAAATTGTAACAAAAAACCAAAAATAGTTACCCTTGTTCATTTGCCAAATTGGGAGAAGAAGTGTCATTTTGGAGCAGAAATTCACTTGCCGATTTCTAGAGCTACGAGAAACCATTTCACAAGCCGTTCAGAGCAGGTAACTCTAAATATCATCCAGTATATTTCCAGTGGTTTAGAATTTCATGTTTAGTTAAATTTTTAGGGTTTTGGACTTCGTTTGTGGGGAGATTGTGCAACCTTGGGTCGTCGCAGGTCTTTCTTACGGGAACTGCGACAAACCCGGGTCGTCACAAGACCCGCAAAGAGGGGTTGCAATGATGTCGCCCTGTCCACAAGGATGAGGTGCGACAACGGAAACGCCCATGTTCAAACCAAATCCCAAGCCAAAAGAAAAAGTTTTAAATGTTTGAGTGAGTTATAATGATGTTAAAATGCTCCTATTGGCAGGTTAGTAGTAGCCAACATGGTCTTAGAGTGGCATGAATGAGAACATGAGGTGGATTATGTGCAAGCAGCGAATGACCCATTATGTGTAGAGGCATTACGAAACTGCGGGCTACTGAAGTTCTTCAATGTTCAGGGCATGAGGGCCCAAGTACTACTACTAGAACATATGGTCCATTGTTGGGACACTGCGCAGCAGTATTTCGTGATTGGAGAGCACACTTTGACTATAGATGTCGAGGACATCTACTTCTTGACTGGATTGTACTGGAGGGGGGACAATGTGGCTCTTACTGGGTCATGGGGAAGTGACCGGACTGTGAATGACCTGGTCCTTCAGCATTGTACTCCTCATGCCCGTGCCTCTAGTGGGAAGATTCCTATTAAGAGGTATGAGAACGTCCATTGTGAGCTATTCTTTTCACCATAACAAGGACAATAGGGATCCAAGCGCCCCATCTATCTTCTAGGTCCCATATGCTATATGCGGAGGACTATATGTCTCCGAAGGTATTCAACTAGTACGAGGGTCTCCTTGCTAACATTCGAGCTCAGCTAACCAAGTGTCGGTTTAGAGAGCTCAAAAATTTTGGATACGGATCTATAGTGATCTCATTTCTATTGGAGTGGGTTCCCCTCTTGCGCCCGTAGGTAGCTCTGGATGACAGGTATCCTCGGGATCCTCACATGGCCAAATGGATAGAGGTGATGGCCCGCCATGGTGGGGGCCCTATCATTGGATATGGTCCTAAGTTTTTCAACTGGCTGGAATGACAACTGCTCATGGTAGAGGACTACCCATACAGTGGTATGGATTACAAGGAGGACCCAGACTTGGCGCTTCCCGAGGGAGTAGAGTGGGGAGACATCAGTAAGAACAATGACCCTTGTACTTTTTAGTTTTGTGTATTTATGATTTTTTTGCTATAGTGTTGATAAATTAATAACATGTGTGTGGAGATGTGGGCCCTGTGCAACCAATAGGAGTTTCTCCTGTTGCGAGGAGAGGAGGGGGAGTAGCCATGGTCCCAGCCGTACATGATGCCATCGTGGAAATGGAGGACATCTACGAGAACCTGACTGGGTTGACGTTAGACGTTCCAAAGCCAATAGTGGACGAGTTGCTATAGCCTATGCAGAGGTATGCGGTGGGAGCGTCCGTGCGCTTCAATGTGTTGCTCTGCAAGGTCGTGATAACAGTTGACTACTTCCATACTTAGCAGGCTAGAGCTACGAGAGCTAGGGGTGTACGGGCTAGGCGTTAGCCCGTATGTTGTTATTATGTATGTACTGAGAGCTCAGAATCCTCAGATTTTGTACCACTGAAAACTATGAGGCTTCAAATTTTTTATAGACATACTGAAAACCGTCGTGCTTCATATTTTGTACCAGCACTACTTTTTATGATGATATATATACACAAAACGTCTGGCGGTTTTATACATTATGTGTTTTAAATGGATGAACAATGTGATTTTGTTTATAAAATGAGTTATTTACATGTTATGTCTACTTTTAACAGTTCATGAATATGCTGATGCGTGTGCAATGTACCAATCTAAGATGAAGTTGGCCATGGAGTCAACAACTGTGTTCACATCTTGTCGAATGTGCAGGTACTGAATGGACTCGAAGGACCTTTCCAGAAGACAGACTTGTCTATAGAGACAGAGTAAGGTAGGATCGCGGATGGTGTAGACTCGGTTAAGATGAGAGACCACTAGTTGAGAATCCAAGTGGATGACAATGTGGTCCATACCCAAATAAATAACATCGGTTAGGGTTCCAATGACTACTTGATATTCCACAACATTGTTGGTTGCGAAAACTAGACACATTCCTCTTGAGCTAATAAACTCGCCAGTAGGTGAATAGAGTACCCAGGATGCCGAAGCAAGGTTGTGGGTATGCCGGCTAGCGTCGTCCATGAATCCATAGCAAGTTTCCATTTGCACATGCAGACAGAACATGGTATAAGAAATGAAACAAGACCTAAGAACACAAAAATCAAAGTGTCACATCACACAAAAACACACACATGCCATGTACAATATATACAAAAGTACTTATGCATGAAAGACTCATGCATAGTACCTCTTCAGGTAGAGCCCATTGCGGGGCTCACCCAAAGATATCCCATCGTAGCCTTCAAGCTAATAAGCTCCCTTCTCTAAGACATGTTTCACTATGTAAGGTCCATTCCACATGGACTCAAACTTTACTGCCCCCAGCTTATCATGTTTTTGGTCGTATGTGAGGGACAAATCTCCTTCGCTGTAGGTCCGAGGTTCTACCAACTTATTGTACTGCGCTTTGATGCGTCTCTTATGAGCCTTTTTGGCAAGAGAGACATCTCGACGAGTCTCATCGAGCTTATCTAGGTAGAGGAAATGTTCTTCCTCAATAGTAGTGTTGGGGAGAAGTTCAATGGCAAGCTTGAGGGATGGAATCTCGCACTCAATAGGAAGGAAAACCTCCAATCCATACACTAGTTGGAAGGGAGTAAATCTAGTGGTGATTTTAACAGAATTTCGATAATCCCATAGTATGGAGAAGAGGATGTTATGCCAGTTGGACTTGTGCGTACCCACCATGCATTGGACCATGGTTTTCAAGACCTTGTTGATGGCCTCTACTTGTCCGTTTGACTGTGGGTAGTGCGGTGTTGAGTTTTCATGGAGAAAACCCAATCTATCGCTCAAATCGTCAACCATGTGGTTCATAAAGTGAGAACCATGGTCAGTAACTATCGCTTGAGGAACTCCAAAATGCGCTATTACATGATTCAACATGAAGAGTACAATAGTCTTGCCGTTGTTCATGTATGTAGGCATTGCCTCGGCCCACTTTGTAAAGTAGTCCACAACTATGATGATGTAAACATGCCCCCCGGCTGAGGTAGGCTTACAATGCATGAAGTCAATGCCCCATTTAGTGAGGGGGCCAATGACAATAACCGGGTGTAACGGTGCGAGATGGGTGCGCTTTTTCTTATGAAAATGTTGACATGGAGGACATTTTTTTACAGCCTCGATACAATCTTTAAGGATAGATGACCAATAATATCCTGGGCAAAGAATCTTCTAGGCTGTAGCCATCCTAAAGATATGAACACCACAAGCCCCAACGTGACAGTCATTTAGGACGTGTTCCACCTCGTCATGAGTGAGACAACATCGAAGAATAGAATCGATACGACGGCGGTACAAAATATCACTGATAATCAGGTAATACTTCGCATGGTGGCGTATTTGACGACGTTCGTCACGAGACAATTGAGGGATGAAACATTGGGTCTGAAGATATAAAGTGATATCTGCATACAATATATCAGACGTACTGATAAGAAGCAATGACTCATTTGGAAAAGAGTCATTGGGATCAGATTCTACATTAGCATGGGGAAGGTCGCAGATGAGGTCAGCAAACAAATTGTACTGTCAGAACTTTTGCATGGCGATAACTTCCGCGAGAGTGAGCTTCTCAACATGTGAATATTGAGTTTTAGCATCAATAAGACCTTTACTGGCGTAGTATATCACATGTTCTTGGGCGTCTGGGTCTTCCTGCACCAAAACCATGGCGATAGTGGTGTCAGAAGTAGCGAGGTATACAATGTAGTCTCGATAGTAATTCGGTGGTTGTAGCACAGGGGCATGCATGATGGCATGTTTCAAACTATCAAAAGCTTGTTGAGCTTGGTCATTGCAAATGAATGGGACATCTTTTTTCATCAATCTCATGTAACCATGTGTCTTTTGGGTGAAATTACAGTCAAAATGTCGTAAATAAGTCGCACTTCCTTGTAAACTCTGAAGTTCCGTAATATTATTTGGAGGTGGGAGAGAAACAATGGCTTCCACCTTCATGGCATCAATTCAGATCCCATCATTCAAGGTGATAAACCCTAAGAGGCGTCCAGACTCGACATAGAAAATACACTTATGAGGGTTCAAACAGATATCGTACCGTCTGCATCTGAGGAAAATGACCTTCAAATGGTCTATGTGGAACTCACACTTCTTTGAGTGGGCAGGGAGGTCATCCATGTAGGGTTCCACAAAGTCCTTCACATTATGGAAGGCGTACAACATGGCCCGCTGGAATGTGGCACCATCATTTTTAAGGCCAAACGAAATTTTACGGTATGCAAATGTTCGCCAAGGGCAGATGAATGCAGTCTTTTGTTGGTCGATGGGGTGGATCACAATATGGTTGTATCCGTAAAAGCCATCCATCAATGAAAAAATGTCACTTCCGGCACAATTGTCGATAATCTGGTCGATAAAGGGAGTCGGGTAGTTTTCCTTGGGACAAGCCTTGTTGAGATCCCGATAATTGACATAGACATGAATGGTGCCCTACTTTTTAGTGACAGGGTAGATGAATCCGACCTTCAAGAATTTCTCAATCTCTGCCTTGATTGATGCAGTCTTTCAAGGGTGTACCGGTCGCAACTTTTGGCGGACAAGTTTAACGTTGGGATAGACTTTGTTCTTGTGTAAGACAATGGTGGTGTCTATCTCAAGCATCTCCTCGTAGGTCCAAGCGAACATGTCTCAGAATCGCTTGAATAAGGGTGTATAAGCAAAGATTTCTTCAGGGGAACACTTCTATCCTAACTAAATGTGTTCCACTACACCAGGAGTAACTAAAATTTCTATCAAAGTGGTAGGCTCAATGTTGTCTAAGTTTCCTTCAGAGTCCTTTTGACACATGAGCATCGAGGATTGAGAGCTAGAGTTGACATCCAGTGTAAAGATGGTGCTAATGCTATTCTCTACAGTATCCAAAAAGAAAAGGAAAGACGAATGATGATGGAGGTCTTCCCACGGAGGATCATCCGCACTCATGATTTCCATAATAGAATCGTCAAAATGAAAAGTCCATAGCAGGGGGTCGGATGATGTCTGATGTGAAGAACAGGAGGTGGAGGCCACAGCGAAGTGGTCTTCCAGTGTTTACTGGATAGCCTCGTACGTGAGTTCGACGGGTGATAGAGGAATTGTGTTTCCAATCAGGTGTGTGGTGGCTTCGTCAGGTATAAGCCATGAATCAGTGGAGTTGGGGATAGATGAAATCTGCGAGGATATCATGTTCACCATGGTGACATGATTTGGGGGATTCAAAGTAAAAAAAGCTCCCATAAGAGATGAGTCCTTAATGAGGTCTAACCCCATGTTCGCATACTGATGCGAAGCTTGTCCAATTGATGGAAAATTATTGCCCGGGTGAGTAGTGATGTCAGGTGTGCATAAATCTAGTTGGTCGATAGTAACAATTCGACCTTGATGGGGGAATTGTACTATGCGAAAGATAGATGATGCGACCGCAGTCATGGCGTAAAACCAATTACAACCAAGCAGAATGTTGTAATATAATGGGGAAGCTACCAGTTCCACGTTAATGGTTGTGGTCTTTCCCCCCTACTCGACTGCTAAATCTTGTAATAGCCCATGAGGTTGAAATCCACATCCATCGAATGCTCTCAAGGTGGTAGTAGAACGATTCAACTTAGGAGAGCCAATGGCTCTCCAGCATGAGATGAACATGAATGACGTAGAGGCACCTTTGTACAAAATAGTATGATGCATTGTATTCCCAACAATGTTTGTGGAGACTTGAAATTCCAAATGATGGGAGAGCCTCGGTTTGAAGTATTCTAGATGGAACATGATGGTGTTCGATGAATCCAGGTCAACTGCACCGAGGGAAACGAGGAGAGTCTTGAGCTGATTTGGGTAGTTTTGAAAGACCTCGACCATCAACATAGCACAAGGAGCTTGTGCTAGGTCCTCTACAATATTGTAGTTCTGAGCAACCCGAGCATTGGGATTGAAAACCGATTTTCTAATCATGCTCTTGGGTGGATGCAACACTAAATCAAAAGAGGGCTTCTCAATGGTGAGAGAAGCAGCCGATACGGTGACGTTGGGCATCGAAGTGGAATATTTTTCAGTATTACTTCCAATAGGTTCCTTTGCTGGGACATAGTCATATGAATGAGAACATGTGTTCAAGTTGATGGTCTCACTACACATCATGAGAACATGCACGGTGGAGGATGCTTCTCCTTGGGAAGGAGAAGTGTGAGCAATCAAGTGTTGATTTTGAGTAGGGAAGGGATCGTTAAGAACTGTAGGTGTGGGTTTTCCCTGAAGAAAATTTTGAATTTCGTCTCTATGGGGGCACTCTTTAGAAAATTGGTCATCACCACACAATAGACAAGGATGCTTCAACTTCCTTTTTTGTTTGGCGTCATCAGGGGTGCTCTTATGTTCCTGCTGGGTGGAATATTTCTTAGGTTTCCCTTTGTTCTTTTTCTTACCACCAGACTTCTAAAGTGAAGGTGATTGAACACAATTCACTTCTTTAGTGATAGTAGGAGTGGACGATTTGGTGGTGTCATGACTAGCTTGTGTTGGTGATGGGGAATAACCTTGGGGGTTCGACGATCCAACAGTTTGAGAAGGAGGCTGGGTGTTAAGGGATCCAATGATGCCATCATCTTGCGGTCTCTTGGGTGGTTTCATGGGGTCGTACGTGTTACGGGGTGTGTCGAGAAGGATATCAAACAACGTTCCAGACTAAGCATAGACTAAGTCTAATAGATGGGCATGGACGATGGCTTGTTCCTCAGTGACAGCGCCTCCCATGGAAACATCTCGAGATATGGTAGGGATGAGAGATTTTGTGAACCAGTTCGCTAGGAGTTGGTATGGAATAGGAGCCTTAATAAAACGTCACCTCCTCTTCCACTCATGTATATGACCTAAGATGTGAGTAGCGGTATTTTGACGGAGCGAGGTTAGAAGTTCCGTACCAATTTCATACCGTATAGGCAGCTGCAAATGAGTCAAAAAATTGAATATACCACTTGGTAGCCAAACCAGTGAGAGTCTGTTGAAATAATCTAAGACGAATCGAATCATCCATCAAGGAGTTGGATGAACACCACAAGAGGTACGTCATCACATGGTTTTTAGGATCCTCACCTGGCTTTCCATCAAATTTCAGGATATCTGATAGAAGTTTCAACAGAATGGGTGACCAATTAGTTCCATGGTAGATGGGGTCGTTGGTCAGGAGAGACAGGTCAGGCAGGTCCAAAGTAGCCAAGAACGGCAGCTGGGGATTAGGCTGTGGGTATTGATAGTACTGATAAGGCATGTACGAACCAGTGGGACCTTGTATCGATTGACCATAGAATGTTCCAGGAGGAAAATGGACATAGGGGTATAAGCCGCCCAGACCAAATGTAGGTCCGCCGCCATAGTAAGGTGGTCCATTACCATAATAAGGTGGCCCGTTACCATAAGGTGGGCGCCCGCCTCCACCGCCGGGAGAGGTGGGGGCGCCTCCAAATGGTGGGGGTCCGCCACCACTGCCAGGGTAGGATGGGCCTCCACCACCTCCGCCGGGAGGAGTCCGCCAGAAGGGTAAGGGCCTCCTTTTCCATCTCTACCATAGTAGGGTGGTGGTCCACCACCACCACCAAGATGGGATGGTCCTCCACCACCACCACCAGGATGGGATTATCCTCGACCACCACCACCAGGATTGGATGGTCCTCAACCACCACCGTTAGGAGGGGGTGGGTCATGATGGCTGGAATGAGGCGGTCCTCCGCCAAAAGGTAGAGGTTTTCCTCCTCTAGAGTTGTGTGGGGGACCACTGCCTCCAAAGGGAGGTGGGGGTGGACAGAACGGGGGTGTAGGGACTGTAAGCGGGGGTCCATTTTGTAAAACATTCTGTTGTCCCCATAAAGTGCAAGGATTTCTGGGGTAGGGTACCCCGTAGAGTGCGTTTCCGGGATTAAGTTGACCCAACGCAGGGTTAAGATGACCTAGATATGCTTGAGTCGATGGTGGTTGATTTACGTTGGATGGTCCCCCAACATGGGATAATCCTGTAGTGGAAGGTGTGAGAGGTAATGAATTTCCAATGGATGGACCGATGGGAACTTCTGCTACAGTATTAAGGTTAAGAGAGGGGTTTCCCCCTAGGAACAACTTGCTGACCACTAGGTAAAAGTTGACCCAACATTGGTTGTTGATTATCCACCGTAGGATTATCATTACCTATAAAGAAGGTAGGGGGTAAAAATTATCCTCCGCTCGAAGTTTCAGGTGGGGGAGGAGTAGGTGACGTAACCGTGGTGGTCATAGGTGTGTTGGAATGTTGTCCTTCAACAGGTTGGGTTGTCTAAGGTATAGGACTGGTCTCCTGTCTAGGAGATGGATGTGAAGGAATTGATGGTTGACTAGCCTCAGAAGTGGTCATGTGCTGCGTGGATGATTATGGTGAATCATAAGATAAATAACGGCTTGCGAGTGGTTGATAAGGAGGTAACATTGGGTCTGTGGCCTATCATGCAAGACTCCGGTCTGTGAACTCTGTGGCCATAGCACGTAGTCGAGTTAATTGTTCATGATAAGGTGTCATGTGGTCGTAGGGAGTAGCCCAACTAGGTGGTGATGCAATGGAAAAATGAGCCACTGGGTGTCCTAGAGAAGATGTCCAATAAGCGGTTGAAGGACCAACAGCTACTTAAGGGCCGTCCTGGGGTGAATTTATCCATTCCAACGATCCAGGCTCTCCCGGTAGAATGGGAGGTAGATCTTGTGAAGTAGAAGTTGGTGCTTCTACACCCTGCGGGGGATGAGAGGCAGGTGAATCTGGAGGAAACATATGCGCTCCAACATTCAAAGTACGGTTTTCCACTTTAGGTGACATGACCATGGCTTATGGGTCCATCCTTACCTTCAAAATTACCTCCTGGTTAATGGGATATTCGGGCGGAAAGTTCAGAATCCTACGAGACCTTCTCCAAGGAAAGTCATCCAGAGTGACTGAAACAAAAAGTTTCTCCTAAGGCAAGATAAACAAAAGAAAAGGAGACCAACAAACCCTACACAAACTAAGGCCACAAGCAAACTTATGTGACAAGAGTGGATTCAAAGGTCTGGAACCTCACATGATTGTCAAGGCTTCGCAAATTGCTATATACCGCAGGGTCCAACATTAAAACGCGACAAGGAGGATTGGGACCGTACCCTTGCCTGAATACCCAATTAACTGGATGGTACGTGCGTAGTAATATCCCTGAGTGCTATTCTCGGTGTATTGATCTGCCAAGATGGCCAAAAGGTTAAATCAGTTGGTCTCAGGAATCCTAATGGTGTCTCCCGATATACGCAAGGTACGTGGGAGCTCAAATCTGTAGTGGCGTTGTCTAATGAACAACCATACGGAATGAGACCTTCCTATATACTACTGAGTATGTGAAACACCTTTCTATATACACCAAGTACGTGAAACACCTTTCGATATATGCAAAGTACTTGAAGTACTTGGTGGGTACGTGAAAGAGCTTCGATATACCTAGTTGGTACATGAAAGAGATTCAATATACCGATAGTACATGGAAGACTACAATACCCCCGGAATACAGTGCTAGAAAATAATGACAGCTACCATACTTAACGACACCGAAACACATCTCTAACTTACAAACAAGTTACTAAAATTTTTACCCTAGTTATACCGTTAATTTTATCTCGATGGTTAGGTGAATGCATGAGGTGAGTACATAATCGTAAACATAATACAGGCCCTAACTACATGCAAAAAATATACTTTTCTTTTGATGAACTCTATGTATGGGAGGGAGAAATTTATTTAAAGTAACATAATGCAACACAATCCCAAATCTACCAAAAACTGACTATGAAATATTCTTTCCTTTTCAAGCGAAACACAAAAATAACACAACACTACTACACAAAACCAAAGCATGTTTTTTATTTTTCTTTTAACTTTTCAAAACAAAAAATGATGCTAAGTGATGAAAAGAGAGAGTTTCTAAGTAGCGTATGCAAACTTTTCACTTTCACTATAATGGCCTAAAAGCATAAGAACCAAAATATGCATGTAACTTTCCAAGCATGGAACTACTTTTTCAAAACTTGATATCTATTCGATTTTTTCAAGAAGATGAGCAACTCATAATTCGTGAAAAACACAAATAATTTTAATTTCTTTCAACTTTTCCGAAAGATCTACAAATGAGGCATTCCAATGCATATACAATTCTTCAAATGAGCTTGAAAAACGATGGAAATGAAATACTTTTGATTTTCCCTATGGATGTATCAAAATAACAATTTGATGGTAGCGATGCTTTTAAACACAAATACCGAAATGAAAAGATCACTTGTAGCACTCCAATGACTCAGAAAATCTCAAGAAAAGACAAGCACGCATATGGATTGAAAGTACACACAAACACTCAAAATCAATCAGTAATGAGCAACACTAAACCAAGCAAGGCTAAAAAATGTATGCAAATGAGGTCTAGAAACCGATCCAATACAATGACCAGATCCAGCAAGGAGAGGAGGGAATGCAAGGATGAGTGGATGCAGGTGGGGGAGACGAAAGTGTCCACCACTACCAAATCTCAGATTTGTCCAAGACGAAACCCAAAACAACTCCAAATGGAACCAAACACTTCAACACAATAATAAAAAATGGGGTCTCTGACTAGATCTTGCAGCACAGAGGGAGTTTGCACACAAAATCAAAACTCAAATCAGAAATGGAGAAGGGATGCATGTATGTTAGTTTTGACAGATCAGTGCAGTCTATGTTTGTACAGAGAGCGACTGTCATAGGTCACTAATGTGGGAAGTGCGACGATGTCGCAGTCTACCAATGAATGGGTTGTGATGATAGGCCAAAAGATAGAGAATGAAGATCATAAAATAACACAGTGTCGCTATGGATCCACTTCCCAGCTGCGACGAGCGAGATCTAAGTTAAAAAATGAACCATTTCTCCAAACAATGAGCATTGAAATGGTTTAAAAATGGTGAGTACAAACTCATATGAGGATTATAGACTCTTCAAAGTGAATATCTGATGGTGAAACAAGGCTCAAAAGGAAAATAAGATTATGGATGGCTTGCAAAAGCAATCAACTGAAAATGGCATTCAAATTGAAAACTACAAACAATGTCTTCCCCAGTATGGTCGCCATATTTGTTTGACAGACAATCTACCAAGAGCAGACTCGAGGCATGATCTCCCTATCTCAACGCAAGTCTAGAAAAAATAGAACAGAATATAAATCACTCTCCTGGATCTAATTAGAGATCAAGGAACTAGATACGTTTACCTTATAGATCGCTGATCCTTTTCTCCTCGAATGTTGCTCCAAGCTTGACAATCTTTAGATATAAACTCCAAACCTATCAAGATAACAAGACAATCAAACAAGTAAAACACATATACACAATAATAGATCTAAGTAAGCAGTCAAGTAGGAAAACTACACAAGATATCATTAACACAATGAGATTTTGGTGGAAAACACTTATATTACTGTATTGAAAGGGAAGTACATAGGATAGAAATATTACAACCATTGATTTGACGTAGCAATCCTCATCCGATCAAACCAATGCCAAAGCCTCCCAAGGAAGTGTGAGTCTCCCAATAGATGAGTAGAGATCTATCCTAAGGTAATTTCACCAACATGTAGACACTATATATTTCCTCCCCTTGGAATGGGAGTGAGCTTCATATAGGACTAAGTGGATAGGATAGGTTGAGATATGGTATGAGAGAGATAGGGGATCTTTCCAAGAGGTTAGGAACCGAATGCCAGCTCTCCCAAATGGTAAGGGATAGGGATCCATGCCATATAGCTTCGAGAATGGGCTCAAAGAAGCTATTTTGTCTATTAATTGACATCGTCGCAGGCTACAAGAGGACAACCTGCGATGTCGCAGGTTGCATGAGGACAACCTGCGATGACCTCTCAAAACCTAGTATAAATGGGTTTGCATATCTTCTAGGTTAATGACTTAGCCAAAGAAACTTTAGGGATGTTTACACTGAGTCTGATGATGGTAATATTTTAGGTGTAACAAAGTCCTCATCATGCCACTAAGGCACATTAAACCTATGCCATCAGGTTTCTTGATCCAAAAATATTTAACTGGTGCAGGGGTGTACTAGCCGGCATGAAGGGCTAGATTACTAGGTGCAGAAACCACTTGATTACCGATCATTGATGTATATCGTTAACAAGCATGAGGGAAATCACCATTGATGTCAATGATTCCCAAGGTATCTGATAGTACATACCATCAAATGTGAATCAATGAGTTGAGGTCGAACACTAGATGGAATATTTCAATCAAGATTCAATGATGTGAACTCATGTTGAAAGCGAGGTAACCTGCCCTTGAGGCATGCAAGCCCAAGGTACTTGATTGATTTCTAGATTCAATCCTCGGATGATGTGTTGAAGTCTACAAGGATGAATCTATCGAAGGAGGGCCATGATGTTTCCCCCATAATCGACATGAAACATTATCGAAGATGTTTTGGAGAAAATCAGACTGTAGAGTAATGTTTGATACCGACTCAAGGAAGATCGACATGATAGAAGGTAGAATGATTGCATAGATTGACTCAATAAACATACCTCTCTTGAAGATGGGCATGGACTGACTTGGAAGTATTGACATGACAAGAATGACACCAACCCCTTATGCAACTGATGGTGGAAGCATTATTTGGATGACTGAATGGAGTAAATGGACTCATGGAATCGGTGAGACTCAAAGACAAACATATTACCCAATTGTCTGAATGCATATGCAAATGAGTGACATGTTCAAGGGTGACTAAGTACTTCCATAATTACAATGAAACAAAAGCTCTTTCCTTATCCCCATCATGATCGATGAGTACCTCTTATTTTTTTTAACGATCTTATGGAGGGTAACAGATGCTTGGTATAGCTCATCCTTCGGATGTGTCTGATCTCATACATTTTGCGAACCTGAGATAGGAAGGGGAATCTCAAAAAGGGCCCTTCAATGTCATATTTTAACTAGTATAGAGAAGGTAAACTCGGCCTCATTTCATGTTTAGAGAGTCTGAAAAGAACTAAAGAAGACTCCAAAGTGTTTTTTTTTGTAGAAATTAGTCTCCTCACCCGAAAAAGGGTAAAACAATATGAGAGAGAACTCTTCTAGTCATGATTAACCAGAGTGATCCTTTTTCGTAAATAGTACCTCCTAGTCCGAAAAAGGGGTAAATTATCACTAGAAAGACGATCATTCAAATACTTTTACAAGCATGAAGGAATCAAGTTCGCTTGGTGATCTTTTCATATTTAGGGAGTCTGAAAAGAGCTTAAAGAGGAACTTTGAGGGGTTCCTTTTTCATGGGTGTTTTACGAGCCCAGAAAAGTGATAAAATGTAATTCGGTGACTTATTCTCATCGTTTTACGAGCACGAGAAAGAACAAAAGTAATCTCTATGCCATCAATTCTTAATTTTAACAAGCATGATGATAACATAACAAATGCTCGAAGAGTCATTCACACCTGAGACAAGTATGAAATGCCTACGATGGTCACCGAAAAGTCAGAACACAACTTTACTTGACCTGCGAACTCCAAAAATTAGATTGTAATTGATAATAAGGTGTTTAGACATAAAAATGTTACAAACTATAGTAAAAAACACAAAAAATAAATATTAAAAAGGGAATATTAATCCTTTCTTTTTATATAAAAGTGAAATAGTAAAGAAATTTTCACCAAGTATTTTTTACCCATTTGGAATAGTAAAAATAACCCTTTGGAGATCGATTTTCAAGCGTCGATTGTGGGAGCTACGGTTAGTAATTTCTCACCTCGTCAATGTCAAGTAGGCCTTAACCTTGCCATTTACCTTTCTAGTGGATTAATTTTTCATTTAATGGTCCTTTTTTTGTTTTTTTGGACTTGTAAAGAGGGGGATTGCGTGCACCCTGGGCGACGTGCTTTCCCCTTACGAGAAATGCGTCGAGGGATCTCTGACGCACTTCTCACATGGAAAAAGTGCATTGCCAACACACTGTCTGCAAAAGCGAGGTGTGTCGGCGCAAACCCACATGCAAAAATAAAAAATGGGGCCAAAAAATCCCAAACCAAATCCATGGGAAGGTTCTAATATTCATCTATTTGATGTTTGGACAGGTCTTGGCTTGCACAATGGTCCAATGGAAATAACGAGAACATGAAATGTAATATTCCCAAGTGGAAAATGATCTGCATTCGATGAATGCATTACAACAATGGAAGTTGCTAAATTTATTTCATGTTCAGGGCATGAGGGTCCAAGTACCACTACTAGATTATATGATCAGGTTATGGGATCCTGATCAACATCATTTCCAAGTTGGTGTCCAAATTCTCACTTTGGATGTGGAAGACATCTATTTTTTGATGGGGTTTTCCATGCGGGGATCCCCAGTCTCACTATCCAGACCATGGGGTAGTGATCAGTCCATAGAGAGCCTGGTAGCCCAGTTCTGCACGCCAGGAACACAAATGCTTGCTGTGAAGATTCCCATCAATAACATGTGTGATAGACCACTACGGACTGTATTGTTTACAATATATAGGGTTGTGGGGAGTAGAGCTCCCCATCAGGCCACCAAGGCACACATGCTATATGCCATTGAGTGTATGGCCTCGACAGTGTTCAATTGGTGTGAGGGACTCCTCGAAAACCTAAAGAATCAGCTCACCAAGTGTCGTAGGGGTGAGCTGAAGTAATTCGGATATGGGTCCATCATGGTCTCATTCTTCCTAGATCGGGTTCCATTGTTGAGGGCATAGGTAGTGATGGATGGTCTCGATCCAAAAGATCCTCACATGGTCAAATGATCCAAGGTCATGGCTCGCCATGGAGGATGAGGTCCCATTATCAGTTATGGTCCCACCTTCTTCAGGTGGCTTCGCGGGAAGCTCCTCATGGTTGAGGACTATCCATATGCAGGTACCAACTTGAAGGATGACCTAGACTTGGCTCTTCCCAAGGGGGAGAAATGGGGAGATCTAAGTAAGAACGAAAATCTTGTTGTGTTTATGAATTTTAAAGTTTTTTTATGTTTTTGGGTAGTACTAATGGTTCACACTTGTTTGGTGTAGATATTGGCCTATATCGAACTGTAGGTTCTTCTCCCATTGAGAGGTGAGCAGTGGTACAAGACATTGCGGCTGCTCAGTGGGATGCAGCAGAGAATCTGGATGAGCTGGAGGAGAACCTCCATATACTGACAACGGGCATCCCCAATATATCCATTGATGATTTACCTCGCGTATACCAGCAACGTACAACTAGATTTTCAGGGCACTTTGGTCAGTTTCTCCATAGAGTATCCCAAGCCATTATCTCCTACCATGAGCATGCTCAGGGGATAGCTCATTGTGTGATGGATGTAATAAAAGCCATAGGATTCAAATTTTTGTAGTCAGGACTTACTGAAATCTTATGGGCTTCAAATTTTGTATAAGTACCACATTTTTTGTATTATATTGACATGATGATATATATATATATATATATACAAAACAGTATTTTACGGATTTATATATTTTGTTTCTTATGATGATTTGGGATCTTATGCATGTTAGCTTACACACTATGAATAATTTACATGTTATGTCATTTTACACATCTTTTTAATAAAATTTTTATGAATGTGTAATGTACCAATCCAATATGAAATTGGCCATGGAGTCAGCAAGTATATTCATGTTTATCAGAATATGTAGGTATTGAATAGACTAAAAGGACCTCTCTAAGAGACGTACTCGTCGAAATAGATGGAGTAATATGGGGTCACGGATAGCATAGACACGGTTAATATGAGAGACCACTAATTGTGAGTCAAGGTAGATAACAATGTGTTCCATTCCCATGAAAAGAGTGTCAGTCAACATTCCAATCACCGTGTGATACTCGGCAGTGTTGTTGGTTGCATAGCCTAGGAAAATTCCTCCTAAACTAATGATAGGGGAATAGAGTATCCATGTTGCCAAAGCAAGGTTATGGGTATGCCAGCTGGCACTATCCACAAATCCAGAACATGTTTCCATCTGCACATTCAAGAAGAACATGGTATATACGTAAGGACAAGATCCTAGCACACTAAAAATAAAGCGGTTCACCACAAAAAACATACATCATGTACAGTATATACATAGTAATAATGCATAAAATATTTAGGCATAGTACTGCTTTAGGTAGATCCCATTGTGAGGCCCTCCCAAAGATATCCCATCATAATATTCTAATTCATAAGATCCCTTCTCCAAGACACACTTAACTACATATGGACCATGCCACATGGACTCAAATTTTCCTGCCCCCGGCTTATCACGTTTTTGTTATCACGTTTTTGTTCATAAGTAAGGACCAAATCTCCCTCATTGAAGATACAAGGTTTCACTGATTTTTCATATCGGGCCTTGATGTGCTTCTTGTGTGCTTCATTATCTAGAGCTGCATCATGGTGGGTTTCATCGAGTATGCCAGTTGGACTTACATGTTCCCACCATATGTTGAATCATGGTTTTCAAGACCTTGTTAATGGCCTTTACTTGTCCTTTTGATTGAGGGTTATGGGGTTGAGTTCTCATGTCGAAAACCCAATCTGGCACTTAGTTCATCCACCATCTTGTTATGGAAATGTGATCCATGATCAGTGATGATGGCTTGAGGAACTTTGAATATCGTAATGATGTGCTTAAACATAAAGAGTGCGACAGTTTTTCCATATTCTTTGTATGTAGGCATATCCTCGGCCCACTTAGTAAAATAGTCAACAATGATGCTGATGTAACTGTTGGGTGTATTTACTGTCTTAATGAATCACCAAATATTTAATTATCGACCAGGGTTGGTCATCTTAGAGTTGTGGAACACTATATGCTGAGGTAGAATGGTACCTAAGACATCGTCTTGGTTGACCTTAGAAATGTTTAATAATGAAAAATCGAAAGATCTTTCAAAATGAAAAAAACCAAGTCAAACTTTAGAAATACAACTACTAAACTAATTAGACCTAACTAAAGAAATAGATCAGAATAGTATCAATCTATACTACTCTACTTTATCAACAATAACTGAAAAGATAAAAACAATACTATATAGGAAACAAGACTTGATCAAAAGCAAACTACTCTTATGAAAATGGAAACTACTGATCAATGATTCAAATTCTAATCTAGGAATTAGAAAGTAATAACTATGAACAAGTTCAAAAACCTATCTATGAAATGATTCAGTTTACAACTAACTATGGAAACAAAAAACTATGTTATCTTAAAGCAAGATTACAAATTATTTAATGAACCTAAGAAATTCAACAGTTAAAGTATTCATACATTTAACAAATACTCAAAACTAAGCTAAGCTACCTAATTCCATTCTCCTTGAGGATTCTGAGGAACTGTGACAAGGAAACAGAATGGAAGTAAATATAATTTAACTTCTACAAAGAGATGCAAGCTAAAAATTGACCAATTGCAATTAATCTTGAACATTGTAATCTATTCTTTATGCATAAGCAAATGACTCTAGTTATGCTACCTAAGACTAATTTGGAATGAGATGTTATTAACCATCGATCCATTAACAAGAAACCAAGAACATGTATTTCTAATGACTACTTTGGAATCAAAGGCATGCAAATGTCTATGCTATCCTACAAAGGTGAAGCATAAAATATAATTATCAACACAAATTTAAGGAAATCTAAGCATATGCAAATGACTTAGAAATGAGTTTGATCTAGAAGCAAGTAGAAAACTCAATAAAGATATGTTATTTTCGAATCAAATCCTATCCATGAACATCTTCCTTAACTATGTAAATGAGAAGAGCAGATCCTATGCTTGAACTAAAATTTATGATCAAACGATGGAAAAAATTAATGTACTTTTGAAAGTGAAGTTACCAAGTTTTAGTCCAAAATCAAACTTAATAAAAATGAAGTAAACTAAACTAAGAATGAAATGAGTTCTAGAACAGTAACAAGTTAAGAAATAAGAAGACAAAGGATTAATTATAGAAACCTAATCTGAAAAATAAACTAAAGAAGAGTTAAGGAAAGGAATAAGAACTAAGAATGGATGTGGAGCTTAATTGAAACTCTATGTAGTTCAAAACAAAGTCCTAATTACATATACAACTGCTGGTTAACTACAAGAAATAATACAATTCGAAAACCTAAAAAACTGAACTTTAAACAAGCATAGAAACAAAACAAAAATTATTAAAGTCTGTATGATAGTCCAGATGACAGGCTGTAAGACACTCCGGATGATAGAAAATGAGGTAAACTATGAAAATGAGCAAATTAAATGATTCAAACGCTAGTTGGTTTATGCATATTAATTTATATTGCAAGAAAAGCAGAAAAATGAACTGTTTAAAGTTGAAATAACGAAAAGAAACTACACTAATCTATACTTAAGGAAAGAAAACCATTTCTATTTCATAATAAAACAAAGTTAAAAGGTAAATGAAGCTAATCTACAGCTACAGGATAATTAACAAGGCTAAATCTCTCTATAAATTGAACTTGAAATACTAAACTAATTAAACACTATCTAATTACAATGGAAAAGCTGAAAGGAACGCTGAAAGGAACTAAGTATGACCGGTGAGTTTAAATTCTGAAAATGTAAAGTCTATTAACAAGAAGAAATATATTACAGGAACAAAGAAACAACATCTACACAAAAACCGAATTAAATACATATACTGAAAATGAAAACTACTTATCTGCAGAAAAGAAATAACAAAATATACACAACGAAAAACCTCTGGTTATTGAGGGGCCCTTCTCAGCAATCAGGGATTGTCTAACTCAGATTAATCACCAACGGAACATGAATTTAATCATCAAAAGCTAAAATTAGAGACTTCCATTAATTGAAAAAGTTACACATTGTTTTTCTCTGGCTTTGCATCTATTCTCTCTAACTGACTAGCTAACTTCGTTTCTTAACAAGAGACGTCTTTATATAGTTTTACAATGGGAGAGAAGGTCGACCCTTTCAGTGGTCAACCTCTCTAAAAATAGGAGGTCTTAATAGCTACAAGAACGGCTCAATACAACACACAGGCCATCTCCCACAATCCGCGCATGTTGGTTCTCTTCACGTGAGCAGCTGGTCCATTGATTTTCTTTGGTGTGGGTAGCTGATGCATTGTCAAGCTGGGAGAACAGGAATGCAGATATTCTAGAATGAAGGCTCATGAACCATGAGGGCCACGTTTCCAACAAAACCCATGTCACGGTTTTTTCCTTTAGTGCCTCAGAATATTCCAACCAACGAATCCGCAGGTGCGAATAGAGGGCTAAACGATGGTCTGAATGCGGCTAGGTGCCTTCAGCATGAACGCGCATCTGAATGAGAGTCCGTTTGAAGACCATAGCCTGTAGAATGAGGTCAATGTCCCAAGTAGGTCGAGAAATGTTAAATTAACGTTGATAAACCATAAAATAATGATAATCACTTAAGATTTATGAAATATTCAAATGTATTCATAGGTGAGTTCAAATGGTGGTCTGAATGGTAAGAAGTATGACTTATCATATCAAAAATAGTGAAAATAATTCCAACAAAGCACGTTTGATGATAAAAAATGATGACAAAATTACCCATCAACACTCCCCCAAACTGGAGACAGGTTAGGTCCCACTGAGCAAAGAAGAGAGGAAGTCAGGAAGAAGGCTGAGCTACGGTAGCAGCTGCCTTCAACTTAAAAGAGGAAGTAGATTTAGGCTTAAACTTCCTGGCTTGGGATCTCAAGGTATCATGCTTTATCTGGAGAGAGTCATGAGAAGATGTTATGGCTCTGTTCAAGTCTTCGACACTCTTCACTTGTAAACGCAGTTCCTTGTTCTCTTGACGTAGATCAAAAATTATTTCAACATAGTTCTCATTCTGGCTTGTTAATCGGGCTACATCCTGGGTCAATCTATCCACATTCTGATGGATTGGGGTAGACAGTTCTGCAAAATACTCAGGATCTTTGTGAGGGCTTGATCCATTTAGACATGTTTCAGGATAAGCAGAGGTGGTTTGTTCTTCAAGAGCCTTTCCTTCAATGTGTGCAGAAGCGGGTTCAAAGACAGGATCTTCAAGCAAATGAGAAGAGACATTGGCTAATTCAAGAAGGGGTGTTTCAGGGACAGGGCCGTTCATCTGGTCTTCAAGGCTATATGAATGAACCGGATGAATGATGGGCTGAATGACAGAGTGGATGACGGTTTGGTCGACAGACTGATCATGATTTTCCCTCCTAGATATAGTGGGTACTGGTGAAAAGAGTGGGGGTTTCGTGATCATGTCCTCCTATACAAGCTCAAGAGAGGAGGATGAATGGACAAGGTGCATTTCTCCTGAGGTACCCTCATTAAACTGCACAGACTTAGTATCCCTTTTTGCTTGGGTAGAGGTTTGAGCAGGATCATCAGCACGAGTTTGAAATCGGTGAAGCTTTCGAGAGGCAGAGGATTTGACAAGGGTTTCTTGACCAAATGGGGGTTCCGTACTTCAAACACAAAACTTTCCCATGTTTGCCCCTTTTCCTTCAACTGGTGAATGATCAAGATTTTAATGAGGCAATGGTGGTATAAACTATCAGCGGGGTTAACTACATTTTTCCTCACTTGGTTCGACATTTTCTGAAGGCTCTTCAGAAAATAAAATGGAAAGTTAAGAGATTGATTATTAACAAAATGAGCTAATAATCGGAAGTGGTAAGCTTTGAATATGGTAAACTTACCCTCACAGGTGATCAACCGGATGATAACGGTCAAGGGTGTGAGATATTCTGGCTTAATCCACTCCTGGTTGAACCCTTTTGTGCTTGCAACGTGTTGGTAGTTGGCCTTGAGAGAAAATTCATGAGCCATCCGTGGGAGGAAGAGGTGCTTGTGCCAATGAGCACCCTCCCTGGGAAGCTTTGTGGCCAATGCAATAGACTCCTCTGTTACAGGAAACATAAGGTGGCCAACCTTACTCGTTTTGCCGTCAAATCCTTTGGCAAATAGCAGTGAGATCTTGTCATTGTAGCCCTTGAGGAGACGGAGGAATGGACCCCAACCTGCTCAAAGAAAAATTTCACGGCATGCTTTGAATTCAGGGATACAGAGCAAATCCTGATAGCTTTTAGGATCATAGTGGATTGACATTGTTAGACAGAGGTAGATGGATGCAAGGGATCCAGGGGGTTTCAGGGAATGAAAGGAATGCGGCTGGATGGACTCAGAGAGGATGAGAGCAGACATAATGAAGGTAAAAATACTGTAGGCATTGGTTTAAAATGTGATCCGTTTGAACGGTTGAATGATCGTGAGAAGAGATTTAGCACGTTTGAATGATCACACTATCACTCTAAAATATTGAATCATGTGCCATCATAAAGATACGTGCATTAGTGAATTTGTATAGTTATGACATATTCAACCATGTCCAAAGTAAACTTTGGAAAGGTTGAATGTAATTTTCATCATGAGATTATAAGCATAGGTGACATAAAAAAACATGATGGCTTTTGATTAATACAATGACAGATCGCATGATAATTTTGCATATGACTTAATGAAAGGTTAAAAACATATAATAGCCATATAATGATTATGAAAATTGCAAAATGCATGATTAATCGATTCATTTAATGAAGTCGAGATGAGTAAAGGAATGAGATCGTGTGTAGAGATGACATTTGATTAATCCCTAGTATGGTTAGTTAATTGGATTTACCAGCAGAATTCAAAAGTTAGATACCTTGACACACTTAATCATGTTGTTATAAGATATGGTTCCATTCGGATCATCAATCGACACTTCATTCAGATCGTCATTCATTCGCCTCATTCGTCACTTCATTTGGATAGTCATTCGATCCTCCATTCGACCCTCCATTCGACCCTTCATACGGACCTTCTGTACAAAATGTGCTTTGTTGGATTTGACTATTGCTGATTATGCAAAGAATTTTTCTAGGGTTTCCAGCACACAAAAGGACGATGTAAACCTGCTTTTTTGAAACTTCAGTCGCGCTCTTATTTATTTATCCTGGATCAAAACAATCTTCTACTACTTGCATTATTCCTGAAACACATATCATTTTATCAGAGATAGATGAGATTTTTGGTAAATAATCAGAAAATAAAGACAGTTATGAACCTCCCCCAAACCAAAAATATGGCATGTCCTCAAGCCATCAAAGAAAAACTGATTGGTATTCAAATATTTAAATTAATAGTTTAACCAATAACTCTAAAATGTTGTTATTTTTGTAAGAAAAATAAATAATAACTAATAATGGAGATGATTCATATCTGCACATTCATCAAAAACTAACAGTGCTTAGGAATACCATATGAATAATGATAGTGCAGTCGATGCAAAAGATGCCATAGGAAAACCAGTCATCCTTGACTCATTTTATAGATCTCTTGTCATCCAAAGAATATAGATAAAGTTCACCTTAGAGTTTGTTAGATTTCTATAGTTATGGGTCCCACTTCTAGGATAACCATATCCTAGGTATTGTTTGAATTAGATGACAGGGTCCAAGTCCAGCTTACAACCATTCCCTAATGACAGTATAAATAGTTGGCCTAAACATGTATTTGTGTACTCAGATTTCTTTTAGATGAGCCATGTGCATAGTAATGCATTGACCATATCTCTTTTACTCGATATTTCCCTGCTACCAACATGCCTGTTCAGTAGCTCGATAGGTTTATCTTGGTACCATGCAAGCATAGCCCCGCTTCCACCGCGCCTGTTCAGTACCCGATGAGGTTACTTGCATTTACCGAGCTTCCTTGTTTAATATTTTACTTAGCATGGACCCGCTGGCAACGAGCCTGTTCAGTACCCCAATGGGTTTGCTTCGTATAATTATTTTAGTATGTGGAAGCCGGTTGGAAATAGAGTGTATTAAGCTTTCTAAACAAATAATTCAAATTTTTAGAGCAAACCTTATGAGTAACTTTATTTATAATAGCCTGGATTATAGATCATGCCAAAAGAGAATAACCTAAAGTTGTCCCTTGACCTCTCAGTCTATCTTCATCATAAAATATTAGTAGTGTTCCCCACAAGTAGAAATATCACTTACTCTTGGGCTACCTTTTAAAAAGAATTCTTAAGAGACAAGTTTTGATAATGAGTCTAAGATGAACTAGTAGTCCATAGGTGTAAGATAGAACTTTGAAAAACATGATGATTAGAGTAGGTCTTAAGCAACTGTTCTAATGAAATTAATAAAAAAGAATCATAGAAGAAAGTGGTTAGAAATGATATAAAGAACACTTTAACTTTTCACTATAAATTTTCAATTATCAACAATAATCAAAAGAGAAGGAGTTAAGATGCATTATGAGTTTTTTTAGAGCACTTCCCTTTTTTCAGATAATATTTCATGAGTTGATTATAGAGATAAGGTTCTTGTAATCAAACTGCAAAACCACTAGTTAATTGATTCAAATTTATTCAAAACAAAAACATATGTACAAAGAAAATTCATATGAAATTTATCAAAATTAGGGAAGGGACAAGAGTCTTCCTGTTTTAATTAAAAAAATTCCATAAGTTGATCATAAGAATGAATTTCCTATATAACTGCAATCAGCTGTTAGAAATGACTCTTATTTATTTAAAGAAACAAAAATATATATATACATATGTACAAATAAAGATAACCCAAAATAATTCAAGAACTAGGAAAAGGAGGAATGACTTCATCTTCAAACAGCTCCATCTCCTTTTGTTGTAAGGATTTATGCACAAAGTCTTGTTTAGATAGTGGTTGATGATAAATTCTTAGTCTATGTCCATTTACAACAAAGGAAATTTGTGAACCATCATTTGTCTAAATTTCAAGAGATCCATTATCAAAAGCTGTAACAATTTCATATGGACCCATCCAACGAGTAGTTAATTTACCTTTGAAGTTTTTGTACCTTGAATCAAAAAGTAGTGCCCAGCCTCCAGTTTTGAATTGTTTTTGTTTAATATATTTATCATGCCACTTTTTGTGTTGGTTTTGTATTAGAATTGTCCGTTGAATGGCATCTTGTCTAATATCGTCTAATTCATTTATCTGCAGGATTCATTGTTTCTGTGCTTATTCCAGATCCATCCCTAATTGTGTAGCCATACGAAAGGTTCTTACTTGGAATTAAATAGGTAGAATAACTTGTTTACCATAAACAAGTTCATAAGGTGTGTGGCCAGTGGTATTTCTCCAAGTTATTCTATAAGCCCACAAGGATTCTGGAAGCCTATCTTCCCAGTCTTTGTGGTGTAACTGGATAGTCTTGGTCAAGATGGCTTCTAATACCTTGTTTGTAGACTCTACCTAACCATTGGCTTGCGGGTGATATGGTGAAAATTTACAATGTCTAATACCATATTTTTCAGTAATCTCTTTCATTAACTTGGAGGTAAACTGAGATCCTTGATTGGTTACAATTTCCCTAGGTACACCAAATCGGGTAAATATTTCTTCATATATAAACTCTACCACAGATTTTTCTATGGCTCAGAATAAGGCTTTAGCGTCCACCCACTTGGTGACATAGTCTGTACATACTAGGATGTACTTCTTCTTGCGAGACATAGGGGAAATTGGCCCAACGAAATCTAGAGCCCATTTTTCAAATGGTTCAGTCATAACCTAGGGTTGTAAGGGCATCTCATTGGCTGGCATAGGTCTACCCATTCTTTGACAACTGTCACATCCCTTGACATACTTGGCAGCATCTTTAAAAATGACTGGCCAATAATATCCAGAGTGCAACAATTTGTATGTTGTTCTCTTATCAAAATAGTGCCCACCACAAGGTCCACCATGACATGCATGCTGCCATCTCATCCTCTCATACACATCGTCTAATAATAAAATCAAGACTGTTGGCTTGGTTTTGCAACCAAGCTTTGTGCAATGGGAACCTATCAACAATGTGATAGCAGTTTCAATATAGAAAGCAAAGAAAACAATTATGAATTAAATCTAAATCTAAACTAACATGCGCATATAACAAATAAATTTAAAAACGATTCATGGAAACAAGAAATAAAAAGAATAGAGGTTTTGTATTAAGATACCTCAAATGGTGAGGATTTGTGTTGAACAACTCCAAGGGTGAGTAGCTCCAAGCTCCAATGGTCTCTTCTCCAAGATGCTGAAAATGGCCAAAAGTCTCATGAGAGATTTTGACAGTGTGATGATATGATGATGGATGGATGGAAAGTGAGGAGCCCCTACCACCTTTTTATAGTTTTTGGTGGTGAGGAATACCATTATGGTTTTGAGGAAACCAATGGTATTGACCAACATGGTTTAGGTACCTTTTTCCCTCCTTTTTCCTTTTTTGTGCTCATGGGTGCTTTCATTTTTAAGGAGTCTGAAAACGATAAGAAGACTCTGCAGTGGTTGTGAGTACCGTCCTGTGGGTTTTTACGAGCCCAGGATGGTGATTGCTCGTGATCGCTTTCATGTTTAGAGAGTCTGAAAGCAGTAAGTGGACTCCATTGGTGTTCTTTTTCGTAAGTTAGTCTCCAAGGCCTGAAAAAGCATAAAATGATGCAAATGGAGAACTCTTCTAGCCGATGTGACTAGAGTATTCCTTTTTCGTAATTAGTCTATAAGGTTCGGATAAGAGGTAAACTTATACTAGGTAGACGCCCTTTCAGATACGTTTAGCTAGCATGAAAGGAAGCAAGGTTGCTTGGTGATCTTTTCATTTTTTTAGGAGTCAAAAAAGAGCTTAAAAGAAACTCCCTAAGTTCCATTTTCGTAAAAGGGATTGCTCGGCCGAAAAAGGGGTAAAACTATACCGAACAAAAAGGTATTGATGAGAGCGAGTGCGGAATACTGAATCCGGTGACATAAAGATTGTCAAAAACGGGCAACGGCCACTGTGGCATGCAAATCGAGGTGATGAGTGGCATTTTGAAAAAATGCCCAAAAATAATGGGGGTGAGAGCGAGAAATGATCTCAAGCATCATCACGAGTGTGGAAAACGGAATCCGACAATATCAAACTTGTCAAAAATGGACGTCGACTGATGTGGCATGCAAACCGAGTCAACGAGGGGGCATGGGAAAAATGAATGAAAATTATGGAGCTGAGAGCGAGAAATGATCTAAAGCGTCATCACGAGCGTGGAAAACTGAATTCGGCAATATAAGACTCGTCAAAAATGGACAACAGCCGATGTCGCACGCAAACCGAGGCAACGAGGGGGCATGGGAAAAATTCCTAAAAATATGGACGTGAGAGCGAGAAATGATCTTAAGCATCATCACGAGCGTGGAAAACTAAATCCAGCGATATAAGACTCGTCCAAAATGGAGAACGACCGAAGTGGCACACAAACCAAGGTGATGAGGGCGTGAAAAAATGGTAAAAAAATGGACTTGGTGGAAACAAGAAAAGGAAAGGAATATCATGAAGTTCTCACTGTGCTGATTCCAATGGTACTAATGGTTTGAGGAACGGATGTCGTATGATACCTCAATGGTTGTTTGAAAAATGGTCAAATCTCTATAAATAGGGTGTGGGGCGAATATGACGTGTCATTGTTACATGCGAGTTTGGTAGAGCAATCAGAGCTCTTTCTTGATTTCTGGGAGATTCGACCGTTGGTTTTCGATTCCGCGAGTTTCAGGTAACCCTATTTGTGTTAGCCTTTTTAATTATGTCTTTTTTGGTTAGCGGTGGGCCCCCGAAAATCGCGAAATTCCATGTTGGCCTTCCAACGTGGAATATCGCGGGTTTTGCGTCCTTTTCTGTGATGAACATCGTGGGTTTGGGGCCGACAGTTGCGATGTTCATCACGGCTATCGGGCTGAAATTCGCGATGTTCATCGCGACCATGGGGTCAATACCTGTGATGTTCATCATGGGTTCATGGATGAAAGCCACGATGATCATTGTGGCTTTTGATGAAAAAGTCGCGATGAAATTTTTTGAATTTTTTTTTTTTGTTTCTAAAAAAATTTCTTGTTTTTTGGAAGGATGTTGAGGAGACCACTGGTGTCATGGCGAGAGCGAGAGATGGAGGAGGACCTGATGATTCGGATTCGGAACGATCAGGTGGTCCGACAGACTCTGGCTGTGAGCGAGCTCCTGAAGTTTGCTCAGATTCCACCGATGCATTCAGTAGGACCACTATTGAACAAATTGGTGAGTCTCTGGGTCCCTGTAGAGGGTGCTTTCATAGTTGGGGGTGGGAGGTTAGAGATCTCCCTCACTGATTTTTACTCTCTTACCGGGTTGCCTCGCTTAGGGGAGGTATGGGATCTTCTACCGAGGATCCCGACAGGTGTGGATATCGAGGATATACTAGAGACATTCTGTATTCCTGTGGCTATGGTGCAGAACAGTGCTTTGAGCCTGAGATATCTTCGGGAGTGGGATATGCGGGCTGTTGGGGCTTGTGTTTTGCGGCTGTTGGGTGCCGTGGTGACACATCGTTTGTCTGGGGGACAAACGATGATGGTGGATTCTGTTTTGAGGGGGAACTACTATGCGTGGGGTCAGATGTTTTTGGTTGGTGTCTGGAGGGATTTGGACAAGGTCAGCCGGGAGGGGGGAGAGTTTTGCTATGCCTCCTTCCCGTGTTGTTTATTTTTTGAGCGGGTACTGACCTTGCGGCCATGGGTGCGAGTTCGAGATGGGTTGGTGAGCGAGCCGCACATAGTGCGGTGGGGACAGATGATGCCCCGCGATGGTGGTGGTATCCGCGGGTTCTTTTCACAGAATATGTACGAGTAGTGGGAGTAGATCCCCCTGCTGAATGATGACTATCCATATGCCGGTATGGATTATCGAGGAGATCCAAAGATGCCTCGAGCACAGGGGCAGGCCTGGGGTTTATATGGTATGTTTTTGTGTTTGGTTCTCTACTCTATCATGTGTTATTTAGATTTTTTTGTTATGATTATAGTTAGAGATATTATACTGATGGTTCACTTGCATGATTGTGCATATGTTGGTCCAGTACCACTGGTCGATCATGTGGTTTGTAGGGGCTGGGCGATGGTGGTCATTTCGCCTCCTGTAGCGGTACCGCCTCCTCATGCTCGAGGAGTTGGGCCTCGCGGTCGAGGAGTTGGGCCTCGAGATGATGCCGTGGAGGGCGTACGAGATACACTAGACATGATACTGGAAGGATTGCCAGAGGATGGGTGGAGGGACTTGGATCAGGACATCGTCGAGCGTTGTTTCGATGCGCCTCATGAGTGGTGCTCTATCCTGCTCATAGCAGCATTGTTGGTGGCTGAGTGGAGGGATGGGGCTCGGCATGATCCGGTAGGGCCGGTGGGGAGGAGGATTCAAGTGCGGGATGATCCAGCAGGGCCGGCGGAGAGGAGCGTTCGGGCTCGGCATGATCCGGTGGGGCCAGCGGAGGTGGCGCTCGAGGAGCCCAGAGACCATGATGATTAGATGATCTTGTATCTGCCCCCAAATGCTGATGAGCATATGGGGACATACCTTTTTGTGCGGCTTATGTATTTTTGTATATTGGGTGCTAAGGGAACCTATGACATGTTAACTATATGATGATGATATATATATATATATGTTTTGGTATATAGTCATGTATGCACATTCATGCATTTATTGTCTATTTGTTTTCCCGTGGAGGCATGTCTGATTTTCTGTATTCCCGTGGAGGCACATGTTATGCACGTAGATGCAACATTTTAATTTTTGTATATGCCTGTGGAGGTACATGTTATGCACGTGGATGCACTTTTTGTTTATGTATATGCCCGTGGAGGCACATGTTATGCATGTGGATGCACTTTTTGTTTATTCCCATGGAGGCACATTTTGTATTTACTACATGGTTTTATTGGTGTGCCAATCAAGAATGTTGTTGGCCATATGGTCTGCTACACTGTTGAGATTCCTTGGGACATGTGTGAATGAAATGGATTCAAACTGTCGAACCATTTGTTTAGTGCGTAGAAATTTTTTAAAAAGACAGGGATTGCATACCTGGTAATCATTGTTGAGCTGGGAAACAAGGAGTTGTGAGTCCAAGAAAACGTTAAGGTGACTTATGCTCATTTGGAGAGCAGCGGCTAGGAGACCGGTCACGGCATCCTATTCAGCTTGGTTGTTGGTGGCGGCACCTATGCACACTCCGTTGATGTGGATCAACTCATGTGAAGGGGAATATATTACCCATGTTGCGGAGGCAAGATTGGGGGACCAACAACTTGCACCATCAGCAAAACCAACGTAGCAAAGTGGAACAGGATCCATCTGTGGTCATGCAGGAAAAACAAATGTTTAGGTTTTTGTATTTTTTGTAACAAATAAAATAAAACTGTACAATTATGGACGGTGGCGTCCATTAGATTTTCTATGGGTAAAATCGCTTAAGGTACAACCCATTGTGTGGCTTGCGTAGGGGGTTTCCTTCTGAATCGGTCAGAATGTATGCCCCATGTCCGAGGCAGGTGTGTATAATGTATGGGCCTTGCCACATGGACACAAACTTTCCTTTTCCGGTTTTATCATGAGCTTGATCATAGGCGAGGACAAGGTCCCCTTCAATAAAGGTTCTTGGGTGGACATGTTTGTCGTAACTCAATTTGGATCAATTCTTGGCTGCTTCCATGGTTTGGAGGGCTGTGCGCCGATCTTCATCGGATTTCTCCAGAAGTAGTAAGCGTTGCTCAATTGGGGAAGTGTCCAGTAGGAGTTCAATGGCCATATGTAGGGATGGAATCTGGCACTCAACGGGAAGGACGGATTCGACACTGTGAACTAGATGGAAAGGGGTAAAACCGGTGGCAGTTTTGGTTGATGTGCGGTATGCCCATAGTGCCGGGAAGAGCATGTGATGCCAATTTGATTTGTGTTTGTCAACAGTGCGTTGGAGGATGGTCTTCAAAATTTTGTTAATCTCTTCGACTTGGCCATTCCCTTGGGCGTAGTAGGCGGAGGAGAAATGGTGTTCAAATTTCAGTAGGGTGATAATTCTCTCCAAACGGCATCTTCAAAGTGAGAGCCATGGTCTGAGACGAGTTGCGTTGGCACTCCAAAATGAGCGATAACATGGTTGAGGAAAAAACACGCTGCAGTGTCGGCTTTGCAATTGTAAGTTGGCATGGATTCCACCAACTTGGTGAAATAATCTACGGCCACAATGATGTCATTATGATCGTCGGCTGACGTGGGATTGCAATCTAGAAAGTCGATGGCCCATTTGCCGAATGGTCCGACAGTGACAACTGGATGAAGGGGGGTGGGTGGTGTTCCTGCCTTGGGGGAAAAGAGTTGGCAGTTTTGACAATGTTTGTCAGCGGAGATGCAATCGGTAAATAATGAGGGCCAAAAGTAACATCTGTGGATGATCTTTTGGGTGGTGGCCATGCCGGAGAAGTCGCCTCCGCAGGAACCGCTATGGCAGTCATTAAGGACTTGTTCTACTTCGTCATGAAAAAGGCAGCGTCGTAAGATTGTATAGACGCCGTGTCAATAAAGTACATCGCCTAATAGGAGATATCGAAGGGCATGGTGTCGTATACGATGGTGTCCGTCACGATCGATGTTGGGTCGAAATTTTTATGTGTGGAGGTAGATTAAGATGTCGTCGTACCATGGGTCGTTAGAGGAAATGATGAAAATGTTGTCGTCTATGAGGTCCGTTTGGATAGCGGGTGATGACGAAGAGGATGGAAGATTTGTGATGAGTTGAGCGAGTGCTAGGGCTTTGGTGCTTTTTGGGGTTTTTAAAGTTAGGTCGTATTCTTGCAGGATAATCACCCATTTAGCTACGCGGCCTTGAAGGAGGCGACATGTCAAGAGGTAGACCATTGGATTGGAATTGGCTACAACCATGGTGTGGCTGAGGAGAATGTAGTGCCGCAGCTTTTGTACTGAAAAGATGACGGCGAGGGCCATCTTCTCTTCATGTGGGTAGCGAAGGGGTGGGCCTATTAAGGTCTGGATCACATAGTAGATTACATACTCTTAGCGAACAGTATCTTCTTGGAAAAGAACTCCAGACATGGCATATTCGGATGCTGAAACATAGAGGGTGAAATCTTTTGTGAAATCTGGAGGAGAGATCAATGGGGCGTTTGTGAGTGCTTTCTTTAAGTCGATGAAAGCTGATTATGCTTGTTGGTCCCATATGAAATTGGTATCTATATGTAGTATTCGAAGGAAACTATGGAGCGTCGTGGCGTAGTCAGGTACAAAGCGGCGGAGGAAGTTGGACCTACCTTGAAGGCTTTGAAGTTGTCTTAATGTGCGGGGTGACGATAAGTCTACAATGGCTTGGACTTTCAAGGGGTCTACGATGATGCCTTTTTTCTAAAATGACAAACCCCAGCAGGCGACCTGCTGTAACGCAAAAGACACACTTGAGTGGGTTCAAGCGGATGTTGTATTTTCGACAACGCAACAAAACTTGTCGAAGGTCATCTAAATTGTCAGATCGTTTCTTAGATCGAGCGGTGAGGTCATCTAGATAAATTTTTATGATTCTATTTGATAATGGAAGCAATAAGCCATGGGGCATTGGAAAGTAGCTCCATCATTCTTGAGACCGAAAGGCATGACGCGATAGGCGAAGGTGCCCCATGGAGTAGTGAAAGATGTCTTGTATTGATCTTCTTTACGAATTTTGATTTGGTTATATCCGGAGAAACCATCCATAAAAGAAAGAACCTCATGCCCCACGCATTCATCAATTAGTTGGTCAATGAATGGTGTGGGGAAGTTGTCTTTGGGACAAGCGAGGTTGAGTTCTCGAAAATCAATACAAATGTGTATGGTGCCCACTTTCTTGTTTGCTGGCACTGGGTTTGAAACCCAGGTGGTGTAGGCAATAGGATATATGAATCCTGCTTTTTGGAGTTTCTCAATCTCAACCTTAACAGTTGGGAGCTTGGACGGGTGACTTGGGCGTTGTTTCTGTTGGATAGGAGGCACATGGGGCCAAGTGTTGATGTGATGTTCCACAATGTTGGGATCGAGGCCAAGCATCTCGGTGTAAGACCAAGCGAAGACATCACGAAACTCTTGGAAGAGTTTCTTATATGCCTGAGTCTCCGCTTGAGTGCAAGATGCACCTAGCGAGATGAGCTCAGGTTTTCCAGGTGTGGTGTAAATGTCGATTTGTATAATAGGGGAAATGTTGGATATGTTCCCCTCTTCGAAAGCATCTGGTGCTAGGATGGGGTCTTTGAACCAATCAACCTTAGTTGGTAGAAAATCTTTCGATTCGACTGATAGTTGGTTTTCTGCAGTGGATGTAGATGCCTTAGGGAGGAAGTATGACCGATGGTGCATATCGTCCCAAGGGTAGTCTGGTGCAGTGAGTGTTTCTAGAATTTGCTCATCAGTACGAAAGTAATCAGACCATAAATCAATGGGTTCGAGTTTGTATGTGGTTGAAATCATATAGATGGTATTGATTTCTTCCGAAGAAGATGATTTCGGAGGGTAGATCTCCTTTATGAGGGGAGAAGATGTTTCTAAGTCGACATTGTTCATATCGTATAAGGATGCTCTATAATCTGGGAGATCAGGGAAGTGCTGTCAATAATGGCCATAAATGCCACATAGTGCACAAGGGTGGTTAGTGCGAAGCATTTTGTCGTGAGGTTGAGAAGGTGGCTCAAGTCTTATCACTGGAATTCCGGTGTCGTCATCCAACATATTCATGTGTTCTTGGAGTGCAGGTAATTGTGGACATTGATGAGTGGCATGACCTACGTCGTCACACAATGAGCACTTAGGGGGAATGTGAATAGTTGGGGGATTCTTAGATGCCTTGGGGGTTGCTGGGGGGGTGCGAGTTATGGGTCCAGTGTTATAAGTTTGTGGGTCTCTGCCCCTTGTGTTTCGTAATGGAGGTGGGGCGTTTCTAGACATTGATGTCGTAGTCACTATTGGGGGTGGTCTGTTTTGCAGATGAGTGACAGGAGGGGGTGGGTAGTTGGTAGTAGGGATAGCTTGTACCGGTTGTAAAATAACTGTCGCAGTTGGCGGGGGGCTCGGAGCAGGTAAGTACCATACAGTATCCCTAATGGTAAACTAGGAAGGTTAAGTGTAGCCATTACTGGTGAACTGACAACTCTAGAAAAAGGGAACAAGAACGGGATAGTATGAATTGGCATTGTTCGAATATGAGTAGGCACTGTGGGTGTTTGTCGTAGTGACGAAGGCTACTGTGTGGTGTGCGATAGGGTGCACAAATCAGACGTTTTTGTTATCGATAAAGGTGGTGGGATCGATGGAAATGTGGAAGTCATAGGTGACTCGGTGTAGATTCCAGGACCAATTGACGAGACAAATGATGTCGGTGTAGTTTGAATGGTTTGTTCAATCATTGGTAGCACATTTTGAGGGGCTGCGGGGGCGTTAGGATCATAATATGTGAGTTGATCAATCTCGATAATGCGTCCTTCATGTGGGAGCATCATAAGGCAGAACACAGATGAAGCGACGGCTTTCATTTTGTACATATAGCTACATCCAAGAAGGAGGTTGTAGTCGAGCTGGGCATTGATCACATCGATGTTGATGAGAACTAATTTACAGCCTAGTTCTACGGGTATGTTCGCTAAGAGGCCTTGTGGTTGAGCTGAGCGCCCGTCGTAAGCTTGTAATGCTGTGGTGGATGGTTGTAAAGCGGGGGAGCCAAGTTTCTGCCACACAAGACTAGACATAATGCAAGTTGAAGCTCCTTCATCGATGATGCATCGATGCACAACAAGGTTTTGAATGTTTATTGATACTTGCAAGGCCAAATTTGATGGCAATCGAGGTTTAGCTTGGTCTAAGTCGAAATCCATCATGCGTGTATCATCAGGGTCTACTCCTCCGATGGTGGATAGTAGTAGTTTTCATTGTGCAGGGCATGTTTTGAGTACCTCTAAAGCAGACATAATAGCGAGGGATTGTGCTAAGTCTTCCACAATGTTATCATTGGATGTTGCACGATCATTAGGATTTTTGTTAATCCTCCGCAAAGGGATACGAAGGATTTTAGGTCCTCCGTCCAACGACATATTTGGTATGCATAGTGGTTGATCTGGTGGAAGGGAGGTGGATGCGTCAATGTGAGGAGTTTCTGGGGGTGGGCCGTACTGATACCTGTGGGTCTAGAGATTAATGTCATTGGATGACATCATTAATAAATGGTGTGTTCCTGAATCCGTATGCTGATAATCAGTTGCGGCATAGGTGATTTGCTGCTGAGGTGGAGCAAATCCTTGTGGGGGATCCATTGGGCGAGCATTTACTACTCCTTGGTTTGGCAATGGGTTTTGCAATATCATGGGTTACGGTTGATTAAGTGGAGTTGGCTATCCAGCGTGGTCCTGGCATTGGGCATCGTCAGCCCAAAGCTTACGTGCTTTCTCTAAATGGGGGTAGTTGTGAGTGTAGTGTCCATAGACTCCACATATAGAACATGGATGGTTTGTTCTCAGGTTATTATTTTTTTCTTGTTTGGGAAGACGATCAGGATTCTGGTTGGGGGGAGCAGTTTTTTTACTATTTGGAGGATTGGGAGGTGGTTGACCTTGATTATGTTGTTGGTTGTTACCGCGGTTACGTCCTCTTCCGCGGTTTTGCTATCCGCCCTAATTACGTTGGTTGTTTTGGTGTTGGGGCTGATTGTGTTGTGTATACACTTGCCCTTGAGTAGTGGGAGGATTTTGGGGGTGCCGTAGTTGCAGGAGCAGGTTGCGGTGGATAATAAGCTGGTGGGGCTGGAGGTGGTCCAGTTGCTTACTAAGGTTGTTGGTAACCCTGAGCTATTGGAAGTGTTGGGTTAGCTGGTGTAGCTTGCTGTGGGTAATACATTGGTTGGACCGGTAAATGAATTGGGTTTTGTGTGGCCGGTTGGTTATATATTATGTGGGTTGTGTATATGTTGATGGCACTTTCCCATAGCAATGTTGTGGATAAGAGGGTCCATGAGTGTGATGAGTCTAATTCGTTGGAGCGTACGAAGTCGTTGCTCTAGAATTAGATGTAGCCCTAGAGAGGTCTGGGGCATTTATGGTGCTCACCATGCTAAAAGGTTTATTTTTTGTTGTGACTTGACCGATAATACCATCAACAACATGTGATGCCCTTGGAGCGTCACCGCGTGAAGAATGACCTCGTGGGGCATCTGGTATGATGGTGTAGAGATAGCCTGACTGGGCATAAATTAGGTCTAATTTTAGAGCTTTTAAGATAACTTCCTCTTCTGACTGGGGTCGTTCGGAGGCTACATCTTTGGCTATAAGGGGTAGGAGTGATTTAAGAAACCAGTCCAAGAATATACGGTCATCCAATTTTATCTTGCAAAGGCTATGATGCTTGCGCCACTCATGGATATGGTCGGTGATGTGGGTAGTTGTGTTTTGTCTGCAAGACAACAATATTTCAACTCCTGCATCATAGCGTACAGGTAGCTGAAAAAATTGAAGGAAAGTGGAGGCGAGGGATGTAAATGTATGGTGGGTCCCATGTGGTTTTTGAATGTACCACTTGGCTGTAGAGCCAACGAACGTTCATTGCAACAGTCTTAGTATAATGGAGTCATCCACTATGGAGTTAGATGAACACCATAGGTGAAATGACATTATGTGGTTTTGGGGATCCTCCCCAGGTTTTCCTTCAAACTTGGGTATGTCCGACGGGAGCTTTGTAGGCATATGTGTCCATGCAGGGTTATGCCTGATAGGATCGTTGGTTAATCTGGCTAGGTCTAGTAAGTTCATACTAGCCATGTATGGTAAACTAGTAGATGGGTGTGGCGTAGTGACTGGGACATAACTGTTAATGGTGGCATTATGTAGTAGTCCAGTGGCCCCTAAGGGTATGCTAGGTATTGAAGGTATGTTTCCTCCAAGTGTTGTGGTCTGGGATGGTCCAACGCTCCCAAGTGCAACATGGGTTGCAGAGGGGGTAGGAATAGTTCTAGGAATTCTTGGGATCTAGGTTGTGGTAATGAGAGGGGGTGTGATTCCTATGTTGGGCATACCCATAATAGGAGGTAGTCCTGTGTTGGGAATACTTAAAGGTGGAGTGGCCCCTATATTAGGAATGCCTAAAGGGGTTGTTGTTACCATGGGTGGCATAGTAGTAGAAGGGTTTGTCAATGTATCTCCAATAACACTAGTGAAGAGGGGGTCGTATTGTGATCCAACCATGGGGTTGGTTGGTGATATTTTAATAGGGTTTTCGGATTCAGCCTCAGAATTAGATGTGAAGTGAGGCGTGTCAAAATCGGATGACTGTGTTCTTGGTCGATGATGTGTCAAGTCGAGGGATAAGGCTCTATGTCTATGATGTGTAGATCCAAGTGTACTGAACTAAGGGGATTCACCCTGAAGACGATGAGATCATCTTAAATTCTCAATGGTGAGAAATATTTAAAAATTTCAGTGTAAGTTGGTGATGTAAAAAACTCGAAACCCTAATGTAACAATGAGTGCAAGAGGGGAGTGAAAAATAAAGGCTCTCAGGCCAACAACCAACCTCAAAAAGTACTTATTATAGTAGCTATGCTATAATAAGTGGATGGATGCAACAAAATTGGTCAGAATACCAAAAAGTCAAATAGTTCCTAGAAAAAAGTGGTGTTACTAGACCAAAGGTGGGTATTGTATCATGCAAACACCTAACTAGAAGTATTGTGAGTCAACAAACGATATTGTCTACAAGGTGATGAAATCCAAGTCAAAAAATATAGAGTGTTGCATCAATGGCTAGATATCCCCCTACTGGGAGGGACACCAGGTAGACAATCCTAAAGAGTGGAAACTAGGATACTCCGTTCATGACACGTTCGGTTGGGTGAATCTATAGTTTGGTTCTATCGCCGCTGTACCCCCATTCGGGTGTACACCGAGAACTTAGAAAGGTATCATTCGGTTACTGAATGGATTGCGGTATTCCACTCAGATTTCTGGAACCAGTCTGGCTACTTCAACCCTCCTAAGGGAGAGGCCTTCCCGATAAATTGGTTGATAACCGTGTAAAAAATATAAGGGATTTTTGGACCCTAAAGAAAACCACTATGTCTCAAATGTAAATAATTGAGGGGTGTTATTGGTGCACCTATCCCCTCAATTCTACCTAACTACAAGATTCTTTTAAGTGCTCCCCAAGTGGGGTTAAAAGTTTGTTGAGTTAAGGTAAATTTTAAGGCTCAGTTTAAATTATGTGGCAGAGTGGGTGCAAGTGTGATATTTAAACTGAAATTGATTTTCCTCGCTTGGGCGATTGATTACAAATGAAAGAAAAGATGCTTCCAGTTTTGCAAAAAATAAAGGCGTTTTTTGAAATGTAAATGCTTGAAAAAACTATTAAAAAATAATGGATTTTTGAAATAATTTAAAGGGAAGCAAATAACATAAATATTTCAAGAAATAAATGGATCTCTTAGAAAATTGCTTGGGCAAACTATTGAGCATAAAACAGTAAAACCTTTGATCTAAATAGAATGCAGAAAAATATTTCTTTCTATTACTGAAATTTTTTAAAAAGACTTTTAATGGAGCATATATAAATAGAAAAAGATTTAGTATGGTTGTAAAAATGCAGAAAAACTAATGCTGTAAAATATGCTAAATGGGCAAAAAATACAGCAAAACATATTTTCAAAAAATCAGACGAATTCAAAATAACTGCATCGCAGGTTTTGGGGAAACAACCGCGATGTGTAGCGCGCGTTTCAGCAGCGCAGTCGCGATGTGCAGTGCAGGTTTTGGCCACGAAGCCGTGATGTGCAACATGAGTTTCAGACATACACTCGCGATGTGCAGCGCAACAAATGGCCACGAAGCCGTGATGTGCAGCGCATAAAATGGCCGCGAAGCCATGGCGCACTGCACGAAAAAAATCCGCGAGGTCGCGATGAGCCGCGCGACTGTCGGGCGAAAAGCCGCGAGGCAAAAACTGAAAAACAGACGCCGAAAAATGAACCCGAAAATGGAAATTTCAGGCTGTTAATGGCAATAGAAAGGGCCAAGATCTAGAACAACAATGGATCTGTTGTGTAGGATGGCAGATCTATGAATTAAAATATTTAAAACTAACAAAAACTAAGATCTAAAGCAAAAAACTGAGATCTAAGAATTCAAAGCCAGCGGAGTCGCCAAAAAAATGTTGGCTTGGTTTTGCAACCAAGATTTGTGCAATGGGAACCTATCAACAATGTGATAGCAGTTTGAATATAGAAAGCAAAGAAAACAATTATGAATTAAATCTAAATCTAAAATAACATGTGCATATAACAAATAAATTTAAAAACGATTCATGCAAAACAAGAAATAAAAAGAATAGAGGTTTTGTATTAAGATACCTCAAATGGTGAGAATTTGTGTTGAGCAAATCCAAAGGTGAGTAGATCCAAGCTCCAATGGTCTCTTCTCAAAGATGCTGAAAATGGCCAAAAGTCTCATGAGAGATTTTGACAGCGTGAGGATAGGATGATGGATGGATGGAAAGTGGGGAGCCCCTACCGCCTTTTTATAGTTTTTGGTGGTGGGGAATACCATTATGGTTTTGAGGAAACCAATTGTATTGACCAACATGGTTTGGGAACCTTTTTCCCTCCTTTTTCCTTTTTTGAATATTTTGAATATTTTTATTCCCTTTTGAATATTTTTGGGAATTCTGGACCCTTTTTGAGGGTTTTTTATGCTTTTTAAGGAAAAATATTCATTTTGAGGGGAAAAAGGGGTGTATTATGGTCTTTTGGTGACCTTTTGATGGATATAGAGGCTCAAATGGTGGAAAAGTGGACAAATGGGTCATGTGAATAAGGAAATGAGCTAGTGAGCACTTTTTGGGTGTTAACAGGGACCAGTACAAAAAATATCATTATCCACCCAAGAATAACTAGAACTTTCGACTATGATCCTACGTTTCTTGGGTGGGAAGAGATGGTTTGGTAGCTTTCCAGTTGCTAAATAACTGGCTATGTCTGCAAACCAAGGGGTTCGAGCAGACAGAATGTACAAATTTTCATCTGGAAAACTATCATCGACAGGACTTGCTTTATCGTCAATTTGAATTCGAGAGAGAAAATATGCTACCACATTCTCTCGAACGGGATGATCAAAAAAAGAAACCATCGAGTGACCCTGCCATTGGTGATTGGTTTGTTCATTAAAAATCTAATGGCGGAGTGGTCTTTGTGTACAAAAAATTCATGCCCTGTAATACAGTGACAAAACTTGTTAATAGCATAGACTAGTGCCATAAATTCTTTTTTTTTCAGTAACAATGTATTTTGATTCTGCAGGTGTTAAATTTTTGCTAGAAAAATAGATGGCATATGATGTTTGTCCTTCCTTTTGACATAAGACTCCTCCTATAGCCATGTCGGAAGCATCCGTGGCTATATGGAAGGGAAGGGACCAATTGGGGCCCCTAAGTATTGGTGTTACTAATAGCTTTTCCTTTAAAGTTTCAAAGGCATGTTGACAAGGTTTAATCCATTGAAAATATGTATCTTTCATGAGTAATTTGAACATGGGTGCAGCTATATTGGTGAATTTTTCAATAAAACGTCTATAATAGCATGCATGGCTAGGAAAGCTCCTTGCCTCCTTCTGAGTTTTTGGAGGAAGATTAACAATAATTTATATCTTGGTAGGATCCACCTTGATTCCTTGAAGAGATACATGATGTCTCAAAACTATGCCCTCAGTTAGTAACATCTTACATTTTTCATGACTAAGGACTAAGTTCGTTTCTTGGCACCGGATAAAAACTGTTTCAAGGTTATCAAGGGCTTCTTGGAAGGTATTACCATAAACTGTAAAATTGTCCATGTAAACTTCTACACAGTCATGTATAAGGTTAGCAAAAATTCCTAAGACTACACGCTGGAAAGTGGCAGGTGCATTACATAGGCCAAATGGAAAAAATCTATAGGCATATGTCCCCCAAGAACAAGTAAAGGTTGTCTTGTCTTGATCCTCAGGTGCTATTAATATTTGGTTGTATCCGCTATACCCATCAAGGAAGGAGAAGTATTGTTTCCCTGGCAAGGTATCCAACACTTGATCAATGAAAGGTAAAGGGAAGTAATCCTTAAGAGTGGCCTTGTTTAATTCTCGGAATTCAACAGAGATACGCCATTTGTCTATAACTTTCTTTGGAACTACTACCAGAGGAGACACCCATTTACTATTAGAAATTGGGTAGATGAAACCAACATTAGGGAGATTTTGTAATTCATCTTTAACTATATCCTTTAGGTCTAGATTCATTCTTCTCTAGGGCTTCCCGACAGGAGGTATGTTTGAATCTGTGTAAATTTGGTGAATACAAGTATCTGGGTGTATACCCTTCATATCGGTGTATTCCCATGCAAATGCTCCAGTTTGACTTTTGAGAACTTTTAGTAATTGTTTTTGCTGACTCTCATCTAAACCTGCATTTATATGTAGAAACGTTTCAGGACTTACCTCACAAGGTATGGTATAGGATCCTATATGTTCTTCTATTGCAAAGACACAAGGTGTACTCATAAATGTTGAGAGGCTCTGTCATGTCCCCACCCATCATACTAGTGCAATGGAGAGGATCGTCATGTTAAACCGGGTATCCAGCCCCATAAACTTATTTCATAAGCATTCACATAATATAATGGAGATATGAAGATGCATAAATATTTAAAAACACAACGGAAGTAAATCATGTACAAAATTAACACACATCCAGCATTTTCATGATAGCCATTAAGTGTAGATATTGCAGAAATAGCAAATGAGAATACTTATCTTTAAACCAAGTAGTCCCTGAGCAACCAGCTACGCTTCTGCAACGTTCCACCCAACCATAGGCCAGTGTGCTCCTCAATCTCTCAGCACCACTGCCACCCCCGAGCTGGGAATGATCTCCACAAGGAAAAGGGGAAGCAGGCCCTCACATAGCCAAAGATACACCAAAATCAGCCAAGCCAATCAACAATTGGGTTTCTCAGGCTGTTAAGAGATGGGTAGAGGTGAATTAATCAGCTAGTGGCTCACCCATTGAGCTATGGATACTTCATTGGAATCATCAAGCCAAATCTATCCTCTTCCACTCCAAAATATCCTACTCACAGGTTCAAACCAAAGTTGGGGTTTCTGGCATCTCAGAAAAACGTCGGGAAGCCCAAAATGAAATTTGGTGAAAGGGAAAACAACCCCAGGAGCATAATCATTTTGAGAAAAATGTCCATGGGCCATTCATGGGAAGAAACGACCTCCATACAGTCCCCAAATCATGGCCCTTCTCTCCCAAGCTATTGTATATGCAAAAATGACTCCCGGGCATGGAAAAATGCAGGATTTGGATGAAAAACGTGTAGGGGAAAGACCCAGCTAGCTCCAACTGCGTGAGTGGATGAATGCCATGGGTGAAGAGTGGCTTTGGGCATAATTTCATGTGGTTTTTCTTGCCCAGCAAGCCAAAACTCGATTTCCCAGGTTGTTGTCTTGCCCATACACGAAAATTGACAGCCATACCTCTCTCATCCCAAGGCATTAATTGTCTCAACCAATTCTTGGAAGAATTAAATGATTGGGTGCATGGGACCAAATGGGTAGTTGAGAGTTCATGGGTTTCCTCAATGAAATGGATTAACACCATGGCTCAAGGGTTTGGTTATTTTCCCTCCCGATTCCTTGTAAAGATCATGCCCCCATCTCTTTGTTGCATTGCCTAGCTGGTTGTGGGTTTTTCATTAAAAATTTCATATCTACATGATGTCCGATTTTACATTGTGCATAGCTAGCACAAGAACTCTATGCATCTATTCTAATTGCCGACACATAAAACAATAAATCAATGGCAGGGCCTTGGCCTTGAACTCCTCACCATGACTAAATAACAATATTTACATCATTTACAATATTAATGCAATAGGGTCAAGATGGGGATGTTATAGGCTCATATCTTCTTGGAATTCAAGTTGGGAAAAAGACTGGGAAAAGTATATACATGTTGTGGAAGAGACAAATTGGTTCAACACATTTTTGGTATTTTGTTCTTGAAGTGCCCAGGAGAAATCACTAACAAGGGAAAGTTCTTCCAAGTTCTCATCCCCAAAAGGAGAATCTAACCAAAACAGGTTTTCGGTTACTGGTTGTGTTGGTGGGTAAAGTACAAATTTTCTTGTATATAACCCATCAGAGATGATCATCTCTCCATCCCTACATCCTATAAATGCATTAGCAGTGGCTAGCCAAGGTATTCCCAAAATAATAGGGTGTCCTTTAGAAGGGTCCTTTGATTCTATGACCAAAAAGTCCACGGGATATTCCCATGAAGCCATTGATACAAAGATATCATCTAGGATCCCAGCAGGCTGTACCATAGTGTGATCTGCTAACTCTAGCATTGTTGGGGTAGGGCGGAGAAACTGTCCTAAATTGAGGGTTTCTATTACTGTGGTAGTCATCAGGTTAATAAAATCCCCTAGATCAATAAGTGTGTTTCCTATAGCAGTGTTATTGATGATAACAGTTACCATAGGATTTCCTGGATTTGTATACTTTCGAATTCTAGGTTGGTTTTCTATGTAATCTGACATTTCACCTATGACATGAATTTTCGGAGGGTCTTTTTGCTTATTACCCGGGTCTTTTAATACAAAGTTCCTTTATCATGTTACTATAGACTTATATATATTTAATGGCTTGTACCAAAGGGATCTTGATACAAATGTTTTTCACTTCATTAATGATATCATACTCTGGATAAGTTACAAGTTTCTCTATTACTAGATGCTCCGGATATGGGGGTGCTTTTTCTCTTGTAATTAATTCTTTATGAGGATGGTTGTGTGTTGAATATTTAGGAATAACCACATCTTTGAGAATGGTATAATTCAAAATTTCATTAGTTATGTCTTCTTCTTCATTCTCTTCTTAGATAACAATTGATGATTTGGGCGGAACTTGCAGAACTATTCCAGACCGTAGTTGAATCTCATGCACTGGTGTGGTCAAAATGGCATATGATGGAAGAGGTAGCAACCCAATGTTGTTAACAGCTTGAGTTGGTTTATTGTTAGGATTTGGTATCGGTTGTGCAAGTAATATTGTGGGTCTTGGGGGATTCATGTTTAGGAAATGGCGAGGTTGATTTATGATAGGGGGTAGTGAAGGAGGTACAAATCCAGGAAAGACTTGCTGGATATTAGGTGGGTAAGGATAGTTAGGAATAGGGGGAGGTGTTTGAGCATATGATTTTCCTCCCCATCCATGTGCCCATTGTTGTTGACCACTCTGAGGGGGATACTGAGGTGGCCAATTTTTCCAACCTGCAGTTTTCCACTATTGGGGATATTTAGTTCTACACCTAGGACAAAAAACACTCATTGCTACACGCTCTTCATCTTGTCTCTTTTTCGCTTGTAATGCATCTAATTGAGAACCCATGGCTCCTAAGATATCTGTTTTGAAATTTTCTAATAGGTTTCCAAATTCTACCCTTGTGAATCCACCAGGACTTGATGTATTTCCTTTTAGGTTTCTAGTATAAGATTCCCAAAAGTGTCTCCCACTTTTCCCTTTGCTTCTAGAGTAATTCCTACACATCTCACACATATGTGTAAAGGACTTATGAGAGATGTCTCCTGCTGCCATGAGATTAAGGTTTTCTAAGAATTCTTTTGAGATTCCCCTAAGGAAGAGTGTTCTTACTGCATCTTCTTGAAGATTACTATACTTTGGTTTATGTAGCACATAGTTAAATCTTTCGAGATAGTCTTCTAGGATCTCATCTTTAAGTTGTTGTATTTTGAAAATATCATTGCGAGAGTCCTTAGGTTTACAGTAATCCTAATATTTCCGTAGAAATGCAGTCTTCATGTCTTCCCAAGTTCTAATACTAGATTCTCCTAACCCCATAAACCATCGAAGAGAAGAATCTTTTAATGTGGCAGGAAAAAGTTTTAGCTTTTGGCCATCTTGTAGATAGTTATAGCTCCTACATAAAATGTCAAATTTGAACAATAATGTATCCAGATCCTCACTACTCTTCACATAAAAGGTTGGTAGTGAGGAGGGAGGGATTTGTTTCATGGTTACATCTTGTGTAGTGTGTAAGATGGGGAACCCTAAAGTACCTTCAGTTCTAACCTCTTGTTGGGCCTGGCCCAAGTGGGGCAATTTTGAACAAGGAACCTTTTTGGAACTTCGAAGCTGAGCGTAGCTTAGACTAAATAATTTGTTTCTTTTGTATAAGTTTTGAGGATGTTGCGAAGTTGCGCACAACATAGTGGGGGATAGCTGCGAAGCTCGGTGCTGCGAGGATGCAATACTGCAAAGTGTCCAGTCTATAAGGATCTGGTAGGGCAGAGTGTTGGCTGAGGAATATGGCATGTGTTTCGAATAGACCAGCAGCGGTCTAATTTTGTTAAAAATGCTCCAGGTATGCCAAGCGGTGGGCAAGAGCGAATTGGGAAGAAAGGGACTGGTCACACACACAAAGGATGCCACCACCTGTGCTAGTCGCATGAAGCCGTTAGAGGAAAAATGGCTCAACGAAAGTGACCTATTGGAACACATGCACCAGGAAGGCCAATAGTGACATGGGCATGCGCGAAGGGCAGGCCATGATGGAAGATTCGCTACCAGGTGCTAGCTAGATCGATGAGATGGGAACTGTAATCGTTTTGGTAAACCTAAGGGTTTTTGGCCTGCGTATTGTAAAGACATGACCTACGAGCATGATTTATAAATAAGGCACAATTTTGTAAGGGAAGGGTTACTCTTCAGTTTTGATTAAGAATAGATTATTGTAGAATCTAAAATCTTGGAAGCCATTGTAAAGGCTCAGCAGTTGAGTGCGCATAGACCTATCTGAGAGAGAAGAGAGTCTGCAGCTGAGTGCGCAGACTAAGAGAGGTTGTACCCTTCGCATAAAGATCGATATTAACAACCATTCTTGTGGACGTAGCCTCCATCCGGGGGGTGAACCACGTTAAATTCCGTGTTGTGTGTTTTATGACTGTTCATTTGCTTAGTATGAAGGTTAATAACGCAGTTATCTGTTATGTGATTGCTTTTGTATGTATTCGCCGCAGAGAATGGGAATAATATGTTGAGTGATACATGTATGGGTAAATGTTAAGTATTCAACAAGTATAAATCTATGAATGTATGAATGTGTTGAATAATCACACAATGGAACACTGAACTTAGGCGCAGCATTGTAGCATGCAGTATTGTATGTTTAGTCATTTACATGTAGCATAACGATAAATCTTTAAGCATTATACATGCATAAAGAATGTTAGTTTGGTTAAAATTGGACAGCCTCGAATAGACGCAAAATCCCGTGGACAAGTCGGTCCAAGTCCACGTTGCGAGGTAAGCTGTTAATAGCTTACCTGCGTCAGGTAGGAGATAATATTTACCACGCAGTCCCTAAACGTGTTGGTTGTACAAGTCCTAAAGCTCGACGAAGTATTTGACGTGGGGCAAAGGCTTCGCGCAGTTTCCTGTCCATAGCAGTCTGCAAGGTATTGCACTGCTTATGCTTCGTTCCACTGTTGCATCACTAGGTTGTGGAAACTTGATTCTGCAACCACCCCCTCAGCTTTTCCTCAGGTGAGACCTCAGGTTGCGCGCAGTCTGTTTCCGAAAGGGCCGGTGAATAGCGGTTTTGTTGGTTCCCTGAACTGCGAAGTACCTGGTTCTACATTGGAAACCTCTAAATTAGTCTATACAACCAACAAATGGTTTTGTTGCTCAGCTAAGACCAGTGATGTGATAGAGCGTTGAAAAGTAATGTGTGATGAAGAATACCAGTTCCCATTGGGATTAGAAATTAGCATCCAGAAAAGAAAGAGATCTGGGATTGGTGCGACAAGATTAAAAGATATTTTGCAAGAAAAGAGAACAAACACCCACGTCTATTTGACGTTGAGTGGTTGAACAGATACTTGTGGAGAGAAATTCACGAGATCTTCTGGGCTACGTTATCGAACAAGCTACACGTGTGGATATCGCGACTCGCAGAAAATAAAAACTGTTTCCAAGGAGGAGTTCCTATAGAGTGGACTCCAGATCTCACAGTGCAACTCAAAGCAATATACAACCCATTGAAATGAGTAGTCGACTTCTGGGTTGATAGCATACTTGAGGGATTCGTGACCGATTTTGCTGTCGACACACTGAAGTCCTATAGTCAAGATGAAGCATATTCTTTCAAAGGATTCAGAGGTAAGTTCTTGAACAATCTCATTCTGTACATTAAAATGCTTTTAGCTGAACAAGGCATCTTAAGAATGCAGTACTATTTTGATTTTGTCATGGTCAATAGCAGTTTTAGTGATTCTGACAAAGAAACCCATAATCTGAGAAGTGGAAAGAGATATAAGTTTAATAAAGAAAAGCATCCTGGAGGCCCTAGACTCCGTGTTGACATTGAAATACCATGTGACCTTAATAATCAGACCATGCCATTATCAACTACCATATACTCTATCACACCTCAAAACCCGTTGGTTGCAGTAATTGCGCCACCACTAGTTCAGAACCCACCCGCTGCGAGTGTAGCGGAGCCTTCCCCATAAAACATTGCTAGTGCTAGTAGCGCAGGAGCAGGCGCTCAAACCATTTCGACTCAAGCTAGTCCAGTTCAGAACACCCAGTCTCCGAATATTCCCTTTATTTTCGCCGCACAGAACCTCCACAGATGCACAACACTCTTTAGGGTGGTGCACAGCCAGCACAAAGAATGATAGATACTGATATAAAGCTGCCGATATTCAAAGGAACGGGTCTAGAAGACCTTGATCAACACTGGTTTCTATGTGAAGCCATATGAATTCTAAAGCAAATTCAGGATGATGCCATGAAGAGAGCGCAGCTCATCACTACCTTCTGTGATAGAGCATTACATTGGTTTATGAAATATTCTTAGGTATAACTAAGAACCCTAGCCAAAATCAAGGATGCACTCGTAGCAGAATTTAAGAAACCAAAATTTGAGTCGCAGTGCATAACTGAGTTAAAAGAAATTATGCATAAATCTACTGGAATGGTCTAGGAATTTGACCAAAAGTTTAAATCCTTGTTATACCAAGTGATCTTTGTTATAGCTCCGCAACAACACAAGGAATGGTTCATCGCTGTGTTGTTTCTCCACATCAGACAACCATTGATGTAGCAAAAGGTTGCGTTGCAGGAAGAGGCCTTAGAGATCACAATGAAGCTGGAGGCTTCACCAATCGCATAAAGTAGTTATGGGATGTCATAGATCCATAACCAATTGACCACCTTAACGTTAGAACTACAAGGTATGAAGAATGGAAAAGAACAAAGATATGAACACAGACGTGAGGTTTGGTGCACAAGATGCAAAGGGGAGGACCATACTAGAGAACATTGCCCTCTATTTCAGGATTATCTTAACAGTGGTGCACCGAACCTAATCAATATGAATCATAACCAGGCACCATGGTGTGAAATATGTAGAACCAGAGGACACAGGCCTGAAGAATGTTACCTAATACAGAAATATGTAAGAACACCTAAGATCCTATTTTGCAATTTCTGTAAATAAGTTGGACATGACGAATCCAACTGTCACGCATACGAGCTCATGAATGAAAGAAAGCATGACATGGAAGCAATACAGGGTGATGGAATGTACCACATCCAAGAGTACAACTATCCAAAGCAAGAAAACACCCACTATGACCAAGGAGTATATAGAGGTCGCGGTGGTGGATACCACGGGAGTGGAAGAAATGTTGTTCTGGCGCAAGGAAGAGGCTGTGGCCAGGTAATTTGTTATAACTGTGGCCAGCCAGGTCACATCTCTAGAGATTGTACAAACCCATGCAATATGTGCAATTACTGTAAATCATTTGAGCACGTTATTGAAGATTGTCCCATACTTGAGGTAGAAATGCAGAAAAGAAGACGGGTAGAACCACCAACTCCCAATATTCAGTTGATTGTAGCAAAGAGAAAAACTGCAGATCCAAGTGTAAATGTTGTCACACGCAGTGGTGTTGATACAGGAAGGCATGGAGGCATAGAAGATTCGAATTTCGGAACGCATGATCCTAGGAAAAATATTGGAGAGTCGATATGCATTAGAAAAGCTCCTGGGAAAGCACTGGGTCTGGACTTACAGAAAAATAAGGGAGCATTCAAGGAAGCGCAGGACATGTTCAGAGCACTGCCACCTGTCCCCTTGAGAACATAGTTGTGCAGTGAAGTACCACAAAGAGAGAATATGCCAACTGCATACGATCAGACAAGCACCGCAACAGATGTAGGGACCGCTATTGCGCAGTTCTTACGGAGCTGCATGAAATTACTAAAGAGTACAAATGCTTACATGGAGTTTGAAAATCTACTGAGGCAGTATGAGCCAAACAGTGAGAAGGGGGTTGCAAACAATGTATTCCATAATATTAGGAGTACAAAAAGAACAGGAAGGGAAATGAGACTCACAGCACAGAACGGGGACTATGAGATGGATGAGATCATCCTTAACCTGGGATCCAAAGTCAATGTCTTTACCAAGCAGATATGGCACCAGATGGGTAAACCTAAGTTACAGTGGTCACCTCTACAATTGAGAATGGCTAACCAAGGGATAGTTATACCCTTGGAGAGATTACCAAACACAATTGTTGACATTGATGGAGTGCGCAGCTATGCCGAATTTGAAGTAAGTGAAATTGTGGACGACGACCATCCTTATCCAGTGCTGCTGGGTATCGATTGGGCAATGACTAACTCTGCCATGATTGATTTGAAAACTATGAAAATGATATTTGAAGGTAATGATATCAGGGTCATCGCACCATTGGACACTTCCCAGAGTGAGTGATATGTTGAACCGATTCATGAAGAATCTAGGGCCCAAGATTTGGATCGTATTTACAAGACGACAACCAATACCGCTGATTACATTAATCCAACTGCGGATGGCACACTAAGTTGGCACTATGACAGCTCTTTCATTTCAGATTCCGATGCAGTATTGGAAAACTGGAAAAGCATGTTACATGAAGTATCTTCCAGAAAATGTGCACGGATCACAAAGTCACTCCGCTGGATTGGAAAAAAGGTAACTCCAATCCCTACCTTTGATGGGTTATCTAATGTTTATTGTTTCATCAAAGAATATATTGCAGCAGTTGTGGATGAATACCGCGTCTTAGCATTAGACATGGCATTGCACGGCATACCTGCCAGATGGTGGACTGTGCATAAGAAGACACTGACCACATGGGATCACTGCATGATCAAGATGCAAATCAGGTTCGCTGAGAAAGTTACATTATCTTTTGAGAAATACAATGGCTAGACGGATCCGCGGGATCACATTGTAGCATGTGCACAATCTTGGCTAGAACAACCACCGACATAATGGGTACATCTATTTGTGCATATGCTAGAAGAACCAATTCCAAAGAAGTGGTACCTAGATTTGGAATTGCGTAGAGGCACAACGGATTGGTCTTCTTTGACCACGAGTTTCCAAATGGATTGCAGCTTTGAAGATGAACACCCCAGCATCAATGACGCGCTGCAGATCATTAAGAAAAAAATATTTAGTTCAGATTATCCGCAAGCAAACATGACATTGGAGGAATTTTTTGGAGTAGAAGGTATAGCTGCGCACCTATAGCCTAAATGGGAGGAGCAGTTGGAACACGCTCTTGATTGTTACCACATTGCGGAGGAAGCTGAGGTTCAAGCAGAGAGTGATGAGGAGGTCACGGGCATACTGCAGGAATATCAAGAATTATTCCTGACGAAGTTCACAGAAATGAAAGGTATCTTAGGAGACTTAGGAGTGATGAAAATTCCTCTTAAGCCTGGTGCGAATCCTGTCAAACAAATACCATATAGACCGAACCCACGCTACAAAGAATGATTTAAGGTAGAACTTGATAAGATGCTCGATGCAGGAATCATTGAGCCAGTCGAAGAATATGAGTGGATAAGCACGATGGTTATCCAGGATAAGAAAACAAAGGGTGAAATCACGATTTGTGTAGATCTTAGGAAGTTGCTTCGATGCATGACCCATTTCCTACACCTCTTATAGATGAAGTGCTAGACAATGTGGGAGGGAATGAGGCATATTCTTTCACTAATGGATTCTCTAGATACCATCAGATCAAGATTGATCTAGCAGATAGACATAAGACCACGTTTGCTATGGAATGGGGATCATTCCAGTACACAATGATGCCTTTTGGTCTGAAGAACGCACCTGCTATATTTTCCAGAGTGGTCGTTGCAACATTTATAGACTTCATACATAAGTTTTTAGAGGTTTACTTTGATGATTGGACCATTTTTGGGTTACTGAAGAACCATGCCGCAAACCTCAGGATGATGCTGGAAAAATACAGATACCATCAAATCTCATTAAATTTGAAGAAATGTGTTTTCTGTGTTCCCTATGGAGTTCTATTGGGACACATCATGTGCAAACAGGGATTGATGGTCGATCCTGCCAAGATCATAGTCATTGTGAATTTACCGACACCAAATTCAGTTAAGCAGTTGCGCACTACATTGGGACATACTGGATATTACAGGAAATTCATAAAAGGGTATGCCCAGATAACTGCAGTTATGGAGAAGCTGCTGAAGAAAGATGTACCATTTATTTGGAATGAGGACTGTGAGAAAGTCTTTGACACATTGAACGAAAAGATGGTCACTGCGCCAATCCTAGTTTTTCTAGACTGGGAGAAGACATTTCATGTCCATGTGGATGCTTCATGTATCGCATTGGGCATTGTCCTCGCGCAGCTAGGAGAGGGAGGTATTGGTCATTCTATTTCCTTTTCCAGCAGAAAGTTATCATCCACTGAAAAGAACTATACCATGACCGAAAGAGAAGGACTCACGATGGTATATGTGCTACAGAAGTTCAGGCATTACTTGTTGGGTGCACATTTCTCTATGCTCATTGACCATTCTGCTTTAAAATACCTAGTCAACATGCCAGTGTTAGGGGGGCGCATATGCAGATGGTTAATACTCTTTCAGGAGTATGAGTTTGAAATTGTGGTTAAGCTGGGAAGGTTGAATTTGGGACCTGACCATTTGTCAAGAATTGAGTCAGGCAAAGAACCCACGAATCTGGAGGACAACCTGCCTGATGCGCAGTTGTTTTCTATACAAGTTGCAGATGAGCACTATCAGGATATCATTGACTTCTTGACTACATGATTTGCACCTATAGAGTTCACTACGCAACAGAAGAAGTAGCTAGTAGTGCACGCCGCAGACTTCACCATTATTGCAGGCCAACTCTACAAGTTGGGACCAGACGAAGTACTACGCAAATGTGTACTAGAGCACGAGAAACCATTCATATTGACTGATGCACATTTAGGAATCGCAAGAGGCCATTACATAGGTAGAGCTACTGCATAAAAGATATTGTGTGCAGAGCTATGGTGGCCTACAATTCATAAAGATTCGAAGGAACACTGCCAGATTTGCGATGTCTGTCAGAGGACAGGGAAGCCATCGCGTAGGGATGAAATGCACTTAAATCCACAGCTGACATTGCAAGATTTTGAAAAATGGGCTATTGATTTTGTGGGTCCTATTAACCCACCAGGAAAAAGAACTGGTGCAAGGTATATCATTACTGCTACAGATTACCTCACCAGATGGGAAGAAGCAAAGCCAGTAAAAGACTGTAGCGCAGCTACAGCCGCAAAGTTTATATATGAAAATATCCTCACGATATTTGGATGGCCAAAGATATTGATGAGTGATCAAGGCACTCATTTTCTAAATAAGACCATTGCAGCTTTGACCGAAGAGTTCCACATTCATCATCAGTGCAGCACGCCTTATCATACGCAGGTGAATGGAACAGTTGAAGCATTTAACAAAGTGTTGGAAAATGCGCTAACCAAGATATGCAATGTCAATCGGAACAATTGGGACCTGCACATCGCATCTGTACTATGGGCATACAGGACTACCTACAAGAAACTAACTATCCATATGCCATTCAGGTTGGCCTATGGGAAAGAAGCATTAATGTCGATGGAATATATTGTTCCCATTTTGAGAATAGCAGCATTCACAGGCATGGCAGATTGCGACATGCTGGAAGAGAAACTCTTACACTTGGTTGGTCTGGAGGAGGATCGCTTCATTACAGGATTTCACCAACAAGTGCAGAAGGAAAGGGGAAAAGCATGGCATGATCACCACATAAATAACAAGTCTTTCGAGGTAGGTGATCTAGTTATCCTGTATGATAGTAAGTTCATAAAATTTCCTGGGAAGTTTAAAATGCATTGGCTTGGTCCATATACTGTATTACACGTTACTAATGCTGGCGCAATTCAATTAGCCACATTATCCGGGGATACCTTTCCTACTTTGATCAATGGAAGTATAATAAAACCCTATCGAGATAGTCATGCTTCGCAGAACCTGTGATGATCACCAACCGAAGAATTCTAAGTGCCAAAAATAGTTGAAATTGGGCACTGGAAATTTGAATAAATCTTTACGCAATGTATATTATGGAGTATGTATATACCGCGTAGCACGGTCGCAAGGTGCTGCTAAAATATATATATATATATATATATATATTTTATAAAAGCAAAAGCAAAGAAAGATAGCGCAGTTGCGAAGCTCAAAGATGCAACCGCGAGGGTCAAAGTACATGAGGCTAAGACTTAATTCAGAAGGCTGGCTTCCAATGCCACAAAGTCACTGCATAGGACCAAGAATGACCTACCGCGCAATTTGACACAATGTTCATAAAAATAGCCATTATAGTGTTGGTGCAGAAAAATAGTCGTTATATAGCTGTTGCCAGCAACCGCTTGGACAATTAAAGCAAAAATAGTCATTCTGAACTGAATTTTGAAGGACAAGCCCAAAAGATCCGATGAATTTGGCCAACGGATACAGCCATTAATGCTCATCTAGCCGTTGAGGGGCACGGAGGGGGTCCGCTGCACCTATAAATAATGCTGCATATTGCCTCATGGGCGTTACCAAACACTTAGAATTTTTTATTCGAATACTTCTATCTGAGCTACTTACAGTATACCATCTAGAAACCTTGTGAGTTTAGCCTATGCATGTCTAAGAGATTTTATACTCAAGAAGAATTCACAATTGAAGAGATAGTGTGGATTTTTGAGCATGGAGGGATCGAAGGGTTAATGAGAACCCCAGCTAAGAACGTTACCCTCGAACCAGGTCAAGCATCAAGAAGGTCACCAAGGCATGGTCCAATTATGGAAGATAAAGGCAAGAATCCGATGGCACCACGAATGAAAGTTCTTAAGATGGGTTTCGCAGGGAAAAGGCCACCAGTAGCAGACAAACAAATACCACTGACTATGACCCCAAACTACATCTCACCGTGTGCACTAGACGCACTGGTCTTTAAGCTGTTGAAAAATGCCAAGTATGAGATCCCATTGTCACCAATATCAAAGCATGTGCAGCTAGATAAGAATCTACTGGGAAAAATCCAAGAATGCAAGTGGGAGGTGTTGATGTATATGTAACTTCGGAATGTATTTCACATATATGTATATTGTATTCCTATAGAGATGGTATTATTCCTCTATAAGGAAGTGTCGTCATTTATATTGTAAGTGTCGTAACTTATACTTGATGGGTTATTAGACCACCTTGTTTGGGGTCGGCCCTGTATAAGTCATGTGGGTCAAAGGGTTATTAGACCACCCTATTGGGGGTCGGCCATGTGGGTCAAAGGGTTATTAGACCACCCTATTGGGGGTCGGCCCACTCAGCATTATGTTATGTGGTTAAGTTAGAGCCGACATGAGTTAGGTAAAAAGGCAAGTCAAGTCAAGTATAAATAGAGTGCGGGAGGCACTCTATTTACTCACTCACTTCTCACACATGCTCTCAAGGAGGAGAGGCGCACTTATGGAGGAGGAGGATTGCTGCTAGGTTATGGCTATCTCTATTGGTTGGTTGTATCATTGCTCTATCTATCTCTGAGGAAGTTATTGGGGTTTTTCACCTTTATGGTTTTCCCCAAGTAAATCTTTGTGTCTCTTGTGTGCTTGCATTATTGTCTTCGTGATTGATATGCTGTAGATATGTTGTACATGTTGTTCTCTCAGTTAAGATCCTAGATCATATTGAAGTAAATTCATAAAATTTAACATGGTATCAGAGCTAGCCTGAAAGAAGGCATGATATGGCATGTATGACACTTGTTGCACTTACGATGCTAGGGCTTGATATAGCAAAAACCAGTCATCGCAGCACTTTCGCTATAAATCCGTTTTGGCGAAGTTTTCGGATCTGAAATTGTTACAGGCCGAAGCTAAGATCTCCAGGTATCTTGTGTCCAAAGGACAACCTCTAATTCGTTGTACTTTGTGATTTATGATCTGTACAATATAGGGTTTCTGCCTCTTCCAGATCTGAGTCAAAATCAGGTGACCTTGGGAAAAAGGTCATAACTTGGGATAGGAAGCTCCAAATGAAATTTCGTGAAAAGTGACAGGTAGTACACAGGCCGAGCTATCTCAGAAAACGTTTCCAGAGGCCGAAGGTCAAACAGTGACACGTGGCACTCCGTACAAGTGCACTCTCCTGTATTATCCCATAAACAGGTCACATTGCGACAATTGGCATATCTCTCTCTCAGAGAATCCAATTGAGGTCAGACCTGTCAGGATGGAAAGATAACAGGCAGATATATCTCAGAAAACGTTTTCAGATGCCGAAGGTCAAACAGTGACACGTGGCACGCCGTACAAGTTTGCTCTCCTGTATTTTCCCAAAACAGGTCACGTTGCGACATTTGGCATAACTCTCTCTCAGAAAATCCAATTGAGGTCAGACCTGTCAGGATGGAAAGCTAACAGGTCAGGCTATCTCAAAAAACTTTTTCAGACCCTGTGGATCAAAAATTTCAGAGTTACACCAGAAACAATCAGGTACATATTTCTATCAAAACAGAATTATATTTTGGTACCTTCATTCATGGCTTCCGGAATTTAGGGCTTTGAAGAAAGTTGGAATTTTTGTAATCGGAGACCACGGCTGGATGCTACTCATCAAAATAGAAATTTAGAGACCAATATCAGAATTTTTGGCTGGGTAGAAGGCCGGGTTTGATCAGACCCTAGTTCAGGACTTTGATCAGAAAAATGGAAAATTAGGGCTTCTGTAAAAATGGGAATTTTTGAAATCTGTGACCACGGCTGGAAGCTCCTCAGAAAAATAGAAGCTTAGAGCTTTGGATCAAACATTTTGATTGGGTAGAAGAGTGGGCTTCATCAAACCCCAGTTCAGAGTCACGTCCAGTGAATCTGGAAGTTTCAAAGGCAAAATTGAGGAGTGAAACTTTGCAGTCTTCAAATTCTGAATATACCAGTTTGATCAGTTCATCAAGGCGCATATTCCTATCCTTTCGGAAGTTTGAAATTCAAAGTTTGAATTTTTGGGGTCTCTCTGACAAACCCATATCCAGCTCCAGGTCCAGTTCTTGCAAATCAAGTGGATTGGGTTGATCCTAGAAGAAGCTGGATTGGTCACTTGCATAAGTGAAGAAGTTCCTGTTTCAGAGGGAGATGAGGCTAAGGCCTTACATAAGAAGTTTACAAGCGATCTCGACAGGTATGAATCATCGAGGTATGTTTTGAGATTTGTTCATGATTAAGTTTATGGTATGTTTGTCTTCATGTTATTACGGTTAGTACAATTTAGATTTTTGACTTGTCATATCACCTTAATAAAACTATGAATGCACAATAGAAAATATTCATTGATTAGGGTGTTGACACTTATGATTGTACTAATGCATTATGGTGTTGTATGAGATTTATGTTGTCTACTAACATGAAAGGTACACCAAGAAAGACAAATCATGTTCTGGTTCAAAGAACATATGATCATGATGACATGAGGACAAAGATTCATCCATTGTCATGGATCTCATAAGAGATCCATTCTCGAGGTATGTATAACTTGGTTTTATAATGGTTAACTTATGAGACATGCAGGTTACTAGCACAAGTCACTAAAGAGAACCAGAAGACATTATGCGGGTATGTTAGACATAAATAGCTAGCATGCTAATCCAGGTATGTTTTTCCTATATCAAGATAGAATCCTACCTTGGGATAGAATCTTATACTACTGTTGATAATGATTATTCATGAAGTCATAGGTTTGAATAATCATGGTGGTATGCATATTATGTTTCGTACCATAATTGATGATATGACTAACCAGAAGAATCATGATGGTATAGGTTTGAATAATCACAGGTTTTAGGCATTTTATATATCTTATCTTTATTGATGATTCAACTAATCTGAAGAGTCATATGTTTGAGTAATTACAGGTTTAGACATGTTATGTTTCTTATGATTTGACTAACCATAAGAATCCTACATAAACCTTGAATGCTAATGCTTATTATTTCTGTTTGAAATGATCATGACTATACATGCTTGAGATTATTTTGTTTTAATAGTATACTAATGAATGTATGATTTTATATGAGATCACAAGGATATCACAATCATGATACTAATAAGCATGCATAGGAACCAAGGATGAATGTAAGTTCAAGGACAGGTAATCCAGGAAGCAAAGATCAAGAGGGAGTACACTCCAGTGGTTTATGCAAGGATACAGATATTCAGAGGGAGTTGACCATCTCTCTACATCCCACAACAGAAAGGTGTAGAAGAAGCTACTTCAGATTAGGACTCCAGCAGCTCCTGCAAGGAAGCGAAGACTCAGAGGGAGTCCACCCAACGAACAAACAAAGATAAGTATTTGAATTGTCATTTCTTAAATAATACTGTTCAATAAATGTATATACTGATGTTCCTAGAATTAGGTTGTGTATTATGCATATTAGAATAATTGCATTGATTAACAGTATACTCCTAATATGCATGGGTAAGTGGCCTATGGCACTGTACAACATTCCATTGCTACTTATCTAGAATGAAACCTCTTTGCTGACATGTTGGGAGTTGTGCACACTCTTAACAATGTTCTGGTAGAGATTGGAAGGCATCTAGAAAGTTACGGAATATGGATAAATGTTGTATTGAAGCATTGGCTAAGATAATTGCATGACTGTATGGCATATTTCTTTATGTGTAAGAATTTGTTCTGAAAACTATGAGATGTTTTCTAATCATGCAATTTAACTTGTTGTGTAGGAAAGATCGTATGCCATCTCCTACAAAAGAAGAACTACAACATTTGTTCCAGCAACAAAGATATATATTGAAGATATTGAAGATATTGAAGTTCCCAGGATCTGGGATGAAGAAATGAAATGCCATGATCCGTCGATCATGAAGAATGATGTTTGGGATGTAATCCCAAGACATGAAGGGAAGTTTGCTATGACTTCCAAATGGAATTATCAGATCAAGCATGTTGCAGATGGCAACATTGAGAAATATAAAAGTGATGAAATAGAAGATGCACCAGATGAATTTCAAGACAGCATGGTGTAGTCACATATATGTGCAGAACTTGGTATGGTAGGATAGACAGCTTTCTATCCAGTTTGGACTTTACCAAGAGTAAAGCGGATTCCAACCTTTACTACAAGGTTGAGGAAGGAAATCCAGTGATACTACTTTTGTATGCGGATAACCTGTTTGTTACAGGTGAAGATAGATTGATTGCCGACGTGCAGCGGAAGCTTACTACCGAGTTCGAGATGAAGAACTTGGGAATGATGCACTATTTGTTTTTGGCATGGAGGTGTGGCAGAGTGCAGATGGAATCTTCCTTGGACAAGGGAAGTATGCAATAGAGATCCTGAAGAGGTTCGGGATGATGGACTGCAAGGCTATGGCCACACCTATGGCATTGAATCTAAAGCTTCTATGTGATACTTCATCTGAGCCAGTTGATGTTTCTATGTATCGTCAGATTATTGGGTCCTTGATGTACCTGACGAACACGAGACCAGATATTTGCTTTGCTGTGAACACATTGAGCCAGTTCCTGACGGATCCGAGGAGTGTTCACCTGGTTGCTGTAAAGCATGTTCTGAGGTACCTGAAGGGTACAGTGGATTATGGGCTCAGATATGAGGCGAATCAAAAGTTTAACCTGCAGGGTTATGTTGATTCAGATTGGGCTGGCAGTGCTGCAGATAGGAAGAACACATCTGGGTGTTGCTTCAGTATGGGATCAAGTGTGATCTCTTGGTTTAGCAGGAAGCAGTCCTGCGTAGCACTGAGTACAGCTGAGGCAGAGTATGTTGCAGCCTGTTCAGCTAGTTGTGAGGCAGTATGGCTACGGAAGCTACTGTCTGAGTTATTTGATCTCCCGTTGGAGGCTACTGGTATCTTCTGTGATAACCAGAGTTGTGTGAAGCTGTCCGAGAACCCAGTGTTTCATGACAGGTCGAAACACATAGAGATCAAATATCACTATATCAGGGATATGGTGCAGAGAGGAGCTGTGAAGCTCCTGTATGTTGCGACGGACGAGCAGGTTGCAGATGTGCTGACGAAGCCACTAGCCAGGGTGAAGTTCGAGTACTTCAGAGAGAGGCTTGGCGTTATTCAGATCGAGGACACTTCGAGGAAGAAGTGACGGACACATTTGCTGAAGCCATTCCAAGCATGTTGGAAGGAGGATCCTTCACATGGCTGTGGATGTAAGCGCTGGATGATGAGCATCAGGATGATGTTCTAGTTTCTGCAGGATATGATCAGTTGGATCATTTTATGTATGTATGTACGCATCATGTTGGGTGCAGGATATGATCAGTTGGATCATTTTATGTATGTATGTACGCATCATGTTGGATGCTGGATATGATCAGTTGGATCATGTGTATGTATTGTTTATGCATCATGTTGGATGCTTGGAACATGTATCTATATATGTATCAGGTGGATACATTGTATGATCAGGTGGATCATGTATGGTGATATGTATCATGTATTTGTATTTGTATCAGGTGGATACATTGATGATCAGGAGGATCATGTATGATGATATGTATCAGATAGATACTTGGTATGCATCAGGTAGATGCATTGATGATCAGGAGGATCATGTATGATGATATGCATCAGGTAGATGCATTGATGATCAGGAGGATCATGTATGATGATATGTATCAGGTAGATACTTAGTATGCATCAGGTAGATGCATTGATGATCAGGAGGATCATGTATGATGATATGTATCATATATTTGTATCAGGTGGATACATTGATGATCAGGAGGATCATGTATGATACTTGGTATGCATCAGGAAGATGCATTGATGATCAGGTAGATCATGCAGCAGGATGTTGCAGTGATGATCAGGATGATCATAGATGACGAGCTTCAGGATGTTGCTCCAGACGACATGCAGCAGGATGTTGCAGTGATGATCAGGATGATCATAGATGACGAGCTTCAGGATGTTGCTCCAGATGACATGCAGCAGGATGTTGCATTGATGATCAGGACGATCATGGATGACGAGCTTCAGGATGTTGCTCCAGATGACTTGCAGCAGGACGTTGCAGTGATTATGATCAGGACGATCATGAGTACATCAGGATGATGTATGGTGAGTATCAGGTTGGTACTCTGTGGCCGTGGATCAGGTTGTGCAGTTGAGCATGTCTGGGAGATCCTATAGGTTGGAGTTGTGTACCCGTAACAGCCTGGGATGCTCTTTCGAGACATTGCTCTGGGAGGACATGTAATTTGTGCCCTGGGAGATCTCAGGTCGGAGTTGTGTACCCGTAACATCCTGAGATGCTCTTGCGAGGTTTTGTCCTATGGCATGTAATTTGGGCCCTGGGAGATCTCAGGTCGGAGTTGTGTACCCGTAACATCCTGAGATGCTCTTGCGAGGTTTTGCCATGACCACATGTAATTTGTGCCCTAGGAGATCTCAGGTCGGAGTTGTGTACCCGTAACATCCTGAGATGCTCTTGCTAGGTTTTGTGGTGGACCACATGTAATTTGTGCCCTGGGAGATCTTAGGTCGGAGTTGTGTACCCGTAACATCCTAAGATGCTCTTTCGAGGTTTTGTGGTGGGGTCACATATAATAGCGCCCTGGGAGATCCTACAGGTTGGAGTTGTGTACCCGTAATATCCTGGGATGCTCTTTCGAGGTTTTGTGACGCACGTAATAAGTCCTGAGGATTCCATAGTATGGCCAGTGATGACGAAGACCTGCAGGTGGTGGGCCTACATCCAGTATGAAAAAGGACTGGCTCTGTAGAACTTCCTATGACGAGTAGATTCAGAGATTGATTGAGATAGCAGCAGTAGTGACGATGATGATGACTCGATGACGATTATCTAGTGACGATGATCCAGAGAAGATGACTTGTGCTAGAAGAACTATGCTGAGAAATACCTTCCTAGTTAAGAGGGAGTGTTGATGTATATGTAACTTCGGAATGTATTTCACATATATGTATATTGTATTCCTATAGAGATGGTATTATTCCTCTATAAGGAAGTGTCGTCATTTATATTGTAAGTGTCGTAACTTATACTTGATGGGTTATTAGACCACCTTGTTTGGGGTCGGCCCTGTATAAGTCATGTGGGTCAAAGGGTTATTAGACCACCCTATTGGGGGTCGGCCATGTGGGTCAAAGGGTTATTAGACCACCCTATTGGGGGTCGGCCCACTCAGCATTATGTTATGTGGTTAAGTTAGAGCCGACATGAGTTAGGTAAAAAGGCAAGTCAAGTCAAGTATAAATAGAGTGCGGGAGGCACTCTATTTACTCACTCACTTCTCACACATGCTCTCAAGGAGGAGAGGCGCACTTATGGAGGAGGAGGATTGCTGCTAGGTTATGGCTATCTCTATTGGTTGGTTGTATCATTGCTCTATCTATCTCTGAGGAAGTTATTGGGGTTTTTCACCTTTATGGTTTTCCCCAAGTAAATCTTTGTGTCTCTTGTGTGCTTGCATTATTGTCTCCGTGATTGATATGCTGTAGATATGCTGTACATGTTGTTCTCTCAGTTAAGATCCTAGATCATATTGAAGTAAATTCAGAAAATTTAACAGGAGGATTATGACTTTCTAGCGATACAGAAGGACGAGCCCCATGACCCGAAGTTCCCACAATTTCATCCCGACTATTACATGTGCTAGAAGAAAGATGAAAAGGGTTAGCTTAACTTGGTAGCCGAAAGCTGGCTGGCAGGGGTAGCCCAGTCGGGGTTGCTCAACCTACTCAGGCTCCCGCATTTTGATAGAACTCCAGAGCTGAATGCAATAGTAAGAACACTAATGGAACGAATGCATCAGGGTTACTTATGGATGGATCATAATATGGATCTCAACATTGACCTAATCCACCGCATTACAAGACTTAGCAAGAGGGGTAAAGATCCCAAAAATTACTTTCAAGGGAAGAGCAAGGATAAAGAAGTGGTCGCCCTCATGAAAAAATCCCAGGATGTCATCAAAGGGAACAAGGGTTTTTAGACAGAAGAAATTGACAATAGGGTGACAAGAGTCATTACCCAGTTGTTAGTAAGAAAGATCCTGAGAAAATGTAGGCCGCTAGAGGTAAGTGCGGGTGCAGTATTGCTTGGTGCCGCGACAACAGAAGGGGAACAGTTTAACTGGTCGCAGTACCTATTGAACGAGTTCATGGAAGAACTCAACGAGACACAAATAAATGGAGGCAACTTCCACTATACATGGATTATAGTGTTGATCGGTTTTGTGGGATGGAAGGAACCAAAGTATTATGTCGGAGTAATCACTGATGCAAGTGAATACAGAGGGCCGCGTTACTCAAACCTCTGTGCAAATCTGAATTCGCAGAGGTAGCACACGACCACAGAAATGTTCTACCAATACTATATCCAGCTACGCAATGTGGTTATGGTGACTCCCAAGATTACAAAGCAGGTAGCTAGTAAATACATTTGCATCGTTGATTTTTATGCTAACATGCGTAGTATTCATATCTCACGGAAAGCGCAGAAGAAGAAGGCGGAATGGTATGCAGGAAACTACCATTTGTATGAGGATGACATTGACAACATAATGAAGGAGTGGCCTACTGAGTTCCATGTTGAGGTTGTTGATGTCCCCAGCGACTCCGATGAGGATGAACCCATTCCATGACCGTGCTGAAGAAAAGGAGACAACAAAAAGGAAGGAGCCAGAGAGCCTCGACTAGAAAAAGAGTGCATGCAAGAAGCATAAAGCTTATAAAGGCCAATTAGATACAGTCCTCAAGGAGGATGATTATGATATGATCGCAGTTAAATTTACAGAGCAGATGGAAGATCTCATGACTGACAAGGAGAAAAAAGATAAAGAGATACAAGGTACTCTAACCAAGAATATGGTCACTTTGGAGGGGATTACATTAAATATTGATGAAGTACGGAAGCGGTTAGCCCCGCTGCATGACTTAGAATCCGAAGGGAAGTCTAGAGGGACTTCGCAGCAGTAGCAGCTGACCATGGCTGTTCTTGCGAGGTCATGTATCATTCATCTGGGTACGAGCAATATGAACTTGCCTATGCCAGAGCAACTGATGCTAGACACGAAAGATGTCGAGCGAGTAGAGCTTGACTTAGCCAAAATACCACTGCTCGGCCTACACTTTCTAAACCTGCAGTGCATGGAGGAAATGCACGAAAGAATTGTTGACGTGCTCAAAGGACAAGCTGAGCTGCAAGAAGCCGGAGGAAGATAGCTTGCAAAGAGTTATGCAGCTGCAAGATGCAGAGGATCGTAGGCTAAGGATGGAGACCACAATCACCGCAATCGCTGATGGCATAGATGAATTTGAAGTACAAGAGGAACCTGTTGATACTATTGTCAAGATTGGCGAACTGGTTACAAATTTGAAGACATAAATGCAAGACATGGAGATTCTCCATGAGGCTAAGATTGCTACCTTGAAGGAGCAAGTTAACCCTTAGACCCCACCAAATGAGCAGTAGTTGAGAGCAAATGAGGTGAAATTCGCTGCAAAGACCATTGCCGAGGAAGTGGCTAAGTGTCAAGGGTTATTGGAAGTAGCATCAACGACATTCACGACCCTTGAAGAGGACCCAACATTGCAAAAGATGAAGGATGCCATAAAGGATTAGCAAGTTGCACTGGAGCAGCTGGATACAGAAGTCAAAGTTCTTGTGCCAAGGGAGAGACTGTGTAGTATCCATAGTTGGATATTCTCAATAAACTTGGAATGAATCCATAATTTTTAAATAACCCACATATCCGTAGATAAAAAAATTATATATAGATTTATAAATTGAGGAGATGATAAATATACAATTGTTGGCCCGGTTTTATAGTAGCTTTGGCATGGCCTATTTGAGGGGACGCATCCCCTCATTAACTATTACTCCTGCTTATTATTAATATTAATGTATTATTAATTATTTGTTACATTTCCTTCCCCTTAAGGGAAGCTTTGTCCTCAAAGCTTATTGAAGACAAGGGTTATGTCTTCTTTTATCTTGAACCGTCATCTTTGGATCTTTTTTTTTGTATTTGAGATACTTGATGAAATGAGGTGATATGAGTTACGAATTCCAAGGGGGAACTATCGCATCGTCTCTGATGTGGTCCATCCGAGATCTATTTTTATCGGAGTTATTTGATATCTTTGTGGGATGTAACTTTTTGTTTGATGCTTAGTGTAGTGATTCAATGTTCTTGCTTGTTTGACATCGTAATCCCTCTATGTATGTTCATTTTGACCCTGTCGTTGGTCAAAATGACGTTTATAATTCAGGTGACGATAAGGAGACCTTGTTTTCTGTTGTTTTGCTTCGTTGCTATGAGATGGAAGTTGTATTTTCATCCCTTGATGTTTAAAGGTTTCGTTCTGTATCTTTTCCAGCTTGTTTTCTAACTGCATGTTATCATTTTGACACTTTTTAATCAATTCTACTTGCAATTTTCTTTCATCTTCAGACTTCTTAAGTTGTTCCTTAAGATCTTTGTTATGACTTTCGATGCAACTATTTTCTTCCTGCTTATCTAGAATTTTTCCTTCAATGTCTTCCCTAGACTGTTCTGTCTTTCGACTATTTTTCAACTTCTTAATTTTTGTGACTAGTGTCCTGTTATGATTTCTTAATCTGAAAATCTCTTCGGAATTGTTGGATAATGCTTTATTACTCTTTGCGATATCTGACTTATGAGTCTTTTTAGACTCATCATTTTTTTGTTGAAGAACTTTTATCTGTTGTTGATAATGGTCGACTACTGATTCTTGATCCTCTAATTTCTTTTGTATATGCGCCAGTTCTTCATCCTTGTTGCAAACGATTTTGTTAGAGCATATTATTTCTGCTTTGTAATCGTTTATTTCTTTCTTTATATCTTGATTTTTCAATCTCTGATTGAAATCGTTTTCATTTTTTTAATTTCCTCAATTTGCATAGATAACCTCTCAATACGGTTTTTTAGATAATGATTCTCTTGTTCTATTAATCTTTTAGACGTATCCTGCTTCATCATGTCAAATGCTTCTTTTAGTCCGGACTGCAATTCTGCTTTAAAATTAATCATAATTCCTAGCTAGGACGATAAATTGGTCTTCTTTTGACTTTGATTCCTTTAGCGATAGATAGACTCTAGCTTCTTCAGCGGTTGTCTTCGACTTTTTCGATGATAGAAGGTCTTTGAACTCTTTGACTAGTTTTCCTTGACTTTTTTTTTTTAACGATAAATAGTTTGGCTTCTTTTTCTTTTTCTTTGACAATAAGTAGATACATAAACTGTAATAATTCCCAATATGTCTCTCTTGGAAGAACCTTCTTTGACTATTTTTTTTTCTTATCAGGTCAAATAACCTTTTTTTTCCAAAAATAATTATTATAAAATAATTATTTTTATTTTTATTTTATTTATAATAATAATTATTAATTAATTAATAATATTATTATATTAATTTTTTATAAACTATATATATATATATATTTTCCAAAAAACTAATTTTTTTGTTGAATAGTTCAAGTAATAATATGTATTATTATTACTATAGTTATATAATAACTAAACTCATCCTAATTAAAGTATGAGTTATTATAAATAATGGTTTCTTTATAAAACCAAGGCTAGTTTTATAAAACCAAGGAAAAATGTGGTTTTATAAAACCAAGGTTGGTTAAATAAAACTTATGTTTTTTTTTTAAATTCTTCTTTTTTTTTATGCGGTCTTCTTTCTTATTCTCTCTCTTTTTTTAACTTCTCTTTTATTCCCTTCTCTTTTTTTTCTCTCTTTTAATAATTTTTTTTTCTTCAATAAGGATGTCTAAAAGCATAATGTAAAGTTAAAAACCTAAATCTCATAGAAACTTTGACAATTTGGCCACAAGCCGGAATCAACAAGCTCTTATACTACTGTAATATCCATAGTTGGATATTCTCAATAAACTCAGAATGAATCCATAATTTCTGAAATAACCCACATATCCGTAAATATAAAAATGATATATAAATTTATAAATTGAGGAGATGATAAATATACAATTTTTGGCCCTCTTTTATAGTAGCTTGGGCATGGCCTATTTGAGGGGATGCATCCTCTCATTAACTATTACTCCTACTTATTATTAATATTAATGTATTATTAATTATTTGTTACAGACTGCCAAAGTACCGAGAAATCAACGCGTTGAAAAAGGAAGTACAGGCATTGAGGGAAAAAGAAAGCGAGCTGGGAGATCAGTCACAAGCCTTGCTGGAGGATGCCAGCACGATCTTGAAAGAGATTGAGGATAAGATGAAGGAGATGCGCACCAATCAAGTGCAGGTGGAAGGTCAGGTCGATGGAGAAATTACACTGGAAATAATGGACACAGTTCGACAAGCCGAGCAGGAAACAAAACAAGTGGTCGACAAGCTGTTCGATACGTATAATGAGTTCGCTGCGAAGTTAGCTCCGCATCAGAAAGAATAGCTTGACAAGGTTGGAAGTGGCTCAGGGGCACTCCACGTGTAAGTGTTAGGGGCATGTTGGGCTTGGCCCAAGTGGGGCAATTTTGAACAATGAACCTTTTTGGAACTTCGAAGCTGACCGCAGCTCAGCCTAAATAATTTTTTTCTTTTGAATAAGTTTTGAGGATGTTGCAAAGTTGCACGCAGCATAGTGGGGGATAGCTGCGAAGCTCGGTGTTACGAGGACGTAGTACCGCGAAGTGTCCAGTCTACAAGGATCCAGCAGGGCAGAGTGTTGGATGAGGAAGATGGCACGTGTTTCAGATAGACCAACAGCGGTCTAATTTTGGTAAAAATTCTTTAGGTATGCCAAGCAGTGGGCAGGAGAGGATCGAGAAGAAAGCGATTGGTCGCACACACAAAAGATGCCACCACCTGTGCCAGTTGCACGAAGCTGTTAGAGGAAGAACGGCTCAGCGAAATCAACCTGTTGGCATGCGTGCGACAGGAAGGCCGATAGCGACATGGGCATGCGCGAAGGGAAGGTCATGATGGAAGATTTGCTACCAGGCACTAGCTAGCTCGATGAGCTGGAAACTGTAACTATTTTGGTAAACCTAAGGGTTTTTGGCCTGCATATTTTAAAGACATGACCTACATGCATGATCTATAAATAAGGAACAATTTTGTAAGGCAAGGGTTACTCTTTAGTTTTGATTAAGCATATATTATTGTAGAATCTAAAATCTTGGAGTCCATTATAAAGGCTCTGAGCTAAGTGCACGGAGACCTATTTGAGAGAGAAGAGAGTCTGCAGCTGAGTGCGCAAATTAAGAGTGGTTGTACCCTTCCCATAAAGATCAATATTAACAATTATTCTTGTGTACGTAGCCTCCATCCGGGGGGTGAACCACGTTAAATTCTGTGTTATGTGATTGTTGTGTGTTTTATGACTATTCATTTGCTTAGTATGAAGGTTAATACTGCAGTTATCTATTTTGTGATTTTTTTTGTATGTATTCACCACAGAGAATGTGAATAATATGTTGAGTGACACATGTATGGGTAAATGTTAAGTATTCAACAAGTATAAATCTATGAATGTATGAATGTGCTGAATAATCACACAGTGGAACACTGAACTTAGCCGCAGCGTTGGAGTGCGCAGTATTGTATGTTTAGTCATTTACATGCAGCATAACGATAAATCTTTAAGTGTTATACATGCATAACGAATGGTAGTTTGGTTAAAATTGGACAATTTCGAATAAACACGAAGTCCCGTGGATGTGTCGGTCCAAGTCTGTGCTGCGAGGTAAGCTGTCAATAGCTTACCTGCGCCAGGAAGGAGATAATCCTTACTGTGCAGTCCCTGAACGTGTTGGTTGTACAAGTCCCGAAGCTCGACGACGTATCTAACGTGGGGCAGAGGCTCCGCACAGTTTCCTGTTCGCAGCAGTCTGCAAGTTATTGCGCTGCTTATCCTTCATTCCACCCTCGCATCACTAGGTTGTGGAAACTTGATTTTGCAACCACCCCCTCATCTTCACCTCGGGTGAGACCTCATCCTGCGCGCAATCTATTTCCGAAAGGGCCGGTGAATAGGGGTTTTGTTGATTCCCTGAACCACGAAGTACCTGGGTCTACATTGGAAACCTCTAACTCAGTCTAGACAGCTAACACCTCTCCCTGTTCTTCATCTTGTCAGACATGATCTTCATTTTCATTCTCCATGAAAACCTGATTTCCAAAGAGATAATACCTAGGTTTTTCTTTTCTTGGTGAATATGGGATGTCCCAACGTTATGTTTCAGGGATAGTATTCCTCTTTTTACGAGAGGAATTTCCAGCTACGTGGGAGTCCAGTTTTGAAGGTCCTACAGTTGTTGTCTCAATCTGTGAAACAACTATGTTCACAAAATTTTCAAAAAGAGCATCTACTTGTGCAGGATCAACAAAGTCTACAAGGTTTGGACCACCTACTATTGAGAAGGTAGTGTCTTTGGGTTTTGAAGCTAATGGAGGTTTAAGATGTTCTGATGATTTATCTTTTTCAGTTTTTTCTTGTCTAAGTTCAGTCTCAATATGAACTTGAGGTTCTTCTAGTGGTGTTTCTTTATGGACTGACTTTTCTGATGTCTCTATGGTTCCCCCCAAATGGTTTCCAGAAAGGATTTCCTTAGCTTTCCAAGTAGGACTATCCCCTTTAGGTGTTTTCCAATACCTTTATGCTAAGTTAGTAGTTGGGGTGGCATGCCCCTTGTAAAGGTTAGTAGGGATTTGAGTAAGAAGGCTATTTTTAATGTATCTACCTTTTGAGTCTCTAGACCTATTATGAAAACAAAGCTAAAACTGAACAAAAAAATAAAAATAAATAAATAAATCCTAATTGCATTACTACTATTGTTGGGTTTTGGGGGTGCCTGTGATAATTTGCAGGGATCTAGCAACTGTAACAAACTCACAATCTAACTCTCAAGATTATTTGCAAAGAAGAAGAAGCATGCATTCAATAATCACTCATAAACACAGAATAATGGACAATGTAAATATCATACAATGAATAATGAATGTAGAGAATGTATTACAATAATCAATGACGAGGCATCATATTGGATTTGAATTATCCAAGTAGGGAATTCGAATTATGAGCTCAAAGTCTAACATGAATAACTATGGAGACATAAACTAGTTAGTAGTATCAGTCATGAGTGGTAAGAGTCAGTTAAGTGTGTCTAACTGAGTCTAACAGAACTAACTAACCATAAATCAAGAAATGAAGACTCTAAGTGGAGTGCATGAGAATGTCTAACTCAAAGTCTAACTTGGATAACAATGGAGACATCATCCAGTCAAGAGTATCAGTGATAAATGGTAATAGCCATTCAAGTGTGTCTAACTAATTCTAACAGAACCATCTAGGCATAAATAAGGGAATGGAGACTCTAAGGAGGGTGCATGAGGTTGTTAGATAGTCAAGGGGAAATCCAGAACTAGCTAACTAGAAGCTACAAATAGTCGGCATGAGTAATCAGTGGAATAACTACTCAATTAATGCACTAACTGAAGGATAACTCTTGGTAGGTGAGATAAGGCACCCCAATTGAGTTATAATTGGTGGTAGGTGAGCAAGTACACTCTAACTGACAGTAGTAGGTGAGAAAGGTGCACTTTCTAAGCATATAAGTCAAGGAGGGCGCATTTGGTAAGTAGGATGCCAAATTAGGGCTAAAGACATGCTCTGGAGAGCTAGAAACAAGCTCTAGGTGCTGGGGAGACAACCATGATGATGACTGGATGCATGCAGTTGCATGCAGCATGCATATTTGCAAGCAAGCATGCAAAATATAAAAATGTTGGTGTGAATATTCCAACACCCCCCCCGCAATCTATACTATGAGGATATAACTGAAATAAAAAATAGGGCCATGGTGACTGAGACCAAAGGTCACCCCGTACAATCAATCTAAATAAACTAAGTGAGGAAAGAGGGAAAACCCAGTGGGAAGAAAGCCCTCCCTCAAAAATAGACTGAAGGATACTAAAGTAGCATGTCATCACTCACCCCTGAAGGAGGTAAGTGTCCTTCTTTTCCAAAGAAGGTTCGATCGATTTGAGAGGTATCAGCAATGTGAGAAGGATGAAACCTTCCATTCTGAAAATCTAATCTGGTTCTTCTGTGATCATGTGGATCACGAACCAAATCACCGGCAAATCAGATTGTAGTGGCTTCCCATCAAGGAAGAGGAGGAATATCAGGTGAGAGATCTTTAGGTTCTTTTGGATCTGGATCTCCCATTCACTCATCTTCATCATCAGTTTCTATACCTTCAGGTTCTTGTGGATCTGGGTCTAGAATTCTCCCATCTTCATCTTCTAATCTTGAATCTGAAATATCATGTGAAGATGCATCTATAGCTGGCTCATCATCATATCCAAACTATGAATCTGAAAACTCATGTGATGATGCTTCACTCTCTTGATCATCAATCAAGGGGGGAGGTATATTCCTTTTGGGAAGAAGTGGATCATGCTGCAAAACCATAACATGAACATCATCATGAAGCATGTGATTCAAACCAACTAAGGTAGTATCAAAACCATGAATGTGTACATAGTTCCTTGATATCTCCTTCGAATCAACATAGGTGAGATCATAACCAAAGAAACTATGACATGATGATAGTAGATCTTCAACAACATCACTGGTGAATGAAACAATGGTGGTGGCCCATGGACCAACAGGTGCTTGATCTTCAAGTTCTTGCGGGTTTGGATCTAACATTCTCTCAAAAAGAGTTATCTTCCTCTTGGGAAGAAATTAATCATGCTCCAAAAACATTTGCTTGAGTTCTCCAACAGTGGATACAATCAAATCTGATCCAAGACTTTGAAGATGGTTTCTCATGATATCCTTTGAACCAACAGGGGTGAAATCAAAACCAAAATCACAAGAAGGTGCATGAGTTATGAACCCATGCGAATGATAGTGTCTTCCATCATCAGTGAATCTCTAAAAGCATGTGCTAATGACCAAATAAGAAATCAAAGAAAGCATATGATGAGGAAGAGCGAATGCATTACCTTCCAAATCTATTTTTTTCTTCAAAAAACTCAGTAGATCATCATCTTGCACATCAACAGGTGTATCAACTCTATGAAAGTGTATGTAGTTTTTTGATATATCCTTTGAACCAGCAGGGGTGAGATAAGAACCAAATGAACCATATAATGGTGATGGCTTGAACCTCAAATAAGATCCAAGATTTTGAGGATGGTTTCTTATGATCTTCTTTGAACCAACAGAGGTGAGATCAAAACCAAAATCACAAGGATATGCATGAGACTTGAATCCAAGTGAATGGTAGAGTATTCTATCTTCGGTGAAGTTTTGAAAACATGTGCCAATGACCAAGAAGGAGTCCATAGAAAGATTTTTATCAAGGAGGGAAAATGCATTGCTTCCCAAATCTTCCAAGATGCTCAATAGGTCATTATTTCGCACATCAGCAAGCTCACGGGAAGTAGAGATTTCAAAGATCTCTTCAACTTCTAGAGTAGTAGCTGACATCTTTTGCTCAGAAATCAGATAGGAAGATGGAAAAACTGAAACCATGTGTTGTGCTTTGACTTCATTTTGAACAACTTCATCATGGGAGATGATGGAGGATCAGACATGAATAGAGAAATCACTGCAAGAAGTATCCCTGGGCTTGCTTTCCACATGGATAGCATCAACCTCTTCCTAACTTCCAAATAATTTGTACAATCTAGTACATAGATCACTTGGATGTTCATAGATCAATGTAGTATTCCATATTGGAAAACATAGAAATACATATGCTTCTTGAGGCTCCATCACAAGCATCAAGCCAATCTTACTTCTCTCCATCGAAAGAAAAATCTCTCTTAATACCAGTACACACATTAAAAAGACCATATCTCTTCAGATATGATGCCATCTTTGGTTTCCACTCATCATACTTGAATGGAGTGAGAGAAGGAACTCCTTCCAGATACATAGAAGATGTTGTTCAATTTCGAATCTATTGCTGCAACTAAAAAAACTGTTGCAACTGTAGAAAACTTCGAAACCTGCAAAACATGAGAATGTTTGCTAATGGAGAATGATACACTTCGACTGAACACTACCTTAAGGACACTTGGCACATACACTAAGTCCTTTACACCTGGCTAGACCTCATTGTATTTCTCCAATGAATTCAAGTAATAGCTCCAGGATTTGCTGTGGAAACTCAGAGGCCTCTGGTGCACAAGTGAAAAGATAGCCGCTCAAAGAAATGTTGCAACTGCAAATGCTGCAAGGGATACAATTTGAATCGCTGCTTACTACTTTGATACCATGTGATAATCTACAGGGATCTAGCAACTGTAACAAACTCACAATCTAACTCTCAATATTATTTGCAAAGAAGAAAAAGCATGCATTCAATAATCCATCATAAACACAGAATAATGGACAATGTCAATATCATACAATGAATAATGAATCTAGAGAATGTATTACAATAATCAATGATGAAACATCATATAGGATTCGAATTATCCAAGTAGGGCATTCACATTCTGAGCTCAAAGTCTAACATGAATAACTACAGAGACATCAACTAGTCAACAGTATCAGTCATGAATGGTAAGAGTCAGTCAAGTGTGTCTAACTGAGTCTAATAGAACTAACTAACCATAAATCAAGGAATGAAGACTCTAAGTTGAGTGCATGAGGCTGTCTAACTCAAAGTCTAGCTTGGATAACAATGGAGACATTATCCAGTCAAGAGTATCAGTCATAAATGGTAATAGCCATTCAAGTGTGTCTAACTGAGTCTAACAGAATCATCTAGGCATAAATCAAGGAATGGAGACTCCAAGGACGGTGCATGAGGCTTTCAAATAGTCAAGTGGAACTCTAGAACTAGCTAACTAGAAGCGACAAGCAGTCATCATGAGTACTTAGTGGAAGAACTACTCAATCAATGCACTAACTGATGGATGACTTCCGGTAGGTGAGATAAGGCACCCCAACTGAGTGATAACTGGTGGTAGGTGAGAAAAGTGCACTTTCTAAGCAGATAAGTCAAGGAGGGCACATTAGGTAGGTAGGAAGCCAAATGAGGGCTAAAGACAGGCTCTGGATATCTAGAAACAAGATCTAAGTGTTGGGGAGACAACCATGATGATGACTGGATGCATGCAGCATGCAGATTTGCATGCAAGCATGCAAAATATAAAAATGATGGTGTGAATATTCCAACAATTCCTGCTATAACAGATTCGCAGGTTCTTACCTCTTGTCTTACCGCTCACCCGCCACCAACCTATATCTAAGTTTCAAAATGGAAAATTCTTCCTATCACTAAGTTTTAAGAAGAAAATTCTACCTATCTACAACTAAATTCTACCTATCTACATCTCCCTGGTAACGGCGCCAAAATGTTGGGTGTATTTACTGTCTTAATGAATCGCCAAATATTTAATTATCGACTAGGGTTGGTAATCTTAGAGTTGTGGCACAGTATATGTTGAGGTAGAATGGTACCTAATACATTGGATCGATCAACCTTAGAAATGTTTAATAATGAAAAGATCGAAAGATCTTTGAAAATGAAAAAAACTGAGTCAAACTTTAGAAATACAACTACTAAACTGATTAGACCTAACTAAAGCAATAGATCAAGATATTATCAATCTATACTACTCTACTCTATGAAATATAACTGAAAAGTTAAAAACAATACTATTTTGGAAACAAGACTTGATCAAAAGCAAACTACTCTTATGAAAATCGAAACTACTGATCAATGATTCAAATTCTAATCTAGGAATTAGAAAGTAATAACTATGAACAAGTTCAGAAACCTATATATGAAATGATTCAGTTTACAACTAACTATGAAAACAAGAAACTATGTTATCTTAAATCAAGATTACAAATTACTTAATGAACCTAAGAAATTCAACAGTTAAACCATTCATGCATTTAACAAATACTCAAAACTAAGATAATCTACCTAATTCCATTCTCCTTGAGGATTCAAAGGAAAGTGTCAAATGTGATAGCAACTAGAGAAAATGTATCGAAATGACTTTCAAATGTGACAAGGAAACAAAACGGAAGTAAATCTAGTTTGAATTCTACAAATAGATGCAAGCTAAAAAGTGACCAATTGCAATTAATCTTAAACATTGTAATATATTCTTTATCCATAAGAAAATGACTCTAGTTATGCTGCCTAAGACTGATTTGGAATGAGATGTTATTAACCATCGATCTATTAACAAGAAACCAAGAACATGTATTTCTAATGACTACTTTGAAATCAAAGGCATGCAAATGTCTATGCTATCCTACAAAGGTAAACCATAAAATATAAATATCAACACAAATTTAAGGAAATCTAAGCATATGCAAATGACTTGGAAATGAGTTTGATCTAGAAGCAAGTAGAAAACTTAATAAAGATATGTTATTTCTAAATCAAATCCTGTCCATGAACATCTTCATTAACTATGTAAATGAGAAGAGCAGATTCTATGCTTGAACTAAAATTTATGATCAAACCATGGAAAAAACTAATGTACTTTTTAAAGTGAAGTTACCAAGTTTTAGTCCAAAATCAACCTTAATAAAAATGAAGTAAACTAAACTAAGAATGAAATGAGTTCTAGAACAGTAACAAGTTAAGAAACCAGAAGACAAAGGATTAATTATAGAAACCTAATCTGGAAAATAAACTAAAGCAGAGTTAAGGAAAGGAATAAGAACTAAGAATGGATGTGGAGCTTAATTGAAACTCTATCGGTAGTTCAAAACAAAGTCCTAATTACATATACAACTATTGGTTAACTACATGAAATAATACAATTCGAAAACCTAAAAAAGTGAACTTTAAACAAGCATAAAAACAAAACAGAAATGATTAAAGTCCATATGACAGTCCGTAAGATAGTCTGGATGACAGAAAATGAGGTAAACTATGAAAATGAGCAAATTAAATGATTCTAACGACAGCTGGTTTATGCATATTAATCTACAGTGCAAGCAAAGCAGAAAATGAACTGTTTAATGTTGAAATAACGAAAATAAACTACACTAATCTATATCTAAGGAAAGAAAACCATTTTTATTGCATAATAAATCAAAGCTGAAAGGTAAATGAAGCTAATCTACAGCTACAAGAGAATTAACAAGGCTAAATCTGTCTATAAACTGAACTTGAAATACTAAACTAATTAAACACTATCTAATTGTAATGGAAAAGCTGAAAGGAACTAAGTATGATCGGTCAGTTTAAATTCTGAAAATGTCAAGTGTATTAACAACAAGAAATATATTACAGGAAACAGAGAAACAACATCTACAGGAAAACTTAATTAAATACATATACTGAAAATGAAAAATACTTATCTGTAGAAAAGAAATAAGAAAATATACACAACGAAAAACCTCTGGTTGTTGAGGGGCCCTTCTCAGCAATCAGGGATTGTCTAAATCAGATTAATCACCAACATAACATGAATTTAATCATCAACAGCTAAAATCAGAGACTTCCACTAATTGAATAAGTTACACAACGTTTTTCTCTGGCTTTGCGTCTATTCTCTCTAATTGACTAGCTAACTTCGTTTCCCAAGAAGAGACGTCTTTATATAGTTTTACAATGGGAGAGAATTTCGACCCTTTCACTGGTCGACCTCTCTAAAAATAGGAGGTCTTAATAGCTATAGGAATGACTCAATACAACACACCGGTCGTCTCCCATAATCAACATGTGTTGGTTCTCTTCACGTGAGCAGTTGGTACGTTGATTTTCTTTGACGTGGGCAATTGATGCATTGTCAATATGAGCGAACATGAACACGGATATTCTAGAACGAAGGCTCACAAACCATGAGGTCCACGTTGCCAACAGAACCCATGTCATGGTTTTTTCCATTAGTGCCTCGGAATATTCCAACCAACGAATCCGCAGGTGCGAACAGAGGGCTGAACGATAGTCTGAATATGGTTGGGCGTCTTCAGCGTGAACACACATCATTATGATAGTCCGTTTGAAGACCATATCCTGTAGAACGAGGTCTATGTGCCAACCAGGTCGAGAAATGTTAAATTAACGTTAATAAACCATAAAATAATGATAATCACTTAAGATTTATGAAATATTTAAATGTATTCATACCTGAGTTCAAATGGTGGTCTGAATGGCAAGAAGTATTACTTATCATATAAAAAATAGTGAAAATAATGCCAACAGAGTACGTTTGATGATAAAAAATGATGAGAAAATTGGGCATCAATAGTAACCATGCCCCTTGGTCGAGGTAGGATTAGAATGCATGAAGTCGATGCCCCATTTGGAAAAGGGACCGACGACAATAACTGGATGTAGTGGGGCTGGATAAGAGTGCTTTTTATGATGAAAAAGATTCCAAGGAGGACACTTCTTGACGAAATCAATAAAATATTTAAATATGGAAGGCCAATAGTATCCAGTGCGTAGGATTTTCTGAGCTGTAGCCATCCCCAAAATATGACCGCCACATGCCCCCGAGTGATAATCATTTAGAACATGTTCGGCCTCCTCGTGAGTTAAGAAACGTCGAAGAATAGAATCAACACCACGATGATATAATGTGTCACTAATGATAAGGTAATATTTTGCATGGTGATGGACACGACGACGTTCACCACGAGATAATTGAGGACCGAGATATTGGGTTTGGAGATACGATGTGATGTCTCCATACCATGGGTCAAAAGTACTGATGAGAAACAAAGACTCATCGTGGAGGGAGTCTATGGGATCAGTTTCTTGATCAGTATGGGGAAGGTTGCAAATAAGTTCTACAAAACCAAATACTTCTTTGATTTGGTCTTCTCAAATTGGAGATCAAATTCCTGAAGAATCACAATCCAGCGCGAATATTTTCCCCCTAGTACATAGCGTGTGAAAATGTGATACATGGGGTTAGAGTTGGCGATAATGGTAGTAGTGCGGAGTAGGATGTAATGACGAAAATTCTGAATAGAAATGACTGCTATGAGAGCTAACTTATCTACAAGTGAATATCATATTTCAGTGTCAATAAGGCCCTCACTAAGTTAATATATCACATGCTTTAGGGAGTGAATATCTTCCTGTACCAAAACCATAGTAGTCATGGAAGTGGAAGCAGCAAGATAAAGGATATAATCCTGGGTGTAATTCGACGGTTTTAACACGGGTGTGTGAGTGCTGGCATGCTTGAGGTTTTCAAATAATTTTTGGGCATAGTCATCCAAAATGAATGGGACATCCTTCTTTAATAACCGCATATATCCTTGTTTTTTCTCTGCGAAATTACACATGAAATGATTCATGTATTTTTTCTTCCCCTGCAAACTTTGAAGTTCTGTAATATCCATAGGTGGTGGTAGAGCAAAAATGTCTTGCACCTTGAGGGGATCAATGCGGATCCCATCTTTCGAAATGATGAATCCTAAGAGGCGTCCGGAATCGACATAGAAAATGAACTTGTGATGGTTTAAACAGATATTATACCATCAACATCTAAAGAATACAATCGTCAGAAGGTAAATGTGGAAGTCACGACGAGCCGAATGAGTAGGGAGATCGTCTAGGTAAGGTTCCAAAAAATCCTTCACGTCATGCAAAGCATATGACATCACCCACTAGAATGTGGCACCAGCATTTTTAAGGCCAAAGGGGAGTTTGCGATATGCGAACGTACCCCATGAGTAGATGAAAGAAGTCTTGTGTTGATCAGCTGGGTGGATCTCAATCTAATTATAGTTGGAAAAGACATCCATAAATGAAAATATGATGCTTCCGACACAATTGTCAATGATTTGTTCGATGAACGAGGTAGGGTAATTTTCCTTGGGACAAGACTTATTCAAATCCCTATAATCAACATAAACCCTAATGGTACCCTGCATTTTTGTAACAAGGACGACATTAGAGACCCAATCTGTCAAGGGAATAGGACAAATGAACCCAACATTCAACAGCTTTTCAATTTATTCCTTTAGCCATATTTTTCCTGGGGCGCATAGGACGAAGCTTTTGCTGGACAGGTTTTGCATCGGAATATGTTTGAATATAATGCACAACAATAGTAGGATAACTCCTCGGCATTTCCTCATAGCTCCATGCAAAGATGTTGTGGAATTGTTTAAACAAGGCCATGAATGTAGTGATCTCTTCAGGAGAAACGTTTTGGCATGTACGGATGTGTTCCATGACTCTAGGTGTTACCAAGATGTCGATCAGAAATGTAGGCGTGATGTTTTCCAGGTTTCCCTCAGTTATCGTAGCATATGTCATAATAGGAGATTGAGGGAAATAAAATACATCCGATGAAATGATTGTTCCAACGACGTTCTCTACTGAATCTAATGGTGGGAGGAAGGACGATCAATGATGAACGTCTTCCCATGGTTGTTCATCCACACTCATAATATCCATGATGGACTCGTTGGAATGAAAAGTATGAAGTAGAGGATTGGGAAGGGATGAAGTCCATTGTAATGTTAGAGAACCATAACTAGATTCCACTAAAGAGTGGGCATATGGTATATCAAGTGTTGATTGGATAGCCTTGTACGTAGATTCTGCGGGTGTTAGAGGCATAACATATCCAATCAAATCCAAATTATGAAGGACGAGTACAACCCATTGGTCAACGGAGTTGGACTATGAGGGGATCATAGAGGAAATCATGTTCACCGTGGCAACATGGGAAGGGGGATCTGGTGTTGGAATTACTCCCATGAGGGATGAATATTTAAGGAGTCCTACCCACACACTCTCATATATCGGTGAAGAGTGTCCTAAAAGAAGGACATTATCCGTGGGATGAGTAGTGTTTTCAAGTGTACATAAATCTAGTTGGTTGATAGTGACAATTAACCCTCGGTGAGGAAATTGCATGATGCAGAAGACAGAGGATGCGACCACAATCATGGCATAAAACCAATAACAACCAAGTACTAAATTATAATCCAGCGGGGGTGGCGACTACTTCCACGTTAATGGAAATGGTTTCCAACTTTGTTTGTAGTCAATCTATTAATGCAGACAAAAACTATTCTCTCTAGTCTAAATGATTTAGATCTAGAACAAAGGAAGTACATAATAATTTTTTTTTTCTAGATTGATTAAAATGCGAGATAGTGAAGGAAGTGGCTTACCTTATGGATACATATATTTTCTCCTTTTGTTGATCCAAGTCCTGATCTTCAGATCTCAAGCTACAAAACCAGTCAATGACATGTGGAAACAAGCAAAAGAGAAAACCACATGGATGTGTATCAATCTAGATTAACAGTTAAAGAGGTCAATTCTAAACAATATTAACACAATATATTTTATGGAAAGAATTTGCATTAAATGTAATGATAAGAAATACAAATAGAGAGGTTTTACAACCGATGCTTTGACGTCATAACCTCCTCCCAACAATCCTAGCCTCAAGATCAAATGCTTAGCCTCTAATGAATGAAGAGGATCTCCTAGAAAAAATACACCAGCATGTAGTTACTCTATCCTTCCTCCCTTAACAATGAGGGGGTTCATATATATAGAGCGAAAGAATAAGAGAGTTTGAGTATTTAGGGGAGAGGCTTAAGGGATCATCCCACTAGGAAAGGGGATCGAGCACCACCTTCCCAAGTATCTAGGGATAATCCTGCACGACACCCAAGATTTGAGAAGTCGCTTGAAGCTTCCTTTTATCCAATTTAACCACTTCCGACACACCTTGCACAAAGGAAACATGCATCTAAGGTAGATAAACGCACCTTGTACAAGGGAAGACCACATCACCAACGCAGTATGCTAAGTTGAAGAACATATCACATTGATCCTGATGCACCTTGGTAGAAGGCAGGGCGCATCGAGGTGACAACAAATGGAAAAAGGAAAAGCCAACAATCCTTCTTTTGATGTTTTAGCTCAGGAACTTTAGGGATCAGAGCATAAGGATGACACATAACTCATGGTGATGAGATTTTGGTGTAACACATACATACATACAGACATACATAAATATATATATGTATATATCTGTGTGTACTATATATATATGTATATACATATAATATATATACATATCTATATATATGTATGTATCTATATATATATGTATATGTATATGTATACACACACACATATATATATATATATATGTATGTATATACATATATATATAGTACATATATGTATATATATATAGTACATGTATGTGTATACACACACACACACACATACATATATATATATAATCTTGTTTGTTTCGGTTGTTATTACCTAATTGCATTATTTACATTGTATGTTTTGTGCTTTGTGTATGTACATTTCATGATGAAACGTTCATGTATGCACGATGTTCCATTTTAATATAAAATGAGCTAAAGAATTCACAATTGTATTCAATTCTCTCGAGATGTGTTGATATTGTATGAAATCAAATGATCTCTCAATAAGACGTATCCTCTAATATAATCGAAGTAGCATAGGATCAGAGATAGAATAGATGGGGTTCAATTGATAAACCACGAGTTGGTAGTCTAGGTAAACAATAATATGACATATCTCAAGGGAGGAAGCTTCGGTCAATAGGCCTATTACAGTGTAGTATTTAGTGATGTTATTGGTCACTGGACCTAGGAAAACTCCTCCTGAACTGAATAACTCATCATTGGGGGAATAGATTACCCAAGCTACAAAAGCAAGGTTTCAAGTATGTCTATTAGCATCATTTACAAACCCAGAATATACTGACATATGTGCATCCAAGCACAAAGCGAGATAAGTAGTCGTAGGTGAAACAAGACCCTCACACACAAAAAGAGGGAAAACTCACACCACACCAAAACACATCAAACTATATCACAAATATGTACAAGTACATATGTAGGATGGACCTAGGCATAGTACTTTTTCAAGAAGATCCCATTTCGTGGCCCTCCTAGTGAGGTTCCATCATGATAAACTAACTCATAGGCACCCTTTTCTAACACTCGTTTGATGATATAAGGACCGTGCCACATGGATTCAAATTTGCTTGTCCCCATATTGCCATGAATTTGGTCATAAAACATGACTAAATCACATTCATTGAAGATGTGAGATATAACTGATTTATCATATTGGAATTTGATGCGTCTCTTATGTGCTTCATTAGCAAAAGCAACATCATGACGAGTCTCATCGATTTTTTCAAATATAGAAAACACTCTTCCTCGGCAGAGGTGTTTGGTAGGAATTCCACGACTAGTTTAAGGGATGAAATATTGCATTTGATAGGTAAAGTTTCATTTGGGCCATAATCCATTTGAAATGGAGTGTCTGATGGCATTTTTTATTGAGGTCCTGTAAGCCCATAAGGCTGAAAAAGTGATAAGTGCCTATTCAATCTATGTGTCACCACCATGCATTGGATCATGGTTTTCAAGACCTTGTTAATGGCCTCTACTTGTCTATTTTCTTGGGTTTAATAGGGAGATGAGTTTTCATGTCTAAAACCTAATTTGGCACTTAATTCATCCATCATATGGTTTCAGAATTGTGAACCCTAAACCTAACAATGATATGGTTGAACAAAAATAGTGTTGCAGTATTGTTGTCATTTGAATATGTAGGTATGTACTCGGCCCATTTAGTAAAATAGTCTACTATGACTATGATATAACCATGCCTCCCAACCGAGATAGGATTATAGTGCATAAAATCGATGCCGCATTTTGAAAAAGGGCCTACGACAATGACTCGGTGAAGTGGAGCGAGATGTGTGTGTTTATTTGGATGAAATAATTGACAAGGAGGATACTTCTTGAAAGCCTCCATACAATCTCTGAAGATCGATGGCCATAACTATCCAGTGTGAAAAAATTTCTAGGCTACATCCATGCCAGAAAGATGACCACCACATGCTCCAAAGTGGCAGTAATTTAAAATGTGTTCGGTCTCCTCATGTGTTAAAAATTGTCGGAGCATAGAGTTAGGGTTTTGGTGGTACAAAGTATCATCAACTAATATGTAGTCCTTCACATGATGGAAAATACGACGAGATTCCTCTCAAGATAATATAGGATGAAAACGTTGTGTTTGGAGATATATGAGGATCTATCCATACCATAGATCAAACATTCTAGTGAGGAACAAAGACTCATCCGAAGGGGAGTCAATGTGCTCAGTTTCTTCATCAACATGGGGAAGGTCACACATAAGCTCTGCAAAGACCAAATATTTCTTGGATTTTTCCTTGGAAAATTCTAAATTGAAATCTTAGAGAATGACAATTCAGTGTGAGTAGTTTCCCCCTAGTACTTGATGGGTTAATATGTGGTACATAGGGTTAGAATTTGCAATAATAGTTGTTTTGCAGAGCAAAATGTAATGACAAAATATTTAGACATATATGACAGCTTCCAAAGCCAACTTTTCGACATGTGAATACCAAATTTCAAGGCCAGAAAGGCTCTTACTCAGATAGTAGACTACATGTTCCTGGCCATTTTTGTCTTCCCGAACAAGCACCATTCTGATGGTGGAAGTGGATGTAGAAAGATAGAGGATGTAATCATGCGTATAGTTGGGGGGATGCAACAATGGTGCATGATTTAATGAGTGTTTTAAAGCGTCAAATGATCATTAAGCTTCATCATCCCAAACGAAACAGATGTCTTTTTTAAGTAATCTCATATATACTTTTGTAAGTTATGCAGAGTTGTAGACAAAAAGGCGGACAAAGTTTTCCTTCCCTTGCAAAATTTGAAGTTGTAGAAAGTTGGTAGGTGTAGGTAAGGTCAAAATGGCCTCAACCTTCAAGGGATTGATTCTAATTTCCTCCTTCGAAACTATGAATCCTAAGAGTCAACTACATTCAACAAAAAAGATGCATTAATTATGTGGGTTCAAGCGTATGCTATAATGCCGACATCTAAGGAAAATGACCCTAAGATGTTTGGGATGATATTCTTTGTAGGTTGAGTGTCCAGTTAGATCATCAAGGTATGGATCAACAATATGATTGATATTGTGAAAATAATCTGACATGGCCCATTGTAATGTAGCCCCAACATTTCTGAGACCGAAGGGTAACTTTCGATAGGAGAAGGTTCCCCAAGGGAAGATGAAAGCAGTTTTACATTGATTGGATGGGAGTATTTAGATCTGATTATAGCCAAAAAAGTTGTCCATGAATGAAGAGATAATGCTTCCAGCACAGTTGTCAATAATTTGGTCAATAAAAGGTGTGGGTTAATTATCCTTAAGACAAGCCTTGTTTAAATCCCTATAATCGATGCAAACTCTAATAATTCCCTATTGTTTCAAAACTGGAACAATATTAGAGATCCATTCATTTAATGGTACTTGATAAATGAAACTTGCTATCAGAATTTTCTCAACCTTGGCCTTGGTTGCAATGGTTTTGCGAAGGTGAACCGGGCGTAGTTTCTGTTGGACTAGCTTAGCTCCTGGGTAGGTTTTTATTTTGTGAAAATTGATGTTCCTTTTAGGTTTGGTTTCATTGTCGGTTTCTTAGGTTCGATGATTCTCCTATTGGTTAGAAGGTTTTTAATATTTTCCCTTATTTTTATTCTTACCACCTAATGATGAAGAGGATTGGACCTGATTCACCTCAAAAGTTTTGGAAGGAGATGGAGTGGGTTTTGTGTTGTTTCTAGTCTGAGTTTGGGATGGAGTTGAAGTTGATTGACTTTGTTGTCCATTCGATTGAGATGAAGACTGTGTCTTCATAGAACCTACTATCCCATCAACTAGAGGTTTTGTGGCATGTCTTGAGGGATCACTGGTAGGGAGAGGAGCATTCGATATCAAATCATATAGTGTGTCGGATTGAGAATAAACTAAATCCAAATATTGAGCACGGTTGATTAACTACTCCTTAGTGACAACTCCTTCCATGGAAACATCCCTAGATACAGGTGGATGTAATGATTTGGTAAACCAAGAGGCCAATAATTGGTTTAAAATGGTAGCTCTGATTAACCTGCAGCACCTCCTCCACTCATGAATGTTATTGGAAATGTGAGTGGAGGTGGATTGTCTAATTGAGGTCAAAAGTTCAATACCAATTTCATATTGAATCGGTAACTGAAAGTGCGTTAAAAAGGCCATAGAAAGGGTGTTGAAATCAATGAAGAAGTGGCGTGGCAACTCAATGTACCACTTGGATGCAGTGGAGGTGAGTGTCCATTGAAAGATCCTCAAACAAATGGAATCATCCATCAATGATTTTTAATAACACCACAAGTGATAAGTCATTACGTGGTTGTTTGGATCTTCACCGAGCTTCCCATCAAATTTGGGAATATACGATGGGAGTTTTGCAGGGATAGGTGGAAAATGTTGGTCATGCTAAATGGGATCATTTTTCAAATGTGAAAAATATGGAAAATCTAAAGTGGCCAGGAATGGTAGTTGTCGGTTTGGTTGTGGATACTCGTAGTATTAATGAGGCATTGGTATATTGGTAGGACCGTAAGTTGTTCCTGCCATATACTGGGGTTGAGGGGGTTGGGAGGTCATGGGGTTCATTTATTGATTGGATGGAAACCCTTGTGCAGGTGTACCCATCGATTTAGTATGAACCCAAGGAACATTTGTAGCCCTCAGGTAAGGTAATCCAATATGTAGGGGTGTGGGACCAGCTGCCGAAGGGCTGGGTTGATAAATAGATGGACCCCAAGCCAAATAAACCATCCAATTTGTTAATTTCCCACTGACTGAGAGTTACCCCCTAGTCAAAACTTTCCCTCCAACAAAGGGTACGGAGGGATTCGACATTGAGGGTGTAATCATGTTACCCATTTGTGTGGGATTTGGGACAACAAAACCACTTGAAATAATTCTTGATGAAGCTGAACTACTAACCGCTTGGCTAGAAGGTGGAAGTATTTTATGACCAAGCAAATCACTCGGTAACAATCCAACCACTATTCTAGTAGCGACATTTGAAGGTGGTCACAGAGGGATGAGTGGTTGAGTTGTAACTGTACTCTCCAAAGGAAAATTAAAATCCGTAAGTATGGAAGGATACATGACTGCAGATGTATATGGCGAGGAAATTCCTTGGAATTCATGTGATGGTCCAAGTATATCCATGCCTAAAGTTCTTCTGTAGGGTGATTCGGGTTGATGGTGATGAGGAAGGACAGGATCTATATAAGTCACCTTGGGTATTTAAAAAATTGATGATAAAATGCTTCAGTTAAAGGTTGATTGGGATGGGAAGGAATCCTGGATCTTCTATTGCTTAGACAGCTGCTTCAGGTTGGATGTGTTTTGGCACAACACTTCCTGCTTCCGAAATGATTTCTTTGTTTATGTTTGATTCGTTAGAAAGGTTTGGTGAACCTAATTGTGGTAAATGTTCATTATCTTCAATTTCTAAACCTTTCATCCTATAGGATCTTCTTACACCTGAATTATCTAATGAAAAAATAAAGTAACAACAATTATAGCGATCCCTAAGGACAACTACGACCAAACAAAGAGCACACCCGGCCCTATAAAAAACTAAAGGTCATCAACCATGAAAACAATAGATAAAGGATCTTCCGAAGATGGAATGTCAAGATGTCAATGAAGAAATGAGAAATAATTTCCCACAAAAACTTTGTAGTGGACATCCATAGGTGCAAGTGGCAGTCGAAACCAAGTACCCTCCTAAGGATCCAAAATCATGTGTTTTACATCTGTCTCAAGCAATGACAGCACCACAATTGCGGTTACCTAGGAGTTAACCTAGGAAAGGAAACTAAGAATACCACTTTACACTTGGTGGTTGGGAGGAATGGTCATGGGAGAGGGCTTCTGCAAATGAGAAGGGAACGTAAGAAAATTGTCTTACAGATGAATAAACTCAGATAGCGGAGTCACCCCGACTTTCCATTACTAATATTACTCCCTAACTCACATAACCCCACCGAGAGAGAATGTTGGGGACCGGTCCGAACACTCTTCTTGACTTCTCCTACCACTTGAATTCTGTGTTAGAGGAGCTTTCCCAACAAGCACTTCACACTACTAATGGATTTTTGCTCTTTGGTAGTCCTAGTTTTTTTTATAGTGACTCTTGGAACATTAACTCAATTTTCCTAGTTCAAAAGTCCTAACTCTTGTACTACTGTTGGTTTGCTAAAAAAAAAAACATCTAGTTTATTTTATTAGTGTGTGGTTAAATTTATGGCTATTCTTTACTCAAAGGGTAAATGGATGTAAAACTGATGATGTGAACACTTGACTCAAAACCATGCAAATCATGAAATGTAAATTCTTCACTTCGATGAACTCTATCTACTAAAGAGAGAGAGTATTTCCATTTCCAATGCAACAATCACCCTATGCCTATTGGGCCTGGCCCAAGTGGGGCAATTTTGAACAAGGATTTTTGGAACTTCATAGCTGAGCGTAGCTCAACCTAAATACTTTATTTTGTATGCATTTTGGGATGCTACGAAGTTGCGTGCAACATAGTGTCAGATAGCTGCGAAGATCGGTGCTACGAGGATGCACTACCGGGAAGTGTCTAGTCTATAAGGGTCCAGCAGGGTAGAGTGTTGGACGGGGAAGATGGCATGTGTTTCGGATAGACCATCGGTGGCCTAATTTTGGTAAAGATGCTCCAGGAATGCCAAGAGATGGGTAGGAGTGGATCAGGAAGAAAGCAACTGGTCGCACATGAAAAAGATACCACTACCTGCACCAATCGCACAAAGTTGTTAAGAGGAAGAACGACTCAGTGAAAGCGACCTGTTGGCACGCATGCGACGGGAAGGTCGATAGTGACATGGGCATGCGTGAAGGGCAGGCCATGAAGGAAGATTTACTACTAGGTGCCAGCTAGCTTGATGAGCCGGAAATTGTAACCGTTTTTGTAAACCTAAGGGTTTTTGGCTTGCGGATTGTAAAAGACATGACCTAAGGGCATGATCTATAAGAAGGCACAATTTTGTAAGGGAAAGGTTACTCTTCATTTTGGTCAGTATTGATTATTGTAGAATCTTAAGCTTGGAAGCCATTGTAAAGGCTCTACAGCTGAGTGCGCAGAGACCTATCTGAGAGAGAAGAGAGTCTGCAGCTGAGTGCACAGACTAAGAGTTGTTGTACCCTTCCCAAAAGATCAATATTAACAACTGTTCTTGTGGACATAGCCTCCATCTGGGGGTGAAATGCGTTAAATCTAGCATAGTGTGATTGAATGTGTTATTTGCAATTGTCTGTTTGCTTACATCTATGCTTGAATTCCAGTTATCAGTTGTATGTTAATGCTTTTATATGTATTCACCATAAGAGGAAGATGGGAATAATATGTTAAGTATTACATGAAGGAATGGTTGATGGATGCAAAGTATTTTAGGTTGTGAATGTATTGATTGATAAACGAACATATGCATGGAGGAATGTTAAGTATTCGACAGCTACAAATCTTTGAATGCATGAATCTTCCTATTAGTCACATAGTTGAGCACAGTTTTGCATGATTTACTTACTTGCATACACCCTAACATTAAAATATTAAGTGTCTTGAATGCATAGATGAAAATTAAGCTTGGTTAGAGTTAGACGTTTGGAATAGACGTGTGGTCTTGTCGACATGCTGGCCCAAGTAAGTGATGTGAGGTAAGTTGTCAATAGCTTATCTGCGCCAAGCATAAAGCATCCCATACCGCGAAGTCCCTGGATGTGATGGTCATGCAGGTCCCTAGACTTGCCAATGTATCGAACTCAAACAAAGGACTCCGTGCAGTCGGGTGTCTGCAGCAAGGGTCTAATTCCCGCATTGTGAGTACTATGTTGTGCATCTATCGTCGTCACACCTGCATCACCAGGTTATGGAAACTTGATTTTGCAACCACTTCTCTTAGCTTCGCCTTGGGTGAGACCTCAAATTGTGCGTTGTTTATTGCCGAAAGGGCCGGTGAATAGAGGTTTTGTTGGTTCCTTGAACCACGAAGTACCTAGGTCTATATTGAAAACCTCTAGATCAATTATATAAGCCAACAAATGGTTATGTTGCTCGGATAAGACCAGTGATGTGATAGTGCATCGGAAAGTGATGTGCGACGAAGAATATCAGTTCCTGTTAAGTTCAGACAATTGGCATCCCGAAAAGAAAGATATATGGGATTGGTGCAATAAGATCGAAAGAGATTTTGCAAGAAAAGAGAATAGACATTGACGTCTCTCTGACGTTCAGTGGTTAAGCAGATATTTGTGGAGAGAGATTCACGAGATATTCTGGGATTCATTTGGAAACGAGCTGCACGAGTGGATCTCATGACTCGTAGGAAAGAAAACCTGTTTTCAAGGAGGAGTGCCTACAACGTGGACTCCAGAGCTCACAGTGTAGCTCAAAGCAATATATAGCACACTAATGCGAGCAGTCGACTTCTAGGTTGATAGCATACTTGAAGGATTTGTAACAGAATTCACTGTAGACACACTGAAGTCCTATAGCCAAGCTGAAGCATACATTTTCGAAGGATTCAGAGGTAAGTTCCTGAATAATCTCAGTCTGTACATTAAAATGATTTTAGCCAAGAAAGGTGTCTTAAGAATGCAGTAATATTTTTTATTATTTCATGGTCAATAGCATTTTTAGTGATTCTAACGAAGAGACACATAGTCCGAGAAGTGGAAAGAGATATAAGTTTAATAAAGAAAACAATCCCGAAGGACCTGGACTTTGTGTCAATACCGAAATCCCATGTGACCTTAATAATCAGACTGCACCGTCATCAGCCACCATCCACCCTATCACCTCAGAATCTGCTGGTTGCAGAAACCGAGCCACCCTTAGATTAGAACCCACCTGCTGTGAGTGTAGCGTAGCCCATCCCACAAAATTTTGATACTGCTAGTGGCGTAGGAACAGGTGCTCAGACCACCCCAACTCAAACCACCCCGACTCAAACTAGTCTAATTCAGAATACAACTATTCTGAATATTCCTTTTATTTTTTCTGCTCACAACCCTCCACAGACTCACAACACTCCGCAGGGTGGTGCAAAAATAGGATTGAGAATCACAGATAACGATATAAAGTTGTCGGTATTCAAAGGAACGGTTCTAGAAGACCCTAATCAACACTGGTTTATATGTGAAGCCATATGAAGTGTAAAGCAAATTCAGGATGATGATGTGAAGAGAGCGCAACTCATCACTACTCTCCATGATAGAGACTTGCATTGGTTTATGAGATACTCTCAAGCATAGCCGAGAACCCTAACAGAAATCAAGGCTGCACTCATAGCAGAATTCACGAAACCAAAATCGGAGTCGCAGTGCATAACAAAGCTAAAAGAAATCAAGCAGAAGCCTACCGAAACCATCTAAGAATTTGACCAAAAATTTAAGACACTGTTAGACCAAGTGAGCTTCGTTATAGCTCCGCAACAGCACCAGGAATGGTTCATTGTTGCATTGTTGCACCACATAAGAAAACCACTGATGCAAAAGAAGGTTGCGTCACAGGCAGAGGCCTTAGAGATCGCAATGAAGCTGGAGGCTTCACCATTTGGAGAAAGTAGTTCTGGGATGTCACAGATCCAGAACCAATTGACCACCTTGACATTAGAACTACAAGGTATGAAGAACGACAAAGAACAACAATATGAACCCAGACGCGAAGTTTGGTAGACGGGATGCAAAGGAGAGGGCCATACTAAAGAACATTGCCTTCTATTTCAAGATTATCTTGATAGTGGTGCACCAAATCCAATGAATATGAACCAAAATTAGGCACCATGGTGTGAAATCTACAGAAACAGAGGACACAGGCCTGAGGATTTTTATCTCATACAGAAATGCATAAAGACACCTAAGAACTTCTATTGTAATTTCTATAAATCGGTTGGACATGACGTATCCAACTTCCGTGCATATGAGCTCATGAATGAAATAAAGCGAGATATGGAGATGATGTGAGGTGCTGGAATGTATCGTGTCCAAGAAGAAAATCAGCCGAAACAATAAAACACCCCCTATGATTAGGGAGGATATAGAGGCCATGGTGGTGGATACCGCGGGAGAGGAAGAGGCTCGGTGCAGGGAAGAGGCCGTGGCCAGGTAATCTATTATTACTATGGCTATCCAGGTCATGTATCTAGAGATTGTACCAACCCATGCACTACGTGCAATTATTGCAAACCATTTGAGCATGTTATTGAAGACTGTCCTATGCTAGAAGTAGAAATGCAAAAATGAAGAAGGACAGAACCATCAAATCCCAATATATAGTTGATCGCAGCAAAGAAAATATCTGCAGATCCAAGTGTAAACATGGTAATGTGCAGCGGCGCTGATACAGGAAGGGATAGAGGTGCAGAAGATTCAACTTCTGGGATGCGTGATCCTAGGCAGAATCCTTGTGAGCCGGTATGGATTAGAAAAGCTCCTGGGAAAGCACTAGCTCTGGACTTACATAAAAACAATGGAGCATTTCAGGAGGTGTGGGACATCTTCCGAACACCGCCACCTGGCTCCCCGATAATCTAGTTATGCAATGAAATACCGCAAAGACAGGATATGCCACCGACATATGATCAGATGAGTGTTGCGGCAGACACAAGTACCTCTATTGCGCAGTTCCTACAAAGCTGCATGAAATTATTAAAGAGCGCGGATGCTTTCATGGAATTTGAAAAACTAATGAGACAATATGATCCAAATGGTGAGAAGGAGGCGTCCATGGCACAATCCATAATATTAGGAGTCCTAAAAGAACAGGAAGGGAAATGAGGTTAACTGCTGAGATTGGGGACTATGAGATGGATGAGATCATTCTTGATCTTGGATCTGAAGTAAATGTCTTGACCAAACAGACATGGCATCAGATGGGAAAACCAAATCTACAGTGGTCACCTCTACAGTTAAGAGTGGCTAATCAAGGGATAGTTATACCCCTGGGGAGGTTACCCAACACTATTGTTGAGATTGACAGAGTAAGCAATTATGTAGACTTCGAAGTGATTGAAATTGTGGATGACAACCACCCTTATCTAGCATTGCTAGGTATCGATTGGGCAATGACAAACTCTGCCATTATTGATTTGAAAACCATGAAAATGATATTTGAAGGAAATGATATCAGGGTCATCCTGCCATTGGACCCTTTGCAGGGTGAAAGATATGTTGAACCGATTCGAGAGGAATCTAGAGCCCAAGACTTGGACCGTATTTACAAGATGCCAACCAATGCTACTGACTATATTAATCCGACTGTGGATGGTGCACTCAATTGGCGCTGTGATAGCTATTGCGTTTCCGATTCTGATGCAGGACTGGAAAACTGGCAAAGCAGATTACATGAAGTATCTTCCAGAAAATGCACGTGGATCACAAAGCCACTCCGCTAGATTGGAAAAGAGGTAACTCAAATCCCCACCTATGATGGTTTATCTTATGTTTATTGTTTCATCAAAGAATATACTGCAGTAGTTGCGGATGAATAGCATGTCTCAACATTAGACATGGAACTGCACGGGACACTTGCTAGATGGTGGGCTACGCATAAAAAGACACTAACCACATGGGATTAGTGCAGAATCAAGATGCAAATTAGGTTTGCTGAGAAGGTTGCACTATCTTTCAAGAAATATAATGGCCAGATGGACCCAAGGGATCACATTGACGCATGTGTACAAGCATGGGTAGAATGGCCACAAACAGAATGGATGCATCTGTTCGTGCATACGCTAGAAGAACCAATTCCAAAGAAGTGGTACCTAGACTTGGAATTGAGCAGAGGCACAGTGGATTGGTCTGCTCTAACTGCGAGTTTCCAGACAGATTTTAGCTTTGAAGATGAACACCCCAGCATCAATGACGCGCTGCAGGTTATTAAGAAAAACATATTCAGTCCAGATTGTACACAAGAAACCATGACACTGGAAGAATTCTTTGGAGCAGAAAGTATACCTGTGCACCTACACCTTGAATGGGAGGAGCAGTTAGAATACACTCTTGATTTTTATCACATCACTGAGGAAGGCGAGGTTCAAACAGATAGTTATGAGGAGGACCCACGCAATATACAAATACTTGAATTAGAAGGATTGAGCGAGGTAGAAGGACCTCCACTAGAAATTCCATATATGAGTGGACCTGTGAAAACATGGAAAGTGAACATTGGCACCAGCGCAGCGCCAAGGTTCACATCTATTGGGGACTACTGGGATGAAGATACAGTTGAAGAAGTTGCGGGTATATTACAAGAATATTGAGAATTATTCTCGACCAAGTTCATTGATATGAAAGGTATTCTGTGAGACTTAGGAGTGATGAAAATTCCTCTTAAGCCTGGCGCGAAGCCTATGAAACAAAGACCATATTGACTGAATACGTGCTACAAACAACGGGTTAAGGAAGAACTCGATAAGATGCTTGATGTAGGGATCATTGAGCCAGTTGAAGAATCTGAGTGGATAAGCCCAATGGTTGTCCAGGATAAGAAAACAAAGGGTGAGATCAGGATTTGTGTAGATCTTAGGAAGCTGAATGACACTTTGATGCATGACCCATTTCCTACACCTTTTACAGATGAAGTGCTAGACAATGTGGGAGGGAATGAGGCGTATTCTTTTACTGATAGATTCTCTAGGTACCATCAGATCAGGATTGATCCAGTAGAAGACTACTTTTGCTACCGAATGGGGGTTGTTCTAGTACACACTGATGCCTTTTGGCCTAAAGAACGCACCTGCCATATTTTCTATAGTGGTTATCACAGCATTTAAGGACTTCATACATACGTTTTTAGAGGTTTACTTTGATGATTGGACTATATTCGGTTTGCTGAAGAACCACGCCACGAACCTCAGGATGATGCTGGAGAAATGAAGGCAGCATCATATCTCACTGAATCTGAATAAATGTGTTTTCTGTGTTCCCTATGGAACTCTATTGGGACACATTGTGTGCAAACAGGGCTTGATGGTAGATCTTGCCAAGATCGCAGTCATTGTAAACTTGCCTACACCTAATTAAGTTAAGCAACTATGCACCATGCTAGCGCATACCGGATGTTGGCACTCAAGAAATTTTTTGTGGTTAATTGTCTTCTGGAAGCATTGGCAATGCAAAAAATAAAACAATTTCATGGTGGGGGGTCTCAAACTTGGTCAAGAAAGAACATTTGTCCTCAAGTGTGGGCATCAAAGTTGCAAAAGAAAAATGGTTGAAAGAAGTCTTCAAAATTCGACAAAATATCAGTCTTTCAAATCTATTTTTGACATTGTGAGCAAAGGTTTTTAATATTAATATAAAAGAGGTTTAGCTCAAGTTGGGAAGCTTTAAGAAGAAAAACTTTTATAAATATTGCAAAGACAAAAAAAAAAAAATTGGGAAAAGATTTTTAAATTTTATATATTAATGCCAAAATATGGAAGCTTTGATTTTTTTTTATGGAGAAAGGGCATTAATTTTTATGTTAACCTAAGTGGAGGAGGGTTGTATTTGTATGAAATGATAAAGCAAAGTTGAGTAAAATATATGTTTACACCCAACACCGAGGGCTACCCATGGGAAACTTGCGCCACAGCAAAGAAGACCCATGTATCCTACATCGCCCAATGCCAAAGGATTCTTTCTTTTGTCACTTGTTATATGATATGAAGTTATGAGATATATAAAGAATGAAAGAACATTCCTTTGTTATGCATGTGGGACAAAACCTCCAGAGTTAAAATAGAAATCGCAGAGTTTTCCAATGAGAAAATCATTGTCGTGGATGTCGACAGTATCCCACAGGACATAAAAGTTATGATGGGTATGAAGACAGAGTTAGAGCGATTTGGAGATGAATTCACTACAAGTTCAATGGTAATTGTAACCGCCGGGGTGTATAAAAGTATTTCGATTTCGGAACATGGACATAATGCCAATCTCGTTGATTTGTCAACAAATAAGCTAAAATAGGAAATTTTCAGTTATCACGCCAGATGCTATGAGTTTTATCACCATTGACCCAAAAGATGCAAATTATAAAATTTCTACGTCCACAAAATCGAACACGATATTAGTGCTCAAACGTTAAGAACCAAGGGATATTTCTAGTGAGGAAGACCCGTTCTGGGTGTTTGAAGTGTTTTCCAAAAATTAATAAAGATTTCAGAATTTGAGCATATTTTTACCAAAGATTCATGTGTTGTTTCAAAATTACAGTTCGTACTTTCCTTTTCTTTACATATGCATGTCAATTTTCTTTTTCATTCTTTCCATTATGTCTTTCTTCTATGCTTGAATGAAAGTCTGAAATAAATTGGGATTCATACTTGCTATGCCTCAGTTTATCACATTCAAGTATCCACCCGCTTCTCCAAAGTTAACAGTGGATTCATCTAAAAATCGATACCCATTGTTGATGGATTGTCATTAATTCTTTCGTGTCACCTGCAAACTCTTATTGACTGTAATAAAACAACTATCTTGTTTTTGTACAAAAATTTGTTTGGCTGCTGACCTGTATTTTTCTATTTCTCGACTCCATTTCCCAATGGTATCCTTTTCCTGTTGATCTAACCACATTATTTAAATCCTACAAAGTATTTATTGTTATTTTACAATTTGGCCATTGAATTTACTGTCAAGTTGCTGTCGTGGTGACATTGGATAGCAGATTTACTGAGAGATCCCTCTCTGGCTGAAAGAGGCCAATTTTTCAGTCTAAATATTGGTTTGAAATAGGTTACCTCGGGCTTTCTTTGATACAACCCAAGGAAAATCCGAGTGATAACATTTTGGCGCCGTTGCCGAGGAGCGAAGGTCTCATTTTCCCTGGGTATGAACAACAAATGTAGATCTGAATGTTGATGGTGAACAACAGTCAGACTATGAGCAGGTTGTACCATTCACCTGGCGACTCCACTCAAGAATTCGATTCAATTGGAAGATTCCACTGGAGAATGAGCTCAGCCGCCTTAAACATGGAAAAATCAAGGTCCGGGTATCAAAGCATCAATATTTTCAAAGAAATCTTGTCCTTTTGTATCAGTCTCCTTTTACCTCTATGTATATATATCAAGAAAATTTGTTCACGTCGAAAAGCTCTAAGTCACAAGAGACTCTCTTTCGTATATCCTCCTTTAAACCCTAGAGCTAACCCCATCTCTTCGTTTTAACTATATAAGATCCATAACCAGCCTTGCAAATCTCATGAGAGTAAGGTTGAAGATGCTTCCCCTATACATGTTCCTTTACCCCCTAGATCTCACCTGAGATATAGTCCTTTGAATTTGCCCCATGTTCTCCATGACTATCCCCCTAAATACCATAAATAACTTCCCAAATTTGATTTAGAAATCAAAGGCCTTACTGCTGAAAAACATCTTCAAGGGTTTGAGAATTTTCTGGATATGTTTGAAGTGGATCAGGATGATGTTTGTATGAGAATTTTTTCCCAATCTTTCCAGGGAGATGTGAAGAAATGGTTTCGCCATTTACAGCCTGAGTCTATAAAAACAATGCAGGGGTTCTCTAATATTTTCTTTAATTTCTGGGGTAAGAGGAGGCCATGGGACCTAGCCCTTTCACAATTTTATTCTACAAGAATGCAGGAAGAGGAAGCCTTACCCAATTTCAACAGGAGGTTCGCCAACACCTATTATGATATGCCGAAAGAAATTCATCCCCTAGAGAATGCTTCCAAGTTGCATTATGTATCTATTATTCCTTCTGATTTATATTTTCTTCTCTTGGAGAGAAGGCCCCCCAGGTTACAACATATTGTCGTTGATGCTTTAGAAGTTGAAGATAATCTTAGAATGTCCAGGAAATTATCGAGAAAAGATAATGATGAGAGGATTGAAGAAGAATCTGGGTTCGAAGAGAAGTATGGACAAGGAGAAATTGCTTGGCATTCCAGTCTTTCCCGTGACAAACAAAGAGATGATTAGCCCAGTGATGTGCCACAAGAAGGTAACTCTGACTTGTTTTATGTAAATTACAATTAGCCTGCTGAAATTTCTGTTAGTGATGGTTTTAAAGAACATTTCAGTCCACCTAAGTTTGATGAGTATGAAGAAGATTGCTTGGGTATGGCACCAACGAAATTTTTTATAATTTCCATGGCATTTGGTGAAGAAAATATGATCACTATCCATGATCAAACCTTTGAAAATAAACATGTTGAAAGTGACTGTCTACCCCTCTGTTATGCTTCGTTTGAATTGATAAAACAAAGAATTAGGGCTTCTAGTAAAAAACAAAATTTTATGGAGAGCTCCATAAACTTTTTTGAAAGTGGAATTAAAGAAGAAGAAGAACAAGTGTGTCATCATCCCCAAGAAGCTGGAGTTTTCCATAGGGAAGAAAAGTGCCAAACAGAAAACCAGGTCTCTCTTTTGCATTCATAAATTTTGTATCAAGAAGAGTCTGTTGCACTTGATGTTATTGGAAAATTTAATGATGGTTCTATTGCTTTTGATGAAAAAGGGCAAGTTTTAAATTCTGAAATTTCGAATAAAATTGGTGATGGCCTTTGTATCTCTTCTCCCGAGCTGGATAAGAATTTTCTTCAGTCTTGTCAGTGGTCTTGTGATTCAGAAGAAGGTCAGATAAGCTTCTCTCCATGTCACACTATTTCAAAAGCTGTGGATCTAGAGGACTCTGTCTTATTTGATTCACTTAAAAAACAATACATCAGTACTTCTCTTGGAATATAAGAAACAGAATAGGCATCAGATGATGCTGTTGATTTTTCCTTAAACAAGAAAGGTGAGCACCTCCATAGTATTTCCAAAATTTCTCCTCTATCTGAAGATGAAATAGATCAACTCCTGAAAGGTCATATTACAACTCCAGTAATGTCGGATTTGCATTGTTCACACAGTCCAGGGAATGTAAGTGAAACTTCTTCCATTTTCAAGCATGTAAATCTAAATTTAATAACTGACAGTCATGACGATCGTTTGAAGGAACCTATTTATGACGATGATTCTCCGCCAGGGGATCAGCTGTTAGACACCATTTCATTCCATTAAGAGGATAGGATTGTCATGATTAATGATCTTGAAAGATGTTTGTTGTTTGAAGATGCTTTGGATTTTGATGTGGATAAGTATAAATATGGAATAAATGGCATACCAAAAAGGGAACTAGAGCTGCTCATACTTGAGGAGAGTGCAGTCAACACTCAGGTATCAGAATATCACAACCCCCTATGCACTCATAGATCCACAGTTGAATAGTCTTGCAGGTCAAATTGAAAGAGGTATTGGCATTCTCACTGAGTCTCAAGACATGGTAATATTTCAAACTGTTGAAGATCCTTATGCTGATTTACTACAGTCTAAGGGGAAAATGAATTTTCTTGCATTTGTGGGACATGAACTCATAATCAGAGAATGTTTGGAGTGGTTTTTTTTTGTCTTCTTTACTTGCTCAAAGGGAATGCAAGCCAAATTCACGCAAATGGTCAGTTATTAGATTGGCTTCATTGGCACTTTTGTGTCATTTGATTCAAGTGTCACATTTCAGCAGAGTATATAGGTAGGAGGAATAAGTTTTCCTGGCAAATATTTTTTTCAGTATATACAGTGTTGTTTTCAGTATTAGTTTCAGCATACGATTTTTTTCAGTTTTCTACAGTTAAGGGGTTTTCAAATTCAGTTTTCAGATGTAAGGATCAGTTGCAGGTTGTAGTTTTCACAGTTTTCAAGGTTGGGAGCTGCCAAATGGTCAGGAACAGGGTCTACGTTGTTCTTTGCTGCCTCGCTGGGAGAATAGCATCCCCAGTAGGAGCCAGTTGTTGGCACTCAAGAAATTTTTTGTGGTTAATTGTCTTCTGGCAGCATTGGCAATGCAAAAGGTAAAACAATTTCATGGCGGGGGGTCTCAAACTTGGTCGAGAAAGAGCATTTGTCCTCAAGTGTGGGCATCAAAGTTGCAGAAGAAAAATGGTTGAAAGAAGTCTTCAAAATTCAACAAAATATCAGTCTTTCAAACCTATTTTTGACCTTGTGAGCAAAGGCTTTTAATTTTCATATAAAAGAGGTTTACCTCGAGTTGGGAAGCTTTATGAAGAAAAACTTTTATAAATATAGCAAAGACAAAAAAAATAAAAAATTGGGAAAATATTTTTAAATTCTATATATTAATGCCAAAATATGGAAGCTTTGATTTTTTTTTATGGAGAAAGGGCATTAATTTTTATGTTAACCTGAGTGGAGGAGGGTTGTATTTGTATGAAATGACAAAGCGAAATTGAGTAAAAGATATGTTTACACCCAACACCAAAGGCTACCCATGGGAAACGAGCGCCACACCAAAGAAGACCCATGTATCCTACATCGCCCAATGCCAAAGGCTTCTTTCTTTTGTCACTTGTTATATGATATGAAGTTATGAGATATATAAAGAATGAAAGAACATTCCTTTTTTCTGCATGTGGGACAAAACCTCTAGATTTAAAATAAAAATCGCAGAGTTTTTCCAATGAGAAAATCATTGTCGTGGATGTCGACAATGTCCCACAGGACATAAAAATTATGACGGGTATGAAGACAGAGTTAGAGCGATTTGGAGATGAATTCACTACAAGTTCAATGGTAATTGTAACCGCCGGGGTGTATAAAAGTGTTTCGATTTTGGAACATGGACATAATTCCAATCCCGTTGATTTGTCAACAAATAAGCTAAAATAGGAAATTTTCAGTTGTCACGCCAGATGTTATGAGTTTTATCACCATTGACCCAAAAGATGCAAATTGTAAAATTTCTACGTCCACAAAATCGAACATGATATCAATACTCAAACGTTAAGCACCAAGGGATATTTCCAGTGAGGAAGACCCATTCTGGGTGCTAGAAGTGTTTTCCAAAAATTAATAAAGATTTCAGAATCTGAGCATATTTTTACCAAAGATTCATGTGTTGTTTCAAAATTACAGTCCGTACTTTCCTTTTCTTTACATGTGCATGTCAATTTTCTTTTTCATTATTGCCATTATGTCTTTCTTCTATGCTTGAATGAAAGTTTGAAATAAATTGGGATCCATACTTGTTATGCCTCAGTATATTGCATTCAAGTATCCACCCGCTTCTCCAAAGTTAACAGTGGATTCATCTGAAAATCGATGCCTGTTGTTGATGGATTGTCATTAATTCTTTCATGTCACCTACAAAATCCTATTGACTGTAATAAAACAACTATCCTTCCTTTGTACAAAAGTTTGTTTGGATGCTGATCTGTATTTTTATGTTTCTCGACTCCATTGCCCAATGGCATCCTTTTCCTGTTGATCTAACCACATTATTTAAAGCCTACAAAGTTTTTATTGTTATTTTACAATTTGGCCATTGAATTTATTGTCAAGTTGTTGTCATGGTGACATTGGATAGTAGATTTGCTGAGAGAGCCCTCTCTGGTTGAAAGAGGCCAACTTTTCAGTCTAAATATTGGTTTGAAATAGGTTACCTCGAGCTTTCTTTGATACAACCCAAGGAAAATCCGAGTGATAACACCAGATATTACAAGAAATTCATCAAGGGGTATGCACAGATATCTGCAGCTATGGAGAAGCTACTAAAGAAAGATACGCCATTCATCTGGAATGAAGAATGCGAACAAGGCTTTGATACACTAAAAGAAAAAATGGTCACTGTGTCGATCCTAGTTTTTCCAGACTGGGAAAAGCCATTTCACGTCCATGTGGACGCTTCATGCATCGCATTGGGAATTTTTCTTGCTCAACCAGGAGAGGGGGGTATTGATCATCCCATTGCGTTTTCCAGCAGAAAGTTATCATCCGCTGAGAAGAACTATACTACTACTAAAAGAGAAGGACTCGCAATGGTATATGTGTTGCAGAAGTTTAGGCATTACTTGCTTGGTGCGCATTTTTCTATGTTCACTGACCATTCTGCTTTGAAGTACCTGGTCAATAAGCCAGTGTTAGGGGGGCATATATGTAAATGGATACTACTCTTTCAGGAGTGTGACTTTGAAATTGTTGTTAAGCCAGGAAGGATGAATTTGGGACTTGATCATCTATCAAGAATTGAGTCAGGAGAAGAACCTACGAATCTGGAGGACAATCTGCCTGACCCGTAGCTGTTTTCCATACAACTTGTAGATGATTACTATCAGGACATCATTGAATTTCTAACCATAGGATTCGCACCTACAGAGCTCACTACGCAGCAAAAGAAGCAGCTGGTAGTGCGCGCAACAGACTTCACTATAATTGCAGGTCAACTATACAAGCAGGGACCAGACGAAGTACTGCACAGATGTGTACTCAAGCATAAGAAACCATTCATATTAGCTGAAGCGCATTTACGAGTCGCAGGAGGTCACTATGCCAGTATAGCTACGACGCAGAAGAGACTGCGCGTAGGGCTATGGTGGCCTACAATTAACAAAGATGCAAAGGAACACTGCCAGAGCTATGATGTCTGTCGGAGGACAGGAAGACCATCGCGTAGAGATGAAATGCCACTATATCCATAGTTGACATTGTAGGCCTTTGAGAAGTGGGACATTGATTTTGTGGGTCCCATTAACCCACCAGAGAAGAGAACTGGTGTGAGGTACATCATTACTGCTACGGATTACCTCACTAGATGGGCAGAAGCAAAGCCAGTAAAATATTGTAGCGAAGCTATAGCTACCAAGGTTATTTACGAGAATATTCTGACAAGGTTTGGCTGCCCAAAAATACTAATGAGTGATCAACGCACCCATTTTTTGAATAAGACCATTGAGGCTTTGACGGAAGAGTTCCACGTTCATCATCAACGCAGTATGCCTTATCATCCACAGGCGAATGGAATTGTGGAAGCATTTAACAAAGTATTGGAGAATGCGCTAACAAAGATATGCAACGTCAATCGAGACGATTGGGATCTACACATTCCATCCGTCTTATGGGAATACAGGACCACATGCAAGAAACTGACAGAACACACACCCTTTAGGTTGGCTTATGGGAAAGAGGAAATAATGCCAATGGAATATATCATTCCCAATTTGAGAATAGCAGCGTTTACAAGCATGGTATATCGCAACGCGCTGGAAGAATGACTCTTGCACTTGGTTGGTCTAGAGGAGGATCGCTTCATTGCCGGCTTTCACCAACAAGTGAAAAAGGAAAGGGAAAAAGCATGGCATGATCGTCACATCAAGAACAATTCCTTCCAGGTAGGTGATCAAGTCCTCCTATATGATAGCAAGTTCATGAAATTTTCTGGAAAATTTAAAATGCATTGGCTTGGCCCATATACTATACTGCATGTTACTAATGGTGGCGCAGTTCAGTTAGCCACCTTAGTTGGAGATACCTTGCCTACTTTGATCAATGGAAGTAGACTAAAACCCTATCGGGATAGTCCTGCTTTGCCGAACCATTAATGATCTTGAAAAGAAAAAGTTCTAAGTGCCAAGTACAGTTGAAATTGGGAACTGGAAAACTGAGTGAGTCTGTATGCAATGTATACTAGGGAGTATGTATATACTGTGCAGCACGGTCAGAATGTGTAGTAGTGAAAAAAAACAAAAAAAAACAAATATAAAGAAAAAGGAAAGAAGAATAGTGCAGTTGCGAAGCTCAACAATGCAACTGTCAGGATCAAGTCACATGAGGCTGAGACTTAATTCAGAAGGCTGAGTTCCGACACCGTGAAGTCACTGCGCAGGACCGAGAATGACCTACTGCGCAGTTCGACACGACGTTCACAAAAATAGCCATTATAATGTCTGTCAGAAAAATAGCTGTTATATAGCCATTGGCAGCAACTGCTTGGATATTTAATGCAAAAATGACCGTTTTGAACTGAATTTTGAAGGACATGGCCAAAGGAGCTGCCGTCTTTGGCTAACGGATACCACCATTAATGCTCATCTAGCCATTGAGTGGCACGGAGGAGGTTAGTTGCACCTATAAATAACGTTGCCTATTGTATCGCAGGCGTTACCAAACAGTTAGAATTTTCAACAAATATTTCTGTGTGAGCTATTTTCTGTCTAAGCTATTTTCTGATTGAGCTTTAACCAGTGGATTTCTGAGAGCTCTTCAGTCGAATATGAATTCACAGTTGAGGAGACTATGAGGATTTCAAGCACGGAGGGATCGAATGGTTAATGAGAACCCCAACTAAGAACGTTTCTTTCGAACAAGGTCAAGCATCACAAAGGTCACCGAGGCATGGTCTAGCTATGGAAGATAGAGGGAAAACTCCTGTGCAACCAAGAACAAAGGTCCCCCAGAGGGGTTCCACAGTGCAGAAGCCTCCAGCAGTGGATAAAGAGATACCACTGACCATGACTCCGAGTTGCATCTCGTCATGTGCACTGGAGGCACTAGTCTTTAAGTTGGTAAAGAACACAAAATATGATATTCCGCTATCAACGATCTCCAAGCACGTTGAGATAGATAAGAATATACTGGGAAAAATCCCAGACTGTAAATGGGAGGACTATGATTTGTTGGAAATTCATAAGGAGGAACCTAATAAGCCAAAGTTCCCATAGTTCTAGCCTAACCAGTACATGTGCTGGAAGAAGGACGTGAAGGGTGAGCTTAACTTGGTTACCGAAATTTGGTTGTCTGGAGTAGTCCAATCTGGGATGCTCAACCTACTCAGGCTGCCGCATTTTGATAGAACACCAAAACTAAACGCGGTAGTAAGGATGTTGATGGCAAGAATGCATCAAGGTTACTTGTGGCTGGACCGCAACGTGGACCTAAACATTGATTTAATCCACTGTGTTACGGGCTTGAGTAAGAGGGGTAAAGATCCAAAGATATTTTTCCAAGGGAAGAGAAAGGATAGAGAAGCTGCAGCCATGATGAGGAAAACCCAGCCTATTGTCAAAGGGAATAGGGGTTTTCAAACATAAGACATTGAGAATCGAGCGATGAAGTTTTTCATGCAGCTGTTAGCAGGAAAAATCCTGAGGAAATGCAGGCCTCTAGAAGTAAACACAGGTGCAGTACTACTTGGCATCGCGGCAACAAAAGGAGAAGAGTTCAACTGGTCACAATATCTCCTCAAGGAGTTCATGGAGGAACTCAACAACACGTAGCTCAGCGGAGGAAATTTTCATTATACTTGGCTTATAGTACTGATTTCTCTTATCAGATGGAAAGAGACAAAGGATTATGTTGGCATGATCACGGATTCCAAGGACTACAGGGGGGCCCATTTTGTAAACCTATGGGCCAATCTCAACTCATAGAGGCAGCACGCGACAACGGAAGTGTTCTACCAATACTATCACTAGCTGCGCGATGCGATTGTAGTAACCCCCAGGATCACAAAGCAGGTAACTATCAAATATATTTGCATTGTGGATTTTTATGCTGACATGTGCAGCATCCATATTTCACCTAAAGCGTAAAAGAAGAAGCCAGAGTGGTATGCAGGAAGCTACCACATGTATGAAGAGGACATTGACAATATAATGAAAGAATGGTTTGCTGAGTTCCGCGTAGAGGTTGCCGATGTCCCCAATGAATATGAGGAGGATGAGCCAATTCCAAGCCCATGCCCGATAGTTGAAGAAAAAGAGTCAGTGGAAAGAAAGGAGCCAATGGAGAGCACCATGTAGTAAAAGGGAGCATGCAAGAAGAAAAAGGCTAATAAATGCAAGTTGGACATCATCCTCAAGACCGATGATTATGAAATGATCGGCGTAGTATTCAACGAACAAATAGAAGATCTGATGATGGACAAGGAGAAAAAAGATAAATCCATACAGGATACTCTATAGAAGAATTTGATTGCGTTAGAGGAGACCACACTAAATATTAATGAAGTACACAAGCGACTACCCCCGCCGCATGACTCATAGTCCGAAGGGAAGTCTAGAGGGACCTCGTAGCAGCAGTAGCTAACAATGACCATCCCTGCGAGGTCACGTATCATCCATCTGGATACGAGCACTGCCAATTTTCCCATGCTAGAGCAAGTGATGTTAGACACGAAGGATGTTGAGTGAGTGGAGCTTGACTTAGACAAAATACCACTGCCAAGCCTGCACTTCTTACACCTGCAGTGTGTAGAGGAAATGCATGAAAGAACCATTAACACGCTCAAGGGATAGGCTGAACTGCAAGCAACTAATAGGCAGCTGGAGGAAGAAAGCTCATAGAGTGCTATGCAGTTGCAAGACGCACATGATCGTCGGGTAAGACTCAAATCCATGAACATTGCGGTTGTCGACACCATAGAAGAGTTTGAAGTACAGACAGAACTAGCAGATATTGTTGTTAAAATTGGAGAGCTGGTTACAAATATGAAGACAGAAATGCAGGACATGGAGATTCTCCATGAGGCTAAGATTGCTTCCTTGAAGGAGAAAATCAACCCACAGACCCCACCAAATGAGCAGTAGCTGAGAACAAAGGAAGTGAAAGCTGCCGCGGAGAACATTACAACGGAAGTGGCTAAGTGTCAAGGGTTGTTCTAAGTAGCATCAGTGGCATTCATGACCCTTGAAGAGGACCCAGCGTTGCAGGAGGTGAAGGATGTTGTAAAAGCAAAGCAGGCTGCGCTGGAGCAGCAAGATACATAAGTAAAAGCTCTTATACCAAGAGACAGGATGCCAAAGTATTGAGAAATCAATGCGTTGAAAAAGGAAGTGCAGGCATTGAGGGAAAAAGAAAGTGCACTAGGAGACAAGTCATAATCCTTGTTGGAGGATGCCAGCATGATCTCACAAGAGATCAAGGATAAGATAAAAGAGTTGCATGCCAATCAAGCACAGGTGGAAGGCCAAATCAACGAGGAAATTACACTTGAAATAATGGACATAGTCCGACAAGTCGAGCAGGACACAAAGAAAGTGGTTGACAAGCTGTTTGGTATGTACAATGAGTTCGTTGTGAACTTAGCTCCGTAGCGGGAGGAACAGCATGGCGAGGTTGCAAGTGGCTCAGGGGCGATCCACATGTAAGTGTTAGGGGCATCTTGGGGCTGGCCCAAGTGGGGAAATTTTGAACAAGGATTTTTGGAACTTCGTAGTTGAGCGCAGCTCAACCTAAATACTTATTTTTGTATGCATTTTGGGATACTGTGAAGTTGCGCACAACATAGTGTCAGATAGCTATGAAGATCGGTGCTGCGAGGATGAAATACCGCGAAGTGTCCAGTCTACAAAGGTCCAGCAGGGGAGAGTGTTGGATGGGGAAGATGGCATGTGTTCCGGATAGACCGTCGGCGGTCTAATTTTGGTAAAGATGCTCCAAGAATGCTAAGCGGTGGGCAGGAGCGGATTGGGAAGAAAGCGACTAATCGCACATGCAAAAGATACCACTACTTGTACCAATTGCACGAAGTCATTAAGAGGAAGAACGGATCAGCGAAAGCGACCTGTTGGCACGCATGCGACAGGAAGGTCGATAGTGACATGGGCATGTGCGAAGGGCAGGCCATGAAGGAAGATTCGCTACCAGGCACCAGCTAGCTCGATGAGCTGGAAACTGTAACCGTTTTTGTAAACCTAAGGGTTTTTGGCTTGTGGATTGTAAAAGACATGACCTAAGGGCATGATCTATAAAGAAGACAAAATTTTGTAAGGGAAGGGTTACTCTTCATTTTGGTCAGTATTGATTATTGTAGAATCTTAAGCTTGGAAGCCATTGTAAAGGTTCTACAGCTGAGTGCGCAGAGACCTATATGAGAGACAAGAGAGTGTGCAGCTGAATGCAAAGACTAAGAGAGGTTGTACCCTTCCCAAAATATCAATATTAACAACCGTTCTTGTGGACGTAGCATCCATCTAGGGGGTGAACCACGTTAAATCTGGCGTAGTGTGATTGAATGTGTTATTTGCAATTGTCTGTTTGCTTACATGTATGCTTGAATTCCAATTATCAGTTGTATGTTAATGATTTTATATGTATTCACCATAGGAAGAAGATGGGAATAATATGTTAAGTATTACATGAATGAATGGTTGATGGATGCAAAGTATTTTAGGTTTTGAATGTATTGATTGATAGACGAACATATGCATGGAGGAATGTTAAGTATTCGGCAGTTACAAATCTGTGAATGTATGAATCTACCTATTAGTCACATAGTTGAGCGCAATTTTGCATGATTTACTTACTTTCATACACCGTAATGTTAAAATATTAAGTGTCTCAAATGCATAGAAGAACATTAATCTTGGTTAGAGTTAGACGGTTGGAATAGACGCGCGATCTTGTCGACGCGCTGGCCCGAGTAAGTGTTGCGAGGTAAGCTTTCAATATCTTATCTGCGCCAAGAAGGAAGCATCCCATACCGCGAAGTCCCTGGATGCACTGGTCGCACAGGTCCCTAGACTTGCCAAAGTATCCGACTCAAAGTAAGGACTCTGCGCAGTCATGTGTCTGCAGCAAGGGCCTGATTCCCACGCTGCGAGTACCGTGCTATGCATCTATCCTCTCTGTAACCACATCACTAGGTTGTGGAAACTTGATTCTGCAACCACCCCCTCAGCTTCGCCTCGGGTGAGACCTCAGGTTGCGCACAATCTATTGTCGAAAGGGCCGGTGAATAGGGGTTTTGTTGGTTCCTTGAACCACAGAGTACCTGGGTCTATATTGAAAACCTCTAGCTCAGTTTTATATGCCAACAATGCCAATGCAATTTTTTATTTTCCTTCAATGAACGATAATGCCAATCCAAAATCTTGAAACATTCACCAATTTTTAATTTAAATGCAAAGAAATCCTCCAAGCAAACACCAAAAACAAAACTCTTTTCCCAATTTTTGTTTTCTTACTTTCAAAAACTCTTAAATTTTATAAAAGAATCGAAACAACTTCTCTGTTCAACTAAGAGATACTTCAATAATGAATATCAAATACAACAAAATAAATATAATTTGTTTCTGTTAAAGACTCAATATGCATAAAAGACATGAAAAATCTACTTCTTTGATTTCAATTTGAAGTTACAATAAGGATTGAGAAAAATCTAATGACAAAGAAGAGACCCAAATTTCAATTTTCAAGATATTTGAGATGGCATAAGAAACTAAAATACAAGTTTTCTTTCTTAAAATAAGTCAATCAAGTTTATCTAAGACCAAAGAAGCCAAATAAAACAAAAATGGATCTGAGGCAACAAACTTTTTAGAAATAATTTGATCACCCAATCACTTTCAATTTCATCACTTACAAACCAAACAAATGAAACAAAATAAAAATTTTGAAACCTCAATTTCTCAATATGAAGAAAATAAAATGGTAAGGAAGAGTTTAGGACAGGGCTACAAACTCCTAGGCCTGAAATAAGTTGAAAATTTCATCAACAACAAACACAAATCGAAATTAGGATGCAAAAATCCCCAATCATACTTCAATTCCCAAACAAGTCGAATAGGTCCCAAATTTATCCAAACAGGGTTTGGGAGTGTCCAAACCATTATTATAAAGGCTCAGATTTTATTGGACAAGAGAAAATGGTCCACCAAAAGGTGCAAACCCAACAAAGAATCAAGTTGGCCTATGTTGGTTTCAACCTTCCAAAAATTAATAGGAATAAAAAATGGGTTTCAAATTACCTAAAACGAAATCAAATGCTCTTATTAAGAGCCCATGCAACTTCAAACAAGCATCAAAAGACCACAAAAAAAGTTGGGAAGCAAAATCCTAGCAAAACCATGCAAAACAGGGATGGGAACTACCCCAAAAAGGGGATTTTTGCTCCTCTAGGCCTATAGATAGAGAAACAGATTGAAATTTTCACCCCATAACAAGTTCTAGGAGGGAGACAAATTCGTAATTTTCACCCTGAGGGCCTCTCCGGGGGAGCAATAGATTCCTATAGGTAAAACAATTGACTAATTTTTCCCAAATCCAAGGTTGGATCGGGTCTGAGGCTCACTGTACTTCTTAGTAATGATTACAGAAGTAAAAATATTAAACAAAAACACACTCAAAGAGGTCTTAATAGTACTAAAAAACTCTCAAAGGTTTGAAAAACTAGGGAAAGTCCCCAGTATGGTCACCAGTTTCTATGGTAGAAAATATCCCCTACGGCTAGGTCAGACTTCTCAAGGACATACTAAGGCTCCCTAGACACCTAATCCGAGACATAAGAAGAACAAATGGTACCTAACATCTCCTAGATTTAGTTCATACAAAATAAAATAGAAGCATAGAAAGGTGGATGAGAGTATATGTACTAACTTATCCCTAAAGTTTGTCCTAGCTCCTCCTCCTTGATCTAGCTCCTAGCTTGTAGATCCCTAGTAGTAAGCCTACACACAAAGAGAAGAGAGAACACCTTTCGATGCACCAAGTGTATTAAATAATATCTAATTACCAATTGGAAAACATATTCATACATCCATCAAAGAGACATGAAATGGGAGAATAAGCCAAGTTTTATATTAGAAATAAAGGCATGAACAACATGTACACAAGTATACATGACTTTGCAGCAGCATGTCCTTCAAACTCTCCTTCCAAATACCTTTGAGAACCCTAATATCATAAGGACCACCTCTCTAATATTTTTCCATTGTGTGTGAGCCAAGGAATGAGGTCCTCTTTATAGGATGGAGAAGCTAAACCACTTGAGAGAAATATTTGGATCAAGGGAGGATAAGGTGGATCAAGGGAGATTGAGTTTAGTTTGAATGGAATTGGAGAGATATTCAAAAGATAGGGTAATACACCTACGATGAAGCTTGGATTTTGACCCAAAAATCAAGTCAAGATGGCTATAATAGGACTATCGATCCCCTAGAACTGCGCACATAGCGAAAATGTTGGGATTTTCGCTCCCCTGGAGGCATGCAAGGAGTGATACAATTTTAATTTTTTCTCCTTGGGAAACTAGGAGGGAGTGACACTTTCCATCAAGGATCAAAATAGGGTTTGGTAAGGTGGTTCTTCGACCTTCAAATGTCAAGGGACCCTACTAAACATGATTAGGGACTAGATAGACCACAAGATAGTGGTCCCTAACACACCTAGGAAACATTACAACTCATGCTTCTCATGGTGATGAAGCATGTGAGTTCATAAGAAACAATTTGAGGTACAAAAGTGGTAGGACCCCTCTTGTTAATGCTTGGTTATCTTCCTTTGCATGAATGAACATGATATATTGATCTAATGAGCCTAATTTGATCTTGGTTATAAGTTATCCTTAAATATTAAACTAAACTACAAACACAATAGTTTGGATTTTGAACTTCTGTTAATTAAAAAAATGAGGTCTTTCACTATCATCTTCAGCAATTTAAGAAATTTCCCCAAATTTTTTCAAACGAATTCTACCAATGCTATTAGTAACCACAAGATTCAATTCTCGGGCCCTTCAAAAAAAATCTAATAATTAAAGCATGGATTTCATAGAATCATTTCATCAAACACTTTTCATAAAAAATTAGATTTCTTCCTATGAATATTGATTCTATCCCATATGTCCTTGGTGCTAAAATTAGGAGCTTTGATACCACTTTGTAAAATCCCCATCCATCATTTTGACTATAGAAGGGGATAGTTACAAATTTCATGTTGATGTATATGTAACTTCAGAATGTATTTCATATATGTATGCTGTATGTACTCCTATAGAGATGGTATTATTCCTCTATACGGAAGTGTCGTCATTTATATTGTAAATGTCGTAACTTATACTTGATGGGTTATTTGACCACCTTGTTGGGGTCGGCCCTGTATAAGTCATGTGGGTCAAAGGGTTATTAGACCACCCTATTGGGGGTCGGCCATGTGGGTTGAAGGGTTATTAGACCACCCTATTGGGGGTCGGCCCAGTCACCATTATGTTATGTGGTTAAGTTCGAGCCTACATGATTTATGTAAAAGGAAAGTCAAGTCAAGTATAAATAGAGTGCGGGATGCACTCTATTTCATCACTCACTTATCACTCATGCACTCAAGGAGGAGTGGCGCACTTATGGAGGAGGAGGATCTGCTGCTAGGATATGTCTATCTCTTATGTTTGGGTTGTATCATTGCTCTATCTATCTCTGAGGAAGTTATTGGGGTTTTTCACCTTTATGGTTTTCCCCAAGTAAATATTTGTGTCTCTTGTGTGCTTGCATTATTGTCTCCATGATTGATATGTTGTACATGTTGTTCTCTCAATTAAGATTCTAGATCAGATTGAAGTAAATTCTGAAAATTTAACATTTCATGCTTCTAAATGTTTCCCCATGGGCCATTATTTGAATTGAGAATTATTTTAAGCCACCCATGGGCAACATGAACTAATAAATGCATGTACAAGTGCATCAGTATAAAACACAGTGAAATTGAGAGTTATAATTCACACACAACATGTATAAACCATCATATAAAGATAACATGAAGTAAATACAATCATGGCACATTCACACACAACAAACAATACTTATGTTTTAACTAAAGAAGATCCAAGCAATTGGTCGTGTAAGATAAATTTCTACCCAACTGAAGGTATCAGCTATAGATACCACCCCCAAGCTAGGCTATGAGGCCACCAGGGTGAAGGAAACACCTATAGGCTTCTCTCTCTTAGCCTAAAACTCATTTGATCTCATTCTTAGCCAATATTATCACCATTTAGCATTGCAAGCATCTCATTTAGCCATCCTAACCATGGAAATATCTTCCATTTCCCCATAAAACACAAGGAAGGCCTACTCTTTCTATGATCAATAGTCGCTTAGAGTACCCAATCCTTAATGTTCTCTTTAGTGTGTGCAAAAATATTCCAACTTGTTGTATGCTTTTAGAGAACCTCCTATAAGATCAATTCATGTCTTGTCAAGCACCTTGGAATAGAAAATAAACATTGGATATAGGTTTCTATCTGTCCCAACCTATATGCTCACCTACAACCATTCTCTTCACTCTAATGTCTACAATTTCCTCTTCAAAATGCTAATTTTTGGTTAATTTCACAATTTGGTAATTGGCTATGGATAAACAACATGAAGGCTATGTAGTATGTGAATTCTGCATGGAAAATGAGTGATAGACTCCAATGATATGAGAGAATTAGTGAAAAGGAAATTGACATTACTTATGACCATAGAAGGAATGACTCTTAAAATTGTCATAAAAGTATATTCATACCCTGCTTCCATAACTACATGAGAATACTTTCTCACCAACCTCACACATTCATTTATTGATTTGTTTAATAAGTAAAAAAGGAGGTAACTGGTCCATTCAAGGAACATGGAAGAAATGGATAATTTGTAAGGATGAAACTTAGAAAAAGAGGATTTAATCTCCTGTAGGCCCCCTTTTCTCTTACCTTCTAGTGGAATCATATCCCTTATAGTGCTCTTTGCATATTTGTATTGGACCATTTTATTAATTTACAACTTAATATTTACATAGGTTTTGAGTCATCGTGGCAAGCCTACCACATGGTCAATATAGAAATATTTACATTATATATACCTAGACATTTGCTAGTTGGGCCTTTTCCTTGAGATCTACACTAAGAATCACTACCAACATATTTACATCATTTTACATAATATGATTTAATACATTCCAAGGGTAAAAACAGGGGCTATTACATGATCAATGCTACAAGATCCTTGGTATCCTTGGATAGACCATTGGTTGGGTCCTCCATGTTATTTTGGGTGTGGGTGTATACCATGGCACCACTTGTGCTTGGAAAAATATTAACACCAACTTATCTCAAAATGAATATGGGTGAAAGAGAAGTCTTCTAAGACATATCACCTAATGCGGGATGGATGTGTCCACATGAAAATTTTTGTTAGAGATGTATACCAATATGATTAGCATGACACAATGATTTTGTTGAGATAGGTCTCAAACAAGGGTGTCGATGGAGCCCATACATTTTTTTTTGTAAACATTGAGGGGAGTATTAATTTTTGTAGAATATTACTACACCAAAAATTTATAAATTCCTTATGGATGCAAAGATATAAGAATTTCACTGGCGGGTCTTAGATAGTAGAGTTATTTCACTGACATAACGTCCAAATTCTTTCTATATGCAAAGATGCAGGAATTTCACTAGTTAGCGACAGAGGGAAGGGTTCTTGGGTTCTTGGGGACAAGGGATTTTTAGGTGCTATAACTCTCTAATAAACTTGTAGGGTTCAAATGTAGTACTTTGACCTATCTCTAAGGATGTTAACTAAGAAGGCTCAACTATACACTTATCCATACTACCTGACTACCAAGGTAGTAGGGAGTAATATTTCCAAGTGTTCTACTTGGTGTCACTACATCAACAAGATGGTTGATCGGATTATCTATAGATTCTTTTATGTGGTCCAGGCGACTTCCGATATACCAGAAGGTATGTGGAAGTGAAATTTCATGTACAATTGTTTTATGATGTAGTACTACTTGAAGGGGTACCAACATAGGTTACAACAGTGTCCAAAAAATGTGATTAAGTACCAATTGTATATTATGTGTGTATTCTCCCCTAACCGTAGGTTTTCCCACTAGATGATAGATATTCATGTTGTTTGAATATGCCAAAACATGTATCTAGCTTTACAAATATAGAAGATTTTTGGAGGTTTGCTAGCTCAGGAAATTGCTCTGATACCACTTGTGGTAGTATTAACCCCGCAAATTAGATTAACAATGAGATATATAGAGATAAACAATGCATGAAACACAAGATTATACTGTATAAAAACTTGTAAAAGGAAATTGACAAGATAAATGTTGCAAAATAACTTGCATATTATCATAATCACTTTATGAATCAATGTTCACACACCTCTTAGGGTTGGATGACATTTCATTACAACAAAACTATGATACAATAATTCTTGACAAAACAATCCATAACCTCTTATCTCTTTAAATATACCTTCAATATCCCAAAACCCTAACTACTTGAGTTGGTCTATAATTAATGAGTACCAACTTACTAGTAGACCTTAATTAATAGAGAGACCCTTTTTTCGTTAATATTCTACTACCAACTACTTAGCCTTATTTAAAGGTTACGACATCATACATAACATGACTAACTACTAAAGTAGGGAGTTAGGGTGGGACCCTAACAAAGGTGTAGTGGCTAAAAGTGGATGTCACCAATCCATTATTAATAAAAATAGTCTTTGATCTTGTGTCCAATACCTATCACTATCCCATTGCTTCATCAATGAAAATGGATTATTCACATTGGAGCCAGTTCTAAGAGATGCTCACATCCTTTCCTATAAATAAATCCCTCAAGGTCATTCAACGCATCAATCAACACAATGTTGTCTTCCTTCTATCATAGGAGTCCATTTTACACCATTAACAACTTGAAGTAGAGTACCAAAGGAGAAAAATAACCCTCTCTTGGGTTGGCTGTGGAGTCCCCTCTTCATCAATCAAGTCCAAGGTGTCGTATTCTATTTCTTTTCTTTTTATTATTAATACAAACAATTACACTCTTTATTGTATATTATGTTTTATGTCAAATTTTACATTTTTATATAACAAATAATAATTTAGAATATAATTATTAATTTTTAACTTTTACTTTAATATTTAATTTGATACTCAAGCAACACAATCTTTGAATAAATGTATCTTGACATCAAGTTAATTACAAAACACCAACAGCACACAATGCTACAAAACCTTCAAAGTGTACCAATGCAAAATCAAAAGGCAAACTAACAACATTGAAAGAGTAAAGACTAGGTAACTTCTAATGCACAAATTAACATAATCTCTATGCAAAAACTTGTATCGTTATTAAATTTGATAGTAAATAAATCATTCTAATAAAAAATCAATACATCAACATGAATCTTAGAAAAAAGTTTATAATATTATTAAAGTAATAATATGAGTACAAATATTCATACTATTAATAGCGAAAAAAAACATGATGTTAAATTTAAGAACATAAAATAATATAACGTTACTAAATCTAATAACATGCAAATACTTTTTTGGTGTAACACAATAAATGTCTCTATAGAACGTTACTAAATCTAATAACATGCAAATACTTTTTTGGTGTAACACAATAAATGTCTCTATACTAACTTTAAGGTTATAATGCCATTTTAGAATTTTAAAGTGTTCAAAGTAAGTTGCATAGGATGGATAAATTTCATAGTAAGTGTCCTTATAATAACTTTAAGGCCATAATGACATTTTGGAATTTTAAAGTGTTAAAAATAAATTATCTATACTTTTTCATCATAATAAAGGACCATTATGTATGTCAAATATATTTGGGCTGAAGATTTTTCATCATAATAAAGGACCATTATGTATGTCAAATATATTTGGGCAAAGAAGTTGAGGCTAATTGTAATATATGATTAACACGTACACACAAAAGAAAATATTGATGAGAGAATTAAGTGAAGATCAAGCAAAATCTAAGTTCATTATTGTGCATGTATTGATATAGTAGGATTTTGAAAATAAGATAATTATGATGTTATGGAAAAATGAATGAATTGTTTGTTGTACAAATTAAAATTGAATATAATCATTATATATTCAGAAGACAACATAATTATTTTTAAGTAAATATTACAAAAGTCCACAACATAATTATCCTCATAAAGGATGATGAAAATACTTGTCAAAAATGAACATTGAAGTATCTAAACATATGAGTTTGTGAAAAATTATTAAGCAAAGAGGAAATGTCCTTTTTTAAGAATCCCTAGATGGATATAATTATTTATTAAGCTAGATGTATATACTTATTTATTTAGAAGTTTAGAGTATATAACTCACCAATGAATTTAAAATTATTGAAAATTTTGGAAAATAAGGAAATATCTTTGATTGTTGAAAATTTAACCAAGCTTTTAGTATGTGATGAATATGCACAATATATTATAAATAAATTTGAGTGTGGTTGATCACTTAATTATTTAAATTAAGGGGTTTAATGGTTTACATCAAATATATATATTATTATAGAAATATGAACAAAAACTTTAAAATAATAAAGTTTTATACTTGAAAAGTCAAAGTCAAGTATATATATTAAAATAAAAATCGTTTGTCGAATTAACATTCACTAAACTTGGTGGCATGTCACCACATGAAGAACAATGATTGTGTTGATATCAAGCACTTACTATGAAATCATCCAAAAACGATGGAAGATGTTTTCCTGAACCTAATGTTACTATGAAATAACCCAAAAAAATGGAAGAAGTTTGTGTGAACCTAATGAGAAAAGGAGAAAAAAGAAAAGTCAAAATTAAAAAAAATGGTTATTTGCTTCTATGTATCAAAGGAGGAAAGGAGAGAAACAAATAACTAACTTTAACAAGAACAAGGAAACTACCAAGGAAAGGAGATAAATAATCAACTTTAATAAGAATAGGGAAACTATCATATTAGCAAATAGAAAAATAGTTGGTTAAATCATCTAATAAATTCACAGAGGTCGAAAATCCATAGTCGTTGTTATAGTCTTAGAAAAAATTGAGCGCAATGCATCTTTTCAAGGTGAGAGATTCAACTAAATTTATTGTTTGTTTGTCTGGTTTTAAATATGAATTTGTCCTTGTGGATTTGAACTTGAGCAAGAGATCAAACTTCTTCATGTGTGAAGAATGTTTTCCTAAGCTCTAATGCCATTTAGTGATTGAATGCACATAGGGCGCCATCGATTCCAAAGCATCAACTATTCTCATGCAGACTGAGCTTAATATTGACAGTTTTGTTGTTGTTGTGCCTACCTTAAGGTAGTGGCACATCAAAGCAGCGGTTTCTTGAGGACGGGCCGAGGTAATGGAAACATTGAAAAAAAATAAACATAAAATATTTCAAATTAATGCCAAGCCACCCATAACATTAAAAAAGTTGAAACAAAAGAAGGGACTGAAAACTTAGACATAATTCTATTGAAAATATGCTCACCTCAAAAAGAGGAAAATTATGTAGTCAAATTTTTTAATTGGTGGATAAAATGACATTGCTCACATGATTGGTTGGTTTGGTTGGTTGAAAAAAACTATTCATTTGCTTTTGAACGAAGAACTAAAATTATAAATTTGTTCAAAAGAGGAAAATTACGAAGTCAAATTTTTTAATTGGTGGATAAAATGACATTGCTCACATGATTGGTTGGTGTGGTTGGTTGAGCAAAACTATTCATTTTGTTTTTGAATGAAGAACTAAAATTATAAATTTTGATATGTGTGTTGTTTAATAGAAACAAGTTGATTGTAAGAGTCCCTCCAGTCGGACTAACAAGCACCTAGAAAAATATCAAGGAAAATGTGCTTTAACCAGCTTAGATTCAAATCCTAGGCTCTATCAAGTGCCGAGAGGGATCAAATATCGCGAGGTGTAAACCTCTCCTCAAAAAGCTCCTTGAGTGCAATACCTGATAAGGGGTTTGCACCTCAGGATATTTGATCCCTCTCGGTGTTTGATAGAGCCTAGAATTTGGATCTAGGCTCTATCAAGCACCTAGATCTCTTTATGGGATTTGGATTTAATTACATTACTAGTAGCAATGAAAATTGTCAGAGATGCTTGGGATATCAATTATGCCACAACCAAACAAATGTCTAGGAGGTGAAATTGGTTTGTATGGGAGACATAATATTTGGTGATGAGAAAACACACTAGGATTATTAAAGGTTGTGTTTCTATGTCGCCGAGAACCAAAGATGCACATAATGTTAAAGAGGTTTTTGTATATAGGCTTGGTTTTAAAGGGAAATTGTTTTTAATAATATGAATTGGTTAGAATCTGAAAGTTGAGATTGAAGTTTGTAAGGATCTCTTCAAATACATCTTGAAAAATTATGAAGTCATAACATGTGTCGAGGAAAATGGTTTACTTTAATTGGTAGCAAAGATCGATAGTGGGTGTGTCATCATGGCAATGGTTGATCAAATTAAATTATATAATCTTCATTTAAAGTACAAACTTCATGTAATTAATGTGTTACCACAAATACAAAAGGATTCATATAAAACTTATATGATTGGAAAGTATACACCATAAATTATTTCATGAATTTTATATATGGAATAGAAAGAGAATAGTACATTGTATAAGACATTTAAGTTGGTGGAGTGGAATGTAAAATGGGCCCTTTTCATATGCTTGGCATGGTTTGAGTTTAAGAGTTCTATAAACTCGAGTTCAACATTGTATAACATTGAATAAGAAGCAAATTTTATAAAAAAAAATTGCAGTAAATGAATGGAAAAATACATAACATTTAGATAGAAAAATCTATAAATAGTTGGTATATTCATCTTCATTAATCTTGCTAATGTTTATGAAAAATATATTCACATTCTTTAGTGGTTCTCTTGTAATTATCCAATTTCAAGAATATTGCAATGTTTTCAACTTGTTGCTAAATAGTTCTCATACTAGCGTTAGATCGTCAATATAACAAGATTGAAGAGAAGCTACTATATTTAGCTAGTTCATTCAATCATTCAAATATTAAACAAGAAAAGATAACAAAAATACCTTAGGTAAGTTAGTTGGCCTCCTTCTTGTAGTTTGTAATTTCAAGAAATGAGTTCGCTTGCAAGTCCAATCCATGCTAAAATTTCACACAAACCAACAAAGAAACTTTCTCAAAGCTTTTAAACCATTAATAAAGATAATCAACGAGATGCAAAATCATAACTAACTAAAATAACTACCTTTACACATAGTAATTCCACCTCCAATCTACTAATCAATAAGCATATATCAATCAAGTCAAGGTTTTTGTTTTTTATTAATTTTTTTTAGGGGGGAAGGGGGTGTGATCTTCATTTATTAACAAAAAGTGATTAGTGGGTTAGTTATACATGAATCTTGTTGAGGCACCTTCTTCACCAAGGTCAAGAGTAATGTCCCCATCCCTCAATTCGACTAGGAGAAGGGGACATTAACTAATTTACGAGTTTCCAAATTTTGCCCCATAACCATAATTACGAATGAACATAATATTTAATAAACGTGTGCGGGTGCATAAATACAAATTACACAGCAGAAATGATTTTCATCCACACACACAGCACATGCATTTACAAGCATATTCATTATAGGCATCAAATAAACATTGCAGAATAAAATACAAAACAATACTTACCTTTAAACAAAGAAGATCCAAGCAACTGGCTTTGTAAGAGTAGTTTTCCACCCAACCGTAGACACTCTATCCATCATATACTATTTATTCAAAGAGGCCACCCCCAAGATGCGCTATGAGGCCATCACAAAGAAGGATACACCTACAGGATTCTCTCTCTCTTCCCACAACCTGTTATGCTCTCTATGCTTATCCAAAAATTCATACAGGGCTCTACAAAGATCTCACTCAGTCATCACAACCATGGCACTCTTTCCAAATTCCCCACAAAAACACAAGCAAGGAATTCCCCTTCACTAATCTACATTTCCATCGGGAAATCCAACCCTTACAGCGATTGTGGTGTGTGGAGCAAGAGTCCAAAATATTGTACGCTATTGGAGAACCTCATGTAGCATCAATTATGGCTTCTCAAGCATTTGTGAGTAGAAAAAATCAATGGGTAAGGGTTCCTAGCTTTCCCCTCTATGCACATATACAACCATCTATTTTTCCTTCAAATCTAAAACTCTATCTCCCAATTGGAATTTCTGGGTTGTACACAGTATGGTAATGGTCATGAACAATCATAGGAAGTTCTACGTAGATTAGAAAACTACATGGGAGAATCATAGAAATGAGTGTTGACTCCAAGGAATATGAGATTATGGTGAAAAGACAAATGGTATAGCTTCTGACCATAGAATAAAAGGACTTTTGACTGCTGACATAACTACCACAACCCCCATGCTTCAATAACTACATGAAGTGACTTTTCCCACCAACCTCACAAATGCATTCAATTATTGGGTTTAATAGTCAAGAGAAGGTAATTGGCTCATTTAAAGCACATGGAAACAATTATATGAGTTATAAGGTTGACACTTGGAAACAAAGTATTTAGTTTCCCATAGGCCGCTTCTCCTCTTTCCCTCTAGTAGAATCATAGCCCCTCTAGTGCTCTTTTAATCCAAGAGTATTTCCCAAATGAAGAAAAATAAATTCTTCAAATGATGAACAAAAGCATGCCATTGCAGAGAGCTCGCCAACAGCTTTCTCGCAACGCTCATTTCATCAAAAGTAGACTCCGAACATAAAAGATATCACATTCTGAAATTTCGACAAGAAATGTAAAATGGAAAAAAGGGGGTGCCACATGGCACCACTGAAAGGGTGACATGTGGCCTATACAGTGCTAATGTGGCTCACTCATAGAGTGCCATGTGGTAGGTGACTTGGAAGGTGATGTGGCATATCAATATGATATGGACCAATTTTATTTTGACTTGTAGAAGGTTTATTGCATATGTGGCAAGAACGTAGACCAACTAGAGGCCGCCATGTGGCGGTCCAATTGGCCACAAGGTGGTTGTTCTTACAAAAAAATATGACAGGAAATGGATTGAACCCCTAAACTCCTGTCGGTTCAAGTGCCTTATCTCCATGCACCCTACCAATGCGACACCTTTCTTGTTTGTTGTATCAAATGCCAATCTTTTATTTAAACATGAATTGTTTATTCGTTGAAGAAAAGGGGCAAGCCGAGGGCTAAGCCCTTTGCCCCATGATATGCATTTATCCAATGGTGGAACGTGGCACCTTTGTTTCTTGTTGTATCAAATGCCAATATTCTATTTAAACTTGAATTGTTTATTCATTGAAGAAAATGGGTGGCCCGAGGGCTAAGCCCTCAACCCCATGATATACATTTATCCAAAAACAGAATCGATGGAGGGGCTATAACATAAGTCCACGGAAACCACAGTTTATATATGGTACATATATATATGCCAACATATATTATTTCCAATCAAATGGAGCATGCGGGTTTTGACGCTGGGATCTCCGCTCAAACAATACAACATGTTACCAATAGATCAAGCCCCATGATTTGAAAGGGTATTGGTATAATCTCGTTTTAATTTTGAAACGAGATTTCTACCCCCAAAAGGGTGCACTCACGTGGCCCCCAAAACAAACTTGTTTTGTATTATTTAAACCATGGTTCAGAGTGTTATCCACTAAGTTGCACTTAGGTGGATTTCCAATGAGCAGTCAAAGACTTGAACAATTAAATTGTTCATCACATGTGTTGAGAAGTTCACCAGGCCATTTTCAGGCTCTTTTGTAAATTTACTTGTCCAAACCCCCTGGGGGTAATTGTAATAAGTTGGTCTAAGCATGAAATTCTTGTAATAGGATTGGATTACCTTAGGTTTATCTATCAATGGAATACTCTAGAGTGTTTTTTCCTTTGGAATTATGTGCTACGCTTCAGTGACGTATAATTCCTAAGTTTTTAACTCACACCTCCAAAGCTAGAGTATTTACCATGGTGATCGAACTTTAGGAAGATATTAAATCATATGTGTATATGTATTTTTTACATGCTAGACAACAATAATGAGCCGTATTGACGTGTACTAGGTCCCCTCGGAGTTTGAGTCAGTTCCAACAAAAAATATTTTTTTCCGTAAACTTAGGCTATTTTTTAATAGTTTAATTGGAAAAATTAAAATTATTAAAAAATGTGGTTAGGAGGAAGAATTAGACACGAGGGTTCTATTTTGCTAACATGGAGCACCCACTTAACCCCTAAACCCACTTTCCTAATTTTTTGAGTAATTATTTATCTCCAAAATTGAATATTACTCGAAAATAACAAAAAAGACCAAAAAAATGGAGAAAATAAAAAACCGGAAATTTCCAAAACTCAAAAAACATGTCGAAAGTAAAATTTCTAAGTTGGCAAAGCAAAATGGAAATATTCCTGATGTTTCTAAAACACTTGTGAGTGTTTTTCTCGGCATTTAAAGGCAGTAGGATGTTTCTCTTTCAAGAGGGCACATTTCCACATCAAGGGGGCACAACTCCCAAGAAGGAAATTGGCAAGTGTAAGATAAAGTGGTGAGGTGGAGTTGGAAAGTGGAAAGAATCTGATTTTCATCCTTCTCCAACTCATTACATCTCATCCCAACCAGTCTCCAACTTACCAAGTGCGCTCTTCTCTTGGCAAGTGCCCCCCCCCCCCCTCTGGCTCTCTTATTTTTCTATTTAAGCAAGGTCTTGGATCCTCATTTGCATATGAAGGATGGAATTGAACCTATGCTATTGTAATTTGTTTATTTTTCTCTTTGGAATAAAGTTCAAAGGCTTTGGAGGCCATATGCTGTGCAGCTATCCCATTGGATGTATGTTTGGTTGATGTTCTAAGGTGATATCTCGCTAATCACTTGCGATTTTGCAATTTTTTATTATCTAGCTTAGACGACCTTTGTGCCCATAGTATAATCATTCATTGTATTTGATTTGCTTATAAATTCTTGGTTAATCTGAGATAGTGAAGCAGCAGGTGTAATCAGTTGTACTAATGCCGTTCTAATCTCTGTTAATTACGTATTCTAGATTTAATCTCTTTTTTTGCAAGTGTTTGTGACAGTGCAGGATAACAATCTGAGGGAGGAGGTTGAGCTTAGTTGCATCCTCATCCACCTTCGGTGTTGGTTGTCTTGGTATGATTCCTGTTGAGCTGTAGGCATCTTTGGTTCCTTAATCTTTCAAGATTGAAGTGGGGTTTTTTGCTTCTTCTACACTATTAAATCAAAAAACTTCCTTCGTTACTTAGTTACCCTTGCTTAGTGAAAGTTAGATCTGCAGTTTCATATAAATAGCTTTCTTTTATTAGGCACATATATTGGATCTGATCTGCTTTCCAAGTCTATTTTCATTATAGATCTAAATCCATATTTTTTTATACTTGAAGTAGTCATTTTTACTGAAAATTTTTCAAGTATAAAATCTGTAAAAAAAATTATATTTTATTTGATTAACCCACTAATTTGTATGTTTTAATCTTGCTATTTTTTAGCAGGTCCAAGACAAAATAGAAGGAAGCTCTGGCCGTTTCTTGACAGAAAGTGCCAAAAATACTTTTCGAGGACCCTCCTTTACCAATATTTCATTCTCTAAAATTGTAAGCCCTTAGATCCTAGTTTAAAAGGACTAAGAGGAACTTCTTCCATCAAGCATTGTAAAATTTATTAAATGAGAGAAAGTGGGCTACACAACGCCCACATCCCATCCCCCCTAGGGGGAATTTGCGTTTCCTTTTTTCATGGCGTGATTTTTTCTAACACTTTGTGTAGGGTGTATACTTTGATTAAGTATTTAATTTTTGTTTTCTTTTCATTTCGCAAGTAATTAAATAAATCCAATCTCGTTGCCATAAAGCATGCTCCCACCTCCACACAAAGGCGTTGTTGAATAGTGGACGATGATCAGAAAGTGACACATAGGTTCAACAATTTTATCTATTTATTTTTTCAAGTTATTTTTATTTACTTTTATATACTTCAAGTACTCAAATTTGAACGAATATTATGTTGTTTCTCGAAGTATTCTCTTTCCCTTTGCGGGCACTAGCCTGGTCCTGGGGAAATCATAAAAGAGCGCTACAACTCATTAATTATCAAACACCTAATAATAAATCACAGTAATAAAATTAAGAACCCTGAACATAGTGAAAATCTAGCACTCAAACATTGAGTAATGCATGGGGAAATTTCTCAAAAGAAGTGGGAACCACTAGAGAGTGACCTCAGGGCACCGTTAGAGTACATCCTTGTTGGTGTAGTATTGAACACGCTCTCGAGACTCCGCTCCATCCACACGTATTTGTGAGGAGCTACATTTTCCCAATTTCCTAACATTACTCCTTGTACCTCCCGGTATATCAGGAGCTCCCATTTTCCCTTAAATCAACTCATCCTTTAATAATTCCTAAAATTGACCAAGAGCACAATTGCAAAACATTTACTTTTACAACAGCATTTAATCTGACTCCACGACACTATTAGAAAAAATAGGATCGCAGAGCAATAACAATAAACAAGATGCAAATATAATCACACAAACATATTACAAGAGAGACACCAATATAACGTAGCTCACCCAAAATGGGCTACATACACATAGAAGTTGCCAGTCCTTATTATATACCATCCAGCAAAATGAAGGGATACAACCTGCAACACATCCGCTGCAACTTCCTCTTCACACTCTCTTAGTCTCTCTTACATGATCTCAGAGATATTTACAATACACAATACCTAATGCATCAATCCTAGCCATATTACAATGTATTTCTTTTAAAGGGGAAATACCATGGAAAAATACCATGGGTTACCCAAAACCATGGGCCCGTAATCTGTTGGCATCGTCCCCCCTGGAACCCCATGGGGGGGCGATGCCCCCCCCACACCCTCCCACTGGGGTGAGTGTACAGACCACCTGCATATCATATAAAATTGAAGTACAAACACGGCTAAACAACAACATGTCTGAATCTAGAATATTAGGCTCCACAACCAACAATCTCCCACTTAGAGACTAATCACAGCAACTCCACCGCTGTTGTACTTGCTGGACTTGGACTTTGAAAATTTCTCATCTTCACCTTCACGCTAGAAGGCCAACTGAAACCGAGCAAGAACTCAGTTTCTCTCTGGTCACTACCTTTGTAAACATGTCTCCAGGATTCTATCTAGTATCTATCTTCTCCAGCTTCAATAGTTCATCTTCCAGAACATAGCATATGAATGGTACTTGAAATGTATATGTTTAGTCCTGGAATGGAATGTTGATTTCTTTGTAAGATGAATGACACTCTAGCTGTAACTATACAACCTGCTATCCTTTTGCTTCTTACACAATTCCTCCATAAACCTATGCAACCAAATCATCTCTTTACTAGCCTCTATAACAGCAACATACTCTGCTTCCGTTGTTGAAAGTGAAACAACCTTTTGCAGTTTCGAAATCCAACTTATTGTTGTTCCACCTAAAGTAAACACATACGCTATGGTGCTCCTCCTGTTATCCTTACCACCTGCCATATATGCATCAACATATCCCTATAGAATAGTGTTTGAACCTCCAAAACATAATGCATGAGTGGTAGTACCTCTCATATACCTGAGAATCCAATGTTCTTTACCTGGATTTTTCATATATTTGCTCACAAATCTCACTGCATGTGTAATATCTCGTCTTGTTCACACCATGGCATACATCAAACTTCCAAATGTTGATGAATAAGGAATCTTGGACATGTAATCTATCTCTTCCTTTGTCTTCAGACACATTTCCTTACTTAGTTTGAAATGGATGGCCAAAGGTGTACTAATTGGTTTTGCATTATGAATTATGAACCTCTCCAACACCTTTTGTATGTACTCACCTTGAGACAATGTCATTTTGTGATTTTCCCATCTCTTGTTATTCTCATACCAAGAATTTGCTTTGCAGCACCCAAATCCTTCAACGCAAATGAATTAGCTAACTTCCTTTTGAGCACATTTATATCCTTCATGTTAGAACCCGCAATAGGCATGTCATCCACATACAATAACAAGATAATATATCTTCCATTATCTAGCCTATTGATATAAACATAGTAGTCAGAATGACATCTACTATAACCTTGTTCTGTCATAAACCTACCAAATTTTAAATACCACTACCTTGGAGCTTGCTTCAATCCGTACAACCTCTTCTTCAACCTGCATACCAAATTCTCCTTCCCTTTGACCTCATACCCTTGTAGATGTTGCATATATATCTTCCTCCAAATCCCCATGGAGAAAGGTTGTTTTTACATCTAGCTATTCAAGATGCAAATCTTCTACTGCCACTAGACTTAAAATAGTCTAATTGAAGTCATCTTAACAACATGAGAAAATATTTCATCAAAATATATACCTTTCTTATGTGCAAACCCCTTTACAACAAGTCTAACATTATACCACTTCTTACCTCCTTCTTCTTCCTTCAATCTGTAAACCCATTTGTTCTGCAATGATCGTTTACCAACAGGAAACTGAACCAAATCCCCAAGTCTGGTTTCCTACCATTGAGTCCATCTCCTCATTCATGACTTGCTCCCACTTGTTTCTAGTTTCCACCTACATTGCTTCTTCCTAACATTTTGGTTCACCATCATCAGTCATCAATAAATAATACATTGAAGGAGAGTATCGTTTAGGGAGTTTACTTAACCTAGTAGATTTTCTTCTAGTTGTAGGAGTTTCAGGTACTTGCTGTTGTTCTTGATTTTCTGGCACCTTTGGAACTTCATTTTCTTTAATTTCATCAAGTACTGTGTACTCTATGTTTTCCTTTTCTCGTGTCTTTTCCTGCAACTAATATTTACACATGACCTTTTCATTGAATATCAAATCTCTACTCCTGATGATTTTGTTATTTTCATAATCCCTTAAGCAATAACCAAATTCATCAACCCCATATTCAATAAAGGTACATTTCTTGGATTTAGCTTCAAGCTTTGTTATATTTTCTTTATCAATATGGACAAATGCTTCACAACCAAAAGTTCTCATAAATGAGTAGTTTACCTTTTTACCTGTCCATGCCTTCTTTTGGAATACCACCATCCAAAGCACTTGAAGGCCCTCTATGTATTAAATAAAAAACAGTATCTACAACATCTTCCCAAAACTGTAAGGGAAACCCTGCATGCAATCTCATACACCTTGCATGCTCCATGATCGTTCTATTCATCATTTTTGACACACCATTTTCCTGTGGTGTTCATGGGATTGTCTTCTCTCTATGAATCCCATGGTATGAACAGTAACTATCAAGCTCCTTGCCGTAGTACTCACCTCCATTATCAGATCTGAGACACTTCAACCTTTTTCCTGTCTCATTTTCAACCAAAGATTTCTACTTCTTAAAAGTATCAAACACATCAGATTTCTGTCTAATGCAATAAACCCAAGTTTTCCTAGTTGCATCATAAATAAATGTAATATAATAATGAGAGCCACCAAGGGATTGTACCTGAGCCGGTCCCCATACATCTGTATGCACAAGCTCTAACTTTTCATTCTCTTTCTGTTTCCCAACCCTGAGAAATATGACTCTCTTATGTTTTCCATAAAAATAGTTTTCACAGAATTCCAAACTTACCTGCTTCAGATCTGGCATCAACTTCCTTGAGTGGAGAATCTGCATCCCCTTCTCACTCATGTGTCCAAGCCTATGATGCCACAATGTTGTCTATGTTCCTATGGAAACTAAAGATATAGAATGGTCATTATTATAAGGACATAAATACAACGTACCTATCATGTCTCCTTTTTCTATCACCATTAATCCTTTAGTGATTTTCCATCACGTTTCTTCAAACGTAGATAAACAACCACCATCTCCCAACTGCCCTATTGAGATCAGATTTCTCTTCATAGCAGGAATATGCCTTACATATTTCAACGGCCATTCACTTCCATTCTTAAATTTTATCCATACCTTACCCATTCCAACAATTTTACATGGCTCATCATCACACAATAAAACATGTCCAAAATCACCTGGAACATAATCATGAAAGTATTTCCTATGGGGTGCAACATGACATGAAGCCCTTGAATCAACTACCTAGTAATCACTAGTATTATCTAATGCAAGAATCAAAGCATCTTGTAACACATCACTTGCTACATTTGCTTCCTGAGTAGTCTCCTGTTGTCCATCTCCTTTCTTCTTTAGAGATCTACAGTCTTTCTTTAGATGTCCTTTTTTTCCACAATTCCAGCACTCTATCTTTCCCAGTCCAGACTTGGATCTGCCCATTTTAGACTTGCTACGATTACCTTGGCTCTTTCCTTTCTCCCTTTGTCTTCCCCTGCTTTCCATGCTCAACGCATTACCTGATGCCTCACCTGTGCTTTTTCTTTGAATTTCCTCGCTAAGAATAACACTAACAACATCATCAAATATCAAGGTGTTTGAACCAGAGATATAGTTACTTACATCCATGACCAATCCATTCCATCTTTTTGGAAATAAACATAATATTAGAAGAGCCCTAACCTCATCATCAAAGTTCACACTTATAGAACTCAGTTGATTTGTAACTGTATTAAATTCAAGTTAAATGATCAACAACATATCCACCTTCTGACATCTTCATATTAAATAAATGCTTCATTAGAAATACCTTGTTGGAGGCCGAAGGTTTTTCATACAGCTTACCCAATGCGCTCATCAAACCCTCTGTTGTCTTTTCTTTTGAGATATTGAAAGCCACTGACGAAGCCATGGACATTCGTATTGTCCCTAGTGCCTTTCCGTCAAGAACCTCCCATTATCTGTCCTTCATAGTTTCCGGTTGTTTTTATTTTCCTCCCAACGGCATAAATAGATCCTTCTGGTACAGATAGTCCTCCATTTGCATCTTCCATAACTGGTAGTTTTGGACATTAAACTTCTCGACCTTAAACTTTCCTTCTTCCTCCATTGCTCCCACTCGAACCAAAAACCCTAGTTTCCTGCGAGTTTATATGCCAAATAGACCTTTGGCTCTAATACCAATTGTTAGAAAAGCAGGATCGCAGAGCAATAACAATAAACAAGATGAAAATATATTCACACAAACATATTACAAGAGAGACACCAATATAACGTGGTTCACCCAAGATGGGATACGTCCACACAAAAATTGCTAGTCCTTATTATATACCATCCAGCAAAATCAAGGGATACAACCTGCAGCACATCTGGTGCAACTTCCTCTTCACACTCTCTCAGTCTCTCTTACACGGTCCCAAAGATAGTTACAATACACAATACCTAATGCATCAATCCTAGACGTATTACAATGTCTTTCTTTTAAAGGGGAAATACCATGGGAAAATACCACGAGTTACCCAAAACCATGGGCCCATAATCTGTTGGCATCACCCCCCCTGGAACCCCATGGGGGGGCGATTCCCCCCCACACGCCTTGGTTGGGGTGAGTGTACAGTACACCTACATATCATATAAAAATGGGGTACAAACACAGCTAAACAACAACATCTCTGAATTTGGAAGATCAAGCTCCACAACCAACAAGCACTGGTCTTTGATATTGGTTATTTTATTTTAATTATATATTGTCGTGATATTTATATTTATATGTGATGTATAGTTATTTTCATCTTGCAATAGTCTTGATCAAATATTTTAATTCCAAAAAAAAACTCTTAAATAGCATTTTTCATCTAGAAGAGTTAAGTACATAAAAGCCTTAGTAACATTAATAGGGTCTACCCCCCTTAGCTTTGCTAGCAGTTAATCCTAAACGGAGGAGTCAAGGTCAAGTGACAATACTTGACTTATACTTTCCCCCAAGGACACACCTAGCATCTTGAATATTTATGCCGCGTTAACCCCAGGTACGTAGGAGGCGGCAACACAGAACTCAGCCTAGGCATGGAGTAGGCGCAAATATCGAGACATCAAGGTACAAAAACATATCCTGAGGTGGGATTCTGTATAGTCCATACAATACAGGGTTCCTTTGTCTTAAACTACGTGCCAGGTAAGGTCCCAACCAAAGAATATAGTGTTTATACTCAAATTTCATGATTTTGCGAGATGAACACAATGGTGCGATCTACTTTTTGCATAAAACAGTCCAAATTTTAGAGTGTCTGTATCGTTGATGTAATTTTAAGCATTTGAATAGATTAATAGAAATAGTCTCACTAGAAGGGGACTAGAGACATAGTCCTTTATGGATGAACTTCATTATCAACTATTGTCTCAGATTATGGTTTGCATATTTATGATTTGCATTCTTTATGCTTAAGTGCTCTTTTAAAAATTGCCACTTTAAAGCCTTTTTTAAAGATTTAACTGTTGAAGCATTCACACATAAATCTTGGTTAATTAACGGTCCTGCAAATTCAGATCGTGTTTAGTATTAGAGCCTGATTAACCAAATAATTGTGAGTGCGTGAATGATTACTGGGGCCAATATTAAGGTAGGTGAAGGAGAACTTGTGCCTTTTAATCCAAATATTGGATGTGTAACTCGGAGGAAGAAAATGGAAAATGAAGATTCTCATTCAGAGCATGATAAGGTTTTCTATAAATATTTCTATTGGATGTCAGATATGGTAGAGAAGTTACCAAGAGATAATAAAGAAGAAGGCAAAAGAACAGGATAATGCTTTACTGAATCAAGGAAGTGGAGGAGGCCCTTCTGAACCTTCATCTCCATCTTCAAAATCAAGTCCATGTTCTAGTTCGGCTTCTTCTTCTCATTCTCATCATTCTAAAGGTCATTAGAAAGATGTTGCTAATATTCCATTATTAAAGCTTGATGTGAAAATTGATTTACCTATGTTTAACGGAAAAATTAACATTGAAAAATTGGATAACTGGATTAGACAAATAGAAACTTATAGGTGGTGAAGCAAAAATCCAGTTTTCCACCCTCTACCTTGGTGGCACTTCTCTCATTTGGTGGGAGAGAAAAATTCAAGAGGATCTTCTTACTAAAGGTAAATTTATTTCCTCATGGTATGAGTTTACTTTAGCATTGAAAAAAAATTATCCATTGGTTTATATGCATCAGGCTATGATGGATTGACATAATTTTAGACAAGGAAAGGGTCAAAATGTGCAAGAATACACACAAGATTTTATAAAGAGGGCCTTAGTGCTGGGGATACCTCTTTATACTCAAGATACACTTCTTAAATTCATAGGAGGATTGCATAGTTATTTAATACAAACAGTTCTTATGTTCAATCTGACTAACTTGGATGAAGTTTGTGTTCAAACCACCCATATCGAATCTAAGGGGAAGAGTACTTTTGATAAATTTTCCAATAATCCTTTCAAGCCAGGTGGAAACAAGTTCAAAGGTAAATGGAAAGGAAAGCACACATATACCATGAAGAAAGGAGGATATATTCCCTCATGCACACATTGTCAGAAAAGGGGTAATGATGTATCCAAATGTTGGAACCCGCATCAGGATATTAAGCCATAAAAGTTTCTAAACAAAAAGGAAGATAAGAAGACTACTTCCACTCTTTATCATGATTTGGGATAAGACTCTGGAGATGAGACAAAAATTGAAGCCATGGGGTTATAAGGTAAATCTTCTTTTGATTATGTTTCAAAATTTGAACCTGTTCATGATGAAAATAAGATGAGTGAGTTGCTTCACATAAGGGTGATTTCTAAGCGTACTAAAATTGATACTTTATTTCATAGTGTATCACAATCTAACTTGATTTCGGAAGAGATAGTTAAAAATATTGGTTTGCAAACTAAGTCATATCCCAAACCATATCCACTTGGATGGGTTTGTGAAAATGAACACCTACAAGTTACAAAGCAATGTCGACTCAAGTTTGCTATAACTTCTAGAATTATGGATGAAATTGACATGGAAGTGGTCCCATTGGATTTATGTGGTAACAATACCCTGCACAAAGAGAAGTGACTTGTCTTCAATGGAGAAGAGGATTCTCTTCACAATCGATTCTTCAATCCCCTATAACATATTTATACATTCTTCTCTTCTATTTTTATCTTCTAAATTCATTATGAACTCGCACTTAAACTGGATCTATTAATATTGCATGCAGAGGTGCGCCCCACTTCTCATGCAATGATTTATCTCATTGAGCTATCACTTAGGATGAAATCCCCTCTTAACTGAAAGCTTGCCCACTTAGTTAGGTGGCTGACTTAAGTGTCATCACTTAGTTAACTAGATCTTCTTTGTTGTCCCTTAGTTAACTATCTTTAACTGAATCTCCTTGATTTACTGAAGTGTCATCTTTTAGTTTAACTTAAGCGAAAACACTTTAGTTAACTAGTCCTTCTTATTTAACACTTAGTTCATTGAAATCATGCTGATTGATTTACTTGAACTAACCACTGTGAGTTATTTAGTTAAATGACGCATATATTTAATTAATGCTTTAACTGAAGTACTATAACTAAATCTTTATAACTAAAGCTTTAACCATTCGAGTTCTCTTTAATTAGCCAAAGTGTTTGCATGGGCAATTTCGATTTCTCTTGATCGCTATGATTTATATTTTATTTCTTTATCTCTTACTGCATGGTCAATATGTGCTAAATTTAATTATCCTTCACATTACATTCTACTAAGAAGAATTATTGGATGTTGTGATCATAATTTATTATTCCATACCAAGGATTAGCAAGGATGAAGAATTACAATGAAAATTGCAGTGAATTGAGTAGTAAAGTTAAACATGCATTGAAACTCTGATGTGCACAGAAAAGTGTGCCATGTTCCATTAATCAGTATAGTAAACAGATATGGTAGAATAGAGATAATTCGAATACCTAGGAGGAATTTGAATCCATATCGTTCTAGCATAGGAAATATCACCACTACAGTGCTCCAGAGGTTCCAAACTCAACTGATTGTCAGTGAATTGAAGCTACTATCAGTTAACTAAGCATGAAGGGCACATGAGTGAGTTTTGCATGCAAATCAGGCTAGATAGGGTCCCTTTGATCATAGACAATTGCAATCGGAGCTCAAACCCCCCACTAGAGTCATGAACTCAGGTGGACTGAACTAGATCACTGAGTTAGCTCCTAAAATGTAGGAAACTGACTCTAGATGGCTTAAATTCATGCATGCAGGGAGCGCCAAGTGGAAAATGGGTCCTAGATGGCATATGCACACCACTAGGGGGACAACAACATCATCTGATACTAGGAAAAAAAACATAATACTAAGGTGGACTAGGATTGGAGTATTAATTATCCTAACAGAGAGGTGTCATGCACTCATGGTTGTCACTTCAAATGCGTCTTCCTTCATCATAGATTTTGGAGCCTCCAGACACATTTTTGCATCCAAAGATCTCTTCTCAAAATTCAAACCTAGTGTTGGGCCTTCCATCCTGATGGGAGATGATTTAGAAGTTCCTTCAAAAGGAATTGGGAGGATCAATCTCGATCATGGATACTTCAATGATATGCTCTATGTTCCTAACTTGGTATCCAAAATCCTTTCAGTCTATCAAATGACACATAAAGGAGTTCCAAAGAAAGTAATTTTTACTCCTAATATAGTTGAGATTCAAGAGATCTCTTCTGGAAAAATCATTGCACAAGGAATTGCAGATCACCATTTTGAACTCTATGAGTTCTCTAATTTTTGGCCTTACTAAACACAAATTTCTTACTCATGCAATTGAAGTGAGTAGACTTTGGCATGAGAGGTTTGGGCACCTCAACTACAAATATTTGCAAGAACTGCACAATTGGAACATGGTTGAAGGCCTCCCAAACATAAAATTTTCTAAGGGTACCTGTCAAGGTTGCTTGATTGGTAAGCATCTGGAGCACAAGTTTGAAAAATGAAAGGAAAAGAGAGACTCATCTCCTATTGAGTTGATTCACGGTGACATATCAGGACCTCTCCCTCACCTATCTCTAAATAATTCTAGATACATCTTAACATTCATAGATGACTATTCAAGATTCAGTTGGGTATATTTTATAAAGTTGAAGTCATAAATCTTTGAATATTTCAAATTTTTTAAAGCTTCTACATAAAATTTCACTAACAAGAATATAAAGGTCCTTCATACTGATAATGGAGGAGAGTATGTGAATAATTATTTTTAGTCATTTTGTGTAGATGAAGGTATTAAAATTCAACACACTGTTCCATACACACCACAACAGAATGGTGTGGCTGAGAGAAAGAATAGAACTCTAAAATATATGGCTACATGCATGCTTGAGTCTAAAGAATTGGCTCTTAGAATTTGGGCAGAAGCTGTTAATTGTGTTTCATACATCCAGAACAGAGTTCCTCACAAAGTCCTAAAAGGAAAAACTCCATTTGATTCTTGGATGGGATATAAGCCATATGTGTCTCATCTGAGAATCTTTGGTTCCAAATCTTGGGCAAGGAATCCTTCAGAGAAGAGGAGAGCCTTAAAGCAAAGAGTGCATATCGGTTGGTTATGCACATAATGCAAAAGCCTATAAAATACTAGATCTATCTACCATGCACACCTTCCTTGAAAGAAGTGTCAAGTTTGAAGAATGGCCATTGCATGATGCCCACCATGTTGAAGCAAAAATCTTACCAGCTACTCCACCACATTATGTTGAACAAGATAGCGAATCATCGTCACATGAAAGTTAAGAATCGGATTCAAAAAGTGAATATGGGCACATGCTATATCCAGATCCATAAGTACCTAAAAATATAGTACCACAAGAACCAGCACCACTTCCAAGATGGGTTGCAAAGAGCATAGAATTTGCTGGTGACCTTTCTATATATCCACAAGATCCAAGAAGAAACATATCTCAATATCAAAGTGCATGTTTTGGACTCTCTCATACAAATCCCTTTATTCAAAATAGATGTTCTTTTATGGTTGGATCAGATCAAAAAAATTTCTTTGAGGCCTCCCAAGATCCAAGATGGATATCAGCTATGGACGAAGAGTACCAATATCTTAAGAAAAATTAGACTTGGGAGCTTGTTTCTCTCCCTCCTGGAAGGAATATTGTTCAGTGTAAGTGGGTATATAGAAAAAAGATGGGTTTATATGGAGTAACATGCAAGTATAAGGATTTCTTGTCTTCTATAGGATTCTCTCAGGTTCTAGGGATTGACTATAAAGAGACCTTTGCTCTAGTTGCAAATATGGACTCCATCCGTCTTGTTTTGGCTCTAGTTGCATCCAAGCACTAGCAGGTGCATCACATGGATGTGAAGAGTGCATTTATTCATGGATATCTAGAGGAGGATATCTACATGAAGCAACCTCAAGGATACATTGATGATCCTTCATTAGTGTGCATATTAAGGAAGTCTTTGTATGTGCTCAAGCAGGCTCCTCGAGCATGGTATGCAAAGATGGACTCCTTTCTACTGTCACAATATTTTCAGAGATGCAAGTCCGATTCGAATGTATACATGAGGCATGATGGTAACTCTCTTCTCCTTATTGTACTATAAGTTGATGGTTTACTAATTATAGGGAGTCTCTCTTCATGCATTAGATCTATCAAAATAGCCTTGCACAATTCCTTCTCTATGTCATATTTGGGAGTGTTAAATTAGTTTCTTGGTCTTGAAGCCTCTTAGAGTGATCCAAGAATCAAGATTGCATAGCCCAAGTATGCCTCAAATCTACTTGACAGGTTTGATATGACATATTGAAAACCATCAACATTTCCTTTTCTTTCATGTGTTAGCCTCAAGATGGTTCTTCTTCACCATTGGTGGATAATACCTTGTATCAGCAACTGATCGGGAGTCTTTTGTTTCTTACACATACTCGTCTTGATCTATCCTATGCAGTGAGTGTTGTCTCCAGACACATGAAAGAGCCTCATGATATTCACTAGAAGGAAGACAAAAGGATCTTGCACTATGTGCAAGAGACGAAGATCTATGGTATTGACTATGTAGTTGGATATCCATTCAACCTAGTTGGGTACACAGATTCAGATTGGGTTGGAGACAGCTCAAATCGGAATTATGGATCAGGTTTTGTCTTCATGTTTCGATCTAGTATTATCTGTTGGTCAAGAAAAAATAAGAAATATATTTCTCTTTCATTAGCTGAGGCCGAGTATAGAGGTGCAGTAAATGAAGCCACACAGTGCATCTGGTTGCAGGGAATCTTGTCAGATTTTGGTATTCGCTACAGTATTCCACCAGTCATACTTTGTGACAATTAGAGTGCTATTAGGATTTTTGTATATCTGGTTCATAGAAAGAGAACCAAACATATTGAGATACAGATGCACTATATCCAAGGATTGGTGCATGATCGTACCATCACACTGATCTACTTCCCTTCAGAAGTGTGGATTGCAGATATTTTCACCAAGACTTTTTCAGTGAGAAAGTTCACTCATCTCTGATCCCTTCTTGGGTGAGTGATACCTTGGTTGATTAGATTTTTTACAATATATTTTGACGAGGTGGGTTTCCCACTTGGTTTTCCTTCTTTCCTCAGTTATTTTATATTGTTTTATGGGGTGACCATTTGTCTCGGTAACCAGAGCCCTACTTTTCCAATTCATTTACTTATATTTTTACTCACATTTAGGATTAAGGGCATCTACTGGAATATTCTAACCATCTCATATTGTTTTTGCATGCATGCATGCAATGAATGAATCTTGCATGAATTCCATGCAGTGGTAGGTGAGTCTCCTAGCACCTAGTTCTTATTTTTGGCCCCCTATATCTTAAATTTGGTCATCATTATCCCTCTTATCCACTCAGAGCACCTTGGTTACAACACTAAATTCCATAGGTGTTATCGGACAATCCATTCGAGCGGACACCAGCAGGATCTCCCTAACTCAAAGTGAGTCTAGAACAAATAGAACAGACTACCAATGCATTTCTTAGATCTACTTAAGGATCGAGTATTAGATGTCTTACCTTTCACTTCGCAATCCTTTCTCCTGAATACTGCTCCATGTCCCACAGTTGTCAAATCCAAGCTGCAAGACCTGTCAAGACAAGAAATAAGAGAAACAAGTAAAAGACATCTATACAATAAGAGATCTAAGTAAACAGCTAAGCAGGTAAACTACTCAATATCATTGCACACATGAACAATATTGGTGGAAATCATTTGTATTACTGTAAAAAGAGGAGTACATAATAGAGATGGAGAACTACAACCAAGGCTTAATGCTGTAACCCTTCTTCGACAAAGTCGATTTCCATATCCTTCGAAGGAAGTATGATTTCTCCAATCGGTGAGTGGAGATGTTCCAAGGGTGATTTCACCAGCATGTAGATACCATAGACTTCCTCCCTCTGGGATGGGAGTGAGATTCATTCATATAGGACTAAGTGGATAGGTTGAGAAATGGTAGGAGAGGCTTAAGGGATCTCTCCAAAGCATTAGGAACCGAGTTCCAGCTCCTCCAAGAGGTCAACGATAGGGTTCCAAGTCAGAAAGCTTCGATAAAGACCTCGAAGAAGCTATTTTTTCCATCTAACTGACCTTGTCGCACCCTGTAAGGAGGCAAAGTGCAATGTCGCATGTTGCTCATGTGCAGCCTGCGATGACCCTTCAAAACTTAGCACAATTGGGTACAAATCCTCTCTGGTTGATCACTTAGTCAAGATATCTTTAGGGGTGTATACACTGAATCTTATGATGCGTATATTTTGGGTGTAACAGAATGCCCCCCAAAGCATGAAGCTGTTGAAGATAGACAGGTGAAGTGCTTTGATAGAAGTAATGGCGATAGACTTGTTAGACGAAGGACACTAACGCAGTACAACTGACTTTGAACTGATAATCTCATATGAAGTACAACATGACTGCCGACCAATACAGTGCAAATCCAAGGTAGTAATGACCGACTGAACACAATCATGGCTACTAGACATAAGCGTAGATCCATGATGAGATGATAACACAGCCACGACCAATACAAATGTGGATTCGTGTGATATAACTCAACACAAACTCCATCACAACCTGGGTAAAACATGACTCCCTAGGGTCTTAAAGCTGAACCCGCAATGATACAAATCTATCCATGTGATTACAAATGTCTTGACATCGAACATGGTAGAAACCACTTGATTAACGACCATTGATGTAAACCGTTAACAAGTGCGAGGGAGATCACCATTGATGTCAATGATTCCCAAGGTATCATAGTACATATCATCAAGCGTGAATAAATGAGTTGAAGTCGAACGCAAGATGAAATCTTTCAATCAAGAGTCAATGATGTAAGCTCATGATGAAAGCGAGGTAACTTTCCATTGAGGCATGTAGGGCCAAGGTACTTGATTGGTTTCTAGATTCAATCCTTGGATGATGTGTTGAAGTCGACAAGGATGAATCCGTTGAAGGAGGGCCATGATGAATCCCCCATCAATCGACATGAACCACAAAAAAAATGTATAGGGTAGATCGGATGGTACAGTAACATGCAAGAATAACTCAGAGTAGATCGACGTAATGGCGGGTTTACTGACTACAGATGATAAATGATAGACATATTCTTGAACATGGGCATGACATGACTTGGTAGTATTGGTACGATGAGTGCGACACAAATTCTCAAAGCGACTGATGATGGAAGCTTTTCTTTGAATGACTCAAAGGAGTAACAAGACTCAGGAAATAAGTGGAACTCGAGGACAAACGGATGATCCAAGTGCTGTATGCAAATGCAAATGAGTGCCATGTTCAAGAACGACTACATACTACCACTAATAAGGTATGTAACACAAACGATTTCCTTTTTCGCCATCATGAATGATGAGTGCCTCATGTGTCTTTTACGAGATTGATGAGGGTAACTAGATGCTTGATATAGCTCATATCATAGATGATTCCAATCCCAAATGTTTTTCGAACCTGGGATAGGGGGGGGTTCGTCGCATGACAGGCCCTTCAATGTGAGAATTTTAACAAGTCCATAGAAGGTAAACTCGGTCGTCATTTCAAGTTTAGAGAGTATGAAAAGAACTAAAGAAGACTGCAACGGTCCTTTTTCGTAAAGTTAGCCTTAGCACCCGAAAAAGGGCAAAACACCGCGGGAGAGGACTCTTCTAGTCATGATTGCCTGGAGTATACATTTTTCGTAATTAGTACCTCCTGGTTTGAAAAAGGGGCAAACTATCACCAGGAAGACGACCATTCAAATACTTTAACAAGCATGAATGCGACAACTTTGGTTGGCAATCTTTTCATTTTTCGAGAGCCTGAAAAGAGCTTAATGGTAGATTCTGGGGGGTGTCCTTTTCCATGGAAGTTTAACGAGCTCTAAAAAGTGATAAATCATAACTCGATACTTGTTCTCATAGTTTCATGAGTACAAGAAGAAACGAAGAGTAAACTCATCATCACGCAATAATTTACAAACTAACCGTTGCAAAAAAAATGACAAAACGTTCAAGGGAGTGTTCATACCTGTGATGACCGTTGTGATACAAGGAACGACACAAAAGGCTACTTACAACTCCTGCACACTAGAAAATGTGTCAAATAGCCCCAAATATGACAAAAATGGTCAAAAACTATGATGAATGGCCTAACAGCATCAAAATATTTGAAAGGGAATATTCCATTCTATTTATAAATAGAAAAATGGGCCAAAAATAGTTTTCATTGTTTCATTTGCCAATTTGGGAGAAGTACCAATTTGGAGCCAAAACTTCCTTTGTCGATTCTGGGAGCTATGATCTGCCATTTCACCCACCGTCAGGAGCAGGAAAGCCTAAAATTCATCCAGCAACTTTCCAGTGGATTAGATTTTGTTTTTAGGTTCAATTTTTGGGTTTTTTTATGAATTCATGGAGGGCTATTACGCTCTCGGCTCATCGCATTTGGCCCTTTCGGGAACTGTGACGAGACCGATTCGGCGCATATCTCGAATGGGTGAAGTGTGACGACATCGCACTATATGCAGAAGTACAGTGCGACGGGGGAGACGCATTTCCCAGACATCAAAATGAACTCAAAAAGAGAACTTGTTGTGGTTGAAGTAGGATCTAACAGTGTTTAAATGTCCCTTTTGGCAGGTTGCTAGCAAGCCAACATGGTTTTAGAGTGGCGGGAAAGAGAACACAAATTAGAATATGTACAAGCTGCCAATGATCCACAATACGTGGATGCCTTGAGGAACTATGGTTTGCTCAAGTTCTTTGAGATTCAAGGCATGAGATCCCAAATCCTGTTGCGATCACACATGCTCCAGAGTTGGGATGTGGCACAACAATATTTCGTGATTGGTGAGCACATCCTCGCAATAGATGTTGAGGACATCTATTTCCTTACTAGTTTGTCCCAGAGAAGGGACCTTGTAGCTCTTACTGGAACATGGGCCAGTGACCGCACAGTTGATGACATGGTGTCACAGCATTGCACCACTCTTGCTCGATCTTCCAGTGGGAATATTCTTATTAGGAATGTGGTGAGACACCCACTATGTACCATATTGTTTACTATTACTAGAGTTGTGGGAAGCCAATCCCCACACATGGCTACTCGGACTCAGATGCTTTATGCGGAGGATTGCATGTCCTACATGTTTTTCAACTGGTGCGAGGGTCTCCTTGCAAACCTCTAAGCTCAGCTGACCAATTGTTAGTGGGGAGAGCTCAAGCATTTTGGTTATGGATCGATCGTGGTCTTGTTCCTCTTGGAGCGGATCCCTCTCTTGCGTCCACAGGTAGTACTAGATGACAGGGAGCCTAGAGATCCCCACATGCTCAAATGGGATGAGGTGATGACTCACCATGGCGGAGGACCTATCATCAACTTTGGTCGTGAGTTCTTTAGCTGGCTGGAAGGCCAGTTACTCATGGTTGAGGATTTCCCGTATAGAGGTATGGATTTCAGAGAGAATTCTGACTTGGTGCTGCTCGAGGGTGCAACATGGGGTGACATAGGTGAGAACAAAAACCCTTGTACTTTTAGTTTTGCATATTTATCATTTTTTTTGATGCAGTGCTGACAAGTATGTAACATGTGCGTGCAGATGTGGGGCCCGTATGGCCAGTAGGACTTTCCCTTCTGGCAAGGAGAGATAGAGGTGGGGAAGCAGTCGTGCCCCCAGGTGCTCAGGCTGCCATCGAGGAGATGGAGGAGGTATACAGGAACTTGTCCCAGTTGACAGTATAGGTTCCTGAGCCAGCAATAGATGACCTATCGAGACCTATGCAGAGGTTTGGGGTTGGAGAATCCATATGCTTCAATTCCCTGCTCCGCAATGTAGTGAGGACCATGGATTGCTTCCTTACTCAGCGACAGTGGGATGTCCGTGCTAGGGGTGGTGTACGGGTCAGGCGTCAGGCCTGATGACACTATTATATTTGTACTGAGAGCTTAGAGGCCTCATATTTTGTACTACGAAAAGCTACGATGCTTCAGATTTTGTAGAGACTCATTGAAAGCCATCGTGCTTCAGATTTTGTACCAGCACTACTTTTGAGTGATATATATATATATACAGACATTCCCAATGATTTATACATGATGTGTTTTAAAATGATGAGTGATGTGATCTTGTTTACATGTTTGCTTTTGTACCTTGTATTATTTACATGTTGTGAATGCTTTTACATATTATGAATATTATGTGTGTGTGATGTACCAATCCAAAATGAAGTTGGCCATCAAGTCGGCAACTGTGTTTAACTCTCATGGAATGTGCAGGTACTGAATGGATTCAAATGACCTTTCCAGGAGACGTACTCGTCTGAAGAGACGGAGTAAGGTGGGATCATAGATGGCATAAACCCGGTTTAGATGGGAAACCACTAATTGAGAATCCATGTGGATGACAATGTGGTTCATACCCAAGGAAATGGAATTAGCTAGGGTTCCGATTATTGCATGATACTCTGCAACATTGTTGGTCACAAACCCTAGGCAACTTCCTCCTAAGCTAATGAGCTCACCTGTTGGGGAATATAGTACCTAGGATGCCGAAGCAAGGTTATGGGTATGCCAGTTGGCGTTGTTCATGAATCCATAGCATGTTTCCATCTGCACATGCAAATAGAACATGGTATAAGGAGCAGAAACAAGATCTAAATACACTCAAAAATAAAAGCATCACAACACACAAAAACATAAAACAATGCCATGTACAGTATATACAAGAAAGTCTAAGCATGACGATTTTAGGCATAGTATCTCTTCAGGTAAATCCCATTGCAGGGTTCACCCAAAGAGATTCCGTCATAGTCTTCAAGCTCGTAAGCTCCCTTTTCCAAAACACGTTTGACAATGTAAGGTCCATGCCACATGGATTCGAAATTTCCTGCTCCTAGTTTGTCGTGCTTCTAGTCATAAGTGAGGACCAGGTCACCCTCGTTAAAGATACAAGGTTCATCTAACTTGTCGTATTGGGCTTTGATATGTTTCTTGTGCGCTTCATTAGCAAGAGCGGCATCTCGGCGGGACTCGTCAAGTTTTGCTAAGAGCAGAGACATTCTTCCTCAGCAGTAGTATTAGGAAGAAGTTTGATAGCGAGTTGTAGAGACGGAATTTCGCACTCTATAGGTAGGACAACCTCCAATCCATAGACTAGTTGGAAAGGAGTGTAACTTGTGGCAGTTTTAACGTAGGTTTTGTAGGTCCATAACACTGAAAAGAGCATGTTATGCCAATTGGATTTCTGCGTACCTACCATCCTTTGGACCATGGTTTTCAAGAATTTGTTAATGGCCTCGACTTGTCCATTGGATTACGGGTAGTAGGGTGTTGAATTTTCATGGAAAAAACCCAACCTATCGCTCAGTTCATCAACCATATGGTTCCGAAAATGGGAACCATGATCGGTAACAATCGCTTGAGGAACTCCGAACTGTGCTATTACATGATTCAACATGAAGAGTGCGACGGTTTTGCCATCGTTCTGGTATGTAGGCATAGCTTCGGCCCACTTTGCAAAGTAATCCATAGCTACAATGATGTAACTATGCCCCCCGGCTGAGGTAGGCTTACAATGCATAAAGTCGATGCCCCATTTTGTGAAGGGGCCCACAGAAATAACTGGGTGTAATGGGGTGGGATGGCTGTGCTTCTTCGTATGGAAGTGTTGGCAAGGAGGACATTTTTTTACGGCCTCAATACAATCTTTAAAGATGCTAGGCCAATAATATCCTACGCACAAAATCTTCTGGGCTGTAGCCATCCCAGAGAGGTGATCGCCATATGCCCCAGCGTGACAGTCATTCAAAACGCGTTCGGCTTCATCATGAGTGAGACAACGTTGAAGAATTAAATCAATGCCACGGCGATATAAAGTATCATCGATGATTAAATAATACTTCGCATGGTGATGTATCTTATGACGGTCATCGCGAGATAGTTGAAGGTTGAAGCGTTGGGTTTGAAGGTATAATGAGATATCTCCATACCATGGATCAGTCGTACTGATGAGAAACAATGATTCATCTGGAAAAGAGTCATTGTGCTCAACTTCTGCATCAGGACGGGGAAGGTCACAGATCAGCTCGGAAAACACCAAAGACTTTTTTGACTTGGCTTTCTCGAAAAGAAGATCAAATTCTTGTAGTATCACGATCTAGCATGAGTACTTTCCCCCAAGCACCTGACATGTCAGGCCGTGGTACATGGGGTTCGAGTCTGCGATGATGGTGGTGGTGCGGAGCAAGATATAGTGTCGGACCTTTTGGACGGTGATGACCGCCGTGAATGCGAGTTTTTTGACATGTGAATATCTAGTTTCAGTGTCAGCAAGACCCTTACTTGCATAGTATATTACATGTTCCTGGGCGTTTTGATCCTCCTGTACCAAAACCATGGCGATAGTGGTAGCAGAAGCGGCGAGATATAAGATATAATCTCGATAATAATTGGGCGGTTGGAGCATGGGGGCATGCGTGATGGCATGTTTGGAACTGTCGAAGGATTTTTGAGCTTGGTCATCCCAAATGAATGGGACGTCCTTCTTGAGTAGTCTCATGTACCCCTGAGTCTTCTCCGTGAAATTGCAAACAAAATGTCTTAAATAAGTCACCTTCCCTTGGAAAATTTGAAGTTCCGTCACATCAGTTGGGAGTGGGAGGTTGATGATGGCCTCCACCTTTAAGGGATCAATGCAGATCCCATCCTTCGAAACGATAAATCCTAAGAGGCATCCGGACTCAACAAAAAAGATAGACTTATGAAGATTCAGACGGATATTGTACCGTCTACATCTGAGGAAAATGGCCATCAGATGATCAATGTGGAACTCGCGCTACTTCGAGTGACCAGGGATATCATCCAGGTAAGGTTCCACAAGGTCTTTAATGTAATGGAAGGAATACGACATAGCCCGCTAAAACATGGCGCCAGCATTTTTAACGCCAAACGGGAGTTTGCGGCATGCAAATGTTCCCCACGGGCAGATGAAAGCCGTCTTGTGTTGGTCGGCGGGGTTGATCTCAATCTGGTTGTAACCAGAAAAGCCATCCATAAATGAGAAGATGACGCTTCCGACACAATTGTCGATAATCTGGTCGATGAAGGGGGTCGGGTAGTTGTCTTTTGGACAAGCCCGATTAAGGTCCTGATAATCGACACAGATGCGAATGGTACTTTGCTTTTTGTTCACAGGGACGACCTTTGAGACGCAATCCGTCAATGGGACAAGATAAATAAAACCAGCCTTTAAGAGATTTTCAATCTCAGCCTTGATTGCCGCCATCTTCCAAGGGTGTACCGGTCGCAACTTTTGGCGTACAGGTTTGACGTCGGGATAGGGTTTTATTTCATGAGAAACAATCGTGGGGTCTATCCCAAGCATCTCCTCATAGGACCAAGCAAATACGTCTCAAAATTGCTTGAATAAGGCTGTGCCGGCAGCTATTTCTTCAGGGGAACACTTCTGGCCTATGCGAATGTGTTCCACTATACCAGGTTTCACCAAGATGTCTACCGGGGTGGTTGGCTCACTGTTGGCCAAGTTTCCCTCCGTGTCTATAAGACATGTAAGAATGGGGGAATGAGGGAATGGGTATATGTATGGTGAAAAGAGGGTGTGGATGTTGTCCTCTATGTACTCCAAAAGAGGAAGAAAAGATGACATATGGTGTAGATCATCCAACGGACCATCGTCAACATTCATAACTTCTATGATGGACTTGTCTGAATGAAAATTTCAAAGTAAGAGATTGGGTAGAGAGGACGTCCGTCGTAGTGAACAAGATGGAGAGGCCACAGTTAAATGGTCCTCTGGTGCTGATTGGATAGACTCGTAAATACGTTTAGCGGGTGAAGGAGGCATTATATCTCCAAGCAGGTGTGTTGTGGCTTCATCCGGTACAAGCCAAGTATTAGTAGAGTGAGATAAAATCTCTATGGATCTCATGTTCACCGTAGCGACATGATTAGGGGGGTCTATCGCCAGAAAAATGCCCATGAGAGATGAATATTTCAAAAGGCCAACCCCTATACTCTCATACTGTTTTGACATTTTTCCAATGGAAGGAAGATGGTCACCAGGATGAGTAGTAGCATCTGGTGCACAAAAATATAATTGGTCGATAGTAACAATTCGTTTTTGGTGGGGGAATTGTAGTATGTGGAAGACTGAAGAGGCTACAACTTGCATGGTGTAAAATCAATTGCAACCAAGCAAGAGATTATAATCTATCGGGTCCCATACCACTTCCACGTTAACGGTTACGGTCTTTCCGCCCAACTCAACCGCAAGAGCTTGTAAGAGCCCATGAGATTGAAAGCCACGCCTGTCGAATGCTTTCAACGTGGTAGGAGATGATTCAATTTGGGGGAGCCAATGGCTCTCCAACAAGTGATCGACATGACATAAGTGGAGGTGCCTTCGTCCAAAAGAATACGATGGACAATCTTCCCAGCAATGTTCACAGAAACTTGGAATGCGAGCTGGTGGGAGAGCCTCAGCTTGAAGTGGTCAAATCGGAATATGATGGTATTTGAGAAATCAACGTTGACTGCACTGATGGCTGCAAGGAGAGTTTTGCGTTGATTAGGACAATTCTGAAAAACTTCTAGGGTAGACATGGCGCAAGGATCTTGTGCCAAGTCTTCCACGATATTGTAATTTTGTGCTACCCGAGCGTTAGGATTGAACGCATCTTTTCGAATCGTACTCTTGGGCGGTCGCAATATCGAGTCTAAGGATGGCTTCTCAATTGTGAGAGAAGTTGATGGTACAGTGACATCAGTTAAGGAGTCGGAATCTTTTTCAGCATTACTTCCAGTGGATTCCTTCAAAGGGACCGGTTCGTAAGATCATGAGCGAGTGTTCAAGTTGATCATCTCGTTACGCACCATGAGAACATGCGCGGTATTGGATGGTTCCCCCTGGGACGGGGGCGGTTGAGCAATCGTTTGCTGGTTCTGAGTAGGAAATGGATCATTGAGGACTGTGGGAGTTGGATTACCCCTAAGAAAATTTTGTACTTCGTCTCTATGGGGACATTCTTTGGAGAAGTGGTCATCTCCACACAGTAAACAAGGATACTTTAGTTTCTGTTTCTACTTGGTATCGTCAGGAGTGCTCTTTTGTTCCTGTTGGGTGGAAGAATTTTTGGTTTTCCCCTTGTTCTTCTTTTTACCACCAGACTTCTGAGATGAAGCTGATTGGATAGAATTCACCTCTTCAGTTAGAGCAGGAGTGGTGGATTTGGTGGTGCTGTGGCTAGCCTGAGTCAGTAATGGGGAGGAACCCTGAAGGTTGGATGATCCAACAGTGCTAGAAGTAGGATAGGTGTTACGGGAACCAATGATTCCATCAGTTTGGAGTCCCTTATGCGGTTTCATAGGGTCATTAATGTCACGGGGTGTGTCGGGCAGAATATCAAACAAAGTGTCGGATTGAGTGTAGACTAGGTCTAGTACATGGGCACTTGCAATGGCTTGTTCTTTGGTGACAGCACCTTGCATGGAAACATCTCTTGCTATGGTAGGGATGAGGGATTTTGTAAACCAGTCTACTAGGAGATGATCTGGAATAGGAGCTTTAATAAGACGTCGTCTCCTTCACCACTCATGGATATGATCTGAAATATGAGTGGCGATATTTTGATGGAGTGAGGTTAAAAGCTCGGTACTAGTTTCATACCATATGGGCAGCTGGAAATGCGTCAAACATTCATGGTTAGAGAACCAATATCAGGAAAAGAGTGAGGTGGCAACTCAATGTACCACTTGGAAGCCGAACCGGTGAGAGTCCTTTGAAACAATCTAAGATGAATTGAATCATCCATTAAGGAATTAGATGAACACCATAAATGGTATGTCATCACATGGTTTTTAGGGTCTTCACTCAGCTTGTCGTCAAATTTGGGGATATCAGACGGAAGTTTCACCGAAATTGGTGGCTAGTTAGATCCATGGTAAATAGGATCGTTGGTTAAATAGGATAGGTCAGGCAGGTCCAAAGTAGCCAGGAATGGCACCTATAGGTTATGCTGCGCGTATTGATAATATGTATAAGGCATGTGAGGACCAGAATGACTGTAAGGTGTACGAAGAGGAAAATGGCCATAGGGGGGTGCCACCTGGACCGTAAGGGGGTCCGCCGCCATAAGGTGGTCCATTCCAAAAAGGTGGGGGTCCACCTCCACCACCGGGAGGGGTTGGAGGTCCGCCGCCACCATTGGGAGGAGTTGGGGGTTCATAATTGTAATGAGGTGGCCGACCACCGCCTCCTCCTGGAGGGGGTGGTGGAACGCTTCCTCCGCTAGAAGGATGGGAGGCCCTCCCACCTCCGTCGCTGGAAGGATGAGGATATCCACCACCACCACCGCCACCATACTAATTAGGTCCTCCACCCCCTCCACCTAGAGGTGGTGGTGGACCACCTCCACCACCCGAAGGGAAATGTCCTCTTCCCGCATGATAAGGTGGTCCCCCGCCGCCTCCGCCGGGAGGGGGTGGTGGACCATTCCCACCACCATCGGAAGGGTGAGGGATATTGTTGAAAAAATGAGGTGGGCCTCCACCAAGTTTAGGTGGGGGCTCGCTACGTCCAATAGGAGGTAGGGGAGGACCGATCGGGGGTGGTGGTACTTGAGGAATAGTGGGTTGGGGTCCGTGTTGCAACATAGGTTGTTGCCCCCATAGAGTGTATGGATTCATGGGATAAGCTATCCCGTATGATGCATTTCCGGGATTAGGTTGGCCCGACGCAGGGTTAATAGAACCTGGATATGCTTGACTCCATGAGGGTTGAGTTACATTGGATGGGCCCCCAACATGAGATAATCCCATGGTGGATGGTCTGGCAGGTTGGTGTTAAGATTTAATATGCTAAGACAGAAAATAGCAGCATACATTCCATTTCACAATAATAGCATATACAGGATCACTGAAGAAACAACAAGCATAGCATAAACACAAGAGACACAGATTTATCCTGGGAAACCCTCATGGGGTAGAAAACCCAGCAAAGCTTCCTCAATATAGATGACCAGCAATATACAAAGATGCAAACCAAAGACATGATCTCCTCCTCCACCATATCAGACCTCTCCTCCACAAGTGAACCTTTCTCAAGTGAGTGTGTGTGTCAAATGAGGAATACACTTCCTCTATTTATACACAACTCCGACTTTTGTTTTACACAAGAACACGTAGGCTCGTATTTAACCAATGGGTTAAATACCCCACTACAACTGACTGGCCGACCCCTCTAGGGTGGTCTAATAACCCTTTGACCCACATAAGACATACAGGCCCGACCCCCACTAGGGAAGTCTAATAACCCGAGTTACCACATTCCTACGGAGGAATAAACATCTCCGGATATACAATAAGATTTTCACAGAGGAATGAAACATCTCCGGAATAATAAAGTACAAATATAATATTCTTTGAAGTTACAATATCTCAACACTCCCCCTTAATGATAAGGATATTATAGCAGTATCTGCACGAGCAAGGAGTCATCAACATCATACATGATACATCTATAAATCATTGGAAGCTTTCTCAACATCATCAGTAACTCAAGCAGTTACTGGAACATCTTCAATACTGGAACATCAACATCTTCAGTACTGAGTCTTTATCTTCTGCAGCACTCGAACAGCTACAACAACATCAACATCTAGATCCTCATGATCATCAGTATCATCATCTCACGATCATCAGCATCGCTATCACATGATCATCAGCATCGTCATCACACGATCATCAGCATCGTCAGCATCGTCATCACACGATCATCAGCATCGTCATCACACGATCATCAGCATCGTCATCACATGATCATCAGCATCATCATCACACGATCATCAGCATTGTCATCATACGATCATCAACATCGTCATCACACGATCATCGGCATCGTCATCACACGATCATCAGCATCGTCAACACACAATCATCAACATCGTCATCACACAAGTATCCATACCGATACAAGTAACCACATCATCAATACAAGTATCCTTCCGATACAAGTAACCACATCATCAATACAAGTATCCATACCGATACAAGTAATCACATCATCAATACAAGTATCCTACCGATACAAGTAACCACATCATCAATACAAGTATCCATACCGATACAAGTAACCACATCATCAATACAAGTATCCTACCGATACAAGTAACCACATCATCAATACAAGTATCCTACCGATACAAGTAACCACATCATCAATACAAGTATCCTACCGATACAGGTAACCACATCATCAATACAAGTATCCTACCGATTCAAGTAACCACATCATCACACACAATCATACTACAGGATGATCAATCTTGCTCTCTTTAGGACATAGGTCCATGGATGATGCAATCCAGTCATGTACCTTTTGAACTGAAGTCCAGGGACGATCCAGCCCTATCATGTACCTTTTGAACCGAAGCTCAGGGACGATCTAGTCCTATCATGTACCTTTTGAACCAAAGCTCAGGGACGATCCAGTCCTATCATGTACCTTTTGAATCGAAGCTCAAGGACGATCCAATCCTATCATGTACCTTTTGAACCGAAGCTCAGGGACGATCCAGTCCTATCATGTACCTTTTGAACCGAAGCTCAGGGACGATCAAGTACTATCATTCAATTATCGGAGACCTCATGTCTACGGCTCAATTCAAAGGACTAAAGTCCAAGGAAGATCCAATCCCCTTACTTGTTCATTCAGGATTTTGTTCTCAGAGACATCATGTCTACGACTCAATTCAAAGGACTAAAGTCCGAGGATGATCCAATCCCCTTACCTGTTCATTCAGGATTTTGTTCTCGGAGACATCATGTCTATGGCTCAATTCAAAGGACTAAAGTCCGAGGACGATCCAATCCCCTTACCTGTTCATTCAGGATTTTGTTCTCGGAGACATCATGTCTGCGGCTCAATTCAAAGGACTAAAGTCCGAGGACAATCCAATCCCCTTACCTATTCATTCAGGATTTTTTTCTCGGAGACATCATGTCTACGGCTCAATTCAAAGGACTAAAGTCCGAGGACGATCCAATCCCCTTACCTGTTCATTCAGGATTTTGTGGCTCGGAGACATCATGTCTACGGCTCAATTCAAAGGACTAAAGTCTGAGGATGATCCAATCCCCTTACCTGTTCATTCAGTATTTTGTTCTCGGAGACATCATGTCTACGGCTCAATTCAAAGGACTAAAGTCCGAGGATGATCCAATCCCCTTACCTGTTCATTTAGGATTTTGTTCTCGGAGACATCATGTCTACGGCTCTCTTTAGGACTGAAGTCCAGGGATGATCCAATCCCCTCAAGTCCACCAAGGACTTCATTCTCGAAGACATCTGTCTACGGCTCTCTTTAGGACTGAAGTCCAGGGATGATCCAATCCCCTCAAGTCCACCAAGGACTTCATTCTCAAAGACATCCGTCTATGAATCTCTTTAGGACTGAAGTCCAGGGATGATCCAATCCCCTCAAGTCCACCAAGGACTTCATTCTCGAAGACATACGTCTACGGCTCTCTTTAGGACTGAATTCCAGGGATGATCCAATCCCCTCAAGTCCACCAAGGACTTCATTCTCGAAGACATACGTCTACGGCTCTCTTTAGGAATGAAGTCCAGGATGATCCAATCCCCTCAATTCCACCAAGGACTTCATTCTCGAAGACATACGTCTACGGCTCTCTTTAGGACTGAAGTCCAGGGATGATCCAATCCCCTTATATGTCCACCAAGGACTTCATTTTTGAAGACATACATCTACGGCTCCTTTTAGAACATGTGTTCAAGGATGATGCAATCCCCTTGTCACCTTAGACCCTGTCTAAGGACCATCCACCAACCTCTCTGTCGGCATCACCAATATAGGTATTCACATCATCGACCTCACTGTCGATGCAGGAAATCTCATCATAAGTGATCACATCACTCCCCCTTTCGAGGAGGGTCCTTCAGGACTATATTAAGTTTGTCTCGGAAAACTTTACTTGAGGTAGAGGTTTGGTTAGTACATCAGAACAGTAGAGGTTTGGTTAGTACATTGTTACAAATTCGAACTTTTGGTTCCTTTCTACACCATATCTTGGAACACTAGATTCTTTTCCATCTTGATACAACTCTGCTTGTCACATAGGATCATAGTTGGGTCTATCTCTAAGTCAAACAATCCTGAAGCCACACTGCTTCATAACTTAGCAGAGAAAGCAGCCATATATTCTGCTTGTGCTCACGAGATCATGGCTGATCCCAGACAATAACATCCTCTCGATGTGCTCTTCCTGTCTGATACACTTCCTTCCCAATCAACATCTGTGTATCCATCTGAAGTCATGATCTCCAAGATAACATAGATCAAAGTCTTATTGTATCCTATAGGTACCGCATCACATGATTTGCAGCTTATCAGGTGAACACATCTAGTTTCCACTAGATACTGACTCAAGGTGTTTACAGCAAAGCATATATCTAACCTAGTATTCTTTAGACACATCAATGACTCAATATTTTGTCTGTACAGAGTTCTATCCACTAACTCTAATGAGTCATCTGCTAACAACTTCAAGAGTGGCCATCCCAACACATCAAGTCCTTTTAATATTTCACAACATACTTTCCTTGGTTGAGAAAGATTCCTTCTAAGCCTTGCCATACTTCCAGACCTAGGAAGTAATGCATCAATCTGAGATCTTTCATTTTCATTTCTGCAGCCATCTTCTTCTTTCTTTTCATGATCTGTTTCTCATTCTTTTTCAGAAAGAGATCATCGTCATACAATAATGGTATGATACGTTCATCATCCACAACCTTAAGGTAAAGGTTAGGAACAACTTTACTTTTGGTAAAGTCCAAGCTTATCAAGAGACTGTCAATTCTCTCTTTGTGACTGAACATCATTCACACTCTGCATTGAATGATCTTCTGCATATCTATCTGTGCCATCTCTCGTTAGATGGGTCTACTGATATGAGCCTCAATATCATTTGAACTCTGTGGTGAGTTCCTTCTTGCATCCATTTCATCTGTGTATAGAAACCATAGTCAACCTTGTAGCAACGGTTGAGATCCACATGACCCATGGTGATCATTAAGCTCATCAATTGATTATCGATCCTGGCAACCCATACAGAACGTGATTCACACTTCTTCTTTAATTACACCATTAAGAGAATGGTCTATCCACTTGGAGCAAACATCTCATCATGATTCTCTTCCTCTTTCTAAGAGAATCTTCTAGCCACAAGCCTTCTATAGTATGTTTGATTTGTAAATCCTTTTGTTGAACATCCATCGCTTGTTCATTGTTCATCATTTATCATGATCTTTCCAATCATATGCATATTAGTAGTATACTATTTCAATGATCTATGAATGTTTACACTCAGTATGATATATTATAGGAATACAAATATGCATACAACCTATTACGGACAATATCATTTATTATTTCAAATAACAACTTAAATACTTATCTTTTATGTTTGTGTGGTTGCCTCCCGCTTGATCTTCTATATGTCTTTTGAACTTCTATTCATTATGTGCCACTGTGCATGCTCAAGTGTGCACTAGTGTCATCCTCGTGATCTCATACACAAACATACATTCATTAGTATATTCTTAATATTATCAAAACATTCTAATTCTAAATAATATTGAATATATATAGTCATGATCATTAGTATTCAGAGTTTCAAGGAAGTCTTCTTTTACTCATGCATATTCTTGTTTGATCATAGTACTCTTCAGGTTAATTAAAACATCAAGATTAGAGACATAGTATGCATAAACCCTTGATTACTAACTTTATGAATAAGCATAACCAATCATACCAAGTATACTTATATAAGGGATCCTAACACAAGGTAAGATTCTAAATTGACATAGGTAAACATACCTGGATTAATATACCTGCTTAGTTATGTATAACATACCTAAACAATCTCTTCAATGATTTAGAGATCCTGAGCTAGAACCTGCATGTCTCATAGGTTAAGCATAATATAACAAAGTCATACATACCTCGTAAGTAGAACAAAGATTATGGATGATTCTTTGTCTTCATGTTGTCATGGTCATGGAACTTGATTTGTGTTTTGTGATGTACCTGTATCTTGTTAGCAGACAACATCAACCTCACACAACACCATAATGCATTAGTACAATCATATAGCCCTAATCAATGAATGTCTTCGATCATTCACATGCATTCATACTATTACTAGGGTGATAATACAATTCTAACATTAATCAAGATTGTACTAATAAATAATATGACGACAAACACATCATGAACTTAATCAAGAATCATATTTCAAGACATACCTGAACCTCCTTAAGTCATACCTGTCGAGACTTCTTGTAGTCTTCTTATGTAAGGCCTTAGCCTCAACTCCCCCTGAAACTTGATCTGGAGCTTGATTAGGGTTTGCTAGAGAAACCCTAAAAATTCAATCTTTGACTTTCACACTTCCGAATGAATGGAAGGATGTGTCTTGCTGAGCTGATCAAACTAGCATACTTCAATTTTGAAATCTCCAAAAATTGACCCCTCAAAATTGCCTTTGAAACTTCTGGATCTTTTGGACAGGATCCTGAACTAGGGTTTGATGAAGCCCACCCTTTTGCTCAATCAAAAGGTTTGATCCAAGGCTCTAAACTCTTATTTTTCTGAGGAGCTTCTAGCCGTGGTTACAGACTTCAAAAATTCCAACTTTTGCGGAAGCCCTAATTTTCCATCTTTCTGATCAAAATCCCGAGCTAGGGTTTAATCAAGCCCGATTTTCTACCCAACCAAAAAATTCGATCTTGGTCTCTAAATTTTGATTTTCCTGAGTAGCATTCAGCCGTGGATTCCAATTCCAAAAATTCTAACTTTCTCCGAAACCCTAAATTCCAGAAGCCATGAATAAAGGTGCTCCAAAAATAATTCTGTTTTGACATAAATATGTACCTGATTTTTTTTGTTATAACTCCAAAATTTTTGCTCCACAGGGTCTGAAAACTTTTTCTGCAGTAGCCTGACCTATCATCTTTCCATCCTGACAGGTCTGGCCTCAATTGGATTTTCTGAGAGAGAGTTATGCCAAATGTCGCAACGTGACATGTTTTGGGATAATACAGGAGAGCGAACTTGTACGGCGTGCCACGTGTCACTATTTGAACTTCGGGCTCTGAAAACTTTTCTTGAGATAGATTGCCGTATTATATTTCCATCCTGATAGGTATGACCTCAATTGGACTCTCTGAGAGAGAGTTATGCCAAGTGTCGCAACGTGACCTATTTATGGGATAAAACAGGAGAGCGAGCTTGTACGGCGTGCCATGTGTCATTGGTTCTGCTTCGGCCTCTGAAAACGTTTCCTGAGATAGTACAGTATGTTTACTACCTGTCACTTTTTACTCAATTTCATTTGGACTTCCTAGCCCAAGTTATGACCTTTTTTCCTAGGTCACCTGATTTTGACTCAGATCTGGAAGAGGCAGAAACCCTAACTTGTACTGATCATAACTTACAAAGTACAACGAATTTGAGGGTTCCCTTTGGACACAAGATACCTGGAGATGTTATCTATGACCTGTAAAGGTTTCCGATCCTGAAACTTCTCCAAAATGGATTTATAGCGAAAGTTCCACGATGACTGGTTTTTGATATATAAAACCCTAACCTTCAAATTGTCGTAAGTAAAGCAAGTGTCGTAAGTGCCATACCTTGCCTTCCTTCATTTTATCTCTGATACCATGTTAAGATTTAATATGATAAGACATAAAATAGAAGCATTACATTCCATTTCACAATAATAGCATATACAGGATCACTGAAGAAACAACAAGCATAGCATAAACACAAGAGACACAGATTTATCCTGGGAAACCCTTATGGGGTAGAAAACCCAGCAAAGCTTCCTCAATATAGATGACCAGCAATATACAAAGATGAAAACAAAAGACATGATCTCCTCCTCCACCATAGTATACCTCTCCTCCACAAGTGCGCCTTTCTCAAGTGAGTGTGTGTTTCAAATGAGGAATACACTTCCTCTATTTATACACTACTCCGACTTGTGTTTTACACAAGAACACCTAGGTTCGTATTTAACCAATGGGTTAAATACCCCACTACAACTGACTGGGCCGACCCCTCTAGGGTGGTCTAATAACCCTTTGACCCACATAAGACATACAGGGCCGACCCCCACTAGGGAAGTCTAATAACCCGAGTTACCACATTCCGACGGAGGAATAAACATCTCCGGATATACAATAAGATATTCACGGAGGAATGAAACATCTCCGGAATAATAAAGTACAAATATAATATTCTTTAAAGTTACAATATCTCAACAGTTGGGGAGGTCCAACGGAAGGTCCATTGGGGATTCCACCACCTATGTTCTGGTTAGGAAATGGGGATTTCCCCCCAGCCACAATAGGTTGACCACTATTCAAAAGTTGAACCAACGTAGGTTGTTGACTAGCTACCATAGTAATAACATTACCGATGGGATAATCCATGGGAATGGAATATCCTCCCCTCGAATTTTGAGGTGGGGGGGAACTCATAAAGTAACTGTGGTAGTGACAGGTGTGTTTGATTGTTATCCTTCCACCAGTTTGTTCACTTGAGGTGCAGGACTGGACTCTTGTCAGGGTTGACCAGTCTTATTAGTGGTCTCGTGGTGGGAAGATTGTTCTAGTGATCCAAAAGATATCGGATGATCTGGGATGGGTCTATTGTCGAATCTTATTTGGAAGTTCCGATTTCGAAACTCTTCAGATCATTGCTCGAGACGTTGTCTTCGAAGGTCATCACCCCTAAGACGTAATTTTTCCACATGTTCACGGATAGGGCCAAAAATATCGGTGGGGTCAGGCTCGTAATAAGGTCTAGAGATATCTAAATTAGTCCAGTTAGGTGGGGATGCGATGGCAAAATGAGCCACTGGGTAGTCTGTAGAAGAGGTCCAATAAGCTGCTGAAAGACCAACAGCTGCTGTAGGGTCATCCTGGGGTCGGTTTATCCATTCCAACGATCCAGGTTCTCCCAAAATGATGGGAGAAAGGTCTTGTGAAGCAGGTACTTTTGCTCCTTCATCCTACGGTGGATGAGAGGTAGGTGAATCTAGAGGAGTTTGTGGAAACAAAAGTCCTCCAATATTCAGGGTGGGGTTTTCCACTTTAGTAACTACGATCGTGTTACGCTGATCCATTCTTACCCTCGAAATATCCTCCGGATTAAGGGGATATTCGGGTGATAATTTTAAGATCCTACGGGACCTTCTCCAGGGAAAATCCACTAAAGCATCAGGATAATCAACTAGGATGGCTGAAATAGCGTTTCTCCTAAGGGTATGCTAAAATAAAACCAGTCCAGAAAAAGCTACTCAAACTAAGGCAACAAGAAGACTTGTGTGACAGAGTGGATTCAAAAGTCAGGAACCTCACAGGATTATCAAGGCATCGCAAACCGCGATATACTGCAGGGTCCAACAATATGACGCGACAAGGAGAATTGGGACCATACCCTTGCCTGCATACCCAATTACCTGGACAGTATGTACGTGCTAATCTCCCTGAGTGTTGTTCTCGGTGTATTGCTTTTCCAAGACGACCAAATGGTTAACTCAATTGGTTTCATGAATTCTAGTGGTGTCTCCCGATATACGCAAGGTACGTGGGATCTCAAATCCGTAGTGGTGTTGTCTAATGCACAACCGTTTGGAAAGAGACCTTCCGATATACTACCGAGTACATGATACACCCTTCAATATACACCAAGTACGGATTATGGTACTTGGTGGGTATGTGAAGGAGCTCGATATACCGATAAGTACGTGGAAGACTACAATACCCCCAGGATACAGTGGTGGAAAATAATAATAGTTTCCATGCTTAATGACGCCGGAACACGTCTCTAACTTACACACAAGTTGCTAAAAAATTTACCTATTTCTACCGTTAATTTTATCTTGGACGGTTAGGTGAATGCATGAGGTGAGTACATAATTGGAAGCATAATACAAGCCCTAGCTACATGCACGAAATATTCGTTTCTTTCAATGAATTCTAGCTATGGGAAGGAGAAATATTTTTCTTTCCGTCGAGATTGCCAAAATAACACAATGCAACACAATCCCAATTCAAACAAAACTTGACTATGAAAGTATTCTTTTCCTTTTTCAACGAAACAAAAAAAAATCACAACACTACTATCAAAATCACAACATTTTTCTTTTCTTTTTCTTTTCAAAGTAAAATGACACTAGGTAATGAAAAGAGAGGATTCTTAAATGGAATATGCAATTTTTTCAATTTCACTTTCAATGGTCTAAAAGAAACAAAAATTAAAAATGCATCTATCTTTCCTTAGCATGGAATCAATTTTGCAAAAATTGAAGCGCACTTTAAGTCTTTCAAGAAAATGAGCGATTCATAATTCGAGAAAAAACACAATAGATCATACATTCATTCAATTTTTTCCATAACACAAATGAAAGCGTTCCAATGCACAACAATTTTCTTCAATAATGCTTAAGAAATGATGGGAGAGCAGCACTTTTTAACTTTTCAATGGATGCATCAACGAATAAACTTGATAGCAATTGAGCTTTCAGATCTAAATGACTGAAAAGAAAACACTACTTGCAGCGCTCAGTACACTAAGAAAACTCAATAAAATACAGGCACTCAAACAAGATGAAAGGCACAGTTGACTCAAAATCAGACAACAACAAGCAAACAAAGCAAGCAAAGCTCAAACAATGATGAGAACGAGGTCTGGAAACTGATCTAATGTAATAATCAGATCAGGGATGGAAGGAAGGGAATACAAGGGTGAGCGGATGAAGGTGGAGGAGACAAGAGTATCCACCATTACCGGTCTTCAAGCTTGTCCAAGACAGAACCTAAAATCAATCCAAACAAAACCAAACACTCAAAACACAAATCAAAAACAGGATCTCTGGTTGGATCTTGTAGGACAGAGGAATTTCATACAGCAAACCAAGGTCCAGACTGTCAAATGGAAAGGATACGCTTACATGCCAAATTTTGACAAATCGGCACACCATGTTCTTGTACACAGTGCGACGTCGCGTTTTACCTACACAGGTAGTGCGACGATGTCACAGTTTACCAATGCAAGGGATGCGACGAGTAACTAACAGGTAAAGAACAGAGACCCAAAATGACACAGTGTCGCTCTGTTCCCACTACCCAGGTGTGAAAGGCGAAGTCTAGATTGAAAAATGAATCAGATCTCTCAGCAATGAACCATGGAACAGTTTGGGAATGAGTCATATAAACTCAGAGGAAGCATATCAGAGTCTTCAATACGAAGATATGATAGTGAAATCAACTTTAAGAAGTAAATGGAAAAAATGAAAAGGCTTGTGTCAAGCAATCAACTGAAAATGACTCTCAGATTGACAACAACTAAACAGATTCTATACTTCCCCAGTATGGTCGCCAGATTTGTTATCGGACAATCCACTCGAGCGGACGTGAGCATGATCTCCCTAGCTCAAAGTGAGTCTATAACAAATAGAACAAACTACCAATGCATTTCCTAGATCTACTTAAGGATCGAGTATTAGATGTCTTACCTTTCACTTCGCAATCCTTTCTCCTGAATACTGCTCCACGTCCCATGATCATCAGATCCAAGCTGCAAGACCTGTCAAGACAAGAAACAAGAGAAACAAGTAAAAGACATCTATACAATAACAGATCTAAGTAAACAGTTAAGCAAGTAAACTACTCAATATCATTGCACACATGAACAATATTGGTAGAAAGCATTTGTATTATTGTAAAAGGAGGAGTACATAATAGAGATATAGAACTACAACCAAGGCTTAACATTGTAGCCCTTCTCCGACAAAGCCTATTGCCATATCCTTCCAAGGAAGTATGAATTCTCCAATAGGTGAGTGGATATGTTCCAAGGGTGATTTCACCAACATGTAGATACCATAGACTTCCTCCCTTTGGGATGGCAGTGAGCTTCATTCATATAGGACTAAGTGGATAGGGTATGGATAGAATAGGTTGATAAATGGTAGGAGAGGCTTAAGTGATCTCTCCAAAGCATTAGGAACCGAGTGCTAGCTCCTCCAAGAGGTCATGGATAGGGTCCCAAGTCAGCAAGCTTTGAGAAATACCTCGAAGAAGCTATTTTTGCCATCTAACTGACCTCGTCGCACCTTGTAATGAGGCAAGATGTGACATCACCTGTTGTTCATGTGCAGCCTGCGATGACCCTTCAAAACCTAGCACAATTGGGTACAAATCCTCTCTGGTTGATCACTTAGTCAAGATATATTCAGGGGTGTATACACTGAATCTTATGATGAATAGATTTTGGGTGTAACAATAGGTTCCCTCATGCATGATTTTAGGAGTCAGTATAGTCAGTTCCATGATTTGGGGCACCTTGTCACCTTGATTGCTTAGTTAACTAACTGTTACACCTAGTTTCACTGCTACTAAGTGTAGGAGCACCCTTTTTTACCACTTTCGGTCAGTTATGTGCCTCCTTGGAGTCTCTTTCCCTAATTTATAGCCCCAATGACTCAATTATGTGCCAATCCACCTCATTTGACTAGTCATTCATAATCGGTGGCCACTAGACCTTATTGGGAGATGGTTCCAATGCAAACTAAGCCTGCCACTTGAGGTGAATTTGAATTCTATCAGAGGCTATTGAATTCATTCTATTGTAACATATTTTGATCTCCATCCTATTGCTGAAGAATGTATCAACAACATTTTTTCATCTGTGTTTTAGTTTTATGAGTGATTTGATCAGTGTTTCTTTCTAAATTTTTCTCAAGTAAAACGTTGTGAAATTGTGAGGTTTGTTCAAGCTTAGTGATCTAACTTGTGGAATTTCACAATGATCATTTGGCTAAGCATAGAGATTAGAATGGGTGGTGGGATGAGAGAGAGAGTCCTGTAGATGTTTCCTTCACCACAGTGGCCTCATAGCCCAACTTGGGGTCTCCTCTAAGCAAAAAGAGTACATGTTTGACAGAGTGCCTACAGCTGGGTGGAAATTCGCTCTTATGATCCTAGTTGCTTGGATCTACGTTGTTTAAAGATAATTAATCTCTTGTATTTGAATATGCAATGTTTATAATTGGTGTTATGTTTGTATATGCATGTTATGTGTGTGTGGATCGATCTTATTTCCACTATGTGTTTTTATTATCCATAGGTACACATATTTTACATATTATGAATTCTTAATACGATGATAGGGTGAAATTCAAAAGCTCGTATCTTGTTCATGTCCCTCTATATTAGTTTTATTGATGGATGGGGATGTGATAGAGTGGTATCAAAGCTTTTGGTTGCAATACCAAAGCTATATGGGACACAAATCCAGACTTATAGGAAGAAATCAGAAATGGATCTAGGGAAATTATGTTCTATTAAGTGACGGATCAGGGGCTAAGAGTAATTTCGAATTAATTTCAAAATAACCCCACCCCTTTATTGTCGATTAAAATTTTTGTGCAAATACAAAATTTTAAAAATTCAGGAATTTTGGAATGGGCCCCACTCGTGCCACATGGATGGGTAACGTGAAAGATCCACATGGGAAAGATGTGTGGCATGGAGGATCCACATGGGTAGAGGGTGTGATGCAGACCAACCACATCATATTTGTGTGCAAAGGTGTTTTCATATGATGGAGTACAAAGGCGGTGGATATATGACCATTGGGTAGTGGTGGAGATCAACGAATGAGTGATCGAGGATTGCGAAGATGCACATAGTTTAAATTAATTAGTATGATATTGAAAGGAAAACCTCCCTATCAATGTGATAGTTACTCGTGCATTTAGGATCATATAAGTAGTTTTGGGAAACAACTTAACCAAGGAGTCCGAAACCACTTTTGGTATGACATGTAGTGATGTGATGAAGGGAAATGTTACATGTAGTGATGTCAGGCATGATGGACCCATGGTATTCATGTTAGTCTTGGGATATCATGCATATCTGATCAACATATAACATTCTTTTAGGATCGCAAACTTGCAGGACAGTTAATTAAATTGGCATGATCCTAAACTGGAAACCTCACTATCGATGTGTCTGTTGCATGTGCATTTAGGATTGTAAAAATAGTTTCAAGAAACCACTTTCCCTTAGATTCTGAAACCACTTTCGCTTGGATTCTGAAACCAATTATGTCTTATAAGTGGTAATATGATGTGGGTTTTTGTAGTAGGTGCGCAAATCAAGGGAAAGGCAATAGTTTCCATAGCCAAATTTCAGGTATAAAAAATAAAAAAATGACACCGATCTTATGCACCAAATTGTGCTAAATAAAAAATTTACAAAAAAATGAGGGAGATTCCCTTGACCCGCCCTACAAAAGTGTACGGAGGCCACAAGGGGGAAATCCCCCTTGACCCCCGTCGTCCCCTTGAGACATCATCGTTTTTGAGAAAATCCTATGGTGATGATAAGACTAATGAGAATGGAAATGTTTCATTGTGCCATTAAATCAAGGATAAGTGTGTTATAGGAACTACAAAAAAAAAATCCGAAGTCTGGAGCAAGTGAAAATTTTAAAATTATCCAATTCCATAAAGTTATAGAAATTGACTAGAGCATCATATCACTAAGTAGAAAGATGGTGAATAATCCTTGTCATGAATATTATTAAGGAAAATATAAAAATTTTTATAGTTATCACTATATTTTCTTTCGTTGGTATCTGATGTTGGCCTCTGAAACTAAATGGACTTGAAGGAAAAGTACAAAGTTGGGACAAATTAGTAGTTTTGATAGGCTGTAAATTCTTATCATGAACCGAAATACAATTGACGGGGAGATCGAGGACGAGAGGTGAGAGTTAGGGTTTCGGTGGGTCACACGAGACCTGTCACTGTTAGGGATCATCGTAGTAGGGGTCACATCCTCTACAACTGTCTCGAATGATGCCTCAGGCCAAGACGTCTGTAGGAGTGACGCCGGCGGAAGAAGGAGATGATGTAAGGATGGGGGAAGAAAGCGATCGGGAGAAAGGTGCCAAGCGTCGGATGGGTCCGGGGGGATGCCTCCCAAAATTCTCAGCTATTCCTAACATCCAGATCTGTGCGGAAAATGTAAGAGAGAAAGTGGAGCTGTGGAAGGAGAAATCCCTAATTGGTAAGTTTGTTGGTATCTAGCCCCAGGAAAAGGATCTGGTCAGGTGGATCAAAAGCACCTGGAGCCTGAAAGGGAATTATGATTTACATCTGGGGGCTAAGGGTTTCTTCACCATTATTTTCTTCAATGTGGAAGATAGAGACAGAGTAGTAGAGGGAGGCCCCTATTTCCTTTTATCTGCTCGGATTTTTTTAAGACCGTGGAAAAAGCGATTCAACCTGGAAATGGAGGATATGAAAGTTTCCCCAGTCTGGATCAAGATTTTTTCTCTTCCCTGTGAATTCTGGGACCCAAAAATACTGCAAGACATAGGAAATACCCTTAGAGAATTCGTCAAAGTTTCCGAACAAACAAAACAACAAACGTATACTGCTTGTGCCCAGATCTATGTTTATATGGATATCTCTAAGGAACTAACAGAAGCCATCAGTTTGAATTGGGAGGATGAAGAGTGGATCCAGCCTACCGATTATGAGTAGCCACCTTTCAGATGCAGACTCTGCCATGAATATGACCATTTTGGTAGAAATTTCCCAGAGTCAGCTCTGGAGAAATCCTCATCTCGATCTAAGAATAACGACAATAAGGATAAGGAGGGGTTTACCCAGGTATGAGGGCGCAAAAAGAATAGATCTGGTCACCATTCTCGGAAAGGAAAGGAAAAGGTTGACAATGGGTACACAAACAAGAATCTATTACAGATCTTGGAGGAGGTCAGCGAAGAGGCCGAGGTCAGAAAAGGTGAAAAAGAACCAGTAAAGATGGTTGACGGTGAAGCTATAGAAAATCATATCCAAGAGAAGATTCTGGAAAACCATCCAACAGTGATGGAAGAGGATAGTGAGGAAGAATTAGATATGGGGGAATTAGATTTAGACGCGACTGAGAAGGAATTTGAAAAAAGGGGGAAGGGATATGTATCCAGACAACGATTGGAGCTCCTTTAAGATGCAATCATCAAATCCAAGGCTGCCCAGAAATTAGGAGTCATGGTCGATTCGCAGTCGGGGAACAAACAAAAATCTCTAGCTGAGGACCTGAAACGTGGAAGGAAATCTAACAAGTAGAGAATAGAATAAATTGGTGTTAAACTAATTGAGTCTGTCAATATCCAATGATCAGGTGGCCTTTTCTAAAGTTAACAAAGTTACCCAGTGAAGATTGTTTCCTGTAATATTAGGGGGTGTAATCATCCCCGGAAACTAAAAACGTTAGCTAGAAAGATGAAGCAGGAAAGACCTGATGTTCTTTTTTTGCAGGAAACTAAATGTTCCTCTATCACAATGGAAAAAGTAAGCCAAAAAATTTCAAAAGGTTGTAAGGTTATGGAAATTGATTCCAATGGCATGACCGGAGGTCTAGCCATTCTCTAACGTTCCATTTCCATTTCGCTTTTTAATTGGAGGGCCAATAGGTTTTCGCTGATGTCAGATTTTTCTATGAATGTTTCGGGGGTGTCTGGTACTTTGGTGAATATCTATGGTCTGAGTGCAGCTCCGCACAACGAGTCCTTCCTTCACTTCTTCTCTTGGTTATCTGTGCAGGCCGAGGAGGGGTCATGGATTGTTGGTGGGAATTTCAACCTCATCACCTCCCTTAATGAGAAAAAGGGAGGAAGAAGGATTATGGATAGATTCCAAGAAATGTTTCAGGATGTTCTAGGTCGTAGTCCTTTCTTTGATGTGGAAACTGGGAATGGTTGGTATACATGGAATAATAGATGGGGTGGAAATCATTTGGTAGCATCAAGGCTTGATATATTTTTAGCCACTGAGGATATAGCTCGTGGGCTGGGAGAAGTCAATGCCAGTGTCCTTCCCTCGGTAGGCTTTGACCATTGGCCTGTTTGTCTGAACTGGGATCTCCCGAATACTCTTCTCTTTAGGCCTTTTCGATTTGAACAATTCTGGATGGAACATAAATATTTCAAATACTTGGTGGGACAGTGATGACAGACGTTGATTCCCCCAGAGGGTTCTGGCATGTATCAATTCCAGCAAAAATTGAAGGCCCTGAAGTCTAGGATTCGTACTTGGAATAGGGACGACTTTGGCAACATTTTCCAGGATAAAAAACAATTGAGTGAGGACTTAGAGCTCATTCACCAGAAAGGCATGAAGGGTGGATGGGATGAGAATATTCGGGAACTGGAACAAAACCTCTTGGAACGGCTGGAAGCATGTGAAAGGCAAGAGATTTACTGGAAACAATAATCTCGCAATCAATGGCTGCAAGAAGGGGATAGGAACACTAAGTTCTTCCACAATACGATGGTCCAAAACCATCACAGGTCTAAAATCCTCAAGATTCGTCAATCCAATGGGGAGCAGGTTGAAACCAGAGGAGAGATTGAAGAGGAATTAACTAACCACTTTGAGGCTGTTCTTAAAGAAGATCGGATCGGTCGTGGTCAGGACATTGCTAAAATATCTAGCTTTATCCCTCGTCTAGTGACAAGGGAGCACAATGGGCTGTTGATTAAGCCGGTGTCTATGCAGGAGGTTGAGGAAGCCATGAACCAGATGGCTCTAGGGAAAGCCCCTAGACCTGATGGGTTTACTACTAACTTTTTCCATCATTTCTGGGATCTCATCAAGGCTGATGTGCATCCGATTATGGAGGAATTGCGGTGTAGTCAAGGGGTGTTAAAATCTTTTAATGCCACTTTCTTATCTCTTATCCCGAAGGAAGAAGGTGCTGACTCTCTGGGTAAATTCCGATCAATAGCCTTATGTAATATGATCTATAAAATCATCTCTAAGGTTATTAACAATCGGCTTACGCCTCTTCTCCCCCTTCTGATCAACCCTGAACAAACACGTTTTGTGGAAGGAAGACAAATTGTTGATGGAATTATCCTGGTTCAGGAAACCATGCATTCCTTAAAAGTGACTAAGAAACTGGGCATGTTAGTAAAATTAGACATATCAAAAGCTTACGATAAAATCAGATGGCAGTATATGAGGAGTATCTTAAAAGCTTTTGGTTTTGACATGGATTGGATGGCTTGGATCATGAATCTGGTTTCCACTCCTTTTTACTCTATTCTCCTTAATGGAGCCCCTTCCAAACTCCTGCAAGCTTCTTGAGGTATTCGACCAGGTGATCCTTTGTCCCCTTTTCTCTTTATCTTAATGGCGGAAGGCCTGAGCAAGTTGTTGTAGTCCCAAGCTGCAAACGGAGGGATCAGGGAGCTTCAACTCTATGTGGGTATGGAGAAGTAGAATCACCATCAATTTGCGGATGCTACAATGTTAATGGGGAACCCTTCAGTCCAAGAGGATCGCACCTTCAAAAAGAACCTTGCACTTTTTGCGAAGGCATCGGGGCTGGAAGTTAATTCTGGAAAGTCTCAGCTTTTCTTCTTTAATACCCATGGTCCCACTCAGTGAAACATTATTAGAATTCTTGTATTTTCCCATGGATATCTCCCCTCTAAATAGCTTGGGGTTACGTTGACTGAAGGCACGATCTGAAATATTTCATGCCAGGATTTATATGACAGAATGCAGAGAAAATTCACTAGCTGGATGCTCCGTCCCTTAAACCTTCCAAGCTGTATGATTGGAGTCAAAACTGTTCTCCAAGCCATGCCGGTTTATTTTTTTTCGATGCTCTCTACTCCCAAATTTATTCTTAAAGGTATTCGGGGCCTTCAAAGAAATTTTCTCTGGGGAGACAGGGAAGCTAAGGAAAAATTTGCATTGGTGGGGGATAACATTTGCAAACCCAAGGAAAAAGGGGGTCTTGGCATCAGGGATCCTAAGGTTCTGAGTGAAGTCTATGGTTCAAAAATTTGCTAGAGGTGGTGTACTAATAGTACTGAGCCATGGGCTCGTTTGTGGCATATCAAATATGCCAGGGACAGAGAGTAGGGACAACTGATTAGATATAATGAGGTAAAGAATGGGTCTCACATATCGCTTAAGGCTTTCTCTGGTCGAAAACTTGTCCAAAACTTCTGCTTTTGGGAGGTTCATGATGGGAAAAGGGAAAATTTCTTGGATGATTCATGGAACCAGCTTCCCAGATTTGGGGATGATCCTCGAAGGAAGACAACTAGGGAAAGAGGTTTGGTTGAGTGTAAAACCAAAGTTTTCCAATATTGGGAGTCGCTCGATCAGGAAAGATATAGGAAGTGGTTGAACTGTGGTAACTGGGATGGCATCACCTCGGTTGAGACCCTTCACAACTTTGAGAAAACTTTGTAGGAAAGGTTTATCAGGATCAACAATGCCCCTGATAAGCTTCGGTGGGGGTCTTCTTAGAGAGGCACTTTTAGTATTAAAGAGGCTTATGCTTACCGCATTGAGGATGATGAAGAGGAGGATAGAATTTGGGATAAATTTTGGGGAATGAATAGTTGGCCTAAAATTGGGGTCTTCATCTAGTTAGTCATGTGGAAAAGAATCCTGACCAGTTAAAATTTGAGGAAGCGAGGTATCCTTGGACCTTCACATTGTATTCTTTGTCTCAATTCGGAGGAGACTATTGGCCACCTTTTGGATTCCTGCTCTTATTCCTCTTCTCTGTGGGATAGAGGTGCTTCAATCTTCAGGTGAAGTAATCGGATCAGAGGGTAGCTTGATCAAACCTTAAATGCGTGGGACTCTAAAGCATTCTCGAATCCCATCATTGGTACTCTTTGGATGATATTCCCGGGCATGGTTATTTGGACTATCTGGAAAGAGAGGAATGGTCGCACCTTCCGAGACAAATATCACTATGAGGAGGAGGTTTGGTTGAAGTTGGTCAGTAATACGAAGGAAACTATCAGAAGTGCGTAGTGGGATTTAAAGGATAAAGATTTATCAGTTGGATATTTGCACATTGCTGCCAATTGGGGTATAGGCCGCTCTCATTTGGAGGGGCTCAAAAGAAAAGAGAAACTATGTTGACGGGGTTATCCCGATCCATTGGTCCCCTCCCCCTCCTTCTGGTTACAAAATAAATTTTGATGGAGCTTCTAGGGGAAACCCCGGTGCTACAGGCTTTCGAGGTGTTTGCATGAACTCTTCGGGTATCATCCTGAAGGTCTTCTTTGGTTCTATTGGTTTCGATTCTAATAATTCAGGTTAGCTGCAAGGTCTCATATAGGGAATTAAGCTGGTGATTAGTGAAGCTTGGTAGCCAACGGTTATGGAAGGAGATTCCCAGATCATTGTCCATATGGCGAAGAAACTGTTATGTGGCCAAACCCCAAAGAAATAATCATCCAGTTGGCACCTATTGGATCGGTTGGAGGCCTTGCGACTGCTTCTCACCAATCAATCGGCTTTATCTTTTGTCCACGTCAAGAGAGACACCAACAAAGTGGCCGATCTCCTTGCGAACCGTGGGATTGAGGCCGGTAGGCCCCTCATGAGTGGCACATTGCAAGACTTTAGGCATGAAACTTGGACAGAGAATTGCAGTTACCTAGCGGAAGCCAATCTATAAAGTGTAAGACAAGTGGCGATGGCAGCGCCCATGGTCTGCGCTGATGACAGCTGGCGGTTAGAGATAGTTATGAGGGGCCTTCATGTCCAAGGAAAATCATGAGTGGCATGACACATGCCGCCTCCTCGAGCTCTTCTATGGGTATAATATGGTACAACCCAAAGCGTAGTAAATCTGGCTGAGTGTATTTGTTCAAGTCTCATCGTACCTCCATAAGCATTTTTCTCATTCTGCTTCATGGGATGGTCAGTCCCTTGATATATGATCTGTATAACATGACGTAAGATCATAATTCCGCTGTATTTTCCATAATGACCCTCAGGATTTTAAAATTGGATGGTTTTCCTTGCATTTCCATCAAGTTTTATTTTCTGGTAGAGTGCAGTTTTAGAGAGGGCATCAATAGTGGTTATGAGTGTAATTGTGGGTGGTTCTTCTGGGTTCGTCCTTCTGATCTCTTTTGGGATAGTGAAATGGCTCCCAAATGTTGCTTTAACCCAGGGGAACTGAAGGGTAATGGGGGTGGTTGTACACAGGCTGAAGGTGGAATCTCTGAGCAGTGTAATCCTCGAGAGTGGGTCGGGTGACTCATTCATCTGCAAAGTCTCGGGCTCAGGAATCCACATCCTTCTTCTGCAATCGTATTCTCCCAGGAATACGGGCCGATATTGAGGTGGTGGAGAAGGAGCTATGGGAAACTATTCAGGCTCTTCCTATGGAGGAAGTTCTCCACAAGGTCGAAGATTGGGTGGCTGATCTTGGTTCCACTGTGGGACGTGCCTTAGCCTATGAACAAATTCTTATGACCTACTGGGTTACGAAGAATCTGTTAGCGCATGTGTTAATGGACTTTGTCAATAAAATGTGAAAATGCTCATAGTAGATCCAAGAGATGATGTAAACCTCATAATGAAAGAATTTAGGAATAATAGAAGAAGAATAGAGCAGTTGAACATAGACCCAAAGGAGCTCAAACAGAGGCAGAATAATTACACATGTTACATTAATAAGAATAGTAAAACAGTAATTATACAATGCTCAGGATTCGAATACACTAGGTGTGATTTGAATTAGCCTACATGGATAGATCCAAAATCAATGGAGTGTCATAAGAGCACAACTAGAAGTCTATCTCATCATCGGTGGAGTCATCAACGCACAAGTAACTGTCAACCATCAGTCAAAATGAGTCTAACTAAGTGTGGTAGGTTTAACTGGCACATGGAGGAACTAACTGAATGAGGGAGGCTCAGTGGAGGGTGCATGAGGAGATATCTGGAGTCAGAATGGGTAGTCTAGTCTCATCGGAGGTCTGTCGAAGTGATATAGTCAGTTGAGAGTCACTCTAGCCTTAAATCAAGGAAAGAACTTATGATAACTCAACTAGCTGAAGTACAACAGGAGTGGTAGGTGAGAAAAGGTGCCCTTCTCAAGTGGTGGGTGAGAAGTGGGCGCCTCCCTGTCTAGGAGGGCTAAAAATGATCTGATCGCAGATCCCGGGGCTAGAAAACTGAGGGCTAGGTGCTGGGACTAATGACTAAGATGCATGCAATTGTGCAGAATGCATGTAAGACTGATAATGAAAATAACTGAAATGTTGGTAGGACTAGGATGGAGTATACGAATATACTAACACCCCCCATTAATCCATCATGGGAACTGGTAACTAGGAGCAAAGGTCACCCATACAATCAAATAAATGATAGAAAAATAAATAATTGTCCGTAAACCGAGGAAATGGGGAAAACCTCATGGGAAAAATACCCCCCCTCAAAAGAATAGTAAAATAACTCAAAGAACAATCATACTAAGCATAAAAGAAAAAAGCTTTCATTAGTGAAAACGTTTTCCAAAAACTTGGCAAGCTGATCTTCTGTAGGATGCCAAAGCAGGTACTAGATCTTGATCTGGTCTTTTCATGTGCCTCCCACTGTGTAGAGGATGTATTGGACGAAGCAAGTCTTTCAGAAATTCTTTCTGCAACTGGAGCGAATGGATCATGATCATTCTTCCCAAGGGATGGAAGAGAGAACCCAATCATCATGTTGCATCTATCATGGAGAGGTAGATGGCATAATGCAAGGTTGGCATGGTGCTGAAATATGGTAGTTCTGTGAGCAGATGGATCGTCAACTGTGTTCTCAGTAGCTGCAAGGACTGTGTGAGCCCATGTTGGCACTGTCTCTGGATTGAGAACATGTGTTGGTTCTAGATCTGAATCTGAATGTTCTTGAACTTTGATCTCAACATCAAGATCTCCATCTTCATCAGAAGAAGAGTCACTTGAATCTTCATCAGATTCCGAAGGAGTAGGAAGAGAGAAGGGCAGAAAATGAGAGAACTCATATGCCTTGGAGGCATGATTTGCAAACCATTTCGCTATAGTATTCCCAATAGAGATTTATGTGATCTCAACTATATCGGGACCAAAAGTCACCTTCTTAGGTGATCCGGTGTGAGTCATCTAATATACAGACAACAAATTTGCTATCAAGGAGGGAACGAATACAACATTCTTGAACTTGCCATGCTCCATATGTATTGTACCCAACCCTTTGGCAGAGATCCGAGAGTTGTCACCCATGTGAATAGTAGGCCCATCATTTAGATCTAAAGTTCAGAGGAAACCATGTGGTTGGAGGATCCATAATCTATGAGGAGGGCCTTTGATTTTGAAATACCAGCCATCAATGCATGGCAATCCTCATGACCATTAGATCCACTTCGAGAATCAGACATCTTCGCATCTTTTTGAATAGCAATTTTGTTCTATTCAAGAAGCTTGGTTAGTAGGGCTATTTTCTTGTGCATGCAAGCTTCCTAAGAATGGTTTCCACTCTTGCAGTAGGGACATGTAGATCTCTTATGTTTGTCCTTCTTAGAGCTGGAGGATCCTTTTGATGGACTTGAATTATTATTTAGCCTGGATTTATATGACTTCTTATCTTTGTCTTTTTTCCCCCATTTTACATTCGTCCCACTTGCTCCTCCAGCAAGAAGAGCTTGATATTTGGAGGCATTGATGGCACCCATTTGAATCAATTTGTCCTCTTCTTGACATAGGGCTTCAGTGAAGACATCTAAGGTTGGAAACTTCCATCCAGGGATTGACATTCATCCAGAATGGAAGGTAGATACAAAGACTGAAAACTGAGATCCTAGTTTGGTCAGAATGGAGAGCACCAATTGTTCATCAGTTTTAGTGATGCCAAAATGCTTGCATTGCAAAATCAAGTTCTTAAATTTTGAGAAGAATTCTTGAATGCTCTCAAAATTGCTAGGTTGTAAGGCAACCAATTCATTTTCGAGAATGTGGCCTCTTAGCCTATCTTGTTTGCCAGAACGACTCTCCAATTTTGTCCATAACTCACTTGGAGTCTTCATTCCTTAAACATGAAACAATAGATCTTTAGACATATGAAGGCATATGACTCCAAAGGCTTCATCCATTTTATTTAGATGCTTGGTTTTCTCCACAGTTGCATGTGGTATGGGATCTTTTTCAAATACCAATCTCGATAGCTGTCTGGTACAAAAGTGTATTTTCATCTCAAGCTTCCATTCAAAGTAAATGAAGGGAGTGGGGATCATAGGAAAGGAAGGAGCTTTCGAATTGTGCATCTTGACTACTAGAACGAGTGCAAAGGTGAAACTGTTGATACCACTGCTGCAACTGCTGAAACTTTGAAATACCTGCAAAAAACTCTCAAGAATGGAGGTAGAATATACTCTCAAATGGCTCTAATACCATGTGAAAATGCTCACAGTAGATCCAAGAGATGATGTAAACCTCACAATGAAATAATTTAGGAATAATAGAAGAAGAATAGAGCAGTTGAACATAGATCCAAAGGAGCTCAAATAGAGGCAGAATAATTACACATGTTACATTAATCTGAATAGTAAAACAGTAATTATACAATGCTTAGGATTCAAATACACTAGGTGTGATTCAAATTATCATGCATGGATAGATCCAAAATTAGTGAAGTGTCATCAGATCACAAATAGAAGTCTATCTCATCATCGGTGGAGTCATCAATGCACAAGTAATTGTCAACCATCAATCAAACTGAGTCTAACTGAGTGTGGTAGGTGTAACTGGCACAAGGAGGCACTAACTGAATGAAGGAGGCTCAGTGGAGGGTGCATGAGGAGCTATCTGGAGTCAGAATGGTAAGTCTAGTCTCATCAGAGGTCCATCGGAGTGATACAGTTAGTTGAGAGTCGGTCTAGCCTTAAATCAAGGAAATAACTGATGATAACTCAATTAATTGAAGTACAACAAGAGTGGTAGGTGAGAAAAGGCACCCTTCTCAAGTGGTGGGTGAGAAGTGAGCACCTCCCTATCTAGGAGGGCTAAAAATGATCTGAGAGAAGTTCTCAGGGCTAGCTAACTGAGGGCTAGGTGCTGGGACTGATGACTGGGATGCATGCAGAATGCATGCTGCATGCAGAAATGAATGCAAGACTGATAATGAAAATAATTGAAATGTTGGTAGGACTAGGATGGAGTATAGGAATATCCTAACAGAAAATCAAGGGTGATGAGGATCCCGTCAGATCGTGGAAGACTCATAACATGGACAGTCGGATGATGCATATGAAAATTGACGCAATAGCCAAAAATTTGGGTATTACATTTTTCTTCAAGCGTTCTGGCGCAGGGGAGCCAGCGGGTTGCAGTCACTAGTGCACCAGAAGTTCTTCTAAAGCTGCTACAGGCATGGATAAGGAGAAGCCTCAGTCCTTGGGGATCCAAACGTTGGATGGGTCCAGGGGGATGCCTCCCAAAATCCTCAGCTATTCCTGCCATCCAGATCCGTGCGGAAAAGGTAAAAGAGAAAGTGGAGCTGTGGAAGGAGAAATCCCTAATTGGTAAGTTCATTGGTATCTAGCCCCGAGAAAAGGATCTAGTCAGGTGGATCAAAAGAACCTGGAACCTGAAAGGGAATTATGATTTACATCTGGGGGCTAAGGGTTTCTTCACCATTATTTTCTTCAATGTGGAAGATAGAGACAAAGTGCTAGAGGGAGGCCCCTATTTCTTTTTCTCTGTTAGGATTTTTCTCAGACCATGGAAAAAGCGATTCAACTCGGAAATGGAGCATATGAAAGTTTCCCCAGTTTGGATCAAGATTTTTTCTCTTCCGTGTGAATTCAGGGACCCAGAAATACTGCAAGACATAGGCAATACCCTTAGAGAATTTGTCAAAGTTTCCGAACAAACAAAACAACAAAGGTATACTGCTTGCGTCTGGATCTATGTTTATATGGATCTCTCTAAGGAACTACCAAAAGCCATCAGTTTGAATTGGGAGGATGAAGAGTGGATCCAGCCGATCGATTATGACTAGCTACCTTTCAGATGTAGACTCTGCCATGAATATGGCCATTTTGGAAGAAATTTCCCAGAGTCAGCTCTGGAGAAATCCTCATCTCAATATGAGAATAACGACAATAAGGATAAGGAGGGGTTTACCCAGGTCTAAGGGTGCAAAAAGAATAGATCTGGTGACCATTCCCAGAAAGGAAAGGAAACGGTTGACAATGGGTCCACAAACAAGAATCTGTTTCAGATCTTGGAGGAGGTCAGCGAAGAGGTCGAGGTCAGAAAAGGAAAAAAAAAACAGTAAAGACAGTTGAGGATGAAGCTATGGAAAATCATATCCAAGAGAAGATTCTGGAAAACCATCCAGCAGTGATGGAAGAGGATAGTGAGGAAGAATTAGATCTGGGGGAATTAGATTTAGATGCGACTGAGAAGGAATGTGAAAAAAGGGGGAAGGGATATGTATCCAGACAATAGTTGGAGCTCCTTCAAGATGCAATCATCAAATCCAAGGCTACCCAGAAATTAGGAGTCATGGTCGATTCGGAGTCGGGGGACAAACGAAAATCTCCAGCTAAGGACCTGAAACGTGGAAGGAAATCTAACAAGTAGACAATAGCAAAATTTGGTGTTAAATTAATTGAGTCTGTCAATATCCGATGATCAGGGTGGCCTTTTCTAAAGTTAACAAAGCTACCCAATGAAGATTGTTTCCTGGAATATTAGGGGGTGTAATCATCCCTGGAAACTAAAAACATTATCTAGAAAGATGAAGCAGGAAAGACCTGATGTTCGTTTTTTGCAGGAAACTAAATGTTCCTCTGTCACAATGGAAAAAGCAAGCCAAAAAATTTCAAAAGGTTGTAAGGTTATGGAAATTGATGCCAATGGCATGGCCAGAGGTCTCGTCGTTCTCTAACGTCCCATTTCCATTTCGCTTTCCAATTGGAGGGCCAATAGGTTTTTGCTGATGTCATATTTTTCTGTGAATGATTCGGGGGTGTCTGGTACTTTGGTGAATATCTATGGTCCGAGTGCAGCTCCGCACAAGGATTAATTCCTTCACTTATTCTCTTGGTTATTTGTGCAAGCTGAGGAGGGGTCGTGTATTGTTGGTGGGGATTTCAACCTCATCACCTCCCTTAATGAGAAAAAGGGAGGAAGAAGGATTATGGACAAATTCCAAGAAATGTTTCAGGATGTTCTCGGTCGTAGTCCTTTCTTTGATGTGGAAACTGGGAATGGTTGGTATACATGGAATAATAGACGGGGTATAAATCATTTGGTAGCATCAAGGCTTGATATATTTTTAGCCACTGAGGATATAGCTCATGGGCTGGGAGAAGTCAATGCCAGTGTCCTTCCCTCGGCAAGCTCTGACCATTGGCCTGTTTGTCTAAACTGGGATCTCCCGAATACTCTTCTCTTTAGGCCTTTTCGATTTGAACAATTCTGGATGGAACATAAATATTTCAAATACTTGGTGGGACAGTGATGGAAGATGTTTATTCCCCCAGAGGGTTCTGGCATGTATCAATTCCAGCAAAAATTGAAGGCCCTGAAGTCTAGGATTCGTACTTGGAATAGGGATGAATTTGGAAACATTTTCCAGGATAAAAAGAAATTCAGTGAGGACTTAGAGCACATTCACCAGAAAGGCATGGAGGTTGGATGGGATGAGAATATTCAGGAACTGGAATAAAACCTCTTGGAACGGCTGGAAGCGTGTGGAAGGAAAGAGGATATTTACTGGAAAAAAAGATCTCACAATCAATGGTTGCAAGAAGGGGATATGAACACTAAGTTCTTCCACAATACGATGGTCCAAAACCGTCATAGGTCGAAAATCCTCAAGATTTGTAAATCCAATGGGGAGCAGGTTGAAACCAGAGGTGAGATTGAAGAGGAATTAACTAACCACTTTGAGGTTGTTCTTAAAGAAGATCGGATGGATCGTGGTCACGACATTGCTAAAATCTCTAGCCTTATCCCTCATCTAGTGACAAGGGAGCACAATGAGCTATTGATTAAGTTGGTGTCTATGCAAGAGGTTGAGGAAGCCATGAACCAGATGGCTCTAGGGAAAGCCTCTAGACCTGATGGGCTTACTACTAAATTTTTCCATCATTTCTGGGATCTCATGATGATGGAAACTAAACAGTTACAATGAGAGCCATGCACTTTTTAGGATCCATCTAAATTTTTATAATCATTTTTTTGTGTAGCTACCCTTCCCTTGTAGAATGCTTACTACCAAAGATACATTATTACTTGTTTAGAATATTAAGGCCATAACCTTATATGCCATCATTGTAATGGAAGTCATGATCAATATCATTTTGATGCCAATTTGTGGATGGTCTCACCTTCCTAGAGAACTAGTGCAGACAAAGGTATTTTGAAGGTGTTTCTCAGGATTGCCAAGATTACTTCTTGTTATGTAAGATGCACTGATTTGTTAATAGATGCTTTTGACATTTCTACTTTGTAGTATTCAATGATATGGTTAATATTCAACGAAGATGAGGTTAAACTAGTTAGTAGTGTTTCAAGTGTTGAAGACCCTTCTTGGGAAGAAAATATAGGTTAACTTGGGAGTAGGGAAAAAATTGATGTAGATGTCATGTATATATTCTTGGGAAGTAATGCTTATGGGGCTAAAGTGGAGATCAAGGCTCTTTCTTTGATTTCAAAATTTATTTGTAGGTAGTAAATAATGATGCGACTATGATTTCAATGCTAGAAAGCTTTGATATTCCGTAGTATGTTCTAGATTGTTGCTTAAACACAGATTGGTATGATCCCATTCTAACTTGGTGCACTCAGTCTGCAAAAATACATGCCTACATAGACATCAAATGAAAACATTGTCTTTTGATATTAGTCTCGGGGTTCCTTTTAGAGGCAAGATGATTGAGAAGACACCATACTTTTGGACATAGAATACAATATCATTGTTTTGGTTTCACACTCTATAGTGTCTTGTACATTAGGCATTTAATCAAGAAGAAGACCTCGTGAACCTTTTTCATAGAATCAAAGATTCACTCTCCAGTCTATTGTTTGCAACAGGAAATTGATTGGATCCAAATACTCTATCAAGGGATTTGAGGCTGCAAATGGTATTTTCGATCCCTCTATGGGTGTATTTATTTCTCCATGAGATATAGATGGACATGGTACTCACACCTTTCCCACAACTGGTGGGAATTTTGTGGAAAGCGCAATTACAACTAGATATGCCAAAGGGATTGCAAAAGGAGGAGCTCCTCATGTTGGAGTTGCATCCTACAAAGTTTGTTGGCCTCAATGCTATGATGAAGATATTCTTGCAACATTTGATTCTAGTGTACATGACAAAGTTGATAATTCGTTATCTATTTCTCTCGGATATGGCCCTCCTCTTTGTGATTATTTTCAAGATGTAGTGGAAACTGGAGCGTTCCATGCAGTCCAAAGGTAGTCATATTTTATGATGGAAATAGTGGTCCATCTCCGAGGATAGTTTCAAATGTGGCACCATGGATAATAAATGTGGAACCAAGAAGCATTGATAGACAATTTGCTTCATGTGTTATTCTTGGAAACAACAGGACATATATAGTGAGTAAATCTTATTTCTTCAAATTCATTTTTGTTTTTTAGTCAAATATGAAAGCACATTTAATTCATCATATGAAATCCATATACATAAGTCTCCCTCAAAAAAACCCAGGAATGAAATTTACCCCTAAAATATTTATACACTAAATTAGGCTGATATGCTTATGCCCTTTTCACTCTGTTCATATTGCAAGTAGTTTTCATACCATTATCATATCTTTTAATGGCCAAAACACATGCATTGATACTAGAGTAGTTCCAAATACTATGAAGGTCACTCTCTACAATGCTATTTTCAAGGGAAATTGTGCTTACTGAACGTTTTCCTTCCATCCTTCCATAAAATTGTTAGCCATTAGAATCCTTATGAAGAGAATTGAAGTCAACAGATCCGATCCTTTGTATTATTCTAGAAATAGCATTTTAAGCATAAATATATTTTTGTTTAATGATAGGGACAAAGAATATCATAGTTATGGTTACCAAAGAAAAAAATGTATCCTCTGGTATTGGCAGCTGATGTGACAGGTCCAAATGAAATTGAAAATGATGGGTATGCTACATAATTACTAATTTTAATGAATTTAAAAATAGTTATAAGTCCATTATCGATTATGAAATTTTCTTTCCAAAGAAGAAACTTGGATTAATAATAGCTCAAGGAATAAAAAGTTACAACTCTTTACGCTGATGATTTTTAACATATTTTATGGGAATAATGTTGGAGACAATTTTGCACCATGGGATCTCTAGATCCCCACCAAGTTGAAGGAAAAAATATTTCCTGCCTTCATGCCTTCAATGCAAGAGTTCAAAAAGGCTAAGCAGTTCGTATGGCAAGGGGATTAGGCTGGATTCTCTGCAATGCACCCATAAATGGAAACGAGTTTGTTGCAGGCTCTCATGTTCTTCTTGCTACACATTTGAATGCAATTGATGGGGCATAAGTCCTTGATTACATCAAATATACAGTGTAGGTTTTCTGGATGACGATTTTACAAATATTAATGCCACATTAAAAAGGTTCTAGTCAATGAGGTCCTGACATGAAACATCCTAATTTTCCATAAAATTGTGCTCATTCAGGTCCCCTATTGCTTACATTTATCTTGAAAGAATTAAATGGCATGCAAAGCCAACTCCAGCGATGAAAACCTTTTCCTCTTAGGTCCTGAAAGTGAACATGGTCAATTAGAAAGTAAAGAGAGTGAAGTTGATCCTATTATGTTTTGCAGTATTATGGATAGCTACAGGTTAATGAAGAATTAAGATGGTATGGCTATTTGAATGAACATATGTTCATTTCCTTAAAAAATAATTTATCAACCAATCAATTATGAAGAATGTCGTTATGTCAGGTAGTGTAAATTCTTATTCTCAACGTAGATTCTTGAGTTATTTGTTGTCTTCAAAGAACTTAGAGATTCCAACACCAAATAGAGATGTTGCATTTGTTAGGGAATCTTGAAAAAGAAATTCCAAGTTCTTGTCCCTGTGCACAGAACAAGGGTGCAAACTAAGAGAATTAAACTCATATGGTACAACAAATGTATGCTTCACTATACTTGACTTGTATTTCATTCTCTATGAGATACAATCAATATTAATAATGTCCTTCTTACGACAAGGCAAAGGCTTGATCAACAATTATGCAGCGTCAATGATGAAGAAAAGATAAAACCACTAATCATTAAATGGTAATGCAAAAACAACTCTGACAAGCCTAGAAAGGTAAATATTAAGGCCAGGCCACAGTCCCAAGGATCCAACCATGAGTGAAGAAATATTCCTAATTTCTTGTAGATTAACCTAGGTTAGGTAAGGATTCAAAATTTGATACCTAAAGCAGAATGATTAGGGTCCCGGGATGTATATTGGTGTGACCCAAAAGTTAGATTGATTTCTTTTATTTTCTAAATATTTTTGCATGCAAGTGAAAAGAACAAATTGGACTCCTAGAAAATATAATTATAAAGCAAGATACTCTTGAGCCCTTTCTTCCAAAACGAATTTCCTGCCCTGCCTTCAATAGAATGTCCTTTTAAAGATTACAATGATCGATCTATTCCTAAGAAACTAGAACTAATTGCTGGGAATACTTATTTAAATTGTCAAAAGATCTAAATGCTAATCGAATCTGAAACTACTTGCTTCAAATGTTGGATCGATCTCTCCTCTTAATTTGGAACTGACTCTATAGATTATTTTCCTGAAAATATGGAACTTGTTAGGATGTTGAAGTTATTTCTTCCTCCATCGAATCTGGAATGGCTGGAGCTATTTCCTTTGAATATGAATTTACTTTGATTAGTTGTTGAACTTTTTCCTTACATTCTTGATTAACCAAAAACATGTGCATGATGTTCTCTGTCTCTGCCACCCGTTCCTGATTGATTTACTCTATCCATCTCTTTCTCTATTAAATTAAGATCTTTAAAATGCATATAAAACCCCCATCATCTGCGCGTACACTAAATGGGATCAATTCTGGTTGGTGATTGTTCACAAGATGTAACTAATTTCTAATCCTGAAATCTTGCATTTTTAATAAGAAGATGAGTTGCTCATGTATACAATGATTGCCCAAATTCTTTGCTTCAGAAATAATTAGAATGAATATTTATCTCCTTCCCTGCTACAAATTTGACCACTCAATCTCACTTTATGATAGCAGCGACACATCAATGAACATGCTTTAATAAAAATTCAAAGTTATGTGCTTAAATGCATTAAATGATAATCCACAATATAGATAGTTCTTTTGCAATCGCTACTAGTCTAAACACAGGAGCAAAGTTAGCAACCTCAACTTGCTTTCAATTGTTGACCAATATTTCCATAATCCCTGCCATTTTGCTTCAATTCCAAGGGAGAGACAAAACTCAGGTATTTTCCTCTGTCATGAAACAAAAAGAACAAGCTTGCACAGTTCCTCTTCATCATACTCTGATACAATACCAAAAATGGAAAAGAGCTTTCAATGGAAAATATTTTCCAAATTGGACTAAGAATGACACACTAAAGTTTGTGAAGCTTCTCTATTGACTGGATGAATCACTAAAGGGGCCCGAACTATTATTTCCTCCAGGAAATTTACCTTGAAATCTATTCCATTAAGAGCACAATAAGGCATGACTGGAAACATAGGCAATAAAAATCATCACGACCTGCACCTTGCTAGCTTCTATCCTTAGGCATTTCATCATCTTCATCGAATTAGATTATCACTAGAAATTCCTTATGAATGTACAACAACCAAAGAAATGGGTTCCTTCTATTTAGTGTGAAAAGAAGATCCCAAATATCGAATCACTTGTCATCTCCTTGAAGAAGAAAAAGGGCAGCATCATGGCGGTTTGAAACTATAACACTAATATAATGGTCAATGACATTTGATGACACTTGGTGATGGCTCAAAAATCAGTATCGATAGTTGTGTGTGCTTGATAACAAATGTTTTGTGTTGGCGATGAATTGTGCACTCTGTGAGCTCTCTCAGGTGTTTTCCTTTTGTATGTTTGGTATATATATCCCACATGCAATAAGATTCTAGTTTCTTATGATTTATATTCACTAACACCATTCCATTAGACTGAATGTTGAGCACAGGATTTGGGTTGTGAGATCCCCTATGGGAGCTCGCCTTCCACACTAGTGGAACGCTTGTTTGTTAATAATTATCAGACGCTTGCAAAGTTGTTGGTGTCATTTTTTATTTCCCAAACTTTTAAATTATTATAAAATAATAATTTAAAAATATTTGACTTGGCTTGTGATAAATATCAAGCCCTCAAAGAGATGAGTTTATTTTCCAAACTTTTAAACTATTATAAAATAATAATTTAAAAATATTTGACTTGGCTTGTGATAAATATCAAGTCTTGTCTTCAAAGACTTGAGTTTAATAAAATGATGGGATAAAGTGTTTCCAATATTTTTTATTTCTCAAAGTTTCCTTTAAAAATATTTGACTTGGCTTGTGATAAATATCAAGGACTTGAGTTTAATAAAAGGGTAGAATAAAGTGTTATCAAGGAATTTAGTTTTCTCCAAGTTTCCATTTTTTATTTCCCAATTTTTTTAAAAGTATTATAAAATATTAATTTAAAAAGATTTATAAAATATTAATTTAAAAAGATTTGACTTGGTTTGTGATAAATATCAAAGACTTGAGTTTAATAAAAATGTGGGATAAAGTGTTATCAAGGACTTGAGTTTAACAAAAATGTGGGATAAAGTGTTATCAAGTACTTGAGTTTAATAAAAGGTGGGATAAAGTGTTTGGCTTGGTAAATGGTAAAGTTAAAAGAAATTTTTTATTTTTACCAAAATTTACAATAAAATAAATATTTTATTATTTAGAAAGTTAAAAGATTTTTCTAAATAATAACTCTTTTTTAACTTTTTTTTTAATTATAAGTTAACTTTTTTTTTTAAAATTACAAGTTAGATATGACTAAAAATGAATTTATAAACAAGGAGTTATGAAATGAGGTAAAACTTGGCACTTTTAAATAGGCAAGAAGATTATGAACCTTGAATCGATGAAGACCCTTAGAATATAGAAAATAATGATAAAATGTGAGCCTCACCAAAGTGAAGCTTTGAGACAATGGGAAACCTGACACATCTTGTGCAAATTAGGCAAGAATAGTGAAGTTGGCGCAATTTTGGTGAAAGTTCAAAATATTTGACAAGGTAATTTTTAATGCTAACTTCTAGGACCTTGGCTGCAACAATATCTAGAGTTTTTAAAAGCCACTGGGTCTATTTTCTTTCTTCAAAAGTTATACGACGGGATCTATTCAATAATAGGCCTTTGTAAACATAATTACCTATGGAATTAAGATCATGTTGATGGTTTGCACAAAGGGATCTTTCTATGAATCTATTATCTAATCATTAATAAAAGTATATGCTTGCCTATGTAGACATAATTGATATGATTGACTCTGATGAAAGGCTTATGGCATCCCTCATAGGTGTTGCACCAAGGTGGATATGGACTTTGACCTAATGGGAATTCTACCTATGCTACTACTTTCACGTGCCATACAATCTATTTGTCCCAAGACCAATACAACTGAGAATTGAATTAGATGGCCAATTATGCATGATGAAGATCTCTAGTTTAGGAGAATCAATATGATTTGGTCTACACTTTGTGCTCTTAATCCTAGAGTACTTTAATGGTAGGTGTTGGTTTAGAGGCTAGCTAGCAAGCGTGAATTTGCTAGAATTGGTCTTGCTAGAAAGGGTTGCATTGACTCCAAAGTGGATTGTTATGGAAATTAAAGGTGAGGCAACACAACAAATTCTTATAAGACATAGACTAGTGACTACCTAGATGTTAATAGATTGAAGTGGCCATTTGGGATATGTGATGTTATTGTAGGGCTGGTTTTCTTCAATGTTAATGGTTCAAAAAATCAAAAAAGAAAATTTAAAGCTTTAAAGGTGAAGAACTTAATTATGAATTTCATAGACTACAAAATACATGGGATCTAGCAGCCAGATCCTTTTAGTATTTTGAAACACCAAGATGACATATGGGATACTTTTGTATCTGTGTAAGGAAGGTTTTCTTATGTTGGGAGATTGATGGGACAAATTTGCTAACTCGGAAAGATTGGAGGCCAATTACTTAGTTGCATATGATGGTAACTACAAATGTGATCACTTTCTGAGAGTCTAAAATGTAGATAGTGGTGTTGAGCCCTATTTGGAAAGCTTAGAGATGGAGTTATGATAAATATTTATTAGATATAATACACTGAAACTTTATGAGATGATAAGAGCATGTCCTAACATTTTGAGTAGATGTAAAAGAATATGAGACTACAAGATTTTGAGAAAAGCCGGTTCAAGCATCATCAATATATTTGTAAAACCAGAAGCTCTTTAGAATCATAAGTAATATGGTTGATGATAATTCATTAGAGTTTAATGATTAACACTGGGATTCATAGATTGGGATTGAAAAGGATCATGTCTAATTTTCCACAAAATGGAGACTATAATTGAGGATGGGTTTGAGACAAATTTTAATCTCATTTTTAGGTTTTCAAAGTTGAAGGGTGGTGATATTTAGAGAGATATCTAAATAATTAAGAATAAGGGTAGAGGTTTGTAGAGTGCAATTCAGTTGGCATGACTTTTATTTTTATGGAGAAGGAAATGCAAATATACCTTTAGTGGTGATGTGTCCGAGTTCAGTCTGGGAATTTTTTTATGTTTTCAAAGATTGACTTAGTTGATTAGGTTTCATCTAGAATATTGTTTCTTGTTCAAATATTGATGCAAATTACCTTTTAGTTGCATGAATTAATTGTCTTCAATTTTTTTATTCTTTTATGCTGATTGTATATTTTCTTTGTAAATACTTGTCGTTATTCAGAAAAATAAATGAGCTCTACATAGCTAAGTGAAGAGAAAAATGGTCCATGCACTAGGTTCCTATGCATTGATCATAGGAGACCTATTGGCACGAGACCAACATTCCTCTAGTGCAATTGGCATAATTGGCTAGTGGAGCCCAGAATTATGCATGATGTCTGATTCTATCAGTTTATCGGATTGTCAAGATTCAGGTCCCCACATGTCCATTAGACCATTAAGGGACGAGATAACAAGTGGATTCCTAGCTTGCCCTGAATCTTGACAAACATTGGATGAAGAGTAACACCTGAATATCACTTTGTTTATTAGTTATTAACTTATTATCTTTATCTATTTATGAACTGTCATTCTTATCCACTATGAGTTCAGTGACACCTAGTCTTGTTACTACATTAAACTCTACTGGTAATAATCCAAATATGGTTGTTTCTTATGCATTTCCATCAATATTTTACAGCCAAGGAGTTTTCTTTCCCCCTTTTTTCAAAGTGGTTCAATATTTTGTTTTTGGCCATGATTATTCATTCTTGTGGTTGTCTTTGTTTGTTTTGATGCTATTCCGAGCTATAATTTTTAAATATTTTTGCTTATGTCACAATATTAAACACTTTCTCAACCAACGATTTTTTCTTTTTGCTCTAGAACTTGGTCAAACACTTGCGTGCATCCTCCAAACACCCACATTTAGAATACATGTCTACAAGATCCACTCAGCTTTGCTTGGATATGAAGGCATCATTAAGGCCACTGCCATTTGGTATTGAGACCAAAACTTGAAATCAAGCAATTGAACTCAACATTTGATGAAGCCTTGAACTCAGAATTAACAAGCAAAGTGCCATTCAATGTGTTTTATATATCAACGAAAGATTCGCCAAATTTTTATAACAATTTATAATTCAGTAAAATATTCGCCAAGGTTTTACAATATTTTATAATTCCGTGAAATATTCGCCAAGATTTTACAATATCCTATAATTTAGTGAAAGATTCGCCAAGATTTTACAACATCATATAATAAAATGAAATAATCGCCAAAAAATTATATATACATATTATATTATTGCTAAAATCGCCTTCAAATTTTCCTATATATCGGGAAGATTCGCCCATTTTTTATACATATAAATTTCTGGGGGGTTCTTAAAATCATCCCTAATCTCATCAAGGATGATGTGCAACAGATTATGGAGGAATTGCAGTGCAGTTGAGGGGTGTTAAAATCTTTTAATGCCACTTTCTTATCTCTTATTCCGAAGGAAGAAGGTGTTGACTCTCTGGGTAAATTCCGATCAATAGCCTTGTGTAATATGATCTATAAAATCATCTCTAAGGTTATTGACAACTGGCTTAAGCCGCTTCTCCCCCTTCTGATCAGCCCTGAACAATTGATTTTTGTGGAAGGAAGACAAATTGTTGATGGAATTATCCTGGTTCAGGAAACCATGCATTCCTTAAAAGTGACTAAGAAACCGGGCATGCTAGTAAAATTAGACATATCAAAAGCTAACGATAAAATCAGCTGGAAATATATGAGGAGTATCTTGAAAGCTTTTGGTTTTAACAGGGATTGGGTGGCTTGGATCATGAATCTGGTTTCCACTCCTTTTTACTATATTCTCCTTAATGGAGCCCCTTCCAAACTCCTGCAAGCTTCTTGAGGTATTCGACAAGGTGATCCTTTGTCCCCTTTTCTCTTTATCTTAATGGCAGAAGGCCTGAGCAAGCTGCTGCAGTCCCAAGCTACAGACGGAGGGATCAAGGGGCTTCAACTCCATGTGGGTATGGAGAAGCAGAAACACCATCAATTTGTGGATGATACAATGTTAATGGGGAACCCTTCAGTCCAAGAGGATCGCACATTCAAAAAGAGCCTTGCACTTTTTGCGAAGGCATCGAGGCTTGAAGTTAACCCTGGAAAGTCTCATCTTTTCTTCTTTAATACCCATGGTCCCACTCAGCGAAACATTATTAGAATTCTTGGATTTTCCCATGGATCTCTCCCCTCTAAATAGCTTGGGGTTCCATTCGCTGAAGGCACGATCTGAAATATTTCATGCTAGAATTTATATGATAGAATGCAGAGAAAATTCGCTAGCTGGATGCTCCGTCCCTTAAACCTTCCAAGCTGTCTCATTTTAGTCAAAACTGTTCTCCAAGCCATGCCAGTTTATCTGTTTTCGATGCTCTCTACTCCCAAATCTATTCTTAAAAGGATTCGGGGCCTTCAAAGAAATTTTCTCTCGGGAGGTAGGGAAGCTAAGGAAAAATTTGCATTGGTGGGATGGGATAACATTTGCAAACCCAAGGAAAAAGGGGGTCTGGGCATCAGGGATCGTAAGGTTCTGAGTGAAGTCTATGGTTCCAAAATTTGTTGGAGGTGGTGTACTCATAGTACTGAGCCATGGGCTCATTTGTGGCATATTAAATATGCCAGGGACAGAGAGCAGGGGCAACTGATCAGATATAATGAGGTAAAGAATGGGTCTCACATCTGGCTTAAGGATTTCTCTAGTCGAAAACTTGTCCAACACTTCTGCTTTTTGGAGGTTTATGATGGGAAAAGGAAAAATTTCTGGGATGATTCATGGAACCAGCTTCCAATATTTGGGGATGATCCTCGGTGGCAGACAATTAGGGAAAGATGTTTGGTTGAGGGTAAAACCAAAGTTTTCCACTATTGGGAGCTGCCCGATCAAGAAAGATATAGGAAGTGGTTGAACTGTGGTAACTAGGATGGCATCACCTCGGCTGAGACCCTTCACAACTTTGAGAAAACTTTGTAAGAAAGGTTTATCAGGATCAACAATGCCCCTGATAAGCTTCGGTGGGGGTCTTCTTAGAGAGGCACTTTTAGTATTAAAGAGGCTTATGCTTACCGCATTGAGGATGATGAAGAGGAGGATAGAATTTGGGAGAAAATTTTGGGAATGAATAGTTGGCCTAAAATTGGGGTTTTCATCTATTTAGTCATGTGGAAAAGAATCCTAACTAGTTAAAATTTGAGGAAGTGAGGTATCCTTGGACCTTCACATTGTATTCTTTGTCTCAATTCGGATGAGACTATTGACCACCTTTTGGATTCCTACTCTTATTCCTCTTCTCTATGGGATAGAGGTGCTTCAATCTTCATGCGAAGTAATCGGATCAGAGGGAAACTTGATCAAACCTTAAAGGAATGGGACTCTAAAGCATTCTCGAATCCCATCATTGGTACTCTTTGGATGATGTTCCCGGGCATGGTTATTTGGACTATCTGGAAAGAGAGGAATGGTCGCATCTTCCGGGACAAATATCACTATGAGGAGGAGGTTTGGTTGAAGCTGGTTAATAATATGAAGGAAACTATCAGAAGTACGTAGTGGGATTAAAAGGATAAAGATTTATCAGTTGGAGATTTGCACATTGCTGCCAATTGGGGTATAGGCCAATCTGATTTGGAGGGGCTCAAAAGGAAAGCGAAACTATGTCGATGGGGTTATCCCGATCCATTGGTCCCCTCCCCCTCCTTCTGGTTACAAAATGAATTTTGATGGTGCCTCTTGGGGAAACCCCGGTGCTACAGGCTTTGGAGGTGTCTGCATGAACTCTTCAGGTATCATCTTGAAGGTCTTCTTTGGTTCTATTAGTTTCGATTATAGTAATTCAGCTGAGCTGGAAGGTCTCATACAGGGAATTAAGCTGGTGATTAGTGAAGCTTGGTATCCAACGGTTATGGAAGGAGATTCCCAGATCATTGTCCATATGGAAAGAAATTGTTATGTGGCCAAACCCTGAAGAAAGTGTCATCCAGTTGGCAACTATTGGATCGGTTGGAGGACTTATGGCTACTTCTTGCCAATCAATCAGCTTTATCTTTTGTCCACTTCAAGAGAGATGCCAACAAAGTGGTCGATCTCCTTGCAAACCGTGGGATTGAGGCCGTTAGGCCCCTCATGAGTGGCACGTTGGAAGACTTTAGGCATGAACCTTGGACTGAGAATTGAAGTCACCTGGTGGAAGCAGATATAGAAAGTGGAAGATAGGTGGTGATGGTAGCACCCATGGTCTGCGCTGATGACAGCTGGCGGTTAGAGACAATTATGAGGGGGCTTCTTGTCCAAGGAAAATCATGAGTGGAATGACACATGCTACCTCCTCGATCTCTTCTATGGGTATAAGATGGTACAACCCAAAGCGTAGTAAATCTGGCTGAGTGGATTTGTTCAAGTCTCGTCATACCTCCATAAGCATTTTTCTCATTCTGCTTCGTGGGATGGTCAGTCCCTTGATAGACGATCTGTATAACGTGACGCAAGCTCATAATTGCACTGTATTTTCGATAATGACCCTCAGGGTTTTAAAATTGGATTGTTTTCCTTGCATTTCCATCAAGTTTTATTTTCTGGTAGAGTGCAATTTCAGAGAGGGCGTCAATAGTGGTTATGAGTGTAACTGTGGGTGGTTCTTCTGGGTTCGTCCTCTTGATCTCTTTTGGGATAGTGCAATGGCTCCCAAACGTTGCTTTAACCCAGGGGAACTGAAGGGTACTAGGGTTGGTGGTACACAGGCTGAAGGTGGAATCTCCGAGCAGCGTAATCCTCGAGTGGGTCGAGTGACTCATGCATTTGTAAAGTCTCGAGCTCAGGAATCCGCATCCTTCTTCCGCAATCGTATTCCCCCAGGAATACAGGATGATATTGAGGTGGTGGAGAAGGAGCTATGGGAAACTATTCAGGCTCTTCATATGGAGGTAGTTCTCCATGATGTCAAAGATTGGGTGGCCGATTTGGTTCCACTGCGGGACGTGCCTTATCCTATGAACAGATTCTTATGACCTACTGGGTTACGAAGTATCTGTTAGCGCATGTGTTAATGGACGTTTTCAAAAAAATGCAAAAATGCTCACAGTAGATCCAAGGGATGATGTAAAGCTCACAATGAAAGAATTTAGGAATAATAGAATAAGAATAGAGCAGTTGAACATAGATCCAAAGGAACTCAGATAGAGGCAAAATAATTACACATGTTACATTAATATGAATAGTAAAACAGTAATTATACAATGCTCAGGATTTGAATACACTAGGTGTGATTCGAATTAGCCTACATGGATAGATCCAAAATCAGTGGAGTGTCATAAGAGCACAACTAGAAGTTTATCTCATCATCGGTGGAGTCATCAATGCACAAGTAACTGGCAACCATCAGTCAAACTTAGTCTAACTAAGTGTGGTAGGTGTAACTGGCACATGGAGGAACTAACTGGATAAAGAAGGCTCAGTGGTGGTCGCATGAGGAGCTATATGCAGTCAGAATGGGTATTCTAGTCTCATTGGAGGTCCGTCGGAGTGATATAGTCAGTTGAGAGTCACTCTAGCCTTAAATCAAGGAAAGAACTGATGATAACTCAACTAGTTGAAGTAAAACAGGAGTGTTAGGTGAGAAAATGTGCCCTTCTCAAGTGGTGGGTGAGAAGTGGGTGCCTCCCTTTCTAGGAGGGATAAAAATGATCTGAGAGAAGATCCTGAGGCTAGATAACCGAGGGCTAGGTACTAGGACTAATGACTAGGATGCATGCAATTGCATGAAAGCATGTAGAATGCATGCTGCATGCAAAAATTCATGCAAGACTGACAATGAAAATAACTGAAATGCTGGTAGGACTAGGATGGAGTATAGGAATATCCTAACACCCCCCCTTAATCCATCCTGGGCCTTGGTAACTAGGACCAAATGTCACCCATACAATCAAATAAATGATAGAAAAATAAATAATTGTCCGTAAGCCGAGGAAATGGGGAAAGCCTCATGGGAAGAATACCCCCCCTCAAAAGAACAGTAAAATAACTGAAAGAACAATCATACTAAGCATAAAAGAAAGAAGCTTTCATTAGTGAAAACTTTTGCCAAAAACTTGGCAAGATGATTGTTGGAGCATAGGCCGCAGCTATGGAAAAGCTTCCAAGTTTAGGAAAAAGCACTAAGTTTTGAAGGAAAAGTGCTAATTTTGAGGAAAAGCACCATTTTTGGGCAGAAAT